>OY728141.1:384323600-385573600 GCA_963277665.1 Viscum album | reverse complement strand
AATGGAGTTTTCATGATACAGTGTACAATAGGTGGGGATAAGGTATAAGTGGGAAAGAACATAAAAGAGAAGAAAAAGGAACCCTACTTCTTGAAATTTCCTCATTGAGAAACTATTTAAGGATCGTGGAAGTGGTTTTTTGTGGGACAATGAGATCAGGAACGTTTAACTGAATGATGAGAAGGTAAGTTGTTATAGTCTTTATGAACAAGATATATTGATTTGATTAAAATTTGTAAATAAGGTTGCCTCCTTTTGTAAACGATGTGAGGGGTGTAATCGCTCAGACCTCTCTGTCATTACTTTGTGGAAATCTTGTGTCTAAGGTGTTTCGGGAGGTCAAGGTTACATATCCCCATCACTTTGAAAAATTTATAATTCGTGGAATAGTTCCAATGACATCCTTTTGAACAGTTCCAATGGTATATTGCTGTGAACAAGTTCGAAGGTAACCGTATGTGAACAGTGTAATGGTAACCTTATGTGAACAGTGTCATCGATAACCTTATGTGTACAATACAATAGTTACCTTATGTGAACAGTTTCATCAGTAACCTTATGCAAATAGTACAATAGTGACCTTATGTGAATAGTGTCATCGATTGCCTTAGGTGAACAGTGCAATGGTGACCTAATGTGAATAGTGTAATCAGTAGTCTTAGGAGAACATCGCAAAGTCGAACTTATGTGAACATTGTCATCGGTAGACATATGAGAATAGTGTAATGATGATGTTCTAATGGTGGGGTTCCAACGATGACTTCTTTCCTTTACTAAATATTGAGTTCATGAACAGTGTTTCTAGAATGGTGAGGTTCTAATGGTAACTTCTTTCATTTTCCAAATTTTGAGATCCCGAACAATGTTTCCAAAATGGTGAGGTTCCAATAGTGACCTCTTTCCTTTTCTAAATTATGAGTTCATTAACATTGTTTTTATAATGGTTTGGTTCCAATGGTGACCTCATTCTTTTTCCAGATTTTGAGTTCATGAAAAGTGTTTCCAGAATGGTGTGTTTCCAATAATAACCTTTTTCCTTTACCAAATGTTTATTTCATGAACATTGTTTCCAGAATGGCGAGGTTCCAATAGTGACCTATTTTCTTTGACAAATTTTTAGTTCTTGAATAGTGTTATGAGAATGATGAGGTTCCAATGGTGACCTCTTTCCATTGCAAAATTTTGAGTTCATGAACAGTGTTTCCAGAGCGGTGGGAATCCAACGGTGACTTCTTCCCTTTTCCAAATTTTGGGTTCATGAACAATGATTCTAGAATGGTGAGGTTCCAACGGCGAGGATTCAATGGCGACGTTCATGAATAGTGTTTTTCCATTTCTAAATTTCATGTTCGTGAACAATGTTTTCAGCTTCCTATAGTTTTTCACCTTTAATGTTTCAATTGAAGTAAAACGAATTTCAAGCCTTATATTAAGGACTCTAAGGCCAATTAAAAGGTCCTAGCTCCTATATTAATTTCCCTAAGGCTCGGGATTATTTACTTGGTCAAACCATGTGGGTGAATGCAGTCTTCTTTTAATAGAAAATTCATCATATCTTAAACCACTACTCCGTTAAATATTCTAATGGGATGATATATCTTCCTTCGTAGTTCTTAATCCTTTTTCTCATCTATGAGATGCTCAAAACTTGAATTATATCCTGTAGGATTTGATCAATATAACATTCATCCTTGGATTGATTCCACTCTGTTTTGATACAGCCAAGCAGAATCGATCAATCTTTGACATAAGGTATGATCTATCATTATTCTATTATGTTCATCTCTTTCTTTTTCTCCTTGACAATTTTATGGAATGTTATCTCCATGTTCCTAATGGTCTTTTCTTAGGTGTCGACCGGTGTGGTGGTGTCTCTGCATCCTTGGGTACATAGAGTTTTCATGGGGGGAGTAGATCATAACCTGTTATGTGGATCATTCTCGTTTAAAAAATGTCATGAACCATTTGAGGTAGGGGATTTGATGCTTATCTTTTCATTTATGTGCAACAGTATAGTTAGCATGTTTCATCCAACTAGATCACAATGGTGATGACATAATAAATATTTGAACCAGAAAAATAAATTGATATCGATATTATTTTATTGCCTCTTGCTTTTATATAGTCTGATATCTATGCTTTATTTGTTTTGCTTTTTTTTCTTTATAAAAATTGAAAAATAACCTAAAGCCTAAATTAATAGATAATTGTTTGGAAAAATAAAAGGAGGAATGTAAGTGAATCCAGTTCTTCTTATTGTAATTTGATGTTAATAAAATTGGTGTAGTAAGCATGTTTAATTATTTTTGATAGCTTACTAGTTAGGTTTCATGAATATGGAACCTACAAAATGTAAATTAGTTAATCCATGATGGATTAAAGAATTGGTTTTTTGATAAAAGATAATTCCTTGTAGGGTTCTGTGTTACCCTCTTTCCTATTTAAGGGCCAAGAGCCCAATTGATATGATGTTTGTTTTTCTACTATTTGTGTTATGATGTGAGCCTCGATGGCTATTATGATATGTGGGGGCAGGGAGGTATATTGGTTTGGGAAACATTTGCTGCCTAGTGTGGAAAGATTCATGAGGTTATGCATGTGGGTGTCGGGGATGACACCGAGGATGATGAAATGGGTCGGATGTGAATTTTTGGATTCCTAATGATTTTTATTGGTTGTTTAAATCCTTTACTTTCCCCACTACTCAAGGTAGTAGGTCTTTCTTACCATTCTACTGAAGGGGGTGAAGACACGCGGGGTATGCCACGTGCTTTCTGTGTTTAACTTGTAAAAGGGATGATGGGTCTATGCTTTAGGTATAGGAGGCAAAGAATCTATGGGTAGCTAATATACTCACCGTGTTGATCCCCCTTGTGTTTAGAATCTTAGAATATTTTTCAAGATTGCCTCGGAATATGGGAAAGTAATAATGTAGTTAATAAATGATTTAATCAATGATGTTAGCCCAACGGGGTTGGAGCATATAGGGACACAATGCTGAGGTTACAATTTAAAGGGATAGTGGACATTGGGAGTGATGCTAATGAAATTTAATGTGGAATTATTGATGGTTCATTAATGTTTAAATAATAAATTAATTTAATGTGGTACTAACAAAAAGGGAATGAAGTAATGTAATAAAGCTATTTTAATGGTTGTGTGTTTATAGTATACCTAGTCTTAGAAGTGGAAGTCGGGAGTCCGAGAGACATTAGTTGTAGCTGAGTCTAAGAATTGGTTATTCCCATAGTGTACTTGTGAGATATATCATATTATGTAATTTTTGTGTTCTTATATTCTACTCCACCATATCAGTTAGGGAAACTGAAACCCCGGGGATTCTGAGCCTTGGGGGTGTTTTCCCAAACATTCTGATTGGAGGATGGATAGCTGACTACCCCCTTTGGCCTTGCTCTCTTCTATTAATAGATACATGTGCTAGTTGGAAAAGTGGTTAGTTATCCCCATATATCTTTGTAGAGGGATGTAATGTCTTTTAGTTATTCAGACAAAAATATTCTGGATATAGTATCCTATGGACTACTATAGGTGTAATGTGTATAGGATGTGATGGATTGAGGATCCTTACTCAATGTATAGGTCTTAATGGATTTAGGTATAATACCCTACATATGATACACATTATACGAGTTTTGGTGGCTCCCAGAAACTAACCGGTTACTTGATTACGCGGACGTGGTGGTTTTTTTTCACGAGGTGCATATTGTGGTGCTTTACCCAGGTGTATGCAGGAAAGCCTTTTTAGAGAGAGATTCATAGGACGTGCGACGTTGGGGAAAATCAGTAATCTAGTGGGGAAGTAGTTGTGGGGTACTCTTGATATTATTCATTATATTAAATACTCTTTTATGTGTTACTTGGTGGGAGAATCCATGGTTAGGTTGGGAACATAGTATACCTATTTAGGTGAAAATTTAGTTTCACTTGTTGTACACATTTCTTTAGCATGCCGTCTTTAATATTGCACGAGAGGCTTTAGAGAGGATACTATTGAGTATACTTTTATACTCACCTTATGCATATATAAATTTTTTTTCAGATCAAATAAAGTAGGTTGGAGGTTAGGATATATTTTATTAGCATGGGGTTGTAGGAGCTGTCTGGGCTTGTGGTTGTTGCGGTTTTTACATTCGTTTGGGTGTTAGCAGTTTTTCCCCTCGATGTTGTATGAATTTTCATGAAATCACATATTTATACTTGGAATTTCTTTTATATTTCAGTCTGATTTGGAGTTGGTTGGTGTCTACAATATCTCTCTCTTCCACTTGTGTTCTCTTATATGGTAATGGCTCCAATTTGTGTGTTTACTATACCCTCGATGCTAGTCCCCATCCAAGGTCCTAATGGAGGTAGGACTCAGGGGTCATTATCTCCCATCTCACATTGCCACCCCAGGAGGGGTACACATTGTAGAGAGGGGGTATTGATAGAGTAGTATCAAGGTAAGGTTGAGGGATAAGATGGAGTGTTGAGTAAGGCATAGGGGAGGCTGTGTGGGTTGGTAATGAAATAGTGTCAGTAATGTTTAGAAGGTGATGTAAACACTGGAGGCTAGCTGAGACATTGGCATTTGGGCCCCACTACGATCTGATGTACAGACCATTATGTTTTCAATGGCTACTAAACGAGGTGATACTAGTAGAAGGTTAGATACCAAGTAAAGGATCATGCATCATTCTTTTTTATGCCTGTGTTTGAATGGGTAGACGTTGGGATATGTTAAACTAAAATTAAAAAAGAAAACAATTAATTAATTAATTAAGTTTGGGTCTTCTATATTCCAAGTTTATTAGATCTAATTTTTTTATTTTGTAGGTATGTATCTAGGTCAACGTCCTTGTCAGAATTGTGTTGAAGATGTACAGAAGGATATGCCAGTAGATCGTCATAGTATAGAGGTTGACATCGAAGAAACTTAGAGGAGGACACTCTGAGAGTTCCAGCTCTAGAGTCTGCAGAAGTACGAGGGCTCTGTTTCAAATGCCGTCACAGAAGACTTGTTAGATGAGGTCAAGATATGCTTTAGTTCAATCTGTTCACTAAAGGATCAATGGGTTTCCTTGGTTGTGATGATACTGCATGGAACATTGAGGCAGTGGTGGTTCTTATTCCTCTGGGATAGTGAGAATTCAGCGATCTCATGGGAGGAGATCCGAGACAAGTTATGAGACATGTTTCTTTCCTCGACCATGAAGTTGTATAGTCTCCAAGATCTTCTTACCCTTCGACAGGAGATCTATTGTGTGTGAGATTTTGTAATCCTTTTTTGTAACCTTTTACGTTATTCTTCGGAACTCTTTTCAGATGGAGGCTCGGGTGAGTTATTTCGAGGAGGCCATGCATCCAGAGTTGTCACGCCATGTAACCCCATTTATGATGAAGACAAATCATGATGTGCTGGAGAGGGAAGATTTCATTGAGAGGAAATTTTCCAGAACTGGATCATCCCGAGACGGGAGTAATCATGATTCATCATGAAGTAGAGTTGTGGTCCGGGCTCCCTGGTTTTCAGGGAAGAAGAGTTTCTGTTCAGCTGGGGTTAGGTCCTTGCCCTCCACATCTCATTTCTCTAGAGGTTGTGGATCTCAGGCCTATTCCAAGGGATCATGACCATGTCTTTATTGTGGTGGTTGGGGTCATCAGTAGTGATATTTATGGATCCTTTAGTGCAGTCATTGTGCTCGAGGTGCTCTAGCCCAGGTTCCTCCATTGAGGATGTTCTAGACGAAGAAGCAGCCGCATGTTGCACAAACTATGGATTAGTAGAGGGTATGTGGGGTACGTAGAGCATAGCCATGTGACTATCCCCATACTTAAAATGAAGAGTGTGGCCATGGTGGTGGTCTTCATCAAGGTCAGAGAGGTCGTGGAAGAGGTTGTGGTCAGCTTCTCTCTTTAGTGTTTCCAGCTCCAGGCAAGCCAGATGTTGCTCGAGTTACCCATTTCTTGTTATCTACCTTTGTTTATGCCTTATTTGATTCTGGATTGACACACTTCACATTATCACCTCCCTTTTCCATTCTTTGGGACTTGAGGTAGAGAGGCTTGTAGTGCCCTTAGCGTTGACTACGCCAGTTGGAGGGTAATCAGACTTGTTTGATGTATGTAGAGACTGTGAGCTAGTGTTGGGGCAGCACCGCTCTTGGGGAGATTTCCTATGTTTATGAATACAACCATATGATGTCATCTTTGACATGAATTGGTTGTATTAAGTGCAGGATATAAAGAAATGATTTAGGAGGCAGGTTGTGTCCTTCATTGCGGATGGAGAGCCAATTGTGTTCATTGGAGAGTGTGACCCCTAGATGGGTTAGAGGAATGTTACGTCCTTATCATCAATGATGGCTGAGATGATGCTGAATTCTTCATAGGTTCAGCAGATGGATTTTCATAGGGTCGTAGAAGAGTACCCTAATGTCTTTCCAGATGAGGTTGTAGCATTACCCCCTCGATGAGAGATCGATTTTTGGATCGAGCAACAATAATGAGCGTCTCATATCTCTATGTCTCCATATAGTATAGCTCCTTTTGAGTTATGAGAGCTACGTATTGAGCTTGATGGTCTGTTACAATGCTATTTTGTTCTACTGGGTGTGTCACCGGGGGGTGCACTAGTTTTGTTTGTGACGAAGGATGACGATATATAACTGTTGTGTGTCGATTTGCATCACTTAAACTAAGTGAAAGTGAAGAATCACTATCCTATTCCATATATTGATGATTTATTCGATCAACTAAATGGTTAAAGTTGGTTCTCAAAGACGAACTTGCAGTCAGGATATCATCAGATTCATGTGAAGGATGAGGATATCCCGAAGACTGCTTTCCGTTGTCGTCATTGGAATTATGTGTTCATTTTAATGCTTTTTGGCATAAAAAATTCTCCAGCTGTGTTCATGGGATTCATGAATGTTGTGTTCTGTGAGTTTCAGGACATGTCTGTGGTGGTTTTCATCAAGGACATCCTTGTATACTCTACATCTGAGGAGGAGCATAGAGAGAATCTACATGCCATTTTGGGAGTTCTTCATCAACATCAGCTGTTTGGGATGTTGTCTAAGTGTGAGTTTTGGGATTGAGAAGTCCATTTATTAGGGCACATTGTGCCCCAACAAGGAGTAGCTACAGATCCATAGGAAATAGAAGAAGTTGTGTCATGGGAATCCCCCAAGAAGGAGTCTGAGGTGAAAAGTTTCCATGATCCTGTAGGCTACTACATGAGCTTTGTAGATGATATCTCTCGAGTTGCGACTCCTCTGATAGCATTCAAATGGATGGATCAGAAATACATAAGGGCTGATAAGTGTCAGGAAACATTTAGGTATCTAAATGAGAAGTTATTAAGTGATCTAATTCTTTGTCTTCTTGCTGAGGGAGTTCAGTTTGTTGTTTTCTGTGCTTCTTTGCATATGGGGTTAGGTTGTGTTTTAATGTAGTAGTGATCAATTGTTTTTTATGGGAATCAATAGTTACATCTCCATGAGCATAACTATTCCATCAACAATCTTGAGTTGTAAGACTAGGTGTTTTCACGGAATTTGTGGAGACATTACCTCATAGGTGAGAACTTTCTGGTTTCCACCGATCATAAGAGCCTAAGCTATGATTTCTCCCAGCATGAATTGAACTTATGAAAGCATTAGTGGATGGAGTTCTTATAGGAAATCAACTTAGAAATTTTTATACAAATGGAATGGGGAATGTTGTAGCTTATGGGCTGAGTCGAAAGTCACGTAGTGATGTAGTGCATGAATCTAGTGACTCCTAGAGAGTAATGGAATAATTTTCAACATTTCATCTTGATATAGAAGATTTTGGGGGTAGAGGATTTCTATTTAAGATGATGGTACAGTAACCTCTAGTGCACCAGGTGGAAGAGTCCCAATTGTGGGATCCATAGGTGGTGGTTTGGATAGACCAAGTTGTTTGTGGAGAGGACACTGATGGATGGTCTGAGGATGAACAAAACTGAGTTTTGTATCATGGAATGATATTTGTTCTTTTTTATATGTGTGAGATGGTTCTTAGAGAGGTCCATAGTTAATGTTTATTGGTGAATAATAGTGTGAAAATGATGTATCGAGCCTTGAGGATTCAGTTTTGGTAGCCTGGCCTAAAGCGTGCAGTTGTAGAGTTTGTGTCTTGATGTTTGGTCTGCCAGAAGTCGAAGGTCGAACATTATGTTCCTGGTGGTATTCTCCAGCCAGTAGATGTTCCTCTGTGGAAGATGGAGTACATCTCAATAGTCTTTGTTATTGGTTTACCTCATGCTCAAAGAGTACATGAACCTATTTGGGTGGTAGTGTATTGTTTAACCAAATTATCCCAACTCATAGCAATCAAGGAGTCAAGCTCATTGGAATTTTGGTTGAGGTAATATCTAGAAAAGGGGGTGAGACTTCACGGAGTCCCATGGAAGATTATTTCTGATCGAGATCCTTGATTTAAATCTAGGGTGTGGAGAGGTCTCCAATATTATTTTTTGTTCTCAGCTATGCCTTATCACTGATTTTCATCGTCAGACAGACGGTCAAACAGAGGGGACCATCCAGGCTCTTAAAGACATGTTATGATCTTGTGTACAAGATTTTTGAGGTTTGTAGATGATGCACTTGCCCATAGTGGAGTTCACGTACAGTAATAGTTTTCACCACACCATTTTCATAGAGCCGTTTGAAGCCTTATATGGATGGCCTTGCGGTACTCCATTGTGTTGGACTGGGGTTGGATAGTCCATAATTCATGGATCGGAACTAGTGCATAACACAACAGAGATGGATCAAGGGATTCATGAGAGGATGAAGACAACACATGATCATTAGAAATCACATACATATCAAAGGAGGAGGCCCTTAGAGTTTTTTTTGGGGATCACGTGTTTCTGAAGGTGACTTCCCATTGTGGGTAGCAAAATTTTTTCCTTGGGATTAAACTTTATCCCTGGGATGTTGGACCTTTTGAGGTGTTAGATCTTGTTGGATCCATGGAATATTGAGTAGTACTTTCCCCTCAGATGAGTCAGATATATGTTGTTTTCCACATATCACAGCTCCATCATTATCATCATGATGATTCTCACTACATCTATTGGGGATAGATTGGTGTGGATGATGACACAACCTTTAAGGAGCAACTTGTAGTGATCCAAGACCGCAAAGAGAAGGTGTTTCATGAGCATTCTATCCAATTTGTTCGTGTCTTGTGGAAACACTGTGGAATAGAGGAGATTACCTGGGAATGTGAGTCAAAGATATGTTCTCAGTACCTAGAGTTGTTTGATGTTTAACACTTTTCATTTAACTATATCCCATTTGTTATTATAGAAGTTTTGTGTTTATGAGATGGAATTATTTTTCTAATTCTAGTGGTTTTCTCTATTATTAAGGGTATATTTATGGGTGGTTGTTTCAAATTCTTTTTTGTTTCCTTTTATGTTGTTTTTGAATTCTCGAGGATGAGAATGTTATGAGAGTTACCTGATGTAATTTCCTGGACCACTCTAGTCCATTTTGTTGAGAAAATTTGGTGTATGAGGTGTTCTGGGTGGTGAATGGGACTTATTCCCAACAATTATCCAAATTTCCAATTCTTCGAATAGTTCCAATGGTAGACCACTATGAACAGTTACAATGGTAACGTTATGTGAACAGTGCAAAAATAACCTTATGTGAATAGTGTCATAGGTAACCTTATGTGAACAATACAATGGTGACCTTATGTGAAAATTATCATCGATATCCTTATGTGAACAACACAATGGTGACCTTATGTGAACAGTGTCATTGGTATACTTAGGTGAACAGTGCAACGGTGACCTTATCTGAATAGATCCATCGGTAGCCTTAGGTTAACAGTGAAATAGTGACCTTATGTGAACAGTTTGATCGGTAGCCTTATGTGAACATTTCAACAGTGAGTTTCCAATAATGAATTCTTTCCGTTTCCATATTTTGAGTTCATGAACAATATTCCCAGAATAGCGAGGTTCCAACAGTGACCTCTTTCCTTTGCCAAATTATGAGTTCATAAATAGTGTTTCCAGAACGGTGAGGTTCCAATGACGACCTCTTTCTTTAGCCAAATTTTTATTTCATGAACAATGTTTCTATAATGGTGAAGTTTATATGGTGAACTCTTTCCTTTTCCAAATATTGTGTTTATGAAAAGTGTTTACAGAATGGTGACGTTCCAATATTGACCTCTTTTCATTTCTAAATTTTGAGTTCATGAAAAATTCCTCCAGAATGGTGAGGTTCAAACGGTGACCTATTTCCTTTTCCAAATTTTGACTTCATGAAAAGTGTTTTTAGAATGGTGAGGTTCTAATGGTGACCTAATTCCTTTTCCAAATTTTGAGTTCATAAATAGTGTTCCAAAATGGTGAGGTTCTGATGGTAAGGTTTCAACGGTGAGGTTCATGAACAATGTTTTTCCTTTTCAAAATTTCACGTTTGAGAATAGTGCTTCCAGCATCCTACATTTTCACCCCTTTAATGTTTTCTTTGATGTAAAATGAATTTAAAGCCTTGTTTAAAGGACTCTAAGAATGATTCAATGGTCATAACTCTTATATTAATTTCCCTAAGGCTCGGGATGATTTTACATGGTCAAACTGCATGGGACAATGAGATCTTCTTTTAATAGAAAATCCAGCATATCTTTAACCACTTCTCCGTTAAATCTTATAACAGGGCCATATATCATCCCCCTTAGTTATTTTTCCATTTTCTCAGTTGTGAAATTCCCAAACCTTTCATTCCACCTTGTAGGAGTTTCTTAATAAAAATTTCATCCATGGATTGGTTACACTCTATTTTTATACCACCAGGTAGTATCGATCAATATTTAATATAAGTTATGATCTATCATCAGTCATCTGGTTTCATCCCCTTCTGTTTATCCTTTACCTTTTTCTAGAATTATATATCCATGTTATTAATGGGCTTTTCTTGGGTCTTGACTGGTGCGGTGGTGTCTCTGCCTCCTCGTGTGGATACAGTTCTCACAGGAGACGAGATCGTAACCTGTTGTATGGCACATTCTTGTTTAAAGAACGTCAAAAACTGTTTGATGCAGGGGATTAAATACTTCTATTTTCATTTACGTTGAACTATATAGTTATCATGTTTTATTTCATTGGATCATAATGGAATTGATATAATAGATATATGAACCGGATAAATAAATTGATATCGATCATATGTTATTGCATCTTGTATTTCTATATAGTGTGACATCTATGTTTGTCATGCATATATTTTCATTCTTGATGGAAATTGGTAATGAATGTAGAGAAAAATTAATTGATAATTTTTTGGCTAAAGATAAAGAGGCATACAAATTAATCTAGTTCTTCTTGTTGTATTTTTATGTTAATCAAATTGGTGTTGTAAGATTGTTTAATTACTGTTAGTAGCTTACTGTTTTGGTTTCCCAAATTCGTATCCAAAGAAAATTAAATAGTTTAATCCATGATGGATTAAAGAACTGGTTGTTTGATAAAAAATAATTCCTTGTAGGGTTTTGAGTTACCCTCTTCCTTGTTTAGGGGCTAAAATCCCAATTGGTATGTTGTTTTTTTGCTGCTGCTTGTGTTTTGATTTGATCCTGGATGACTGTTGTAATATGTGGGGGGCATGGAGGCATATTGGTTGTGGTAGTAGTTGATGCCTAGAGTGGTGAGATGCATCAGGTTATGTATGTGGGTTTCAAAGAGGACACCAATGATAATGAAATGGGTTAGATGTGAATGTTTGGATTCTTACTGATTCTTAATGGTTGTTTATCTTCTTTACATTCCCCACTATTCAAGGCAGTTGGTCTTACTTACCCTTCTCCCAAAAGGGGCAAAGACGAATGTGGTATGCCACATGATTTTTTTTTAGATTCTGAAAGGATAGATGGGTCTATCCTCTTTCTATAGGAGACAAATAATAGATGAGTAGTTCATCTACTCACTATGCTGACCCCTTGTGTTTAGTAGTTTAGAATTTTATTCTAGAATTCCTGGGTATATGGGAAAGTTATAATTTTATTAATAAATTATTTAATAAATGGTGGTAACCCAAGGGGTGGGAGATTACTAGGACGCAATGTTGAGGTTACAATTTGAAGGTACATTCGTCTTTAGGTGAGATTCTAATGAAATTTAATGTGGAATAATTTATGGTTAATTAACGATTAAGTTATTAATTAACGTAAAGTGGAACTGAAAAAAAGTGAATGAATTATTGTAACAATTCTCATTAAAGGGTTGTGTGTTTATAGGATAACTAGTCTTAGAAGTAGAAGCTGGTAGTCTAAGAGACTTTAGATGCCGATGAGTATAAGAATAGGTTATACTAATAGTGTGGTTGTGAGATATAGTATATTCTATACTTTTTTTGTTTCTATATGTTACTCCACCCTCTCAGTTAGGGAAACTGAGACACCAGGGATTTTGATCCCTGGGGGTGTTTTCCCCAACATTCTAGTGGGAGTATGGAGGGATAAATTCCCCCTTTGGCCCTGATCTCTTCTCATCATAGATACTTGTGCTGGTAAAAAAATGTTTAGTTTTTCCCATATATGTGTGTTGAGGGCTCTAATATCTTATGGTTATTCACACACATATATTATAGATATAGTATCCTATGGACTACTATATTTGTAACGTGTATCAGCTGTGATGTCTTGAGGATACTTACTTGGTGTATTGGATATAATGACTTGATGTATAATACTCGATGTATGATACACTTTATACGAGCTTTGGTGGCTCCCAAAAACTACCTGATTACTTGATTACGTGGATGTGGTGGTTTTTTACACGAGGTGCAAGTTGTGGTGATTCTCCCTAGTGTCTAAAAGTAGGCCTTTTGGAGAGAGATGCTTAGGATGTGCGACACTGGGGAAAAGTGGAAAACCAATGGGTAAGTAGTAGCTAGGCCCCCTTGATATTCATTAATATATTATATACTCTTGTATGCATTACATGGTGAGAGTAGCCTTGGAGAGGCTAAGAACATTGTATACCTATTTAGGTGATGAGTTAGTTTCTATTGATGTTCACTATTCTTTAGCATGCCTTATTTTCTTTTTCACAAGAGGATTCAGGGAGGATCCTATTTAGTATACTGTTATACTCACCCTATGTATATATAATTTGTTTTTAGGTCACTTAAAGAAGGTTGGATATCATGTTGGTTTCTACTAGATTGGGGTTGCAGGAGCTGTCCGGGCTTGTGGTTTCTGCTATCATTAATTTCTTTTGGGTATTTTCAATTTTCCCTCTTCATTTGTAGTAGTTTTAATGACATTACATATTTTTACGTGGGATTTTTTATATATTTTAGTCTGATATGGATTTGGTTGGTGTCTATCTTATCTCTCTGTTTTGCATGTGTTCTCTTAGAGGGTAATGCCTCACATTTGTTTGTTTACTATACCCTTGGTGCTACTCACCAAACTGGGGCCTACTGAAGGTGGGACATAGGGGTCACTATCTCCCTTCTCAGATTTCTGGCTTAGGAGGGGTAAACATTGTGGGGAGGGGGTCGTGAGAAGGGGTAGCATATGAATTAATGAAATTATGAAAATATAATAATTTTGTAATAGGTTTCAAGACATCCGAGAGGAATAAAAATAAGATTATATTCTCTTTTTTATGAATATAACAATTTTCTTCTTTGATAATGATTTTCTAAAGTTAAAATGATTTAATAAAATATTTAACTCATCAAAAAGTAATTTTCTAAAAATGAAAACTATTCAAAATTAAGTCATTTAACACATTAAAAAAATATTCCAATTCCCATTAAATATTTTATTATGTATTATAAATATTATATTTATCTATTTAAATATTTAAATGACTTATGGAATAAAATTATATTTATTTTACTTTTTTAAATAATTAATTTTATATATTCAATAATTAAATATTTACTGTATCTTTATTTGTCAATCTATTATGAAAATTATTTGATACAAAAAAAATTGAAAATAAAAATCTATGAGAAATTTAAATTTTTTAGATTAAAATAATTTATTAATTTTTAGAATAATATTTTAGAAATGTATTAATTAAAATATTAATCAAATTGAATGTTATAATTCAATGATATGTCATTGTTTTTTATAAAATAATATAATGGAAATAATTTAATCCATGTGGGTCCAAATTTTCCCAAATACAAATAGAAACACGATAAGGGACTACATTTTCTTATATAAATTTTTCTATCCACAATTTATGTCATTGAATAATTATTATAATTTAAATGAAAACATATTATTTATTTTTCTTCTGCTTGCACAACCACTACATCAAAGGTTTAAATGCATTGATAATATTTTTTATATATATAAAAATTTAAAATAAATTAATATCATAATAATAAATTAATTATGTTCAATATAAAATTAAATATTTGTTCATTATTTATATTCACTCATATATATATATAAACATATCAAAATAACTTCTCAAATTTCTTATTTTGTCTTTTCATTCCCTACACTTGTACTGGACATGTATTTGGAAAGAATAATTGTTATATGACAAGAAAATTATAAATTAATATAAAAAAATGGTAATTAATAAATGTGTCTTGAAAATAATATTTATCAGTCAATTATTTTTCATAAATAAATACAATTTACAATGTCGATGCTACAGAAACACTGCATCGGCAATGAAAGTAATTTTTATACCCATAATTATAAAAAACATATTCTAGATCATTTCGTTAAAATATTACTCCCATTATATGATAATTTATTCATTCAATTAATTTAATATATTTTATATCAGTATTATGTATTCAAGATTTTAGTAAGGAATAGTGTATTTTATAAAAAATCATATTTTTTAATATTCAACAAAAATTAAATTATTTCAGAAAAACATGAAATATTCAGACTATCAATTTTTCGACATGTAGAGTTCAAAAAGTAACTATGTTTTATCAAAATATATTTCTTAATAAGGTACATATAATTTTAAAATAAAATACTATTTTATTAAAAAAATAACGATTCTAAAACTACAACTCATTCAATAACACCTTAAAAATTAATCAATGTCTCATAAAATTATCATACAAGAATAAGATTTTTTTTAAAATTTAATGAAAATATATTTTCATTTGAATTATTTAATTAATAATTTATTTGTAAATAAATATTTATGACTTACCAAAAATATCAATACTAATATAATGATCATATTGTCACTATTAAGATACTGTTATATATTCATTAGCATGATTTCTAATAATTTGACTATTTTACCTTTCAAAAGGGTCATATTAATATTTAAATCGGTAATATTACAATTAATAAGGGATGTTTTCTATTCAAAAAAAAAGTTAGTTCTATCATAATCCAAATAACATACTAATTGAAACCATATATGTCTATTTTTTGAAATTAAATTCATAAAAGTGGAAAATTTATTTTTAACATCAATATCACATAGTATTATGGAGCTTATTTAAGCACATAATGTTTAGTTTTTGAAATATCGGGATTTTAGATTCTCCCCTCATAAATGAATTGTACCATCACAATAAATTCCTTGTAATTTGAATTTGGAATTTACATAATGAAAATTATGAACAACAGTTTTATTATGTGTTATTAATTAACAAGAAGTTCAATATATAATTATATCACTATTTTTTTAAATTGACAACATCTAATCTCCCATGTAGTATAGAAAATCCCTCTAATATGAACTATTAATACATGAACCCACACATATAGATTCAGTAATAAAACATGATGTGTATTTTTTAAAATAAAAAAAAAATTACACAATATATTAAACATTTGATGACATTTTATACTATATTTTCAAGAGGATTGCACAAACCGTACATTAAATCAACGATTACAACAGTAATTACAAAATAACTAATTAAATTCACCTACATCAGCACCTTAACAATTTATTGAACTTAATGGAAACATGTAAAAAACGTAATAAAAGATAAAGATGACCACAAAAACATAGTAAGGGTTATACAAAGAAGGAAAGATATTTTACATCCATAAATACTTATAAACATATGAAATCATTTTCACAATAACATAATTCTCGCTAAGATTCTGTAATATACGTACTTTGTGAAACATGATATTTCCATAAAATATTAAAAACATATATAAAACCATAAGGGTATATTGGGGAATTATACACCTATATTGTAACCCTCATGACTATCATATGATTTGTAACCCTCACAACTACCTTACAATGTAACCATCACAACTAACCTTTTATGTAACCATCACAGTGACACTTTCAGTAACCATACATCTAACCTCCAACATTCACAAAACCAATGTATTGTAGGGAGATCTATGACCCTCCCTACATCATAAACAAATCCTATAAACCAGAACATAATAAAAAAACATTAATAATTCCATAAGAACATTGTTTTTGAATTAGGTAAAATATATATTTAAAAGATGATCTTAAAGGAATGTCCCATAAAATTATCATATAAGTGGTATGAAAAATTAAAACAATGAATGTAATACGTTTATAAACTATAAAAAATAATAATTAAGCCTAATATAAAAAAAATCATCACACAAAAAATCATAGTACCTTATAATTTATGAAGTAGAAGGTTAACCTGGAGAATGAAAATTGGGCTATGAGATTAGTTAACACAGATTTTTATTACATAAAAAATGGTTAAAACACATGTATAATGGTTAAAATAGTTTTATTAATATCTTATATAAACATATTTATTTTTGTAACACCTTATATGATCAGTTTAAAACATTATTTGACCCTTTTATTAACAATATTTTGTTATTTTAGTGTCTTCCGGTGCGTTGTTTTCCATGTTTCGAAGGTCGATTTATTATGGTCCTTCTTAGAAAAAATAAATAACCATAGTTTATAATATATATATATATATATAATTATAAAATTCGCAGTAATTAAATATGAATTTATACTTGATATGATTTCAGAAAAATAGAAAAAAAAATCATTATCCATGAAGGCGTTGAATTAACGCACCATTGATGACGATTTTGTTTCTTTTTATAAAAATTAATAAGATGATAGATTTTTTTATGAATATAATAAAACAAAACAAAAATCCATAATATATTAGTTAATAGAGTTTTCATGATACATTGGACAAGAGGTGGGGATATGGTATAAGCAAAAAAGAACATAAAAGAGAAGAAAACTAAATCTAACTTCTTGAAAGATCCTCAATGAAAACTTATTTAAGGATCATGGAAGAGGTATTTTTTGATACTAGGAGATCAAGAATGTGAAATGGAATGAGGAGGATTTAATTATTCATATTTATTATAATAATATTTTTTGAGGTGATGAAATGATATGAATAAATGAGCCTCTAATTATAATTCAGGAGTGGGGTACCATAAGAATGACTAAAATTATTAAAATATGGTAGTTGTTTATAGGTGGAAATACATATAAAAGGTCCCAAAGTCATATTATATCCAATAATAAATGAAATATAATAAATGTTTCCATAATCTGTATTATTTATATTTTTAAATAAATTAATAAAATATTTTATTCATGGAAAAAGGATTTTTTCTAAATACAAACTATTCACAACAAAGACTTTAAACACATGAAAATAAGGTTTCCAATTCATATATAATTTTGTTATTATATTATATAGATATTATAATTTCATATATAAATCATGAAATGACATAAAAATATCAATTTAAATTTATTTAACTATTTTTCAAACTTTAATTTGATTTATTCATTAATTAAATAGTTAATGCAAAAAAAATTCAAGTGATTAATATAATTATTTATTACAATAATAATAATAAATATATATTAGATATATAAATTATTTATAATTCAATAAATTACATATCTTCAAAATATTCTTTTAAAATACCATTCATTAAAAAATTAATAATTTTCAAAGTTATAGTCTAAACATGTTATTATTCTATTTAATAAAATGATATAAAGAGACTATTGTGAACAATGTGGGTCCAAAATGTCCTTAATCTAAGTAAAAACATTATAAGGGTTAGAATTTTCATATATAAACTGTTTTCTCCAAAATTTAGATCATTTATTAGTTATTAAAATTTTTATAAAAACATTTTATTTATTATTATTATTTTTTCACATGTACCGCTTCAACGTTGCACATACATTAATGTTAATTATTTCATATATAAAAAATAAAAATAAATCAATACCAAAAAAATAAATAAATTATGTTCAAAATAAAATTCTAATGTTTTTAATTAATTATATTCACTCAATATATATATATATATATCAAAATAACTTCATAAATTTGTCATTTTGTTTTTTCTTTCCCTGTGCAAGCGTTGCATAGAGATTTGGAAAATATATTTGAAATATAACTATAAAATTAGAGATTAGTATCCAAAAACCTAAATTATAAATTATAATTAAATAATAATTATTGAAAATAATTTTTATCACTCAATTATTATTTATAAATAAACAAATTTTAAACTGTTGATGATACGCCGACAATTCGTCGACACTGAAAATAATTTTTACACATGTCATTGTAACAGAAATATTATCAATCTGTTCTGTATGATTTTACTCTTATAAAATCATAATTTAGTCATTAATTAAATTTAATAGACTTTATATAATAATTATGTCTTCAATTGTTTTGAAAAATATCATATTTTATAAATAAATTGTATTTTCTACTATTCACTAAAAATGAAAGAATTTTATAAAAATCTAAAAAATACATCATATCCATTTTTAGATATTTAGAATTAAAAAATTAACTTCATTTTATCAAAATAAATTTATAAATGTGATAAATTTAACTTTAAAATAAAATATTAATTTCTTCGAAAAATAACGATTTTGAAACTATGGCTCATTTAATAACACATTGAAATAATAAACAATGTCTCGTAAAAGTATCTTACAACCATAAGACTATAAAATAATAATGTGTGATTACATTATATAAAATTAATTTTTTTAAATTATTTAATTAATCATTAAATTATAAATAAATATTTATTGCATTCAAATAATACCAACACGTATATAATGACCATATTATCTGTTATAAGATAACGTTATACATTAATTGATGAGTTTACTATTCTTTTGACCATTTTACTATACATAAGGGTCATATTTATATTCATAAGGGTAAAATTACTATTCATAATGGTAGGATAGTATTCACCAAAAAATAAGTTAGATCTATCAGACTCCAAAAAACATATTGATCGAAACTGTTTATGTCCATTTTTTGAAATTAAATACTTAGAAGTTAAAAAAATATATTTAAAAGCTAGCTCACATTGTATTTAAGTATTTGGTTATTATATAAATATATTTTAATAATCTCTCATTTCATGATAATGGAATGATTGGACCTCATTTATTTGTTTCTTTCCCTTTCATTAATTATCTAGATGATTCTTTTCACAGATCTTATAACAAACGATCACACCTATCTAGCATTTTACAGGATGATTCATTCAAAAAATGTCACATAAAGGGAATCTCTTTATTCCCATATTCTAATTTGGATAGTTATGTTTTTCATGGTTATCAGAAGGACTCTTATTCTATTGATTTCACAATAACATATAGGATCTAAAAAATTCTTTCTCAAAGATGATGTTACACAATACTATTTAATCATATGATGAAAATGTTTTAGAAAAATGATCCCCATATAGACCTTTCTTAAGATATTCAATGAAGTGATAATATTGTTTTTTGAATCTTGCCTATAATATTTACCATACCTTAGTAGTCTTGTGATGGTAGAATCAAACTCTGAAACACTCTATTATTACTTTTTCTTTATTTAAAAGATTTATCCAACCATTCTATTTGATTGCTCATGAGGTAAATATTGATCAATGGATATTTCATTAAAATTTATCTGTTTCAGGTCATTTAATTTATCTCCATACTATGTATAATAGATTAATGACCCCTATTGATCACCATCTCCCTTTAGGGAATATACCTCTTGTACTACCATCTCCCCTTCATCGCATCACAATGGTAGGAATATCTTTTGAAGAGACCTGGTCTATTTCTCAGCTACAACATGATTAATAGTCCAACTAAAAAATGGTGGCTTCTTCCTCATGAAATTTCTCAACATAATTTCAGATAATATTTTATTTATAAATATATTAATAAATCCTAATATGGTCATAATCTTCGTAGATCCAACCACAAATGTGATGACATTTTAATTAGGGAAATATCTACAATGTCTGAAGGTGTTGATTCCCATCATTCCTTTTTTTCCATCAGTAAATAATTACAGACACTGAGTTATCTCATAATAATCATGAATATTGATCAAAAAAATATTAATATTGAATCATTATAATTCTCATGTAAATTTATCATCATGTTCCCATGGTTTCTAGTGAACTTACTCTGATACCAAATGTAGCAAACCTGACCTGAGTAGCCTAGAGTTGATGGTGATTTCATTACGATGTCCTAAATATAAGATATAAGATCACCAAATATATACAATTTCAGTATTATTAAGGAAATAGATATAAACGTGGTTCCATTATAACATTTTTAATAAATCATAGAACATAAAAAATGAAAATAAACTACTTCCCGATAGTTATAATAATATTTCATATTCAAAAAATAGGAAAATAAAATAAATAAATGGGTGAAATAAAATGCTCAGTAATGGTTATATATATCTGAAACATGAATTCGTTATAAATTTAAGCCTATTAAATAATCCTTAATCCATTTATAAATGTAAATAATTGAAAAACATATACCATTAAATCAATTTCTCTGAAAGAAATAAATCCAAATATTTTTTCAAACTAAAAATATAACATAATTTAATAACTAAAATAATAATGAATGAAGTGAATAATTAATAGATTTCATATATATAAAACATGAACCACTACTGTAAATAAAATGCACAAGATAGATTAATTATATGTTTTTAAACACATCCCTTTCTTCTTGGAATCAAATGAGAAGGGGTTTTCCCCATCATTTTAATATCATAAGTCTTGTTGATGCTTTTATGGTCAATAAATTACCAATACCAACCCATGTATGCATGAATAAACCATTCCTCAAAAATCTAAATTTTCTATTTCTTTCATTAAATCAATATTACATACAAACAATATCATTGTTGAGTAAAATATATAGATGTAACATTTTTCTCTGTTAATCAAATAAATTTCATAGTAAACATCATAAGTAAAAACAATGCTATATGTCTTAGAAAAAAATCATTTACATGATACAATAAATAATAATATTTAAAAAATATGTAATTTATAATTAAAAATAAATCAATATTGTAATATATACACCACACAAAAACAATTCAATTCACAATTCCAATCATGTCTCAATAAAATGGAGTTTTGGATGAAGACCCTAACCTTTTGTGTGAAAGTATTACACATGTGTACTTAATGTATTGGATAGAAATTATATTAATTTATTTATTAATATATAACCTCATAAACTTATATATAATTCTTTATAATTTTATTATGTTCATATTTGTCCATTTTCATGAGTTATAATGTTTAATAACATTGATTTGGGAATGTTTGTTTCATGGTTTTTTGGCTGGTTCCCTTATGTATAATTGTGGAAGTTATTTTCATATAGATAAAAAACTATATAATTGTAATGTAATGATATTAATAAGAATACAATATTTTAAATGGTATTATATATCATTTTTTTATATTTGATGTTTATTATTCATTAAATAAAATGTTAATGTAAGAAGGATTTGTTTATTTTGACCTTTTTTATGACTATCATGAAGTAATATAATCTTATTTAATATTTTATCTATATAATATTTCTAGAACAGAAAATTATTTGTAATTAAATTATTATAATATTAATTAACCATAAAATGGTTTAAATAATATCCATGATTGTGGAAATGCAAAAGAAACTCATCATCCACAAAGGTTGTGAATAGACACCTCACGAATGATGATTTCATTTTTAGAGTGAGGGAACAAAAAATTTGATAAAGAATATTCCACAAACATGAAAACAATACACTATATATATAACATAATATAGTTACCATAAATCAGTGGATAGTGTAGGTGAATATAGAATAAGAAAAAATAGAAATTAAATGGAAATTATGAAGGATTTTACCTCTCAAACATCATCCCCTTGGGAACCTCTTGAGACATTTGGATTTTCCATATTAGAACGACCAAAAGGACATGGATGAGGGGAAGAGGCTTGGGAAGATTAATTTTTAGAATTTAGATAAGATAAATTCATTAGACGGTGTGAATAGAAAGATTATGATGGGTGGTATTTATAGTGCGATGATAAGGTTGTTTTTTATTATTTTATTCATTTGTTAATTATTTTGTCTTAAGATAATAACCATTGTTGATTCATGATAATAATTAAATTAAATAATTTTTTTGTAGTTATAAATAATGGTCTCTTAAATAATATATTAATCAATAACTTATGTATTTGAATAATAATGTTATATACATTAAATTACCATATTTTACTATTCATAAAAATTCATCTATTTAAGAAAAATCCAAAATATTCACTATAAAAATTACTGTATTTGAATATTAAACGTATTAAAAACTGCTATGAAAATAAAATTCAAATTATGAGATATTAATTTTTTAATTAAAATAATCATTTATTTGAAAAATTCCAATTTTAAAATTATAACTGATTTTATAACACATTGGATTATTGATTATGGTCTGAAAAATAATATATTTATAATAACAAAAAAAAGTTAATTTTTGAATATATTTCATGAATCTAAATATTATTTAAAATTATTATATTAAATATAAAATATTAATTAATCATTTAAGTTTAATAAAAAAACTTACATTATCAATTTTAAAGAATTAATTTACTTATTTCAAGATATTATTATATCGTATTTTCATTTATGAGTAATAAAAATTTTATTTAGAATTTAATAGTTGAGGTTATAATTCTAATTTCAACATTACTATTCCTAATAGTCTCATTTCTTTTCTGATGACTATATTAATATTTAATTATATATAATTTTTCATTTATGCTCAATGTTTTAAACAACTAATTTATCGAATAAATTGAATTTATTTTGGATGATAAATAACATAAATTCTTCATGTTTTATATATATTTCTCTTGAAATATTAATTAAAATTATTTAATATATAAATGTTTTTTTCATAGGTTGTTAGTAATTTAATTTTGTAGGGATATTATTAAAATTTATTATTATTTTATCCCTTAATAATTTTAATTTGAAATTAAAAAAATAGTTGATATAGAATATAATCATTTCTATAAAACCCATTTATTATATATGAATAATCACATAATACCTAAACCTTATTTCATGGGTCATCTCATCAACATGAATCATCTTATCTGGAATCTCTCATGTGAATCTGAACCATCATAGTTAGAATTGAAACATGGGTATATTGAAGATGAAGCATGATGTTGATGTCACACCCAATATAAAATAACTTTATGTGAAAAGGTCAATGAAAATAAAATCTATATTAAATACCATAGTTATGCCATGAAATACTAATCTAGTCAATAATTAGGTTAATTAGTGAAATAAATTAATGAATAATGACATTAATCATTAAAATAAATTCATTTGAATGTTATTTACTATAAATTATTGGGTAAATTTTTGATGGAAAACATTAAACATTTTTACATGAATTTTATGAAGGAATATCATGTTTTTATGTATTTTATCCTTGGAGAGAAAAGATCTTTAATAAAAAGAATGATAAATTGGGATGTTTATGATTTCTCTTCAATGCATTGGTTGTAATCTACAATATTTTCTCAAAATACTAACCATGTGGATTACCAATGTTATTATCGAGTCAAACTTTCTAATTTCGAGAATTAAATTGATATAAAAGAGCATAATGGGAATGGGACACCTATAAGATGAACCATTATGGGGATAAATGGTGAATTTATTATGTTTTCTTTGTTCATAAAATATTTGATATTTCAAAGAATGGTATATTGTGTAATTCTAAGGTATCTATGTCAGTTTATCCTATTTTTTATAAAAATTTCATTAACATCAGTTTGAACCCATATGTGGTGAGGAACATGAATGAGTTATGAAATCCCCTATAGAAATTAAATTCCATTACACACTCAGAACATATATCATCCATGTTGGTGTTATAAATTTTAAATAATTAAGGGGGAGATCACATATCCAGATGATCTAGTACTATCTCAAAGAATTTTTAGGTATATAAAAGTTAATTAGATCCCGTGAATGAAGGAATGTGATGCTAACCTAAATAAGTTTTATGATAAGTTTTACTGTGACAAATATATTTTAAAAACTATAGATTTAGTGGATCCATGTCTTGAACAACATGAAAATGTTAATAATATGATGTTGAAGTTTCATTAGATGTAAAAAAATTGAATTTTATGTTGTTCAGGTTCAATAATATGATGATATTACTAATATTGTTAAGGAAACTAAGTTTGAACATTAGGATGACAATAGAAAATATCGTAAGGTTTATTCTGACCCACCTGACTCACTATTTCCATTACCATATCATAAAAAAGAGATACAATCTGGATACCTAGTAGATACTGTGGTATCTAACAATGGGTACATGCATTAATGGGATGAGGGTATTACTAACAAATATTTATGATTTTTTAAAATTATATAAATTTTATAAAAAAATGATTTTTATGAACATTATGCAATTGATATTTTTATAATTGAATCTCTAACTCAAATTTAAAATAATTCCTCATCTACCCATCACAAAACTCTCATTTATATAATTTATCTCGTGAATATTATACCCAATTCCTTCTCCAAATGTATTCTCCGGCTTTATGAGGCCACTAGTCCCATGGAAGGATCCTAAAATCTTTAATTTCAAAGTATCACATTACAGTAAATTGGGAATTCAAAATATTATTTATTGATTTCATCATCATTATTTCAATTAAATTTTCAAATATTCAATTAATATATCTAATTATATACTCAAAATTTCACTTCTTGAAATGAGTATTATTATTTAAAAAAAGGAATTGTAAAAACATGAACTTTTAAAATATTAATTTTTTTTAATGAATTAATAACATAGTTATTATAATAGTTATTAAAAACACATGAAGTACAATAGTTATTTTTAAATAGTTATAAAATATATCATTACATAAATTAAATTACATTAGTCATTTTAACTCTTGGTAATGTTGTAGTTGTATGGTTTTTGATAAGATTATTTTAAATTAGTATTTTTTATAATGTATAAATTTAATAGATGCAGGGGGTAATGGCATCGATGAGTACGATCAAACTGTATTAAGCCCTTTTATTAGGGCTATCAAGGGAGATGAGATCACTATGTTTTTTTCATAACCAATATGAATCTAGATTTCATGAATTATAGCATGAACGAAACAATTTATGGGACATGTTAAATATTATCAAAATTATTTAAAAACCAATTTTAACTAAAGAAACTCATGAAACCCCCTAAATAACACCACAACCTTTTAGGTTATTCTATTGTAAAAAAGTGTTTTGAATCTAAAACATATCATTAGAAAATTTTATAAATAAAAAATTATTTAATTTATCACATTTTAATTACAATATGATGGATTTTATAATTTGCTTCAAACAAAAATTATATATTGACACTAATAAATCCCAAATATTTTAATTGGAATAAATGTGTTATAGGTTGTATAAAACTAGTTTTCATGTAATTTCATTCTTATTGAGATCACGACACAAACCATTTTCACTGAACTAACTCAAAGAAAGCCCCACCAATCTCACACATTACCCATTGGTGTTACATTGTTATAATAATGATTTTCAATCTCAAACAAAACATTATAAAATTTTATAAATGAAAAAAAATTATGTGTCAATTTTTTGTCACATTATCAGGGATTATATAATTTGTTTCATAAAAAATATATATTGTAAACAAGAAATAAAAAATGCTTTTTTGGGAAATTAATTATTTCAGTTAAGACAATAATTTAATAACATCATATATTAAACAAAAGATTTTTTTAAAAAAAAATGTTTTTACTAGATAATTTATATTTTAATATAATTGAAAATATAATTTAATTAAATTTAATTAAATTTTTATGATGGCCAAAATAGAGATATTTCATTAAAACATTTGTTTCTTGTAATTTTATACACTAATTTAAAATTTAAATTATATTATTTAAAATTTTTATTCATCAAAACTGATATGTTTTTAAAATATGTTTTATAAAATTATATAATGGTGAATTGTTTAATTAATTTTTTAGATAAGATGGTTTATGGCAAAAATAAAAAATAAAATTTATAATGGCATCATAAAAGACTAGATGTATTATTTTAATGAGTTCAATTATTTTCAATATAAAATATAAAAAACCACTCATTTATTGAATAACCAATGGTTAAAAACCATACAATGGTTTTTCTTTGATTATTTCAAAATATAGAATCCAAAAACTATTCTTATAAATTAATACTGAAAATAAATCCCTTTTGAACTAAATTTCAATAGAACATCTCAATCATATTCATTAAATATGAATTGATTACTATTTTCCTCTCCATATTCCACTGTAAACACCTCAAAGAGAGTTCCTAACCACATAAGAATTTCTTCCCATTATTTTAGTAGTTCCCCTCAAGGTAAGGGAACATCACTTCTCCCTTTTAATTTAATGATTTTTTTCAACAATTTTTTTCATATATTGTTTGTTAATTTTGGTAAGTATTTTTACTCTTATATTTCCAATTAATATAATTATCAAGTATATAGTGGAAAAATTGAACACTCAATAAACACTCCTATGAACATTTATGTGCACCTTTTAATAAATAATATTAAATCAACGATTTTCAATATAAATCCATTGCATTTTGATTACCCATCACCATTCCCAGAAATTTTTATTCCTATATATGGAAAAATACATCATTAATTTGGTACATAATTGTTTTTTACCTACAATCCTTACTTTTTAAAATAAATTTTATGTATGAAATTTATAATTTAGTTTGATCTATGTGGCACAATATCACGTGTACATGATATAAATGTGATATGTGGGCCTATAAATATATATATCCCTACTTTTTGGGGAATTATTATTTCTCATTATATTTCAAGTATTGTGAAATGAATGTTATCCTAAGGACTATCTGTCATGATGTCTTGGAGGTTATCTATGAGATATGATTATTTTTTCATGATTAATTTTGTTTCCACATTCTTATATTACTTGAACATTATCAACAAATATCATTATTCAATATTCATTTTGATGATTACAACCATTATATGGCCTCATGATTTACATCACAAATAACATTTATTAATTTCATCATGTTATTCATTGATTATTCTAAAACTTGTATTTAAATATCAAGACTTTCTTCTGAACATCACCAAGTTACCGAACACTATTTAAGAAGAACGAATGAATTTTAAGATCATGTTTTAGTTTTATATAATGTCATTTTACTCATGTTCCATGTAGTTTTTTATGTTTCTAAATACTCAAAGACTATATTCCTCACTCTATTTTGGGAGTATATATTTTACATATTTATGTATTGAATTTTTAAATTGTTTTTATTATATATTTACATAGTTTGTATTAGATGAAGCCCTAGTTTTTTAGGATTACAATTATAAATCCTGGTGAATGAAATTAGGGAAATTATAATAAGATGAAAACACCAAATAAAATATGGTATATTATAGAATATGTTGTTTCCCTACAACACAATATCTCTCTAAATACTACAATAGGATGTGGATATGGAACAATTTTTCAAAGGGTATGTATCCAAATAAAAATGCACATTGGGTTTTGATTCGGTCATTATCTAGTGCATCAAAAATAGTCCATGATACACACAAAGATTAAAAAAAATAGGCCACAATAATTTTCAAATTCAACATCTCCCAATGTATGTTATTTATTAAATACAAATTTTCTATATGAACCATTATGAAGCGAACTAAAATTTCCAAAATATTGTATGCAATAATCCAAGGATAACATATATTAAAACATAAAAATTCATAGGTTATGAATTTTTTTCTATTACCATTTATCTCATTGAATTTTATAGTTTCCATTCAATGTATATAATAACTTATTGATTTTTATACAAAGTTTTCCTTTAATTTTTGTAAATATATGAAAAATGAATAATCGATAAAAAAATGTGATGGAAAAAACACAAATGAAATTCCCAACCCAATGAGAGTAGGAACCTATAACATCATGAAAATATATTATCAATTTACTAATGTTATGAAAAGAAATAGGAATCATGTTGAAGACCCACATCCCCCTATGAAAGGTAAAGTCTCAATTCAGATCTTAATAAAACATAACACTCCAATATTCAGAGGGTCGTTATAACCGTTAATGATTTACCAATGTTTCAAATCTAGTAAACATATATTATCCTCCCATCCATTATCTCAGAAATAGATGTTTAGTTATAAAGTTTATTATATATGTGGAGACTCTTCTCAATGGTGGATATTTTTGAAAACAATTGTGCCTGATGTTGATATCAAATAGATGGAGTGGGTTAAATTAACATAAAAAATTCAATAATTATTATCTTCAAATTATTTGACTAAAAATGGAGAAGTATTTTAAAAATTTCAAGGAAATGGGAAACATATCAACTGAAGAATATGATTAAAACATCACAATACTATAATGGTGTTCCTTCAAATTGTTCATTGAAAACAAATACAATGATAAACTCTTATTTTATTGTGATAAATCCGTGATTAAAAGTACCATTAGAAATTCAAGACATTGAAAACATTCTTGAAATTTTCTGATGGGACCTTAGTGTCAAAATATAGAATGATGATTCTCATGAATCCCATGGTTTACGATATGAGGATTGAAGGATATATTTTAATTATGGAAGTGATATGGGGAAATCGTTATAGAGAAATAATTATAACATCCCACTCTTCAAATGTTTATAAAGAAGTATACATGAAATTTATTGAAGGGGAAATAGAATTGATATTATTTTTGGAATGATGGAAACCTATCAAGTGAATGATTACAAATGAAACCTACAAGTATAATTGAATAATATAATCCAATAGTAAACTCTAAACACACTATCTAATGTTTGAACTATTTGTAAAAATGGCACTATATGAATGAATAATATAATATAATTTTTATTGGTGATAACCAATGGCAACAAACTTGAAGGCCTAGATAAAAACAGTGTCCTTATTCCATCACTAAAACTATGGTTTATCCTATGAAAAATGTGGTGACAGTTATACTAGTTTTTCATTCAAGGAGAAGAAACACAGTATTTGATTATTTTTATAGTTATTCTAGAATATATTGCATTATTATTATAACTATTTTTACAAAACCTCAAAATAATAATGTGGTGATATTTATGAAATTGAGAAATCTAGAAAATATTGCATCCTAAATATATTAGTTATTTTATATCCGTATTTACTGATAGAATTTACATGGGACATTTTGATACATTAAGTAGTGTAATTTCACAAAATTTACTATATGGATTGGCTTTACTTATAATGAGTGAACATATATTACCAATTAATGTAAATCCACCAATATATCACAATTCACCCTCAAATTTAATTCAAGTTCAACGTGTAGGATGAAAATCATTTTGTATCATCAACCCAAGAAAGGATATTATTTACATCCTAGAAATATTTCCCATCTAAAATATTTGAGACTAATGAAATAATCATTTTTTATGGATTTATCACTAAACAAGAATTTGGAGATGTGTTTCTAGATGATTTAAGAGAAAAATATGGGAATGACTACTAAAATATTTGTAGAGAACCACGAAGACATTCCATGAGCATTCTCTAGGGGACCCCTATTTCAACCCCCAATCATTCATCATCCATCAGGTATGTGACTATGGTCTTTATGTATAAAATGTTGTGAAACATAAATATTTAATTTCCAAATATTAAATATGAAAAAATGAGTGAAAATAAATTTCTCAATAAGACATGTATAAAATATATCTAATACATATATGAATTCTACCGAGAGTTATTAATAAGACTATAGAGAATTCACATCATCATAATTAGATGATGAAGCTTCAAATCATAATGCCATTATATGTTTCATGGCATAGTAAGATGAAAGATCTAGATGTCTAAATAATATAAAAATGGTTTGTGGATAGTGGTTTTTCAATGTAAAAAAGTGGATATCACTCCAATATTCATTCTCTGTAAAAATTTGATAGAAGATGTTTTATTTTTAAGACAACAAATAGGGAATGATATTTCTCATCGAATGTTTTGGAAATAATCCTTTTATAATCCTCTAAAAATATCATTACATTGTAGGTTCCAAACATAATATGATATATATTTTTCAATTTTTCCAGGATATATATTCTATTGATTTTTCGAAAATGATTTATTAGACTTTTAATATTATGGACTTATGTTTAGATAACCCAGAACTGATAATATTTACCTGATATATACAATCTAATTCTAAAGTTTAAATATAAAATAATAAAATTCTAAAATTGATGAATTGTGGATTCCGAATAGAAGTGTTAGACATTATTATTTTCATTCCATTAGAATATTTTGTAAAATAAATTTTCATTTTAACTTTCCAGATGTTGATTTATATAGAATGAAGCCATGTCATGCATGACAGATGTGAAAGTAACATAAGTAATATTTCAAACCAATTGAAAAAAAATTTCTAATTTTAGACCACTTTCTCTTATCCACTTAATATTTTCAGACACAATATAACTAAATGTCTTGATGGTAAATCAATTTTAGGCATTACTTGATGATTTATCAATATTTAAATGGGATTACATTATAAGTCACAAAATCAAATCATGTTCTGTTTTCGTTGATATAATTAAACATATGAAAAATGAAAAAAAATTATAAATCATGTATTTTAAATTTCACCATATAGGTTATTTTGGATATAATTATTGTAATTATAATTAATATTTGAAAAAAATAAACATAAATTCTATGACGCTATGACACCTCACCAAAATTATTTTTTTGGAACGAGGAATAAGATTTTGCATTAAACTGCTAGGACTGAGTTATGTGAATATCATATGAACACTCTTTTTTATGGCAAGGATGTTAACGCAGTGTTTTATATCAATAATGGATTCATAATATGTCCCACAGGAATGAAAACACCCTTTTAATTGTGGACGTCTAGAAAAACCAACGCATGATACTTCAAATTATTTGGATTTAGTGTTTATATCTTAAAGACAAAGGATAGTCATGTAATGTTCAATCAAAAGGCTAAGTAAATATCTTAATATATATTTCTACTACATCCCAGGAATATAGAGCCTTTAATAAAAGTTTAAGGATTATTGAATGACTATTTCATCTGAAATTTGAAGAAACTGATCTTTTTTGTCACAAATTGATTTATATTACTGATAAAAATGATTATATAAAAAATAAAAGACATCCACCGATCTCTAATTAAAAAAAATATGATTATTTAGAACATGATTAAATTAAATAAAATCATTTTTGGTTTGGTACTATTGAATCATGAGTGTATTTTCTAGACTACATAGAATAATTTAAGACTATCCTTTAGAAAAAATTATAGGAGAACATGATTAAATATAAGAACCAAAAGAATCATTGAAAATATACTATAATTATATTACTATTTATCCCAATTAAAACCTATTTATATAAAATAATCCTTATCTGATGAAAGATAGTTATTAGTAATGCCTAAAGAGACAAATCATTTCAAAATAAATAAGCTATTGATACTAGTTAAAAGACCTTCAATCAATCAATCATGTAAATTGATCAAAATGTGTCTTTGACAAATAAAAAAAATTTCATGTTGTAATAAATAGAAATAAATACATAATTATTAAAAAAAATATAATATCTTTGTATGAATGGATTATATTGAAACCATTTATCATGAAACTATATTACATGTCACTATTATCCTTCTAGAATATCCATAATATAATAGATTTAAATTATATTTTATGGATGTAAAATATTTCTTTTTATGTAGTTTTTTAATGTAGGAAGTTTATGTAGAACAATGTATTGGAATTTATGATCATTATTTTTAAAAAACATTATCCTCACCAAATATCTATTTGGATTTCAACTTTCTATAATGGAATGGTATGAATGTTCATTTATATTATAAAATAGCTTTATAGTCGGAATATAAGATCATATGATATATATGAAAACATCTATTTTGATGTTTTTGGTGTAAATATATGTATAAAATGTTTTTTTCATAACTAAAAACCATAAATATGTAACCAATATTCAAAACATATGAAAATAGAATTTGAAAATACTATGATGGGTGAACTAAACTATTTTCTTAATTTTTATACTTATCAAAATATTTTTTGATACATATTAAATCAAATAAAATACTTACATGATTAAATTAATATGTTTTTACATGAAATAGTATGACTTACTTGACTCCTATCATTTTGAAAATCTTGCTTGAGTTTGATGAAACTGGAAAAACTTTTGAAAACAATTTGTATAGAAGAGTCAATTGATGATTTTTGTTCCTTACTGTACATTAATTATACAATATGATTTTATTATGTCTTTGTAAAATATTTAAATCTAATCCAATTAAATCACATATAAATGTTGCAAAAATAATTTTAATATTTCTAAAATGGGGCATGTATCTTTGTCTTTGTTTTATAAAAACCTCAAATTTCAATTTAATTTCATAATCAGTTATAAATTTTTGTAGTTGTTGATTAGATTGGAATTCACATTAAGAACCTATCATATTCTAAAAAAATAAACTGTGTATTTTTCATGTAATAAGAAGAGATCTAGTAATATATAAAATACTAAATATTAATATAATTCTATATGATGTTTCTACACACATGTTCTTTGGATGAAACACAACATGTTGGAATATTGATTTAATTTTTATTGTGTTGCAGTAAAATGTTATAGCATGAGTTCAACCAACAAGCCAATGATTCTAATAATCCATTCATTAATGAATAACTTTTATTTAATACATCTACTCTTGAGATATCATGCTCATGAAAAATATAAATCTAGAAAATTCATTTTCAAATAAAATCAATTAACTGATATATTTTCATAACGTTTTACTCTATATATATTCAATGTTATTTCTTAAGAAATAGGTTTTTTTAATTTTAATAAATAATATTTTATAACTTATTTATCATATTTATGGTAAACATGTTATTTTAAATATTTAAATTAATTTTAATTCTATCGTTTTGATAAATAATCATATACCGTAGGCCACACCACCCATAATTAGTCATTATTATCCGTTACAGAACTAAAAAACCTCTCGATTACTATGAACAAAATTGATTTTTTATATAATCTACACATGAAATAGATTACAAACACCTTGAAACCTCTTCTATTTATTTTTCTTCTTTTCACCCTAGCCTTCTAGACCTACAAATCTTAAACCTCTCTACAAATGTAGAAAATAAAAAGAACTGATTGTTCATCCTATAGTATGATGAAACAACAAAGTATATCTAGGAAACTATTATGTGGATGAGTTATTCATTTTTAATATATATATACAAGATGAATATGTTTTTGAAGAAATATATAAATCATCATTATTAAGAATATGTTTTCAATGATTCATGAAACATGATTTTATTTATGATGGAGGTCCATGAGTTTTAAATATTAGTGGTCTTTCATTTTGGTGATAATGAATGTTTGGTTACTGAAACTATTTACCATGAAAAATCATTCGTTATCCAGAGACTAGTTATCTAGAGAACATAAAATCTCTAATGAAGGATAGTCATTATTCAACCCCTCTGTATCTACTATCGCCAAATTCACCCCATTGGATATCACGAGGATTATATTTAAAACTGATGTTGTTGAGAAGAATTATTTATAGCATATAGATCCTTAAAGAATTTTTTTACCCAATTCATCAGTCAGGGAATCAAACAATAAAATAGTGAGTTTGAAATTATTCTTTTTCAGGATATCACCCTTTTTATTTTTATTTTTTGATATAAAATATTTTCAATATAAAAAATATATTCAATAATAAAAGTTCATGTTCAAAATAAGTTGGAGAATTTCTTTCCATTTCAAAGATTCTTCACCCAATTTTTTATTATACTACATTTAATTTTAATTTTATTAATGAAACTATTGTTCAAGGATTAAAAAAAATATGAGAATTTTATTATGTATAAGTTGAATTTTACGGTACTTTGATTTAGGAATGTTGGTACCCTTATCCTTGAGTGATGATGTATCCCCTGCAATGAATCAGGGGGAATCCTCTCATTTGGATGGGATATCAGTAAAAATATATGAATCATATTATAGTACTAATACAATAGATTATCATGGTGAAAATAAAATTTTAAATTTAACAAAAAAAAGCATAAATATTTTCATACAAATAGGGAAAACATATAACTGTCAAGAGATAACCCCTCTTACTTATTCCCCTCTACCTATCAATGTTAATAAAGAATTTGAAGCCTCATATGGAATCAGATTTTTTAGTCATTCAAACTAATTATTTTTCAAAATATCGAGATTTTCCCCTACTATGATTGAGTTTCATTCTCAAGAGATATAACGAATGTATCCAAGGGAAATTTTTAGTAAATATAATGTAGAATAACATCATTCATACAATTTACCCACCATTTCTAAAAACCCAATCAATTTGAGATTAATATATTGATTTTCACTTGGATATGGACTCTACAGTTCATTATGATGTTAGAAATTTATAAGTACCAAAGTATGATAAAAATATTTCTGATTGAACACAAAAAAATTATTCAAGGATATTATTTTAATTAAAATATATAAACTTTTATTTCATTAAATCAAGTAAATATGTAAATTGTAACGCCCCGACCCCAGTTACCCAGAGTCAGTGCATTAATTAGAAAACATTGGCATGATCACAAGAAAGATCAAATCTCGAAATACCGATTGGTTTAGTAGCCTTGGAAACACTAGATATATTCATAAGTTTTACATTACATCATCAAAATAAAAAAAAACTACTACAACAACATATTGTCTCCATAGTCCACACTATTAACCCCTCATAATATCCCTGCAAGTAATTCATAATTTACTTCTTTACATACTGGGAAAATAAAACATAGAAAGAGGGGTGAGCTCAAATGCCCAGTAAGGATAACAATATAGAGGAAACTTTCATAAATAATAATAAACATTTATGGAAATGTATAACTAAAACAAAAGCCTTTTAAACTTTAACTTCAACATAGTATGGAATAAATAAAATGAAATAATGCCATTTACTTATTCGCATGAATATTCTACTAATCGAATAATCACATGCAATATCAATAACCACATTCATAATGATGGAATGCATAATGCCAGACTATCATAACCACATAGCCAAGGCCTCGTGCCAAGACTAAAAATAAGATTTTGCCAAGGCCTTGTGCCAAGACACTAGTTTTTCTCATGAGACCTACCGATGCATCGAGGAGCTATAGCGGGCTCCACCCGTCACATATTAAGTCCAATGCATTCCCATATGAAAAGGTTTAAACATAACATAAACATTCGTATTAAAACTAGCATACGAAATGTAAATACTTTCACCATAAACCATGAATGGTATATAAAAAAATAGCACATCCACAGTCAAACATATCACAAAACCTTCAATACAATATAAAAGTTTTGTATCATAATATATCATCCTCAAATAAGCGTAAAATCCATTAAAGGATGTTGACATAGATGAAATCAAAACTCTTTTTAAAGAAATATCTCTTTCTATTTTGAAATCATTTAAGAGACATATATTTATAAAATAAAACATTTTCATTGAAAATATTCTTATAAGCTTGTAAGGGAAGCTTTGACGATTTTATATCGGTGGAAAATAACCGCACCCACCGTATAAGTTAAAAAAACATTCTTATCTTAATTCTGTCGAAAAGGTTAAAAAGCACCTTGTTTGGAAAACGACGGAAAGATTCCCTTATAAACCTCTTATAAAAAGTCAAACAAGGGTATAAATGACTTTAACCCATATTCTTTTAAATATTAAAAATGTTTTGAAATACATTTTGAAGAAACATGGCTGTGGATGATAACGAGATCCCAGTAGATTATTACGTATAAACAACCTCGGATAATGAAGAGATTGTGAAATAACCCTTACCTTGTACTTTTCCTTGGTTGGGGTAGGTTAAACTCCTGTATAATGGTGAAATAATTGTTATTAAATTATAAAATAATCATATACATTAATATGATATCATATATGATCTTTTAATATTGATTTGATAATAATATCTTAGTATTATCGTTGTTTCGGGTGTTAACTTACTTGATTTATTTTATATGTTTTGTTACGTAAGCCATGTTTGTAATGGATAGGTTGTATATTATTCATATCCAGAATGATATCAAGTCCTTAAACATCATTTTTAAATCATCAAATGATAATTATACTTGAATGGATACGATGGAGAATGAATCTCATCGCGTTCGTGGAGACGGTAGTCCGTACGTACGCACGAGTGACAATATCATTATTTTGATATTAAAATAATATATAAATGGATGTTATATCATATATACAGAATAATTAACATGTTATATTTATTATTTACATGAGTTGCACATCATTATTATACCCATCCAAATAATAATATATTGAATAACAATTACACCACGACGTGGAGACGGTAAGCCGTACGTACACACGTATGGTGACATGTTATTCAAAGGGTGGATATAATACTGAATATGGTTGTACCATATTTATAATAACATCACAGTATATGTGAGATACTGGAGTTATTATTTTAGAATGGTAAGAACAAAGAAAGAAGAAGTGGAAGAAGAAAGGAACTTGAAAAGAGGTGGTGAAAACATTACCTCTTCTTCGGGTTCTTCCTTTTGATTTGATCAAAAGGGCTCCTTAGGTTGGCTTTCTGATCAAACTAAGGCCTCTAGGTTGTATTGAGGGAAGTTGGGAGAGTATTTGGGCAGAGTTTGTCCGAGCCAAGTGGCTTGAGAGGTGTGAGGAATGAGTAGAAGTGGTCTCCTTTTATAAGGGAGAGGAGGGGATCTTTAGGAAAGAGTGAAAGTATTACTTTATAATATAATTATATTCGTTTTATAATGGTCCAAAAATCATTGAGGTCGAAGATAAGATGACTCATTTTCTAAATAACATCAACCAATAAGAATTGGACAGGTTTTAGATAATATTTTAATCATTATAATATTATTTATTTAAATGATTTATTAATGAGGTAAACATTGCATCATTATTGTGTCATTAATAATTTAAATTATTTGATCTCTAAAAATTATAAATAAAATATCATTATGTAGGAAATCTTATTAGATTTTGAATGAATATTTATAATCGAAACTTCAACATGTATAACCCTATGTAAAAATTGTTCTCCTAAAAGATGTAAGCTTATGCCATTTTTATTTTTATTTTAACTTTATTAATATAATGTGTCCCTACCACATACAAGTGGCTCTAAGGGGTCCCCAAATCGACCCAAGGATGCCCATGGTCGGGTATGTGTCCACAAATAAGTTTAGGACACGTTTTATGGTAATTTTGTCTTATTATAATATTATTTGTTAACCCTTATTTACCGGATTTACCCTTTAACCATGGTAAATAAAATATTTACCGCAGTAATTATTCAAAATGTGTAAAAATAAAAGTTACCTATTTACATAATTTCGACATCCTGATTCCAAATATGTAATCCATTTTTCAAAATTCAAAACACAGAAGTGGCAGAAATTAATTTAAAATTAATTCCCGTTGTTAAAATAAAAAACGTGTTTTTAAGAGATAATAACTATCAAAAGATTGACACTTGTTTATGTCTGGTTTAATTGTGAAATTATGTCCAATGACAAACATTAAATTAAATGGTAAAAATATATTTTAAATATAATTTAAAATCACTCAAATTCATAATTTATCAATATTAATTATTTTGATTAAAAAAGTTGATTTTAATTAAAATTTAGTAATTTTCACTATTCATCAAAATATAAAAGTTATCCGAAAAGTACCAAAATTTTACCCTAGGCTAATTTCAATATTCAAAATCCAAAAATGAAGTCCATTTTGAAATATAAAATATATATGATTTCAAAAAGTCGGTATTACTATTCACAACAGCTAGTTTAATTAGTTGTGGTGTGTGTTAGAACTCGAGGTTGCGTACATCACACGCTATCGCATTATTCGAAAGGAAACGTACCGTGGAAGCTTGGGGTGTTACATTCTCCCCTCCATCAAATAATTGCATCCTCGCAATTTCTAGGGTATTACTGCATAAAAAGACTCGGGTAGTTCTTCATCATAAGTTCCTCAGGTTCCCACGTTGCCTCTTCCATCTTATGGTTTCTCCACAAAACTTTTACGAGACACGTCGTCCGGTTTCTCAGTACTTGTTCTCTCGTATCAAGAATCCTGAAGGGCTCTTCGCAATAAGACAGATCAGGTTCCAGTTCTAATTCTTCATAGGTGAGTACATGCGTTGGGTCAGGCATGTATTTCCTCAACAGAGATACGTGGAACACATCGTGATCTTTAGAGAGACTTGGCGGCATTGCCAATCGGTAAGCTACAACCCCAATTCGTTCTAGAATTTCGAAAGGTCCGATGTACCTGGGACTCAATTTACCTTTCTTACCAAAATGTATGACTCCCTTCCATGGAGATACCTTCAGGAAAACATGATCCCCGACCTGAAATTCCAAATCCTTCCTTCGATTATCGGCATAGCTTTTCTGCCTAGTTTGAGCTGCTTTGATGTGATTTTGGATTACCTTCACCTTTTCCACCATTTCCTCCACCAGTTCTAGGCCTACAAGTTTTCTTTCACCAACCTCATCCCAACAGGTTGGTGTACGACATCTCTTTCCATATAACGCTTCATATGGTGCCATCTGTATACTCGAATGGAAGCTATTCACTACTGGAATTTGGGTTTTTCCCCACACGTACATACCAACGGTTCTATGAAACCGTTGGGGTAGGATAATAGTGGAGGCTTTTCCCAACGGTTCTAATGAACCGTTGGGATATATGTGAATAGGGGATGTTTTTCCCAACGGTTCATTAGAACCGTTGGGATATATGTGTATTGTGAGGCTTTTTCCCAACGGTTCATGAGAACGGTTGGGAAAACTTTGTTTTTGGGAGTTTTTCCCAACGGTTATAGAACCGTTGGGAAAAACATACATATGCCAATGGTTTTTTAAAACTGTTGGCAAAGGTTTTCCCCAAAAAACCCAGCCGCCCGTTCTCTCCCCCATTCGCGTTACAGAGCCCTAACGGGAGCAGCAGCAGCCGATTTTGGAGATACTGCCGGCCGGATTCCATCTCTTCTTCAGGTTCTTCTTCTTCTTTATCTCAAAAGGTATTCAAATGTTTGGATCTCAATGAGTAAAACCTCCATATAGTTGAGTGTTATCCCTAACTAGTGTGGCATCCGGCTTGTGGGGTGTTGAGAGAACTTTCAAAGTTGTTTTTTTGTGCCTTGGATTGTCGTATATAGTTTTATAATTTCTATGGATTGTATAAGAATTATGTGGAGTTTTAAATAATCCTATTTTTTACATTTCTGATCATGAATTTATGTATGTAATCTTACAAAGATGTGATTCCTCTAGATCCTTGGATTTTATTATTGGGAATGTATTTTATGGATCATGAAATAAATTATGTCTTAGTCCTTCATATTTATACATTGATCAACTTGAAAATAAATTTACAAAAATAAAAAATCATTATCATTCTCAAACTCAGATCACTTTGGTTCTAACATCCTACCAATTTGATTTTTTAACAATTCAAAGTGAAATTCACACCACCAAAAGGTATTCAAATGTTTGGATAGTATTTAAACTTATTTTTATTTTTCCCTTCAGTTTAGACGATTTTGGAGCTACTGTCGGCGCCTAAGGGTGAGTTTTCTTGAAAATTCCTTTTTGGATTTTACCCCTTGAACATGGGATGTCATTTGTGAAAGGTTATATAAATCGAATTGATTGTTCGATTTCTGAATTGAATTGTAAATTAAATTAATTAAGGGTATTTTATGGTTTGCATTCCCCTTTAACACATGAATGCCAATTATTTTTTAACACATGTTTTAATTTTATTGCCTTGCCAATGTGAGTAAAGTAGAGACTATGCTATGAATCTATGAAATTGGATTGAATTTATCTTATATTTTATGCTACCATGTTAGATATATTATAACTAATGCATGTGATATCTTTATAGTCTTGTTAGGAGTGTTATATTAAAAATTCCCATGTGAGTGCTTGAATTTTCATTGAATTTCTAGCCATTATGAGTTATGTTGAGACCATGATATGGAATTTATTGATTAAGCAAGAGAATCTCATTATCTTGTCATTACAACAAGAGTAAATGAAGCTTCGTTGTTTTCAGGTTATTATTTGATTGAGTCGCCATTTTGAGGTGAGTTGTATTAAATACCTTTGTTTTTGACCTTTGTATGTTTAATGAATTGTTTAAATGAAATGAAATTCATTAAATGATTAATAGTAAATAGTGATACATGGATTCTATTAGGATGTCAGGTATATAATCTTGTTTCTATTAACTTATATGCTTTATGTGATAAATGGATTCACAGTGGAATTCCACGGATAGACTCATTTCTCTGAATATTGATTAAGCCATTGGTGATACATGGATCCAAGGGAGGGATTCCATAGATAGACTTATTGAATGTAGAATTATATTCCAATTGATACGTGGATTCTTATGATAATTCCATAGATAGACTTATTGAATGTAGAATTATATTCCAATGATATGCGTCGTGTGTGGTGGTGGTGTGGTTTATGTGTTTTATGGTAGTAGTGAAGTGTGTGATTATGTAGTTAATGTGAACCCATAGGTTGAGTATTTTGTGCTATCTATATATCATGTATTTTTATGTTATTTCTACACATTCCCAACCAGAGTTAGATAAACTTACCAACGATCATAGGTTTTGAGTTATGGGTATTTTTTCTAATATCTAGGATGGTGGTTATATGTTTGGATAGCTACCATGTCTTCCCTACTCTTCCTTCAAAAGTGATTGACCATGTGTTTTTAGGCAAGATGCGATGTGATTGTCCATGTGTCTTCAGGTGAGATGTACTATGATTTCCCTAGTGCTTTTCGATGAGGTGTGATGTGATAAGGCTATAATAAGATGTGGCATGTGGTTGGGGTCATGTAGGGTAGGAGGATGGCACAAGGTTGATGTTATTCATGTTCATGATACCCTACTAATATGGTTATGGGATGAGTCGTGCTGTTATTTGATATAACACATTAAGTTCTTGTTGGTTTTACATTTTTTCAATAACACATTTGTATGTTTTTTTGACATGTGTAGTTGATACCTTGATTATTTTCTTCCTTTATCGTTTACTTAAATGTATATTCTATTATAGTTAATGCCTATTGAATTGTTTATGACAAAATGACTTATATAAATTCTTTTTACAGAATGGATAGAAGTTGGATGTATGAAACCGATCGGATCTCAGATGATTTTCAAAAAAATTTGGAGAGCTTTATAGATTTTGCATTTCACAATGCTTCAGATAGTGGTCGCATACACTGCCCATGTTCCAATTGTGTTGGTAGACCTTGGTTGAGCCGTGAAGAAGTCAGCTACCATATAACCAAAAATGGGTTTCAAGCAAACTACTTTCTGTGGTATCGCAATGGGAAGAAAACGAAATCTCAAATTGGTGATGATCGAAATGAAAAGACTGGAATGGAGAATTTGTTAGATGATCGGTTTCCGTTTATTCGTCATCATGAAAAAGAAAGGATTTAGACTCAAGAAGACTTCGATATGAGGACAGCTGATGCATCTAGTGAAAATGATGATATTGATAGGGTGAAAAAATTGAATGATGCTGCCACGACTCCAGTATATCGGCAAAGCGATAAAATGAAAAAGCTGGAATTTTTAATCCGATTATTTCATGGGAAAACTATGTATGGGATTTCTAATACAGCAATCGATTACATTCTTACCCTCTTGAAGGATTTACTTCCAGATGATGCAGATATTCCCTCAAACCACTATATGGCCTGGAAGTTAGTTGAGGAACTTGGATTTTCAAGAAACAAAATTCATGCTTGCCCGAAAGATTGCAGTTTATTCTGGGAGGAAACCGCTGAACGAAATGATTGTATAAAATGTGGCACATCCCGCTGGAAGTCAAAATCTGATGGAACACCATCCCGCGTTCCACAGAAAGTAATGTGGCACTTTCCATTGATCCCCAGACTCCAGAATCTTTTTATGTCTGATGACATATCAATAAAAATGAGATGGCATGATACCGAGAGAAAGAAGACTGATGATGAGTTGGTTCATCCTGCAGATGGATTTGCATGGAAGAGATTTGATGCTCGACATCCTGATTTTGCAGCTGACGTGCGTAATGTGAGGCTGGGTCTTTCATGCGACGGTTTTAATCCGTTTGGGCAGATGCTTACTTCGCACAACACATGGCCAGTTTTTATACACATTTATAATCATCCCCCATGGTTGTGTATGAAAAAACCTTTCACTTTCATGAGTATACTCATATCTGGTCCTTCTGATCCTGGAATTGATATTGATGTATACATGCAACCTTTAATAAAAGAGTTGAAGCTTCTTTGAGATGTGGGTGTGCGCACATACGATGCATGTTCGAAAGACATATTTCAGATGCGCGCTGCGCTTATGTGGACAATCAATGATTTTCCGGCTTATGCAATGATGTCTGGATGGAGCACGAAGGGGAAACTGTCATGTCCAGTTTGTATGAAGAATACACGATCTAGAAGACTGAAACATCGTTGTAGTTTCAGTTTTATGGGACATCGACGATTTTTGCCAAAGGATCATCCATATAGAATGAATCGTCGAAGATTTGATAATACTATAGAGACCGATGATCCACCTCAGCGTATGTCTGGAACTGATGTGCTTAATGAATTGAAATATTTCAGTTTTTCGTTCGGGAAGGGTCAAATGAAATCTGGAAAGAGAAAGAATGTTTCCACAGAAACCTGTTACAATTGGAGGAAGAAGAGTATCTTTTTTGATTTGCCTTATTGGTCTACCAATTTGCTACGTCATTGCTTAGACGTAATGCATATTGAAAAGAATATATGTGAAATGTTGCTTTCAGTTCTACTAAATGTCAAGGGGAAGACAAAAGATGATTTACGATCTCGACGTGACTTGGTGGATTGGGGCATCAGACCAGAATTGCATCCTGTGCGTATCAGTGAAAATAAATGGAAACTTCCATGTGCTTCTTATGTGATGACACCTACTGAAAAAAAAAACAATTTTTGGAAGTATTAGAGACTATTAGAGTTACTGATGGCTATTCAAGCAACATATCTAAACGGGTCAACAGAAGAGAGTTGAAGCTAAAATCTTTGAAGACTCATGATTATCACGTTCTACTGCATGAGTTGCTTCCAATAGCAATCCGTCATCTTTTGTCCAATAATGTAAGGGTGGGTGTTATTCGGTTGTGCCATTTGTTTAGAGATCTTTTTGCTAAGAAGTTGTCCAAGTCTTTCTTGAAAAAAATGTTGACAGATGCCCCATTAATTTTGTGTGAGTTGGAGAAAATATTTCCCCCATCATTTTTCTCATGCATGCTGCATCTGACTGTCCATATTCCAACTGAAATACTTCTTGGAGGACCTGTTTCTTTTCGTTGGATGTATCCAACTGAAAGAAATATGTTCACATTAAAGTCTTATGTTCGAAACAAGAATCATCCCGAAGGTTCTATCGTGAACGGTTACTTAGCTCAAGAATGTATGGATTTCTGTTCAATGTATTTGACTGATCTTACTACAAGAATGAACAGACCAATGAGAAATGAAGAAGAACAATATGAGAAAATTGAACCCAGTTTTCCATCACTTCCTCAAACAGGAGGAATTCCTGGATCATATACATTGAAGACATTAAGCCATGAAGAGCGGGAGATGGCACATCGCACAGTTTTGTTCAACTGTGATTTGTTCGATGACTATATCAGGTAACAAAATTGAATATGTATATCTTACATATATATCTGTTAAACAATTCATATTTTTTTATCTACAGGGAACATAAAACAATGATAAATAGGAAGCATCGTTCTTTATCTTTGAGAAGGAGAGAGACTTTGCATAGCAAAGAGTTTTCTGCTTGGTTAAAATTGAAGGTAAAAATATTACTGTTTAAATTAATTATTTCAATATTTACTTAAGTTTAACTGTCATTTATATTGCAGGTATTGAGTTTGTCTGCTGACTCTGTCTCTGAGGAAATAAGAGCTTTGGATTTTGGTCCTAATACCGTGGTTCGTGACTGTAAATCAATTGTTATCAATGGGTACAGATTTATTGTCACTGAACGAGCCAAAAACATGAGAACACAACATGATGGTATTATGGTTACTGCCACAACAGATTGTTATGCCAGCGCATCAGATAGTAGACCGCGACTTGAAAATGTGGGTTATTATGGAGTCGTTGAGAAAATAATAATATTGGATTATTACTCTCATGGACGAGTCACAATGATGAAATGCCATTGGTTTGATTCGATGACGAGACATGGCACATTTATTGATGATTGTGGATTTCGAGTAATTAATATGACCCGCACTCTTGCAACCGAAGAACCATATGTGTTGGCATCAATGGGTAAACAAGTTTTTTATGTCAAAGATCAACTTCAACCTGAATTTGGTGTCGTAGTTGAAGTAATTCCAAGACATATTTTTGATGATGCTAATGATGGAATTGACACTGTCCCTATTGCCATTGGAACCAATCCATTTATTTCTTTTGATGACTCCAATAGCTCAATTGTCAGAGTTGATTGTGAACCTGAAGTTGTGGTTGGAAATATATAGAATCATTCATCCATGTTCTCAATTCTTTTGGTTTACCTCGAGTTGGGTTGTTAAGGTTGGTAATATTCATATTTATTTAGTATTGATCACAAATATGTTTTAGCTGACTTGACCGTTATGTGAATTTTCAATGTTTATTGGTTGCTATTTTATTTGAATTGCATTTTCTAATTTGGAATTGAACTGTATTCAAACCAAATCAAACAATATTTCTAACTTGGTGAACATTACAACTTGTATGTTTTATTAAATTCATTCAAGCTCTTCTAAAACAATTGATAGCTAAATTACCAATGAATCCCCTCATTCCCTCATATATTTAGTTTTTTGGTTTACACAATAATTTTCTTTTTCTAATTAATTAAATATTTGTTTTCCAATGCAGGAAATGAAGCCAATTGAAGAGAGACGAAGAAAAAAAATGGCGGAGAACAATCGTCGGATGGAGGAGATGGGCATTCCACCATTAGTGCCTACAGTGAGTACTTTATTTCAAATATATATATATATATTTACAGAATATATAATGTCATGTGATTAATTTTTTTTGTAAACTTTTTTGTAGGATCCACCATTACGTCGACAGTTATTCGACGAGGAGCCTAGTACTGGTCCTAGTACTCAGGCCGGTGGTACGAGGAGGGTTCGTACCAGAGGTGGACATAGATCTGCGCGTGCCCGACTAGACCCTGCCCCTCCCACTGACATTTCAGCCTTCCCACATTCTGATCCCGGTGTGTCGTTAGGGACACACGGGATATTTAGACCTCCCATGTTTTCGGTACCTTCTGCATCTTCTGCCCCATCATTTTCACATCCCATGATGATTCCCACTCCCCATTCAGCATCAGGTCATACAGTTGTTCCAGCTTCTTTTCCTTCTACTTCTGTCTCTCCGAGCTTTTATATTCCATCGTCTTCGACTCCTGTTCCACCAGAGGGTGTTCCATCAGGTTCTGTGGATCCGGCGCCACTCATTGATCAGACTAGCACAAGCATATTTATAAAACCCTATCAAATTTTTATAGCAATATTTATTTTCATTATAACATGTTTTAATAAAATATTTGTTTTTCTTTCATGACAGATACATCTACTGAAAGGGGGCGGGGGCGGGGCCGTACACGCATGCGTTCGGTGTGGAACCGTCGCACACAGGTTATGGTGGAATATAATGAAGACAATCAGATGGTTGAGAAAACAGGGCAGCAATGTCGGAGTTTTATGGCGACACTTTCAAAATACTCCGACATCATTCCCGTCAGCCCGCTGTCGTGGAGACATTTGCCACATGAGGTCAAAGATAGAGCTTGGGCAGAGATATGGGTAAAAAAATCTGTTGTATTTAATGCCATGAATTTTTTTTGTATTTATATAAATTAATATTTTCATTTCAGCTTTGATTTAATTTTCCTGATGGTGAGGGTGCACGAATGGAACGTCTAAAGGATTTAGGCGAGCTTTGGAGAGCCTACAAGCATGAGCTGTATATTGGCTGGCGTGCTAGAGTTGGAACTGAGTTAGAGGCGGTACCAGTCGTGGATGATTGTCCTATAGAGCAGTATCGTCAGATGATTACTCATTGGACGAGTACCCAGTTTAAGGTATGAATTACATTTGAGGTATTTAAATAATAACTTTCAAGTTTTGCATTAATATTATCCTTTGCATTATCGAATTTTATTTAGGAATCATCTGGAAAAAATAAAAAAAACATTGATGCAAAAAAATACCTCCATACACTAGGACGCACGACGATGCCGGATCATGAGAGACAGCAGGTATGACAATTGTTTATAAGTTTTCTTTACGACTTACATTCTCTTTTGTTTCCTCAATTATTTAATTATTTTCTGAAGTCTTTATATAAATTTTGTTTTCAATGTCATTGTAGAGGCAAGTACAAAATATTGAAGGACGTGTGCCTCGAGCAAAACTGTTTTGCTCGAGTAGACGAAAAAAGGATGGACGTGCTGTCAACGAAGCGACTCAGCAGTAGATTGTAAGTTTTAATCTGTTGATTTTATATTTTAATATCTATTTCGTAACTTAAAAATATATTTATATTTGTAACAGGATGCTTTAGAGGCCCTCGATGCCCAAGAAGTAGACAATTTTGGGCCATCTGATCACTTACATCAGGTGTTGGGAGATGATCATTCTGGCAGAGTACGCTGCCGACCTAGGATAGCCCCGACGAGGTATTGGCCTGCCTCAGGTACGAGTTGTAGTGCCACCGAGCTGCAGCAAGTTAGGGCACAGGCAGAACAGGCTGAGAAAAGGGGCACAGAGACGGCAGAACAGTCTGCAAGGGCAAACAGTGCATTTATGAAATTTATTGAAGTTCTACGTCCAACACTTCCAGCAGAGGCCAGCCCAGCGATTGATGAATACATGTCGTCGATACATTCTATATATGGTGCACCAGGTGGCAGTTCCAGTGGTGGTCAGGCCGATGTCGATCTTGAAGATGATGTTGGCGAGCAGTCTGATGCGGAAGAGGAGGGAGATGAGGAGGGTGAGGAGGAGGGCGAAGGCGAGGAGGAAGGCGTTGTGGAGGGTGATGACGATGAGGAGGACGACGACGAGGGCGATGATGATGATGATGATGGAGATGGTGATGCTGATGTGGGACATATTGATCCGTTACATTTTTGACTTGAGATTTGATGTTTAATCTATTCTAGTTGTTGGTTTTATCTAGACTCGTAGTATAGTATTGGAGTTGAGTTATTTTTATATATTGTCTGTTTTTATGGATGTTGTTGTCTTTTAGTGGTTGTGTGTTTGAGAACTCCCTGGACAACCCCCCTCATTCTTGGACCCTGGACAACCCCCCTCCCCCTTGGACCCCGAACACCCACCAAACACCCCCCGGACAGCCCCGCGGACAGCCCCCTGGATAGCCCCCTGGACATCCCCCCGTACAGCCCCCAACCCTCCACCCTGGACCCCGGATAGCCCCGGGACAGCCCCCCGGACAACCCCCCCCCCCCCCCCCCCCCACCCTCCCCCTTGGACCCCGGACAACCCCCCAAACACCCCCCGGACAACCCCCTGAACAACCCCGGACAACCCCCTGAACAACCACCGGACAGCCACCTCAACAACCCCGGACAACCCCCTGAAGAACCCTCAAACACCCTCCGGACAGACCCCGCACAGCCCCCCCACCCTCATCCTTGGTCCCCGGACAGCCCCCCGGACACCCACCGGACAGCCCCCGCGGACAGCCCCCGCGGACAGCCCCCTGGACAACCCCCCGTACAGCCCCAACCCTCCACCCTGGACCCCGGATAGCCCCCCGGACAGCCCCCGGACAACCCCCCCACCCACCCCCCCCTGGACCCCGGACAACCCCCCCACCCCCCCCCCCCCCCTTGGACCCCGGACAACCCCCCAAACACCCCCCGGACAGCCCCCTGAACACCCCCGGACAACCCCCTGAACAACCCCCTGAACAACCCCCGGACAGCCCCCTGAACAACCCCGGACAACCCCCTGAACAACCCCCCAAACCCCCCCCCCCCGGACAGACCCCGCACAGCCCCCCCACCCTCCTCCTTGGTCCCCGGACAGCCCCCCGGACACCCACCGGACAGCCCCCCCGGACAGCCCCCCGGACATCCCCTCCACCTTCCTTAATTTCATTAGCTCTGAAATGTTTCATAGCACGATCAACTAAAATCTAATCCTTACTAAATATGATATAAAAATATTCTATATGAATTTCCATAAGATTTTAAGTGAAAACAAAAAGTGACATACGAAAAACTGACCAAACGCATTCGAAATGTGTTGATGCTTTAGGACAACGATCCATGGGTCATATGTGACGTGTACGAGTCATCCCCGCCTCAATCCGAGGCGCGGTGTGGTCAGAACAACTCAAAGTGTATGTATTTTGTTTCAAAAGGACATCATTTTAAGTGAAAAACATCAACTGGCATCGTTCGGCCCGTTTGGACCCCCCTCACGCGCGTTTATGAAGCGCGCGCATCACTTAAAACACGAATATTGAGCCATACCGCGCAAACCGCACGTCCGATTGACGTTCCGTCTGCGCGTACACGTCACGAATAATAATTAGAATGTTCCACGGTGGTTTCAGCTCAATCTGAGGCCATCCGCAATGAATTTGACCGTTGGACGCCCGTTCTGGCCGTTTATGACACCAGAACTACGTTGTCTGTCACCGCGGGCACACGGCATGTCCGATTGACGTGCCGTCTGCTAGACCACTTCAGAAATCAGTCACCCGTATTTTTCGTCTGATTTCAGGCCATTCCGACATCGTTCGGCCCGTTTGGACCCCCCTCACGCGCGTTTACGAAGCGCGCGCATCACTTAAAACACGAATATTGAGCCGTACTACGCAAACCGCACGTCCGATTGACGTTCCGTCTGCGCGTACACGTCACGAATAATAATTAGAATGTTCCACGGTGGTTTCAGCTCAATCCGAGGTCGTCCTCTATGAATTTGACCGTTGGACGCCCGTTCTGGCCGTTTATGACACCAGAACTGCATTGTCGGTCACCGCGGGCACACGGCACGTCCGATTGACGTGCCGTCTGCTCGACCACTTCAGAAATCAGTCACCCGTATTTGTCGTCTGATTTCAGGCCATTCCGACATCGTTCAGCCCGTTTGGACCCCCCTCACGCGCGTTTACGAAGCGCGCGCATCACTTAAAACACGAATATTGTGCCGTACCGCGCAAACCGCACGTCCGATTGATGTGCCGTCTACGCGTACACATCACGAATAATAATTAGAATGTTCCACGGTGGTTTCAGCTCAATCCGAGGCCGTCCGCTATGAATTTGACCGTTGGACGCCCGTTCTGGCCGTTTATGACACCAGAACTGCGTTGTCGGTCACCGCGGGCACACGGCACGTCCGATTGACGTGCCGTCTGCTCGACCACTTCAGAAATAAGTCACCCGTATTTTTCGTCTGATTTCAGGCCATTACGACATCGTTCGGCCTGTTTGGACACCCCTCACGCGCGTTTACGAAGCGCGTGCATCACTTAAAACACGAATATTGAGCCGTACCGCGCAAACCGCACGTCCGATTGACGTGCCGTCTACGCGTACACGTCACGAATAATAATTAGAATGTTCCACGGTGGTTTCAGCTCAATCCAAGGTCGTCCGCTATGAATTTGACCGTTGGACGCCCGTTCTGGCCGTTTATGACACCATAACTGCGTTGTCGGTCACCGCGGGCACACGACACGTCCGATTGACGTGCCGTCTGCTCGACCACTTCATAAATCACTCACCCGTATTTGTCGTCTGATTTCAGGCCATTCCGACATCGTTCGGCCCGTTTGGACCCCCCTCACGCGCGTTTACGAAGCGCGCGCATCACTTAAAACACGAATATTGAGCCGTACCGCGCAAACCGCACGTCCGATTGACGTGCCGTCAGCACTTACACGTCACGAATAATAATTAGAATGTTCCACGGTGGTTTCAGCTCAATCCGAGGTCGTCCGCTATGAATTTGACCGTTGGACGCCCATTCTGGCCGTTTATGACACCAGAACTGCGTTGTCGGTCACCGCGGGCACACGGCACGTCCGATTGACGTGCCGTCTACTAGACCACTTCAGAAATCAGTCACCCGTATTTTTCGTCTGATTTCAGGCCATTCCGACATCGTTCGGCCCGTTTGGACCCCCCTCACGCGCGTTTACGAAGCGCGCGCATCACTTAAAACACGAATATTGAGCCGTACCGCGCAAACCGCACGTCCGATTGACGTTCCGTCTGCGCGTACACGTCACGAATAATAATTAGAATGTTCCACGACGGTTTCAGCTCAATCCGAGGCCGTCCGCTATGAATTTGACCGTTGGACGCCCGTTCTGGCCGTTTATGACACCATAACTGCGTTGTCGGTCACCGCGGGCACACGACAAGTCCGATTGACGTGCCGTCTGCTCGACCACTTCAAAAATCACTCACCCCTATTTGTCGTCTGATTTTAGGCCATTCCGACATCGTTCGGCCCGTTTGGACCCCCCTCACGCGCGTTTACGAAGCGCACACATCACTTAAAACACTAATATTGAGCCGTACCGCGCAAACCGCACGTCCTATTGATGTGAAGTCTGCGCGTACACGTCACGAATAATAATTAGAATGTTTCACGGTGGTTTCAGCTCAATATGAGGTCGTACGCTATGAATTTGACCGTTGGACGCCCGTTCTGGCCGTTTATGACACCATAACTACGTTCTCGGTCACCGCGGGCACACGACAAGTCCGATTGATGTGCCGTCTGCTCGACCACTTCATAAATAACTCACTCGTATTTTTCGTCTGATTTAAGGCCATTCCGACATCGTTCGGCCCGTTTGGACCCCCCTCACGCGCGTTTACGAAGCGCGCGCATCACTTAAAACACTAATATTGAGCCGTACCGCGCAAACCGCACGTCCGATTGACGTGCCGTCTGCGCGTACACGTCACGAATAATAATTAAAATGTTTCACGGTGGTTTCGGGTGAATTCGTGGTCGTCCGCTATGAATTTGACCGTTGGACGCCCGTTTTGGCCGTTTATGACACCATAACTGCGTTGTCGGTCACCGCGGGCACACGGCACGTCCGATTGACATGCCGTCTGCTCGACCACTTCATAAATCACTCACCCATATTTATCGTCTGATTTCAGGCCATTCCGACATCGTTCGGCCCGTTTGGACCCCCCTCACGCGCGTTTATGAAGCGCGCGCATCACTTAAAACACGAATATTGAGCCGTACCGCGCAAACCGCACGTCCGATTGACGTGCCGTCTACGCGTACATGTCACGAATAATAATTAGAATGTTCCACGGTGGTTTCAGCTCAATCCGAGGTCGTCCGCTATGAATTTGACCGTTAGACGCCCGTTCTGGCCGTTTATGACACCAGAACTGTGTTGTCGGTCACCGCGGGCACACGGCACGTCCGATTGACGTGCCGTCTGCTCAACCACTTCAGAAATCAGTCACCCGTATTTTTCGTCTGATTTCAGGCCATTCCGACATCGTTCGGCCCGTTTGGACCCCCCTCACGCGCGTTTACGAAGCGCGCGCATCACTTAAAACACGAATATTGAGCCGTACCGCGCAAACCGCACGTCCGATTGACGTGTCGTCTGCGCGTACACGTCACGAATAATAATTAGAATGTTCCACGGTGGTTTCAGCTCAATCTGAGGCCGTCCGCTATGAATTTGACCGTTGGACGCCCGTTCTGGCCGTTTATGACACCAGAACTGCGTTGTCGGTCACCGCGGGCACACGGCACGTCCGATTGACGTGCCGTCTGCTCGACCACTTCGGAAATCAGTCACCCGTATTTGTCGTCTGATTTCAGGCCATTCCGACATCGTTCGGCCCATTTGGACCCCCCTCACGCGCGTTTACGAAGCGCGCGCATCACTTAAAACACGAACATTGAGCCGTACCGCGCAAACCGCACGCCCGATTGACGTGCCGTCTGCGCGTACACGTCACAAATAATAATTAGAATGTTCCACGGTGTTTTCAGCTCAATCCGAGGTCGTCCGCTATGAATTTGACCGTTGGACGCCCGTTCTGGCCGTTTATGACACCAGAACTGCGTTGTCGGTCACCGCGGGCACACGGCACATCCGATTGACCTGCCGTCTGCTCGACCACTTCATAAATCACTCACCAGTATTTGTCGTCTGATTTCAGGCCATTCCGACATCGTTCATCCCGTTTGGACCCTCCTACGAAGCGCGCACATCACTTAAAACACTAATATTGAGCCGTACCGCGCAAACCGCACGTCCGATTGACGTGCCGTCTGCGCGTACACATCACGAATAACAATTAGAATGTTTCACGGTGGTTTCGGGTGAATCCGTGGTCGTCCGCTATGAATTTGACCGTTGGACGCCCGTTTTGGCCGTTTATGACACCATAACTGCGTTGTCGGTCACCGCGGGCACACGGCACGTCCGATTGACGTGCCGTCTGCTCGACCACTTCATAAATCACTCACCCGTATTTATCGTCTGATTTCAGGCCATTCCGACATCGTTCGGCCCGTTTGGCCCCCCTCACGCGCGTTTACGAAGCGCGCGCATCACTTAAAACACGAATATTGAGCCGTACCGCGCAAAACGCACGTCCGATTTACGTGCCGTCTGCGCGTACACGTCACGAATAATAATTAGAATGTTCCACGGTGGTTTCAGCTCAATCCGAGGTCGTCCGCTATGAATTTGACCGTTGGACGCCCGTTCTGGCCGTTTATGACACCATAACTGCGTTGTCGGTCACCGCGGGCACACGACAAGTCCGATTGACGTGTCGTCTGCTCGACCACTTCATAAATCACTCACCCGTATTTGTCGTCTGATTTTAGGCCATTCCGACATCGTTCGGCCCGTTTGGACCCCCCTCACGCGCGTTTACGAAGCGCGCGCATCACTTAAAACACGAATATTGAGCCGTACCGCGCAAACCGCACGTCCGATTGATGTGCCGTCTGCGCGTACACGTCACGAATAATAATTAGAATGTTTCACGGTGGTTTCAGCTCAATCCGAGGTCGTACGCTATGAATTTGACCGTTGGACGCCCGTTCTGGCCGTTTATGACACCATAACTGCGTTCTCGGTCACCGCGGGCACACGACAAGTCCGATTGACGTGACATCTGCTCGACCACTTCCGAAATCAGTCACCCGTATTTGTCGTCTGATTTCAGGCCATTCCGACATCGTTCGGCCTGTTTGGACCCCCCTCACGCGCGTTTACGAAGCGCACGCATCACTTAAAACACGAATATTGAGCCGTACCGCGCAAACCGCACGTCCGATTGACGTGCCGTGTGCGCGTACACGTCACGAATAATAATTAGAATGTTCCACGGTGGTTTCAGCTCAATCAGAGGCCGTCCGCAATGAATTTGACCGTTGGACGCCCGTTCTGGCCGTTTATGACACCCGAACTGCGTTGTCGGTCATCGCGGGCACACGGCACGTCCGATTGACGTGCCGTCTACTCGACCACTTCAGAAATCAGTCACCCGTATTTGTTGTCTGATTTCAGGCCATTCCGACATCGTTCGGCCCATTTGGACCCCCCTCACGCGCGTTTACGAAGCGCGCGCATCACATAAAACACGAATATTGAGCCGTACCGCGCAAACCGCACGTCTGATTGATGTGCCGTCTGCGCGTACACGTCACGAATAATAATTAGAATGTTCCACGGTGGTTTCAGCTCAATCCGAGGTCGTCCGCTATGAATTTGACCGTTGGACGCCCGTTCTGGCCGTTTATGACACCAGAACTGCGTTGTCGGTCACCGCGGGCACACGGCACGTCCGATTGACGTGCCGTCTGCTCGACCACTTCAGAAATCACTCACCCGTATTTGTCGTCTGATTTCAGGCCATTCCGACATCGTTCGGCCCGTTTGGACCCCCCTCACGTGCGTTTACGAAGCGCGCGCATCACTTAAAACACGAATATTGAGCCGTACCGCGCAGACCGCACGTCCGATTGACGTGTCGTCTGCGCGTACACGTCACGAATAATAATTTGAATGCTCCACGATGGTTTCAGCTCAATCCGAGGCCGTCCTCTATGAATTTGACCGTTGGACGCCCGTTCTGGCCGTTTATGACACCATAACTGCGTTGTCGGTCACCGCGGGCACACGACAAGTCCGATTGACGTGCCGTCTGCTCGACCACTTCAGAAATCACTCACCCGTATTTGTCGTCTGATTTTAGGCCATTCCGACATCGTTCGGCCCGTTTGGACCCCCCTCACGCGCGTTTACGAAGCACGCGCATCACTTAAAACACTAATATTGAGTCGTACCGCGCAAACCGCACGTCCGATTGACGTTCCGTCTGCGCGTACACGTCACGAATAATAATTAGAATTTTTCACGGTGGTTTCAGCTCAATCCGAGGTCGTACGCTATGAATTTGACCGTTGGACGCCCGTTCTGGCCGTTTATGACACCATAACTGCGTTCTCGGTCACCGCGGGCACACGACAAGTCCGATTGACGTGCCGTCTACTCGACCACTTCAGAAATCAGTCACCAGTATTTGTCGTCTGATTTCAGGCCATTCCGACATCGTTCGGCCCGTTTGGACCCCCCTCACGCGCGTTTACGAAGCGCGCGCATCACTTAAAACACTAATATTGAGCCGTACCGCGCAAACCACACGTCCGATTGACGTTCCGTCTACGCGTACACGTCACGAATAATAATTAGAATGTTTCACGGTGGTTTCGGGTGAATACGTGGTCGTCCTCTATGAATTTGACCGTTGGACGCCCGTTTTGGCCGTTTATGACACCATAACTGCGTTGTCGGTCGCCGCGGGCACACGGCACGTCCGATTGACGTGCCGTCTGCTCGACCACTTCATAAATCACTCACCCGTATTTATCGTCTGATTTCAGGCCATTCCGACATCGTTCGGCCCGTTTGGACCCCCTCACGCGCGTTTCGAAGCACGCGCATCACTTAAAACATGAATATTGATCTGTACCGGGCAAACCGCACGTCCGATTGACGTGCCGTCTGCGCGTACATGTCACGAATAATAATTAGAATGTTTCACGGTGGTTTCAACTCAATCCGGAGACGCGGTGTGGCCGACACCACTCAAAGTGTCCGTCTTTTATTTCAAAAGGACGTCATTTTAAGTGAAAAGCATCAACTGGCTTACGGAAAACTGACCAAACGCATTCCGAATCTGTTGATAATTTATCCCAACAATCCATGGGTCATATGTGACGTGTACGAGCCAACCCGGGATGAATCCGAGTCGCGGTGTGCCCGAGATAAGTTTAAGTGGCTCTCTTTTGTTTAAAATGAACACCATTTTAAGTACATACGGAAAAACGACCAAACGGATTCGGTTTCCATTGAAACTTTAGGAGAACGATCCATGGGTCATATGTGACGTGTACGAATCAACCCCGCAACAATCGGAGACGCGGTGTGGCCGACACCACTCAAAAAGTGTCAGCCTTTTGTTTCAAAAGGATGCCATTTTAAGTGAAAAACATCAACTGGCATACGGAAAACCGACCAAACACATTAGGATTCTGTCGATACTTTAGCACAACGATCCATGAGTCAAATGTGACGTGTACGAGTTAACCCCGCCTCAATCTGAGGTGCGGTGTGGCCGGTATCACTTCAGGTGTATGTATTTTGTTTAAAATGGACATCATTTGAGGTAAAAATATATGGTATAGAAAAAACCGATCATATTATGAATTGAATTTCAGATTCCACGTATAATTGTCATCTAAATTTTAAATTGAATTCTATATGAATTATGTATGTTTATGAATTGTAATTTAATTATGGATTTTTATAGTTTCAGGATCCATTATATGTTAAATGTGTATGAATTTGTTCGTAATTGAATATCTATGTTTTATTTTATTACTGGTACAATAGTTGGATCGAAAATGAGGTGAAAATGAGGTGAAAATGAGGTGAAAATGAGGCCTGATGACTGGTGGTGATGGACAGGGGACAGGGGCTGTGCAAATTGCAGGGTGCTGCAATTTGCAGCATAGGGTATGCCAACGGTTTCAAACCGTTGGCATATAAGTTTTTAGCATGTCTTTTCCCAACGGTTGGGAAAGACTTCACCAATTCCCAACGGTTTGGAACCGTTGGGAAAAACTATCCCAACGGTTCACCCAAACCGTTGGGGTAGGGTAACTTCTATGGGCCTATTGCAACGTTTGCCATTAAACCGTTGGGAAAACATTTCCCAACGGCTTACTTCCCAACGGTTATCAGAACCGTTGGGAAAACCTTTCCCAACGGTTTGAGGGGCTTTCCCAATGGTTCTGAACCATTGGGAAATAGTGTATTTCCAGTAGTGATTGTTATAGGAAAATTCTACCAGTGGTAAATATTGATCCCACATACCCTGAAAGTAAAGTGAGCAAGATCTCAACATGTCTTCTAGGGTTTGAATAGTCCGTTCTGATTGTCCATCTGTCTGAGGGTGGTAAGCAGTGCTCAAATGAAGTTCAGTATCCAGATATTTCTGAAGACTTTTCCAAAATCTTGAAGTAAAACGTGGATCACAATCAGAACAATCGATAGGGGTACTCCATGAAGTCTCACAACTTCATTAATGTATAGTCTTGCTAGACGTTCCAGGGGTAGATCTTCTCTTATAGAAAGAAAATGTGCTGACTTGGTAAGACGATCAACAATAACCCATATTGCATCGTTCCTTCTAGGAGTCTTTGGTAGCCCCATGAAAAAGTCCATCATAATATTGTCCCATTTCCACTCCGGTATGGGAAGAGGTTTCATGACTCCTCCAGGATGTTTCCTTCCAGCTTTCACTTGTTGACAAACCATACATCTTGACACAAAATCAGCAATCTCCCTCTTCATGTTTTCCCACAAAAAATGTTCCTTCAAATCTCTATACGTTTTGGTGCTCCCAGGGTGTATAGAGAAATTGGAACTATGAGCATCATCCAGCAATTCCCTTTTCAGATCAGGTAAATCGGGAACACAAAGTCTCTTCCCGAATTTCAAAATTCCATCTTCATACACAAAGTCTCTCAATCTCCCATCATTCACAGCTTTAATCTTCTTCTGAAATTCTTCATCATCGGTCTAAGAACTCTTAATCCTTTCTAGTAAAGATGGTTTGGCAACCATTTGAAAAAGCATTGATGTTTCACCTTCCCTGGTTATTCCCATGTCCATCTTCACTAGATCCATGAAAATTGGATCCCTTTCAATTCTCATCATGTTCAAAACTCCATGTTCTTTTCTGCTCAAAGCATCTGCCACCTTGTATGCTTTCCCCGGGTGGTAGTGTATCGTGCAATCATAATCCTTGAGTAATTCAAGCCATCTCCTTTGCCTCATGTTGAGTTCTTTTTGTGAGAAAATATACTTCAAACTCTTGTGATCCGTATAAATCTCACATTTTTCACCATAGAGGTAGTGTCTTCATATCTTCAAAGCAAATATCACAGCTGCTAACTCAAGATCATGAGTAGGATAGTTTTGTTCATGAATTTTCAACTGTCATGATGCATAGGCAATAGCTCTATCATTCTGCATAAGGAAACAACCAAGTCCTTTCTTTGATGCATCACTATAAATAACGAACCCATCATTCCCCGATGGTAGAGTCAATATAGGAACATTGACTAATATTCTCTTACGTTCTTCGAAACATTCTTCACACTCTTTTGTCCAAACAAATTTAACCCCTTTACGTGTGAGCTTCGTTAATGGGTTAGCCAATCGGGCAAAATTCTGGACGAAACGTCGATAATAACCTGCCAAACCAATAAAACTACGTACCTCAGTTATACTCGTAGGTGCTGGCCATTCTTGGATTGCCTTGGTCTTAGAAGGATCAACAGAGATTCCATCTTTAGAGATAATATGGCCAAGAAAAGAAATATCCTGAAGCCAGAATTCACACTTGCTAAACTTCCCATATAATTCATGCCTCCTCAGAGTCTTCAAGATAATGCGCAAGTGATTTTCATGATCTTCGTAGGTTTTGTAGTATACCAAGATATCATCAATAAATACCACCACAAATTCATCGAGATACTCCTTGAAAACTCTATTCATCAGATCCATGAATACAGAGGGTGCATTAGTCAATCCAAACGGCATTACAGTAAACTCGTAATGCCCGTACCTAGTTCGAAATGCTGTCTTCAGAATGTCTTCCTTCTTCACACACAACTGATGGTATCCAGATCGAAGGTCAATCTTTGAAAAGTATTGAGATCCATGCATTTGGTCAAATAAATCATCAATACGAGGTAGGGGATACTTGTTCTTTATCATTATAGCATTGATCTCCCTGTAGTCAATACATAACCTCATAGATCCATCTTTCTTTTTAACAAAAAGAATAGGGGATCCCCATGGAGAAACACTAGGGCGAATAAATCCCTTATTACTCAATTCTTCTAGCTGCTTCTTTAGTTCGACTAATTCTACAGTGGCCATTCTATAAGGGGTCTTCAAGATAGGCCTTGATCCAGGAGTCAAATCAATGGAAAACTCAACTTCTCGTTCAGGAGGATGTCCAGGTAAATCTTCCGGAAATACATCTACAAATTCTTTCAAAAAAGTTACATCCTCTATTTGAACATTCCTTTACTCACCGATAGTTATTTCATTCTCTTCCTCCCCAATAATTGAATTAAGTTGAGCTACTGGGGGTGGATCTAAATAAGAATTAGGTGGTGACGATTCTGCTCTAAAAATAAGGTGTTCCTTATCATTATCATCATGAATCGTAACCTCTTTCTTCTTACAATAAATCTTCGCATCATAGTCCGAAAGCAACTCCATACCGAGGATTATATCAAACTCAATCATAGGTATGACGATGAGATCAGTAGATAAAGAAAATTTATGTGCTCTAATGGGGACTGATTCACAAAACTTTTTTGCAATGATACTTCCTTTAGGAGTTTTAACTGACAACTCCCTTATTAAATCAAATTGGAAATATCTAATTTTCTTAGCAAACTGGGAAGATATGAAACAATGCGATGATCCAGAATCAAATAAGGCATTTGCTAAACTTGAGGAAACCATTAAATTACCTGCCACCACGTCTTTCAGAGCTTCTACCTCAGCAGTAGTGATAGCATAAGCCTGGCCTTGATCCCTTGGCCTTTTCTGAGGTAAGTTATCCTAACGCTTAGGACATTCATTCGCATAAGGCCCCATCTCCCTGCAATTGTAGCACTGAACGTTTGTAGCTTCCTTCTTCCCCTTGCAATGACGAGCTTGGTGGCCTTCTTCACCACACTTGTAACAGACTCCCATTCCCTTCAAGCAAGCACCGAGGTGTTTCTTCCCACATTTACCACATGATGGATATTAAACCTTTCCTTTCTTCCCCTTATTTCTATTCCCAGATTGATCAGCAGGCCTCTTCTTATCTTGCTTTGCTTTAAAGCCATAAGACTTAGAGAATTCCTTTTCGGTCTTGATAGCACATGAGACAATGTCTTCGTACGATGAAAAGGATTGTGAGACTAATGCTCGACGGAGAAATGGTTTTAACCCATCAAAGAAACGATCAATCTTACTTCTTTGGTTACGTATATAATCACCAGCATACCTTACTAACCTTGTAAAGTTAGCCTCATACTTTGCGACATTCTCATCCTCCTTCTGTCTCAGACTTAGAAATTGCCTTTCCATATCTGCTCGATGGTCGCGAGGGAAGTATTTTTCTAAAAACAGATCTTTGAACTCCCTCCATTCCATATTTGATACTTCATCATCTTCCTTCATGTTTTGAATCAATGACCACCATTGATCAGCATCTCCAGTGAGGCGGTAAACTGCCATGATAACTTTTTCCCTTTCACTGCTCCCCAAAGCATGAAATATTTTCTCTAGGCAATTTATCCATTGCTCAGCTACTAAGGGATTTGTACTCCCATTGAACGTTGGTGGTTTTTCCCTCATGAATCGATCTAACATTGATCCTCCACGCTGCGGATCAGGGTGCTCCATACGGGCAAGGTTATTATTCATAACCTGAGTAAGTTTTCCCAGTATGGTGATTAGATGATCGGCACCAGTTGCATCACCAGCCCCACTATAATTATCTTGAGCAGGAGGGCAATCCCTACATGGAGTGCGTGCATTGATACAGTTTCCATTTCTTCCACTAGGTGCCATTTCTAATGGCATAAACTAGATCAGTTTATGAATCAAAATACATAATCCCATACTTATAAAACAGTCTACATAAATTGAACTATTTATCGATATAATCCATAATCATAAAAATGTTTTCTTTGAGGAATTATATACTCATAAACCCTTCATAATGATTTGTAAAGAAAATAAGAGTTATCCTAAGTATATCCCCCGGGAGTGTCGTAACCAAGAGTGCAGCAAGGCCCGTTGTCGTGCACCAGTTCCCGTTCGAGTCTAGCTCAAAGCGGTGTTTTCGGGTTTTACCCCTAGGTACATCTGTTCCAGAGCCGCCTCTACCTGCTCGTATCCAGACAAGGATGTATTTCTCGGAAAACTCACAAAATCCCTTCAATACCAAAATTCTAGGAAGTTCTTCTACACTAATCCTCAAAGTTCATCTTAGCTTTACGTGCTCTAATCAGAGTTTATCTAAATCTAGCTTCCAAGGTTTGTACTAAACTTCCTCTGATACCAACTGTAACGCCCTGACCCCAGTTACCCAGAGTTGGTGCATTAATTACATAACATTGGCATGATCACAAGAAAGATCAAATCTCGAAACACCGATTGGTTTATTAGCCTTGGAAACACTAGATATATTCATAAGTTTTACATTACATTATCAATATTAAAAAAACTACAACAACAACATATTGTCTCCATAGTCCACACTATTAACCCCTCATAATATCCCTGCAAGTCATTCATAATTTACATCTTCACATCCTGGGAAAATAAAACATAGAAAAGGGGTGAGCTCAAATGCCCAGTAAGGATAACAATATAGCAGAAACTTTCATAAATAAGAATAAAAATTTAAGGCAATGTATAACTAAAACAAAAGCCTTTTAAACTTTAACTTCAACATAGTATGGCATAAATAAAATGAAATAATGCCATTTACTTATTCACATGGTTATTCTACTAATCGAATAATCACTTGCAATACCAATAACCACTTTCATAATGATGGAATGCATAATGCCAGACTATCATAACCACATAGCCAAGGCCTCGTGCCAAGACTACAAATAAGATTTTGCCAAGGCCTTGTTCCAAGACACTAGTTTGTCTCATGAGACCTACCGATGCATCGTGGAGCTATAGCGGGCTCCACCCGTCACATATTAAGTCCAATGCATTCCCATATGAAAAGGTTTAAACATAACATAAACATTCGTATTAAAACTAGCATACGAAATGTCAATACTTTCACCATAAACCATGAATGGTATATAAAAAAATAGCACATCCATAGTCAAACATATCACAAACCTTCAATACAATATAAAAGTTTTGTATCATAATATATCATCCTCAAATAAGCGTAAAATCCATTAAAGGATGTTGACATAGATGAAATCAAAACTCTTTTTAAAGAAATATCTCTTTCTATTTTGAAATCATTTAAGAGACATATATTTATACAATAAAACATTTTCTTTGAAAATATTCTTATAAGCTTGTAAGGGAAGCATTTACGATTTTATAACGGTGGAAAATAACCGCACCCGCCGTATAAGTTAAAAAAACATTCTTATCTTAATTCTGTCGAAAAGGTTAAAAAGCACCTTGTTTGGAAAATGACGGAAAGATTCCCTTATAAACCTCTTATAAAAAGTCAAACAAGGGTATAAATGACTTTAACCCATATTATTTTAAATATTAAAAATGTTTTGAAATACATTTTGAAGAAACATGGATGTGGATGATAACGAGATCCCAGTAGATTATTACGTATAAGCAACCTCGGATAATGAAGAGATTGTGAAATAACCATTACCTTGTACTTTTCCTTGGATGGGGTAGGTTAACCTCCTGTATAATGGTGAAATAATTGTTATTAAATTATAAAATAATCATATACATTAATATGATATCATATATGATATTTTAATATTGATTTGATAATAATATCTTAGTATTATCGTTGTTTTGGGTGTTAACTTACTTGATTTATTTTATATGTTTTGTTACGTAAGACATGTTTGTAATGGATAGGTTGTATATTATTCATATCCAGAATGATATCAAGTCCTTAAACATCATTTTTAAATCATCAAATGATAATTATACTTGAATGGATACGATGGAGAATGAATCTCATCGCGTTCGTGGAGACGGTAGCCCGTACGTACGCATGAGCGACAATATCATTCTTTTGATATTAAAATAATATATAAATGGATGTTATATCATATATACAGAATAATTAACATGTTATATTTTTTATTTACATGAGTTGCACATCATTATTATACCCATCCAAATAATAATATATTGAATAACAATTACACCACGACGTGGAGACGGTAAGCCGTACGTACGCACGTATAGTGACATGTTATTCAAAGGGTGGATAGAATACTGAATATGGTTGTACCATATTTATAATAACATCACAGTATATGTGAGATACTGGAGTTATTATTTTAGAATGGTATGAACAAAGAAAGAAGAAGTGGAAGAAGAAAGGAACTTGAAAAGGGGTGGTGAAAACATTACCTCTTCTTCGGGTTCTTCCTTTTGATTTGATCATAAGGGCTCCTTAGGTTGGCTTTCTGATCAAACTAATGCCTCTAGGTTGTAGTGAGGGAAGTTGGGAGAGTATTTGGGCAGAGTTTGGCCGAGAAAAGTGTCTTGAGAGGTGTGAGGAATGTGTAGAAGTGGCCTCCTTTTATAAGGGAGAGGAGGGGCTCTTTAGAAAAGAGTGAAAGTATTACTTTATAATATAATTATATTCGGTTTATAATGGTCCAAAAATCATTGAGGTCTAAGATAAGATGACTCATTTTCTAAATAACATCAACCAATAATAATTGGACAGATTTTAGATAATATTTTAATCATTATAATCTTATTTATTTAAATGATTTATTAATGAGGTAAACATTGCATCATTATTGTATCATTAATAATTTAAAGTATTTGATGTCTAAAAATTATAAATAAAATATCATTATGTAGGAAATCTTTTTAGCTTACTAATTAATATTTATAATCGAAAATCCAACATGTATATCCCTATGTAAAAATTGTTCTTCTAAAAGATGTTAGCTTATGCCATTTTTATTTTTATTTTAACTTTATTAATATAATGTGTCCCTACCACATACAAGTGGCTCCAAGGGGTCCCCAAATCGACCCAAGGATGCCCATGGTCGGGTATGTGTCCACCAATAAGGTTAGGACACGTTTTAGGGTAATTTTGTATTATTATAATATTATTTTTTAACCCTTATTTACCGGATTTACCCTTTAACCATGGTAAATAAAATATTTACCGCAGTAATTATTCAAAATGTGTAAAAATAAAAGTTACCTATTTACATAATTTGGACATCCTGATTCCAAATATGTAATCCATTTTTCCAAATTCAAAACACAGAAGTGGCAGAAATTAATTTAAAATTAATTCCCGTTGTTAAAATAAAAAGCGTGTTTTTAAGAGATAATAACTATCAAAAGATTGACACTTGTTTATGTATGGTTTAACTGTGAAATTATGTCCAATGACAAACATTAAATTAAATGGTAAAAATATATTCTAAATATACTTTCAAACCACTCAAATTCATAATTTATCAATATCAATTATTTTGATTTAAAAAGTTGATTTTAATTAAAATTTAGTAATTTTCACTATTCATCAAAATATAAAAGTTATCCGAAAAGTACCAAAATTTAACCCTAGGCTAATTTCAATATTCCGAATCCAAAAATGAAGTCCATTTTGAAGTATAAAATATATATGATTTCAAAAAGTAGGTATTACTATTCACAACGGCTAGTTTAATTAGTTGTGGTGTGTGTTAGAACTCGAGGTTACGTACAACACACACTATCGCATTATTCGAAGGGAAAAGTACCGTGGAAGCTTGTGGTGTTACATAAATGTTCTCCATGACTATATGGAAATAAATTATAATATTGATGAATTTAAATTATTAGTTCAATAAATGATGGAAAAGTGTTCCAAATAACCCTCTAATATAAATATGGATTATTTTGGTGTTCATTTGAAGATCTAGAATTATCCAATGTTATTGATATCATGTCCATAACTATTGATCCTCCACAATTTGAACTCATATCAAGGTAAAAATTATTGAATTTTCCTAAAACTATTATCAATGATGATAGATGGTTAACTTCTTCAACAAAGGAGACTGTTGAATCAGTTTGTATATAAGAAATTATATATTTTTTAAATAATATACAACATTCTAGAAGGAAATGAAAATTCAGTTCATGTAAAGAAGAATTTATTTTTTATCATCATGGGGATACAAATAATCAATGGCTCAGTAATATACAATATTAAAGGTTTAGTATAGAAATTGGAAGAGTTGCATCATGTCATTGTTAATAGATTCATATCATGCTTCTTAAATGATGATAAGGTAGAAGATGACACATTTGAAGAGTCTTAATATAGACATGTTACCTCAAAAGAAAAGGAAAATGTTTTTTTAATATTGGTATCAGAGATAATCAGTTAAATATTTTGAAAACATTGATAAAAAATTGTAAAAATAAAGGAGACCTACATAACTTTTGGGAAATTTTATTCAATTTTTCTCAAATGTAATTTCAGTTAATCTCAACTATTGAAGAAATAATGTGTATAATATTATTGATGCATGTGCAATTTGATTTTTTAAAATCATGGAAGTTGAATTCTTGATCAATTTTTGTTTTACCGTCACATGTCCCAATCTGAGTGCCTTCTAGAAAATATTATTTCATTTAAAGACCATTAATGGTAAATTTTATGGTTTTTTAAAAAGTATCATTATCGTAACCTTAAACAACAAAAAAATTAACCTTTACCCATATAGTTATCACCGATTTGGAGATAGAAAAGTAATTTGACCACAATATCCAGTCAATACTATTACATATTTCTCTTGAAGATCGAGATGGTCTTGGAGAATCCCTAATGATGTTGGGTGGTGTTTTTGGGATGACAGTTGAAACCCATTTTTCATCAACCTCATAGCCTCATGATCAAACAATTTCATTAAATATATTTCCTAAAAAAAAAATTTTATAGGAAGATGTTGATACAATTTATTTGGAGTTCGTGAAATTCAATCCCAATGGTTGGGAATTCTAAAAAAATAAAAATTATACCTCTTTTTATGTAATTCAATCATTTGAATCAATTTACATCAACATATCTATTAAATGATCATAATTAATTGTTTTATATTGTTATTAACATTATACCTTCATTTTTGAATGATCTAAATATATTACCTTTGAACTTTAGTTTAGGATTTATTTTAAATATAATTCCCTATAATATATTTATGCTATATTTTTAATGTTTTTTTATAACTTATATTTGATGAGAAATCGTGTTCATCAGTAATAAAATTACATGATTAAATTTTGTTCTGTAATATGTACTATGTTCATTATTCAAGTTCTATTTCATGTCACAAAAATGGAGAGAAGAAAAGGAAAATACAAAAAATTACCTTTTTTATATTTTTAATTGGGGAGAACAAAAAGAAAATTTTGGGTGAAGGAATGTGAAAAATAAAAGAATAAAAGAAAAAAAATCCTAATTTCAAAATGTTTAATGTTCATTAGATTAACGTCATTCCATTTCATGGGTTTGTTATTCATTAAATTTGGGAGATTATTAGAAAGAATATGTTTTTAACATATCTTCATGATATGTGTTTTGAGGACCCAAAATATCGATACATTGATTGTAAAAAGTTTTTTATAATATGTTTCATATTATTCATATTTTACATTGTGTATCCGAGATTTAATTTTAAGATATCTTTAAATATTATCTTCTGATAATAGGAAAACATCTTCAGTTGTTCATAATCAGAAATATTTATGTGTGACATTATCTAATGATGTTTCATAAGGATCCTCAATATAAACGATATATTTACAATGAGTATATTAAATAAATATATATTTTTATAGTAATATTTGTAGTAATAAAAAGATGAAGAAGATAATTGAAACATCATAGTAATACTTTTGGTCTTACACTAGAGATTTATCATACACATTATTGAATTTAATTTATTTTATGAGGATTATATGCATTATCATACACAGATTTATGTTATGATAAAAAGTGATTTAATTCTATAATGTATGAAGATCTACTACAAAAGAATGTCATGCACACTTTTATAATCTCTCTACAAGTCACACGCTTCCTTTAGAAAACCTAAAAATGATATGATCCATTAATGGAATTATTTGTTCTCCAAATAAACTCCTAAATAATAAAATCCGAAAAAGTTGATGATTTTTTCTTCAAAAAAATCCCTATATTTGTAAATGTCAACTAGATATCCTTAATGGGGATTCATATTAAGAGCATTGTATAAGTATCACTTTAATGTTATACATATCATATATTTATCATTAAACTATATATAAAAATACTAGTTAGCCTATACAATAATGAGAGAGGAAGAAGGATAGCTGATTCGTTTTTGAATATGAAAAATAAAACACCGGAGACCTAAAAATAATCACGAAAAATACTGGTTAATATTATTCTTATCAGTTCTAACAATTTCACTGAATATCATCTCATGATACTTTAATGTCTATCTATTTCTTAGGATGAATCATTATATATTGTTAGTTGTTTCTTCCAATTGTGTGATTCAAACATATATCTGAATGTTTTTATTATTTAATCATGTTTTAACATAGTGAAATAATGTTCTTAAGACCATGGATCAATATTATAAAGGAATATTACAGTTGAAATCTCATAGAACATTTTATTAAGTGAGAACATCGTGTACACTAGTGGGAGCCACTATTATTATGGGTGTTTTAGTAAAAATATCGAAACTCATGGAGAAGTGTTTTTATGGAGTGAACTAGGGAATTTATATTCATTGAACCATTATAGATATTTGGGTTCAATTTTTTTCATCATGTTTTCGTATTTATTTTGAATATAGTCTTAAAAAATGAAATAAATATTCATACTTTGTAGAGGGTGGTCTAATACTCATAAATTTTTTTAAGAACTCAATTTACTCAATATCAAGTTAATCAGTCAGTAATTATATTGGACTATAAAGAACACACTTGATGTATTGTATATAGATATGGATCTAGAGGAAGTTTCTAATCACACTATCGAATATTTGTTATCTATTATATACTTCTTGTATCGTGGATTGGTAGTGATTTTAATAAGTTATATTGTTTTCTCTTCTAAAATTACTAGTCTGTTAGCATATGATTTTAGGTCAAATGAATTGAACTATTTATCAAGTACTTTATATTTAACTCTGATTAATCATTGATGGTTGACGTTCTCTATATGGGGTTCTCATTATCTTTTTATTGTGATAATATCATCACTCCACCATAAGTAAAAAATGGATAATAGTAGTGTTTTTTTTCATTGGAAACCAAAAACTATGTCATGTAAAATAAAGATTTTAATATTACATTGTCTATGATAAAGGATAATCATAGTTGGTTTTGTTAGAAATAACAATAATTAAGTTATATTAGTATAATAGTGTATTTATAATATAATTTTTGGGTTTCACATTCCTTCATTACTCTATGTCTAATTCAGAAACTCAAAAATCACATTGTCTATAATAGTTTTATTCTAGTTTTTTTTAGGTTTGATTTAATTATATTGGACATACAACAATCCCTTCCAAATGTTTTGATACTTTTAACAAAACTACCAGTATTATGTAAGTTTTATATATAATTTAGTTGAAAAGGGAATATTCTATGAATGAATTCCTTTTTCCCTGAGGATGTACTAAAACTATAATTTGGATGCCTCGGTGTGGTTTCATTTCATAGAAGAGATCAAATTTACATTATTAGTGGTAATGGACCTCATATATTTATAACATTGAGGTTCCTTATATGTTATATATATATTTATTACTTATTCATTTAATATATTGAGGTATTTCAATGATTATTAATTCCCTTATATTATAAGCATACACCATGTTACATTAAGAATTGAATAGTGATGTATTGTAAAGGCTCATATTTAGTGGGGTTGAGTTATTAATATATATGGTTCCCCAATGAATATGATACCATTTATATAATAGATAATGGGTATTCATTGTGTAACCATTTTTTCTACACATTTAGTGATTTATCTCTTATGGTTATTCTTATTGTCACATAATTATATAAGCTATTATTATATTATCTAGATTCGACCTTGTAGGGTTATATAAATTGTTATGACATTCAAAAATATATTATGGTGTCTTGGGGGGCAGTGATGAGATTTAGGTTTATTTCATATTGACCCTAAGAGGTTGTGGATGTGTATTGGTATATTCATATTCACATGAAAATATATTAAGGAAAAAACCAATATACCATTAGTTGTGGATATCTGTTTATTTTATTTCTCATTAAGGATAGAGGTCAAAATTATCTTCTTATTTGTGAACTGTATAACTATTCATTATTTGGATAATGTAAAATTCTTATGTTCTTCTTTATTATATGTGGATAAACGACCTATTTTTATAAATAATTTAGTAAATATTATTTGAGGAATTGACATGATGCGAGTTTACTTATTTTTCAAAGAACATAAAAAAATAAGATTGTGTGTGATGTTTCGTGTCTTTATTTGAGAATTGTTTTTTTAGAGTAAAGGTTTTATCTCTTCACTAGGGTCATTGATCACTATCAAAATAATAAATATGTGTGATGGTAGGTTTCATTCATTATGATGTTGTTTAAAAAAAGTCTGATTAAGTGCATGTGATGGCCCATTTTTTGTTAAAATTGGTAAAATAGTGGGAAAGATTATTCCACGAAATGGTTTTATAAGTTATACATAACTTATTTTTTGATTCACAAATCATGTATCTTAACATAGTTAAATTTTAAATTTGTAATAGTTATTGACATCAGAAAAATATTTTACTATTCTATTGATTATGGAATGTATCATTTACCCATGGGAATAATTTTGGTGGAATACTAACAAAGACAATTGTTATCTATTTTTAATATTTATTTAAAATAAATATAGTTATCCTATTATAAATTGACTGGAATCAACCCTTTGTAATCTACATTTAAAAATAATTCTCTTGAAAATCATTAATGTTATTATTCGAGGATGTAATAATATTGTTCATCTATTTCATTTAGTATATTTATTAATATTTAAAAATATATTAAATATACTGTTATTTGTTTTATACATGAAAAAATAATTTTAATATTTTATATGTCCCCAAATGTATATTTTACACTATGGATCAACATAGAATGCCGCAATTATCATATGAGAGGTATATGTTTCATTGTATGTTAGATCACTAAAACTGTGATTTTTGATACATTAAATTGAATGAAATGTAAATTAATTTTTTTGTATCTATTAGGTTTTGACGTGTCATGTAATAAGGTAATGTAGGATACTAATGGTGATTATGTATAATGGGATATTATGGAACAAACTATATATTGAAATTCCTTCCCAATTATACAAAGGAAAATCCATAAAACATGGATTAAGATTTATTAATGGTATATTAAGTGAAAATGAAAATGAAAAATCAGGGTAATAAATTAAATATATCACAAAATTTGATTATAATATTTTTGATATTGGAAAGATGAATTTGGAAAATTCATTCACTAAGAGTGAATGCTGTTTTATTTCAGTTTACCTATCCCTATATTTTTATAATGGAATCAGTTCAACACTTTCTCATTCATAGTTTTATTAATGACGTAGGAATGAAAGATATCATAGAATCATGATACTTTCATTAAAAATTCAGGAATCAATAATATTATATGAGTTTCTATTATTATAATGTATCCTATAACACTCATTATAAAATAAAATTAAACATATACACTGATTATATGATTGAAACAAATAATAATTTTTATATATTTTAAATTAAAAAATTTTACATGTTATTTTATGAAGGAAATTATCAATGAAACACACTAGTGAATGTTTTTAAATTGTGGAAGATATGTATTATTAGTTTTTCCATGAAAATGGAAATTTCTGGTGACTAAAGGAAAATTTACTTCATATAAAATTGTTTCATTCAATGTTAAATTTTTGTTTAATAAATTAGATAAATTTCATTAGAAACTATAATTTGATGTTGAGGAAAAGATTAAAAGTATTCTTTATCACTTAAGACACTTGGAAATGATAATTTATTCATGTCCCAAATAGATTCATCAGGTGAAACTGATTCATTGAGTAGTTATAACTCATATAATGAATAATATTTCTAATATATATCAAAATAGATGTCAGAATTATATTATTTACTCAACGTATTAATAAAATAATATTTTAATGTCTATTAACATTATCCATTAAACATGCCATAAATTTTTTATATATATTTATTTATAAAATATGTAGAGCTAGGGGAAAATATATAAATTTGGATTGATTTTTTTTAGTAATTTTCTTTGTAATGATTTTAATAGTGCTCTTTATTTAAAATAGAACATTATTTTATATAATTTATTATATAATAAATTACATATTTATATAATCAGATGAAATATATATACATTAAACTAATTGGAGAAGTTTTCTATTTTTAATGAAATTTTATAATATTATCACCTACATTCATTATTTTATGTTCCTAAAATTTGTCACGTCCTATTATTTTTGTGTATTCCAAAAAAATAACAAAATAATTATTATTGTCTCGTTATTTTTTATTGATATTTGTGGTGATTATACGATGAAAAAATGGAGAAAAAGTGGTGTGTTTGTGATTTTAAGTTTCTTGTTATGATAATAAAGATAATTTGAGATATTGATTGAATGTTTGGATGATGAAAAAATATACTTCAATTGTTTTCTAGAAATTAACATAGAAAGTTATAATTAGGGAAAAAGATTTATTATTTATGTCAGCAATAATGGTACAACTACAAATGCATATGACATTAATAACTATGGCCTCTAGATGATTCTTAAGGGTATTTGTGACTTTATGGAATGTAGTCTCATTCAAAATTCGTTGTGCATTTACTCCATGGTATTCATGTAGTAATTAATTTCAAATTACTATGTATCATCAAAAGAGACTTACTATGAATTTTAATGTGAGTCAGACAAAAATACACTATCTGTTAAATTATAAATTGTATGATTCCATGGTTTAAACATCTTGTGTCCCAATACCTCCTACTTCTATGTGTAATAAAAAACGTGATGAAATAAAGATCTAGACCCCATATGACAAGTAAACCAGTATATACATTATGTGTATTAGTTTGTAAATATATTATTGTATATGATGGAAATCATAATTTCTTTTGTGGACATACATACTAAGTATTCAATAATTTTTTCTTAAAGAAAGTTATATTTTATTTACATCCCATATCACATGTCATTTTGTATACATATGGATAATTAGAAATTATTCAATGTACATAAAATTAAATCATTTATATTTTATACATACACACCACAAACCATATTGGGTGTTTAATGTATATGGATCAACCATGAGATGAGATATATAAGTAATTGGCCATCCTTTTTAGATACCCCTATATATAATTAATCATAATAAACAAATACTGATATAGGATATTTATGGTTGGATTGTTGATTTATTTATAGGACGATATTTTTAATCGATTTAGTAGTCCATTTTAAATATCATCTCATGTGAGGAACAAAAACATTACCCTATTGGGAATTTTAGAATGTTTATAATAATATTTTAACAAATCATGGATCATATAAATGATAGATAATGGGAGGAATTAAGTGAAATGGTTACAAAATAGATAATGTTTGATAACCCATGATTATTTGGAAATAGTCATCTACATATTGGGTTCAGGTACTCCCATAGTGATATATATAATAGAAGTGTGTAGTCCTCTAAATATGGATGGAGTTTTCGAGCTCCCATATATGTTAATGTCAGATCCACTATTATTGGATTCTGAAAACTTACATATTATTTGTCGTGGAACTACATATGTTTGGATATTACTCTCACGTATGTTGGTGTGCATCACCCCTTGGGAGTTAAGTACTCTTTCAGTAAATACACACATACCACAATAATGATTAGTCTCCCGCTACAGTTTCAAATAGGGAACCTAGATGTAAAGAATCTATTATAGATCTGGAGTCACAATATTGATGACATATCATCATACAAATTATATTAGTTTATTGTTGACATTAAAGCATCATTGGATACCTTCAAGTTAAATATTTCAACTGAACTGTCGACTCCATGTATTTCTAGACATAAAATACCATAAGTATCATGGCATATTTTGTGCTATAATACATTATTTAATGGATATATGAAGACTTGTATCCTTATATACATCTGGTTTTATACACTATGGAATATACAATCATTTATTACACCATTTTTAAATACATGTTTTATGGATTGGGGAAAAATTTATATTATATTTACTCTGTGTTTTCAATGAATCATACAAGTTTTTTTAGTATCAAATGAACCTGATTAATTTACACATATCTTTTTTCTCAGAATATTTTTTACATTTCATTGGTGAAATTTCTAGATGTGGATATAGTGGGGTTTGATGAGATTTTACACAATATTTTTTATGGTTTATGGACGATAATGTTACAAATAAAATATAATTTGGATATATTCTAAAGATAAGGATTCAAATATTACATAGATTAAGTTACACCTTGTTTATTTTCACTCTATATTATTTTACCTTTATTGATAATTAATCTAATGAGTTATAATTTTCATTAGTGTCCCATTTTAATTTTATATACTATTATGTTATTATAAATTTGTATTCTAGCATTGTTTTTTGTTATATATTAGTGATTAATTTATGTTATTTATTTTTATAGGATTGTTCCTACCATTCATTAATATGTCATCTTGTTTTTAGTTATCATAATTTGGCTTATTGGGATATGTGATTTAGGTAGAAAACATGTATTGTCACAAATCTGGGTGTGTGGCATAATTTCAAATCGATTGGGGTCCATGTTGGTCGGGTCAAACCATAATAGTATTTCTGATAAAAAATTCTATAATTTCATTTGGTTACTAATTGGTCACTATATGAATTTAACACATATGTTTTCAACACCATAGATTATCTATTAGGATAAACGATGAATGATATAAAAACTTAGTTTTAGGGATACAAGAATGATATTTAAAATTATTTTCTATTGAGATCAATGATTAAATTTATATTCTAAAAAATCATTGAAAATAATTGAATGTAGTTTTAAATTTTTTACGACATATCATCTTCTAATTGACTGTTAATCTATGAACATTCAAATTGGGTAGGATTTTTTGAGATCGTACTCAATGGATTTCAATGGTTGTTGTGACCAAATCCATAGTTTAGTATATTTCTTGTTAAATAATATTTTCTATTAGAGAAATCTATTGAAAAAATATGATTCTATATACTGGAAAAGGTGTAAAAATACATAATTTCCAAAGTATGTTAAACAGAATAAGCTACTATGAATGGATATTTTCCATGATTTCTTATATTATATTTAAGAGATTCATTGTGATATAATATGAAAAAAGATATATGAATAAATAGAATGGTTATTTTTAACAATTATTTTATTTTCAGGCTTGACATATGTTATACCTTTAAGTAACATCATGGAAAAGGGTTATGCAATTTAGGAAGAAAGTTAAATTAATCCATAGATAAATTTTCAGCTTAGAAATGTCATATCATGTGCGGTTCATAGTTTATCACCATAATCATTATAAAAAACTCTCACAACTACATGAGTTTTAAAAAATATACAATTTCAACAAGTATATACCTGATTCATAACATTTTTTAAACTCTTTGGTTATACCAATAGAAAGTCATCTCTAGTATGATAATAAACTAGTAGAGATCATAAATAAGAGAGTTAAATTACTATGAATGTAGACCCATATCCTAGATAATTTTATCTAGAGGTATCACATGTTTGAGGATGTGATGTCAAAACATGATGATTCATTGAGGGAAAAATTTCTCCCATTTAACAACCATAGTAAAAAATCAACCTGAATTTTTATGGGGTATTATTAAATACCCTTTGATTTTATTAATTATCCACCTTAAAATGAATCATGTGTGTTTAATAACATGCGATACACACATCACAAAACTATAAGGATCAATTCATTATATTAATATTTATGAACATTACAATAAAAAATGAAATCAATGATATGAAAAATATTTTGAATAATATAGGTAATGGAAATAAATGAAATTTGGTGTCCCATACACCTTAGGTACACAGTAGTTCTAGCCTCATTCTTATTCCCAAGGATTGTCCAACACCCATTAGAAAATTAGTTTGAGAAGAAAACATTTGGACCATTTATTACACATATAATGGACTAATGAAATACTGGAATTTTTTTCTATTTCATGGTTATATTTAAGATATTAATGGTCATAACAGACCATCTGCATAGAGTATGAATTCAAATGGATTGAATTTCCCGAACCAATCCCTATGTTCCCTATTATGTTAGAATAGAATGGACCCAAAGGCTTTGTACCATTCCATTCTCAACCCTTTATCTATGTACTACGGACCATCCATGCTCTAATACCTTCAATATTATCAATGGTCCAATACTACCACCACATAGGTCTCTACATAAAACTATATATGTCTACCATCATTATCTACTCTTCCCTATAAAAAGATCTCCTTCCCCATCAGATTATTATTTCCTAATAGTAGGGGATTCCACCTAGCCCTGCCTACATAAAAATCATCATCTTCTCCACTCACAACATTATACATCGAAAACCTAGAAACTTGCGGTCATAACCTCATGAAATTGTGCATGATTATTGTTGTACAAAGTCATTTCTATCAGGAAGATCCCATCTATCACCTGTCATATACACCTACATGTATGGGAAGAGATACCCCAATCTCCCAAAATGATAAAAAATGATCATGGAAAAATTTCATCACAGGAACAAATGGTATGATTCCATGATCGAGAACCACTCATCTAAAATATTATCCAAAATCAATTACATGATTACTAAAAAATGAAAATTTAAATATTTTATATGAATGAAACAAAAAGTATATAAACATTAGACACATTTTAAAGATCAATCATCTAAATATATTATGAAGGTCACATTGTATATGATAACTAAATAAATATAAAATCATAGTGTAAGTCAGATAAAAATTTTGAGAATTATTTTTTGTGAATAAGAGGAATGAACTAATAGAGATATATAATGATATATATGAATAAACACTAGGAGAAAAATATATTTTGATTTTGATTTTTTTATCATTTTATATATGGTCATTAGAAACATATTCATTTTGTACAGATGTATCCAATTGGTATATTGGGTATCTTATAGTCAATGGTAATGATGTGTTTCATATGAAATATATTTAATGTAATTAATATATAAAAAATAATTAAAAAATTGTTTTTTTGAAAATATCATTATTATAAAGAATATATTTTCAGTACACAATTTTTTAAAATTAATTTTTTTATAATGTAATTGTTTTAATTAAATATACTGAAAATACTTAAGGATTGATGAGTAATATATTTAAATAATGATCAGTGTATAGTTAAATATTAATCAGAATTTAAATGTATTGGTTCAAGAACATTGAATAATATTGTAATTAAAAACATATTTTTTATTATTTTTTATTTGTTTTTTATTTAAAATATAAATTTATTTATATTTTGAGTATAGAAGTCAATGAAATTCGTTTTTTTATATTCAATAAAAATTATTAATGATAATATAATTATTATTAGTGAATTAAGAAAAAGAATAATGTATTTATTTTGTAAAATATATTTTTCTAAGTATTTTTTTATGTTTCCTAGGTTTATTTTTTAAAATGAGTTTCGATCACCTTTTGGAAATATAATTTATTTAATTTTTTTAATTTCATATCAAGGAAATAAAATTAGAAATATATTTCAAATATATATTTTGGAAAAAGAGTCTTTTAATTTGGTAAATATGTGTTTCCAAAATATTTTTAATATAATTTAAATGGGGTTAAACTAATTTGTAAATTATTATAAATCATCTTTTATTAATAATAATAATTTTTAAATGAGGGGTTTCTAAAACCATATTCATTATTTTTCAACTATGTAACCATTTTATGTATAAAAATTCATTCCTTGAACATTAATTAATGTATATTTGTGAATGTTACACTCCAACTAACATATAAAACGACCCCATCAAAAAACAAAGATTTCCATTAGTTCAATCTTGAAAATCTTTCTTTAACGGACTCTCTAATTTTGTTCATCCACTTAAGGTTACCTATAGGTAATGATAATCAATTAAATATTTAATCATTTTCAATGATAATATCAAGTTAACTCTTTATTAATATTATTATCCACTATATTGGTGATCTATTAACATTAGTATGATTAATAAAACAATTTTTATGAAAAAAAACCATTATATAATCTTAATCATTACATATTATAGAATGTCTTTGTTTGTGTAAATTTTACTACCTACTTGAATATTGTAATATTTCATTTATAGATTTTTATATAAATGAGTGTTATGAAATTAATACTAATGATAAAAAATATCAAAGATTAATTAAATTTTTTTGAATATTTTTCATCACGAGAGACATAAAATGATTTCGCATTATATTGTAACTAATTATTGTTCAAATAAATACTAGAAACATAATCATAAGGGATTCAATTATCATAATCTTTCTACATATATTCTATAAAAATAAGATGGTATATAAAATTAATTGAAAAGAAATATTTCACTTCATTGAAAAAACATTTAAATATATTTTTTTAGAAATGAATAATGATAGACATTTCAATTAAAAAACGTATATGAAACAATAAAATCTAACACAATTTTATGATTAAATTAAACCTTAACTAACTAATTCATCGGTAATAAATGAAAATTAGTGATGAGTATAAATGTTAATAAATATGATTAATGTTCTAAAATGTTCCATTAATATTTTTATTTTTAATTATATGAAATGCGATTGTAGGCCTACGTTATTACAAAATTTCATAGATATTGCAAATTTCTATGTTATTCTTTCATGTATTTTTTTCATTTAATAAATCATCTGATCAATTTTTTGTATTATTTAGGAATAAATATATAATGATTAATGATTTCAATCTCATATATTCTTTATGTAAAATTTCCTTTTGATGTATTCTTGTACATTTTTATGTTTATTTACTAGAAATGTTATCTCTTTATCCCTTATGATATTCAATTGAAAACTCTTATAATTAAACACATAGAGTTTTTGAAATACCCCTTTGATATGTTTCCATTCCCCAATTTATGAAGAATATAAGTATGTATGATGAGCTTATATGAGCTATTTTCCTTAAATAGTAGGGATATGGAAATACAAGAGGGGTGGTTGAACTGTAGTAAAATGACGAATAATATTTTTTTACCCACTCATATAATTTGGATGAATTGAAAAAACAATATATTATAAACTACTTAAATGATAATTGAAAAGTTTTAAATAAATTAAATCTATATAATATTAAATTTCCTAAAATAAAATAAATATGAAAATTGAAATTTATAGTGGAATAAAATAAACATAAATAAATGATAATAGTTTTAAATAAAATATTTATAATCCCGTCAATAATTTTTACTATCAGTATATAGAAAATTCATTATAATCCTTCTATTTTATCTAAATTAAATAAAATATGATCTATAATGCTTACCCAACATATTCAAATTATACAAATGGATGTTTCATTATTGGAAAACCTATTAGATGATTTATTTCAACCCAGCCCAAAATTCACTTAAACGCACTAATCATACAAAGGTAGTTTTATATCGATCAAAAATATGTCCTTCTGATCAATGAAATCTCATAAATAGTGATAGTGTTTTATTTTAATCTTGTTAGCTGGACTATATCTAAAAATACTAGAAATCTATTGATCACAATGATTAAAACAATTATTCATCCACACCAAGAAACACTTTTATCATGGATATTTTGGAAATTATAATATTTAATAATAAAATAAAAAGGATAAATAAAAAATTCCACACATGATGGACCCCTTTATAGGAAATCATTGATATAAAAACAGAAATAAAAATATCTCAAGAAAATATGATACTATTGACTTCATTGTGGTCACAACGACTTATAGAATATTTATGACTTTCTATTTCCATTCCTTGAATCATCTTATTTATTTTATATATTTCTACATTAATAATTTTAGTTTTTAGATTCCAATTATATTATGTATAGTTGTAATAACATTAAAAATAACTATCAATTGTTAAATGGTTATATTTATAAGATATTAAATTTTTTCTTTATCTATGAGATCCATTAATATAGACATTATAAATTCTAGTGGAATTAATGATTTTTTCATTTTTTCGGAAATATTCAACTAGATGATATTAACATATATAAAAATATAAAAAAATTTCACATTGTATAATACAAATCATAATAATGTGTATAATAATATTTCAAAAAAAATATTATACAATCTATTTACATTACAATATCCCCTATTTTGAGAAGAAAATGTAAAATGGAAACCAGTATAAAAGTAGAGTGTAAAAAATATCCAAAAGGACCCTCTATGGACTATATAATATATAATTAACAAACCATAATATATAGAATAAGAAAATTATAATATATAAGTTAAGAAATAATAAAATGGATATATGAATTATATTTCATATAAAAATATAAATAATTCTCCATCCTTTTAGTAATTAGTCAACATTAAAAAACTATACATTTGTTAATTTCATTCATTATTTATACATGTGTTTTCCTTTTTATAAAATGATAAATAATAAATCTCACATCTAGAATAAAAAAATTATTCCAAAAAAATAATATAATTCAAACTTCCTATTTATTGTAGGAATCTATAAAAATATACACATATTATCCAAATATACAATCTTATACAACATTAATGGTTCAAAATAATCAAAAAATGAGTAAATACAATTAAAAATTTTATGGAGATGTCTAGTGAAATGAAAAATGATTAAAAAAAATTCATTAAAATTTATGATTCTTCCAAATTGTGCCTCTATCCTTTATAAAATAACAAAGACACAAGTAAACAAAAATCATGTTTATTGAGGATTGGTAAACATAAATTGGGTAAGTGATAAATATTAACAAGTGATAAGATAAAAAAGGGTTAACCATATCATAATTATATCCTGAAATATATTGTTGAACATCATTTTATGGATAGGGTTCCAATAAAGGATAAAAATGATTCTATTGACTTCCAAAAAATACTATTATGAAAATCAAAATGAAAAAATGACTTAATTTTTATATAATTAACCTTACTAATTAAAATTATTAAATGAGAATATGAAACATGAAATTTATAGGAGTAAATATGAAAGAAATGTTTTCAATTTTAATTTATTCATCCATGACTAATGTATATGTTATCACAACATTAATTCATAAAAATAATTTTTGATAATAAACACCCTAAATAAAAAGTAACACATATTATAAATTTTTTCTAATATTTATTAATATAGTGTCTGGGGTTAATTTTTTTTCTGAAAAATATTTAAGGTATGTTGGATAAATTATTTTTAAATATGTTCTTGATGATGTAATTTATCCACCCAAAAGATCAAGTGCAACAATATAATTAAGAATTCCTTTTATATTTAGAAAGAGTTATTTTTTAATATCCATATTAATTTTATAAATATGTGGAAATTTTCATAAATATTCAATGATCCTAACAAAGATTTGAATATTTATTTAAGACTATGTGAATTTAGTGTTTTAGAGAAATTGTAAAAATGAATTTTTTTTGAAGTAATATCAAGAATAATTTTTTCTCATGTGTTCTGGGATAAGTGGTGTATTATGTATTTCATTAATAATATTTAGTGATGATATAGATTTCTAGATAGATATTTTTATGCGATATTAAAAAGAATTTCAGTTATTATTAAATTAAATCTAATTTCATTGAGTGTTTGTTGTTAGAAAATTGAGGAGATCAATATACAGCTACCATATATTTATATTCATTAGTGGAAATTGGATCGGGTTTGTGCCCCTTACAAGACAATCAATCTAAAGAATCAATAATTAAATGAAATTTTATGGAATTTATTTAATTATTTTTCAAACATATTATAAATTATTTTTCCTTATAACTATTTAAAGTAAATTAAATTCTATAGGAATATATTAACCAATGTATTAGGATTACTTTTAGGTGGATGAAGTATAAGGCCCCAGCATTAAACCTTACTTAATCTTGATTTATTACAAGATTACACATTGAGGATCTTTTCAGGTTTAGATTTTTAGAGAATTAGATCATAAAACTTGCATTACATTCCACATTTAAACAAAGTGGTTACATAAAAGATAGTATTCATTTTTCCCATCAACAGAAACATATTTAAAATAAAACATGGATTCTTTCTTGAAACATACTTGACACTATCTTCACATCATGTACCCTTCCCTTGACCTGTGAAAACATTTCAAAAACTTGGGCTGAGCATAAAAAGCTCAGTAAGGGATATACAAATATTGAAAGGAAACATGAGTAAATGTATACATAAGAATCAATGAAATCATACTATACTCATAAAACATAACCACTTTAACATTCCTCATAAAATCATGAATAAATTATAGAAATCATAATACATAAAGGTAACTTGAGGCATTCATAACATTCTTACGTAGGTAGTAACCCTCTTGGTTACGTTTGGAATACCCATCACGGTATATTCCCTCAATCTCTTCGGAGAAACCTTAACTTTTAACTCCTTCATGTTACGCAATGAATTGGAGAGCTATATCGGGCTCACCCACCCTTAGTTTATCACGGAACCACCCGTCTTCATAATAATGCCCAAGAACCATAACATAATTGTATCACATAAAACATCCATAAAGGAAACATAACATTTCCACTTTTCAATCACAATATATCAATACAAAACATTGATATAAAAACATTATGAAAACCATTTTCAATACCAAAATAAAAGAAAAGTAAATCAGGGTATTTAATTTTCTTTTAAAAAAATTTATGGCTTGTAGAGGAAGCTAAAACTCAAATAAAGGTCACGGCAGCAGAGAAGTCGTTGTTTCCGCATACGTACGACAAAAACATTCCCTTTCTTCATTTAGTAAAACACTTCATATAAAAAAATATTCCTTTTGGATAAACTTAATATTCAAATGGGGTTTATACACTGTATAAAAGAATGTTGTGTATAAAACAAAATATGCCTCAATGAAAGGAGATTGTGACGAAGTCCCTTACCTCGGGTCCGACTTAAATCGATCATTCTTTAACCTCCTGAATAATAAACTTGAGTTAATTTATACTTGCTTAAGAACCATTTTAATGTTCATTATTCCTTTTATATAACTTATTACCATGTCATGAACACTATGCAAGTATTTACGTTAATAGCGGTCATTTTAACGATCATTGGTACTTGAGTCAAAATATGCCCTTTATAATTAAAAGTTTTTCATGTATCTATTATATACAGTGTTATACTCATGATATATATATCATATATATCATATATATCAAGTATATACATGAATTTATAATATTACACAACGTTTAGAGGTAATAAATGAAATGCACCGTTCATGGAGACGGTAAGTCGTACGTATGCATGAACGCTACTTTCATTTATATTTCGTATTTTATAGAATGGAATCATAATGATATAAAGGTATATTATAATTCCATTATAATATAATACATAATATCATTAATTAAATCCTTTATACATCCCCCATATGGTATTAATGACTCAATTCACTTTGAGGGGGCGGTAGTCCGCACTTCCTAGGATAAAGATATCGCGTTTACCCATAATGGAAACCTTAAAGGTAGGTCATAAATGAAAAATAAATAAGATTAAGTAGAACATAAAAATATTATATATCATATATAAATATAGTGACATCTTAATAGCCACCTTTGAAGTTGTGAAAAGAATATTGAACAATCATCATTTCGTGAGGCAGAAATTCACCATCCACAGAAACAATATGTTCTTTAACCATTAGATGTAGGTGTGTGTAAGTGTAGATCTAATCCTTCTTAGAAAAACATCCTACTATGTGGAAGATACTGGTTTTGTTACAAAATAAATTAATAAAAATAGTTTAGGGGGTTGGAGAAGCAAAATAAAACATAAGAACACAAGGGAAGACACTACCTTTAAATGGGGTAACTCTTTTTGATTTGAGCTCAAAGGCTTCCTTGGGAATACTTCTGCCCAAAGTGAGGCTTATAAGAGTTATAGAAGGATGTGGAGAGGTAAAAATTGGTAGGGTTTGGCAGATCCAAAGTCATTGTAAGTGTGGGTAAAGTGGTAGAGGTGGGGGCCTTTTATAAGAGTTGAGGAGGGGCACTCTTGGAAAGTAAAGAAATGTTACTTTATTTTAAAAAGTATTTCGGATTTAAAAGGTCTCAAATGGATATAATTCGAGGATAAGGTGATAAAGGTTATAAATATACCCATAAAATAGTTTTTTGATATGTGTAGGTCTTATAGTTTACATTATCTTTTCATTTTATTTAAATCGTTAAATAATGTGGTAATCGTTACATCATCATGGTGTCATAAATAATTTAATTTATTTAATGTCTAAAAATAATAAAAAAAATACTATGATGTAGGAAATAATTTTATATTTCCAATGAATATTTATAGTAAAAAATATGACTTGTATAACCCCATTTAATTTTTTTTACAAAAACAACTCATGTTTGTGTCATTTTTACTTTTACATTAAATAAAATGCATAAATGTCTTTATCTTACCCTAGTGGCTCAATGGGGTACCAAAAATAGACCCATGGGTTGTATTTGTCGGCCATGACACATCCAATAAGGGTAGGACATGTGTCTAGGTCATTCCATATTATTAAAACATTATTTTTACCTTAAACTACACTAATTACCTCTAATCGTGATTAAAAACATAAAAGTTACTATTCACCAAAAAAATATTTTAATCCCATTGAAACACATTTTACTTCTTAATGACAACCATGTATGTTGTATTTTTGAAATTCAAAACACAGAGGTGGTAAAATTTCATTTAAACGAAAAATCAATTTTTTATGTACCACTAAGTGGTTTCACTATTCATAAAAAATTGAAGTTTTTTAGAAAAATACCAAAACATAACCCTGAGCTATATTTTATATTCCAAATTCAAAAATGATTTCTATTTTAAAAAATTCAAAACATATAAGTTACATTAATTAATTTAAAAAAAATTCCCGCTGTCAGAGCAAATAGCGTGTTTTTATGAAACAATAAGTATCAAAAGATTGACACCAGTTTAAGTCCAATTTCAAAGTGAAATTAATTCCAATGACCACCATTGGATTAAATGGTAAAAATATATTCTAATTTCACTTTAAAACAAACTAAAAAGATAATATAATCATATAAACAAATTATATTAAAAAGTGGGTTTGAATTAAAATATAACATTTTTCACTATTCATTAAAAAGAACATTATCAGAAAAATACCAGAATTTTATCCAAAGTAATTTTCAATGTCCCAGTCATAAAGAATAATTTTATTGTGACAAATATATCTTATAAAATTGTCAAAATATCGATTTAAAAATGTGTTTCCATCAAAAGGCACTAATACAATCTTTAAAAAATATTAGTGTATTCCATGCTTATGATTGGATTTATTCTCATTTAAGCCTCTAAAACAATATCTAATTCGTTAGTAGACACAGATAAAAATATATATTATTCATTACTTACTTGGGATGTTACAAGAAGATATATTTTAATACCATATGAATTGATTACAACATACATTCTTGTAATCACACACACAATAATATTTAGTGTATAATAAAAGGTCGTATATCATTTTAGAATAGTATTCTTCTTATCATCCATATAAAAACAATTAGGTCAACCAATTTTTGGACTCATAAAAATAAAATTTATTGTAGATTATTATTAGTGTATTAATGGTTGAATCATTTTCAAAACCAATATTTTTAAATAAATATATTATATATATTTTTTCTGTTAAATAATTGAATTCATTTTTAGAGTAATTTGGTTGTGAAGAAAGAAATTATTTTTACACATCATGCAATTCTGAATATAACTCTATATATGTTTTCAGAAACTATATGTGACAGTTTTTTATATTGAGAAAATTAATTTAAATTGACATATATATGAGTAAAGATATTTTATAAAAGTTATTTTTTATAAAATAATGTTGTTTCATCCATTATTATATGAAACAATTGAATTATAAATCTAAAAAATAATCACAATATGAATTTCATGATTTATTGAGTCTATAAATAGATTTGTTTTGATAGAAAAACTGTTTTAAAAACTAACATTTTCAAATAAAGAGGTTTTTATACAAAACATATCATCCGAGACATATCTTTTAGAGAATCCACACTTTCAAACAATATTCTATATAGAAAATTTAAGATAATATGACACTTCTAGAGGTATATTGTCAGACTAAAGACTATATATTTTATATAAACTCTCTTTATATCATATTCCATATTCTTTATAAAAATATCTTAACAACTATTCATACCTAATTTATGGTGATAATATAATTTTAGTCAAATTCATTCGTGAAGTCCTCTTGTAAAAATATAATTCTAAAATCCATAAAATTTACAAACTTGGCCTAAATCATATTTAACATTGATTTATTATTCCTTTTCTTCATGGAAATTATATAGTCATTGTTACAAAAAAATAAACAAGTCATTGTTATGACCATATTGACAAGAGATTTCAGGATTGTAAAATTTATTTCATATGTAGTATTGTGTTTTCAAATGTTTTCTTATATGAAATATAAGGTTTTTAGTGGAATTATTTCATAAGAATATATGATTGAAATGTATAATGGAATTTTGAACATCACCTACGAATGAAATTACATCTCTGAGCCAGACATAAATATGTCCTACATCAATTAGACTAGTTTCTATTATGTTTAATTATAATTGATTGCATTTAATAGCAAGTAACAATATATTTGAGGATTTGAAATCATACTTTAGATGTACGGATTCTAAATGTTTAAATCATAAAAAATGATCAATTTTTTCAATTGTAAAAATTTATATTATTCAATAAAATGTATCCATTTTTTAAAACCCATTTTTCCTTACTAGTGATTTAATTTGCTTGAAATATATCATCATTATTTTCTGGATAAAATTTATGAATATTGTCCTCTTTCATAATAATTCAGACATTGAATCAAATAACATTGATGTTGATACATTATGGGTTTTTTAAATATATTTTGAAATAATAAACAATTTATTTTTCAGTTTGATGTACTCTAGGATATTACCAAATAATCTTTGCTCCTGCGAAATCACATAGTTGTGTTTGAGTAATTTCATATTGTGTTTCTTTTCTATTCTCTACTATATAATTGGTTTGCGATGTTTTTGATGATATCAAATTTTGATTTAAGCGTTCTCAATGAAAAAAAACAAATAGAGAGTTGAAAAAGTAACCCCTTGGCTACATTGAACAATGACAATGGGTAGAGTGTTTATATTTTTGAATATCATTGATGAATTTTTTAAAAATATATAGTCTATTAATTTCATGTTCTAGATGATAATTCCATTTATATCTAGTGAAATCATCTTATTGGACATACACATAGAGTTATCCTCAGATACTCACAAATTATATATGACCAAAAATATCTGTGTATAATTACTGTTAATTAATGGAAGTTGAGACTTCCCATATATAAAATTTTTTTACTTAAATTTCTTACCAAATGGTTAAGAATTGTTGAATTTGGAAGATATAAATTTATGTCAGGTAGATTCATGATAATACCATTCTTAAAAATATTATATATGTTTTTGAAATTATAGTTTCCATATATCGAATAAAAATTGAATGACGAGTCTTAGAATGGACAACGATATGATAAATTATAATTAACTTGTTCATATTGTCTATGTTAGAAACATTATCTCACCTATCGTAGAACAATATGTGAGTTTCATATGAACATTTACCAATTGATATATCATTCCAATTATTCAGAGGTTAAACATCATATCATTATTTGTTAATACAAAATTGTTCGTTATTATTTCATAAAACAAGATGCAATGTATATATAATTGATTTATGATGAAAGAACAATTATTCTGATGTATGAATGAAATAATCATAAAATAGTAGGGAACTATTCTTTTAAACAACCAATTTTGTTACCTCCTCGACTCTTATAACTATAAAAAAAATTATATACCCATGAAAATTCAGATAATGAAAAATAGTAAAACATTAATAATAGATTAACATGTATTTTATAATTACAATTGAATTTATGAAATAGAAAATAAAAATAAACTATTTGTATTTAAATAATTATAAAATAATAAATTAGCATAGTGGAAAATTTTCCAAATTTTGTGTAACATATAATAATCCAAGCACACATACAAATGTATTGTAAATATCACATTTAATATAATGAAAATTGGTGATAATAAACTTGATATATTTTATCCATGATTTCCAGCTGGTTGAAAAAATTAGACTTCCCAATCTTATAAATCCATTGACTATAAGCATGTCATAAAGTATTTATTCTACAAAAAAAGAAAAACAGATATTACTTCATAACTATTGATTCTAAAAATCATAAAAATTTCTCTAATTTCTTCATGGATGATATTAATTATCTAAAAAGACATTAAATACATATACAATCAATAATATTTACCTTATCTTCCACACACAGAATCCCTATATTTGATAGTTGATTATAAAAAAATTACAACACAAAAAACAATGGTAACATGTAATGATTCCTCAACACCATAATATCATACCATTTACAAAAAAATAAAAATTAAAACCATAATATACGATAAATGTATTCGATATCCATGTAATTTCCATCATTTAGATAATTTCAATAATTATTCTTGTACTTCGTATATTTTTCTTGCCTTAAAATCTATTGTCTAATTTATAGAAGATCATCCAATTTTATAATTATAATATTATAATATCAATTGTTGAAACATTATTAGCAACACATTTATATGCTAATGAACTCAATATGTCTCTATATCGACGCTTGATAATATTTGAATCAAATAAATATCTCAAAAACATGCAATCGAGTGTTTTTATATTCATATTTTTCATGAATTTGAATACTATTAATATTTCAAAAATCAATATATAAAAATAATTTCTAAAACCATCAAAACAATAATATTTCATAAAACCCATGTTATAATTATTTCATTTAACAAATTTTCATTCTACATATATGAATGAGAAAAAAAACAACATGTAAAATCAACTAATTAATGTATTTTATCCTGTATTTAAAAATATAAGATTATTTAAGTATTTGACTTAGAAATCCTTCTATTTATCATATTGATAAAAAGTGATTGAAAAATTAGAGATATTGGGATTAAATAAATATTCATATGTATCTTTTGAATCTATTAAACATTATAAATCCTCAAATTGATAAAATCAGAATAATGATTCTATATTTTTAAAAGAAAATAATTTTATAATATGTTATTTTATAAATTTCATTATCATATTTACTTCCTTTTTTTAAAAAATAATAATTTAACAGAAATACTACATCTTTATTCTTTTTTAATTTTTACCATAATTTGTATTTTTAAATAGAAAATATATTTCAATATAAACTATATGGTTCACTACCCCAAAATGCACATGAAATACTATATACTGTTAAAATATTTTTTCTATCATGAAATACTCACTATATCCTAATATATTGAAACCAATAATATTTCTTCTATATATAAATATTCATTTATCAATATATTTTAATAATATTGAATATGTATATGAATTAAAAACTATTCCAAAAGAACTAACAATTCAAAAATATTAACCATGTAAAAATATAACAAAATTAAACAAATAATAAAATTACATTGAGGGATATGAGACTAAAATAAAATATTCAATGAATTACATAAAACATTAATTGATAAAATTACTATTCATAATTTATTATTTAATCATATAATTTTTATATTCAATATTCAATTTTGCAGTTAAGGACTTTGATTATTGTTTCAATTTCATGTATAACTTCTCTACATAAGACAAAATCTGTGGATTTATCTCACCAAACAATTATTATTGATATTCAAACATCAATAAAACTTCATTCCCCATAATTAATTTTAAATTAATATCAATAATTTGACAATTAAGATATACTAATTGATATTTTAACAATCCAGTAGACATTGTGATTAGATCATATTAATATATTATATCATTCATTGGAGAATCATTTTCTTCTAACATTTCACAATGCATATAATAATTCAGATAACAATACGTATTACTTTATTTTAAAATGTATTAATTTTCTATATCATATTATTCTCAACTATAAATATCATCTACTTGTTATGATGGTCACATTATTACTAGAAAATATTCGGTCATCCATAAAATTTATCAAATTATTCAAAATTTAAAAATTTTAAATTAGAATATATAAATTTCATTATCATCCATTATGTGAAATAAAAATCCACATTTAGCTTTGGAAATTTATTAGTGTTTCTTTTAACATTCTCAAAATGGATATATAGTGAATTATATTTTTGGTCATTTTTTGAGGTCCTCGGTTGATGTGTGATTTATATTAACTAACAGATTTTACTTCCAATTGACTATTCACTGTACTTTTAAATCAATAATGTGAATAATTTGATACCATGATATTATTCTAAGTCACATTAATTTGTTACTCAAATTTCACTACATAGAGGCCATTTTTACCATCAACGTTTATTTCGATGAAGTATTTTTCCATCAAGTAGAATTACTGGATGAGTATGAACATAATTTTCATTTGAAATGGTTGAGGGTCAGGCCACGTTTATGGAGAATAAAAAATGGAAAAACTATTTTAACACTAGAAAATTGGAAACTCATTACATTAATGTAAAAATTATTTAAAACCAAAATAAAAAATGGTCAAATAAATACGACAAGCCCAAAAGAAACAAACATCCAAGAAGACAAAAAAACACTCATTGCCCCCTCTCCAAAAATAGCACTAGTGAGATAAATCCCAAAAGTATTCCACCCCCTCTACCAAAAAGATGCACTATGATGGTGGCACAACATGGTAAAGAACCTCTCCAACAAATATATAAACACAGAGGAGAGACAAATGAAAGGTACATGAACACCTTTATCTCTTTCAAGCTTCCCTCCCAACAATGCATGAAATTATCTTCCAAAAAGTTCAACCTGATGGTTTTTAAAATAAGGCTAAAAAACATTGAGCATCTATCATAAAATGGTACCCATCCTTCCCTTAAAATGAAGACCCATGGATGAATTATGTGTTTTATCACAACCATACCTCTTTCGAGACAACCCACCCAAAAGCACCTAAAAATGATGCACCATATACAAATGAAATGAGAATACACGATACCCAAGAACAATTCTGCTTCATAAGAACACATAGAACCAATGTGGACAGTGCAGAACAAGATGGAATTCTAGAGACTCACTTTTAAGTAGTGAATTCCCAAAAGAACAACTAACACAAATTATTTATAACTAATACAAATGACATCCAAAAAAACTAGAGAATCATAATCTTTAACTATTGAATAAGATTTAGATCCATAACATGCATCCAATGAAATCCAACTGATGTGATGAAAACCTTCGACTATCCAATCCAAGGCTTGAAAAAACCATTATTATCACATTGTCTTGAACCAGATCCACCATGAATCACCCCCCAATGATCACAACTACAAAGAAGCAATATAAGATATTGAATATTAAAAAAACCTGATCTGATGCATGATGGATAAAAAATCTATAATAACTTCTCTGGTGAAACTGCGAAGCAATCTCTGCCACATCCCCCATATAATAGAAAAAATAAATTTCTTCAAAATCATATAATATGTTTTAAACTTTTAATCCACTTTAAATTATCATCAATTTATTTTTAAATCCTTATAATCTACATTACCTAATCCAAAATTATTCTTTCGAAGAAACATGTCTTCTTTTCTATTTAATGATTATTCAACCATGAAATTGATAAATTATCATTTGGTTTTAAGAAAATTATAAATTTCTTCAATGTGGATTTGAATCATGGGATTTTTCCACTAATAAACATCACCTTCAAAAGATTTTATATTCTTGTTATCATGAGATATTTTGATAGTAGGACCACCTGTGTTTTCCATATTTTAGACTCGCTATATTTAATGATTTTTTCACATTGGTGGATTCAGTTAAAAAATACCAGTTTAATATTTTATTTTTTTCAAAATAATATTAAATTATCATACTCGATATTATCTTACAAATAATAATATTTTTCAATAATTTACTTAGGACGAGTCTCATTAATGGTATCTAAGACATAAAAAAGTAGAACTAGAAATATGTATAGTATTTGGATGTATCAAAAGTTTCTTTATCTTTATTATTACATTATAATTAACATCAATGTATGAATAAATAAACAATAAATTATTAATCATATAAAAATTAAAATTAAATTATGATTATTCTATAACATGAATATTAATGGTGTTATTCTCAACTATTATTAGTATTTTTAAATTATTAAACCATTGAAAAATAATGTGTTATTCATTTTTTAAATGACTAATTTTAAATAACTACTTTTAAAATTAAAAAATAATGTCCTTATAATTGTATTTTTTTTATAACATCATTCCGATTGTTGTGATATTTGGAAAAAAATTAAGGATTATCCTTTAATAATTTCTTCACATAACTCAATAGATTTATCAATTGATAAACATAAAATTTAATGAAATAGAAAAAATGTTTTAGGTTTTATCCTATCATATTTTGAAATCATATCAAATCAAAAAAATATTATGATCAAAATAGAGTAACAAAACTAATGATCATTCTTCAATAAGATAAAAAAAATCAAAGAATTAAAAATCAATAACAAAAATTAGTATAAAAAATAATTAAAAAAATTTCTATATCATTATTGTATTTCATGATGATTTACCTAGAAACATGTGTTCTGATAAAAACCATACTAAAATTTGAATATAAATTATAATTCTGAATCAAATTAAGGGAATTTTTACCATTCTATAGTCAATGCATCCATTCGACTCCATGTCCATAAATATAAATACACCAGATTTCATTATTTATTATTATTAGTTTAAATTTATTTTTTATATTCTAATAATAATGATTCATTCCAACCACGAGACATGAAATCATTTTTTCAAATAAATAAATTTGAAAAGTATGTTTCTTTAATAATATTCAATTTGTTTTGATATACAAGACAATGTTTATAAAAAATCATTATATTTAGGGATTGATAAAAAATATGATGAACTAGAATGATGTTGTAACAATAGAGAAGTTATCTACTATTAGTTTGGATCAATATATTCTTTTAAATATGGTCGTTGATATATTATATCCAAAAATTTTAATTTTATATATAAATTTAATGTAATGTTTTAAATTTTTTGAAAAAAGTTAAAAATATATTTACATTCATTTAATGAATTATTTCAATACATAAAAATATATTGCTAAACAATATATCAAAATTACATAGAGAAAATTTCAATTTAAATTTGTAGTTCTAGTTATTTAAAATAAAACACCATGAAAAGGTTGTATATGTTCCACTATCAATGATTTCCATTTTCATTACATCAGTATTATGTTCTCAAATGGAATAACTTTTTATGCCTAGTTGATTTTGAAAATAAAAATTTTAAAACACATTCCATAATAAGTGTTAGGTTATCGAATAGCGAAACCATACTTGCGATAAATGATTTAAATCATCCTATTATTATAATTTTATTCACTAATAGTTTAATAGTAAATTTTCCACTCTATAACATTTTTTGAAAATAATTCTTCATCTCGAACGAATTAGTTTTAATGATAATCTGAACATATTGTTTTTTCACAACATATACTCGTAGAATTTATATTGGGAATTAGTTTTCTATAAATATTTTTAATGTATTTTTCCACTAGTTTTATAAATAATAAATTGTATCCTCATAATTTAAAAATATATATTCATATTTACAAAATCATTTTTATCTCGATTGAATTATAACCACTCTAGTGTTATATTAGAAATATCATACTACCTTTAATTTATATTGGGATGATTTTATGGTGAATTATCTTTACATTAACCATTTTTAAGAATTGGAAAAATTATAATGACGTTATTCGACTTATCCCATTATCAAATCATTTAAAATTTTCATTTTTTCACACTATTATACATATCCCCAACTTTGATAAATCATTAATTTATCTAATTAGACTAATTATTAAGATGTGTGTAATTATTAATGAAACATTGGTATATGTTATCACATGGAGTAAAATAATCCTTTATTAAATCGTATTTTTCATGACCATTTTCATTATAAAATGAATAAGATTATCTCTCATCATCTGTATCTTGAAAAGGATAGTGACATGTTGAATCTTATGTTAGTTTTGTATGTTTTGTTTTTGTTAATATTTTCTAAGGGAATATATTGTTTAATATAATATCTTGTGACATTTTCTAAAACTACCATCGAATGATATATCTAAAGAATCATAACATTTATATTTAATCATGCCTCCAAAGATTTTACAATTTTATTAATTTTATATTTTGAGTACATTATATAATAAATCCAAACATTACTTCTTAATCCATGAAATTTAGGAATAATTTGACCCAAATTTTTTTATTCATAACATATTTGACCTATATAATCTCCTTTATCATTTTGAAAATCTCTAAAAAAAAATCATGATTTTAAACATTTTTATTCCCCTATTAATATGATGGATATCTCCTTTCTCCAAATTTCAACCAAATGAATTTTTTTTCTAACATATTTTATAATAACATTGTTTAAAATTACCACCTTTTATTGTTGATGTATTTTATATAAATTAAATTTTATATTTTTTTTCAATTCTTCATCTCTGTATAACATCATGATCAATTGTACAGGACATAAAATTATGTTATCAAGACCTATTCCTTTAATGTGTTTTGTATCATCTCTAACTGCCTTTTTTGATTAAAATTTTGTTGTAAAATACCTATAATGTTATCCAAAAACTGGTCATATGATAATTCAGATTCACTAAGGCATTATAGACTAATAATAGTTATCATAAACCTCTCATGTATCCAAAAACTTTATTCCCCACCGATTTTTTTTGATAAATGTCTCTTTTAACAACAATATATTTTTTATGAACATTAAATTTTAGAATATGTGTAAATTCATTTTTATTATAAATCCCACATGTAGTGTGATCTGAGGATAAATTACAATATTTAATTAATTGAATAAAACATACCATTTCCTTCCAAAGATGAAAATTTAACTCAAACTCAATATTACTGTACATTAAAATAATATAAATTCATCCCCCTAAATTTTTTTATCAAGATGTTAGAATAGTAATGTTATAAATAATGGTATCAATATAATTCTATAGGGTGTATCCAATATTTAAAATTATTTCCATCAGAAATTTGTGGTTTGATTGGACTTGGATTATAAAAAAAATATATCATTCATAATGCATCCCATCACAAAAAATATATTTCTTGTAAAATATTTTAGTGTATAGAAATTTAATTACTATAATATAAGAGTGATAGATATAATATAATATTATATTAGGTTCATCCTTAAACATAGTGAATTACTAAACTGTTATGTTTTGATCCCTTGTATACATGGAATTATAAAAACAAGATTGGGTGAGTTATACTTTAAAAAAACTAGTATTCTGTACCATCATGGAGTATTAATACTATGATATTTTAATATAATATTATATACCAAATATAATATAAAACTAAGCATAAAATTACATGAAAAATCATTATTCAATTTGTTTTGATAAATGTAATAAGAACATAGAAATATCAAACTAATGTAATCATAACAAGAGATTGTAAATGAATTTTTTTATTGAATACATATTAAAACATGGAATTCTTTTTAATAAACCATGTACCACATAGATGTTATTAAAACCACTTTTACCGTAATTCAAATAGAGGATCAATAAAAAAATCTAAAATATCTTACACATTGAACTCGTCAAAATTTTTCTATCTTGCCCAACATAATAATACCTCAACTATAGACTTATAAGAGGGTAAATATTATATTGACCAAAATATTTGATCCTTCTTATTGAAAAAAATTCAAAAATAATCCTGATCACTAATTAAAAATTTGATGAAATTGGATGATAGACTTTATCTACAATAATGGAATTTTCCCAAAATAATGTTCAACATCAATATAATTAACACAATAAACATAAGATATCTCCTAATTAATCCTAATAATTTAAACCATCTAAAAGTTATGAAAAATAAAAATAATCATATTTACTTACAAAATGTAGTTTAAGTCTTAAATAGATTCCCATATTTTTGTGTATCCTTGTACTTATTCTATTCTAATTTGTTTTTGAATGTGCGTTAAAATTTATATAAATTCACCCAATGGTAGGATACTATACAATTTGGGTTCAGTCATAATAGATTTACTAGAAATATCATAATATTTTGATAAAATCTAAATCTTAAAAAATATGGATGTTGTTATTTAAACCACTATAGTTCTCAAACCCTTCACATCAAAAAATTAATGTTTCTGGTTTTTCATTTATCATCATATAAAATGTATTTCAAAATTCATTAATTAATCAAATTTTTACAAATAATCAATCCATAGATATTTCATAAATACATTAATTATTGGTTTTTCGTTTAATGGATTCAAATTTTGCATAAATAAAATATAAAGAAACAATCCCAACATAAATAAATTAGTCGATGAAGTGTATTTTTATTTTCAAAACAAAATATAATGTTGGACTTTGACACTGGGAATATATTTCCCACATCATTAATATTACCTTTTATATTGTCCGAAAAGATAACTATTCCCCCATTGATGTTTTTTAAATTTTAATAATTGGATACTTCCTTTATCATAAAATAAAAATACAGAATGATTGTGTAACATATTATCCATAAGTAGATTGTTAAACTAACATCATATATAGTTTTGGATAATGAATTTGGTTCCAAAACATTCTTGGCTCAGGAATTGATAGTAAATAGACATTCATTGTCCCACATTTACCCAACAATTCTATGTTACATATTTTTGAGATCATTTTAAATAAAATAATTATAATATTTGAGATATTGGATCTTGTTAACAAAATAATTTTGGTCTAAAGTATTCCATTATTACCTTTATTATATAATAGTAGATAACATAGACCAAATTATTTATATTTTCAAATACATATTATTTAAGTTTTATGAAAATGTCTTAATTTTCTTCCATTTTGGAATTAATTACTAAGTAAATTTGTCAAAAAAATACCTTCATGTAGAAACATTACATTATAATATTATAACAATTTTAAATTATAATTTTATTTGAACATTTTACTCATTATCTTCTTATAATATTAAAATTTTTGTTTTAATATTAAAATTGATAGTTAGATAGAAAATCTCATTTAGATTCCTTCAACTTATTGTAGAGTTTAAATTCTTCGTTCATAATAGAAAAAAATATGACATAACTATTTTGTAACATATTTGAATGAATACATTCATAGGAGGGAAATATTTTAATCATATCATCCAATATAGCAACATCTATTGTTGGAAGATTTAGAAGAAATAATGGTATTTTATTTTTTTCTTTATTAATTCATAAATCAATTAATTTATTCAACTGAAAGAATATTATCATCAATATTTAATGAATTTGAAGTATTTAAATATTCCAAGGATGATGAGGAATTAACATTGCTAGATAATTGTATATTCTTATTAAGATCTACTATCCCCAATGATAAATCATAATTCCTTGTCATAGTTAAATATAAATAAGAAATCATATTACTATCATCCTTGAATTTTCTATAGAAATCTCACGCTGGATCACTGTACAAAGTCTAGGTATAATTAGAATAATGTAATTTCCAACATCCAATGATTTAAAAAATAGAGACTATGTTTTATATAGTTTAATATAATCAATATCTATCTTAAATTAATAAATAAATTTTATTTTTTAAACATGGATATTATAATTTTGATTTTTAATATAAAAGAATGAATATTTCCAACCACATTATAAAATAAACACTTTTCTTACACATTTAATTTATATTAATTAATGATTTTATATTATATACATTACTTTAATTAAAATAATTTTAGTCTTAGAAACTATGTTTTCATCACTAATTATATATATATTTTATGGGTGATTATTATAATTAATTAATCGAAGATTTCAAATAATTAATTTTAATAAAAATATTTTTTATTTTTAAAATCTTAATAAAAAAATATAATCTTATTGTATGTGTATATATTGATTATAATATTCACAATGTCACCTTTTTCGGCTAAATGGATGAGATTATGACATTTATAGTATTTTATTCAATGAAAAGTCAAACATATCACACTCATGTTTTTAATAAATCAATTATTTTTTAAATTGTGTTATCTTGACGATAGGTACCACTATTAATTTTATTCGGAAATATCATAAATGAAAATTTATAACGGTGATTTAACTTTTATAGTTGAAATATTTTCGTTAAATGATTTTATAACACTAATATAGTAATTATTTAAATAATTACAAAAATAGATAAATAATATTTTAAATAATAAATGACAATTATATGAAAAAATTAACAAGTTACAAGTATTTTAGATATGAAATTAACATTTTAGTGATATAATAGAATATATTTTTTTAATTATAATTTTCATATTAATATTACTAAAGTCAATGAAATTAATAGTTCTTAAAATTGACATTACAGATATTTTATAGTAAAAAATATTTCAATGAATAATTTTAAAGTAATATGAAACTTTAATTCATCATATTGATTTTTATATGGTTTAATATATCATTTATAGTCAATATATTTTAAAATTTTAATATTATTTAATGATAATAACACAGAAAGAGTAATCATTCATGTAGTCATGGTAAGAGTTAAAGGGGTTACATTGTAGTTAAACACAGAAGGTAATGGTAAAAATATATCCATAACATCTTTAAGGGTTATTTTATAAGTTCTTTTACACCCACAAATAGATTATTTTTAAATAATTTAGTTTATATTGACATGAAATTAATAAATAAGTTATAAAAATTTAATTTTTTGAGAAATTATAGGATTTCCCCTCCAATCGCAGATAAAAGTGATGATCTTCATATAATTTTTTTTACAAAAATATAAATTTGATAGTTCATTACCTTCCAAAATACATACCTATAATCCCTGCCTTTCTTATAATAGTAATTTTTTGGTATAACACATACCCTTGTAGTCTTAAGGTGTTTTTAAAAACAATTGTTAAAAGAACATGTATCATTTTTAATGGAATATTTCTATTTCTTTTAAAAAGGATGGGGTCAAAGCCTCATTTATTATTAAAGAAAATAAAAAACTCTTTAACTAGGTATAGGGAGACCCATTACATTGGACGAAGGAAAAGTGAGCATGTGTCCCATTACATGTCCTGTAGGCCCATTTTTTTTGGCCCAAGGCCCATTCAGTGAATATTACTACTACAGTACTCGCGCTGATACAGTACCAGACAGTACCTACCACTGCTACAGTCCCTATCATGCTACAGTCTTCATCGTTTCTACAGTACCACCACTACTATAGTTCTCTACAGTTTATCTATACTAACTGCGCCCATTGGGTTTTAATCCCCCATTTTTTATATAGAATTATGGGGTCCTTTCCACAAAGACAAACCCCAACTACATTGAAAATTTGAATTTTGATTATTATTCCACATCTATAATACATTAATAAAACAATCTAAACTAAAAAAATAAATACCAGTAATTTTTTTATTCTATTATTTTAATGACATATCTGATTCTGATCTTCTATCAGGTTGGAATGTAATTCACCATTCATGTGTATGATAGACTACTGCATCATGAACTACAATAAATCATTTTCAATCAATGTATATCAAGACTGATTATAATAATGAAATTAATGTTTTTAAATGATATTAATTACATATATATAATTAGGTAATTATAATATATCATTTATTTTCTTCCCTTTCTATGCACAAAAAAATGATCACACTGTTTGTGTGTATGTGTGGATCACCACCTCCACGAAGTGATGTGATTCATTTTGGTAAAAAAATTAAATAGATGATATATATATATGTGAATAATTTACCAGAGATTTATGATATTATATTCATTATTTAAAAATAAAATAACATTTACCTAGTTTTCAGAATGATCATTAAAAAAATTAAATGTCACTCAATCGTATGTAATGACTATGGTCTTGAGGGTTGTAACATAATACATTTCTAATTAAAATATAAAATGGGTGTACATATCTATATAATTTATATTTAAAAATGATAAGAATTTTAGTGTTATTATTCTATATATTGTTGAATAATGGATCTTGTGGCCATTGAAAAATTACCAACTACAATTTTTACATAAGTACCGTATATTTTTAAAAGGAACGCCTTGATTTTAAATGATCATGTAATTGCATATAACATGGTAAAAAGTGATATAAAAAGATTAATAGAAATGAAATTTTTTTTAATGACGTATAAAATTATTTAAATTTTATTACTCAGGATAAAATGATATATGTGATGAATAAGTGTCGAGGTAAGGAAAATTATTTTAAAAATCATTTTTCATTGTTCCCCTTTCAACTCATTTTACCAAAGTCAAAATGAAGTATATTTTTAAATAATAAAGAAAAAGTGGATTCTCAAACTCTCATGATGCATTAATTATTTAAAATTTTCACAATATTTTTGCATTTTTAAATATTAAATAAATTTCTTATGGTTTATGGATTTTTTAGATTTTAAAAGATATTTTTGAAAAAGGGTTATTTTTATATTAGAAATCGTAATGCACATTGTTTTAAAAATAGTGTCAAATGTTTGTATTCATGATATGTTGCATTTAAATTATTCATTATTTTTTGAAGGCTATTATATCTCATTGTTGATCCCATTGAAGCTTATACTATGGGTGCATCCAGGTAGATCTTATATGTATCGGGTTCTCGAGATATGAAATTATACAATATAATTATTTAATTTGTAAGAGTGATAATAAGAGTGAATATAGTTTTGATATTATAATGCTGATCAATTATTATCACATGAATATTTAATTATTAATTATGAGTATTCACAGAAATCATTAATTTCAAAATTTTAGTTTAATATCATTTGTTTTAAAATAACTAATTATACACTTTTTGTGTAAAATAGCTAGTTTTTATAAATTGGTTTCCATAGGTTTTCATATTTTTCAATAGAATAACTAATTTTTTAGGTCCCTTACATATAATTTTATGATCATATGATGGTTTTATATTCTTTTGACCTTTTTTAAAAAATTCTAATGAAATAGAATAAGAAAAAAAATTTTGATGATTTTTCATGATAAGAAATAATGATTTGTATTAAAATATTAATATTGTAAAAAAATTACTTTGATTATAAGTATATAATTTATTATATAATATTTTTTGGGTATCAGTTTTAAATGACTTTTATTAAACACTAAACCAAAACTATCCTCCTCATTGTAACTGAATTATAGTTTAAAGAAACTAGAATTTATAATGCTTGAGGACATTACCTTGATATTGGTATCATTGGATCATTTAGATAACTCTAGAGGTTTGGATATTATATTTTATTCTTTTCATAAGGGTTTATGATATCATCATGGGATAGTTATTTTAATATTGGTCATATTTTCAATTTCTTCGAAACACATATTTTGGATTTAATTATGAAATTGTAAGGTGACTAATGTAATAATGCGAGACATTTATTTTTGAGTTCATTAAATGAAATTAAAATTTTGGAATGTTTGTTTAATCATATTAGTGACCATGGGATTGGAAAATTTATTGGTTTCTAAGTGGTAAATGTTATTTAAGAATATGTTCACTATTTTGTTTATCAAATGTGATTATGGAAAATAGAAAACTATTGAATTTTCATTGTAGAATAAAGGATAATATTTGTTTTCGAATCATATATTAATTTATTTTTTATTTATTTTAATTTAAGTTATTTAAAGGAAGTATTAGCATACGATAGAGATTATAAGATGAAGGAAATTTTATTTCTCTTATTAGACAAAAAATGTGATTGATTTCATTTGCTGATAAATGAAAAAAAAATCTTGGAAGTCTAAATGATGAAATCCTATTTATTTTTGGGATTTGAACATATTTGTAAAAAACCAGAATTTTTGTGGGAATATTTTTTTTCTTAAATACACAGTAATTTTACAATACTGTGAAAACTAACAGAGCGTGATTCCGAGGGCTAGTGTGCCCGAAATAAATTTCTGAAGTTTTTTCAGGTATGTTCAATAAACGTACGAGCAGGTTTTTATAACTTTTTAACTAGTTCTCAGAATTGAAATCCAAGGGCACCGTTTAACTCACACCGCTGGTATTCTCTTAAGAAGTCTTTAACCTTGACAGAAGATGGTCGGGAATTAATGTTAGTTTTTGGGTTTTAAGTGGGAATAATAAAAAAAATTATGTTCTTGTATTAATTTATTTTTAGTTGGTTAAAACCTCCAAGAAGAGGTTGGAGGTGGGGGCCACCACACCTTAACCTCCCATGAGAGGTTATGGTGGTTGGGCCCACCAGAGGTCTAAACACTTCTTATTAATTAATTTGGTGGGGACCACCCGAGGTTATATCCTCTTGGATCCCCTATTAAGTGGGGTGAAACCCCCTTGAACTCCCAACTTATGGTGCCATCCCTCTCAATTAATTAATTTAACACATTCAATTAATTAATTTAGTCCTTTGAATTCTATGCCATCAATTTAATAAGATGTCCTAATATATTGTTTTGATAAAATTTTGTCTTTTTAGTGGAGCTTGGTAGGGTAAGAACTCTCAAATGACAAAAAATTATTCCACCAACAAAGAACGGTATTCAACCAGGGAAAGGGGGAAGCGCCGTCCTTAATGAACATTGAAGACACCATCCTGACTTCTTCATATTTTTCCCGACATCCACAAATCGATGTCCGCCTTCCCGCAAGATCTCCAACGAAAAACAAACCCGAGGTATGGGATTTAAGTTTTAATTTTTTATCGTTCTTCATTGTTCAAATCATGGTTTAGAATTCGATGATGTTTGATATCACCCTAACGCGGAGGGCACATGCCAAACACACACGGCCTGATCCCTCCACATTCATTGTGTATTTTGAGTCTAATCGGGGAATGAGATCGGATTGTGCAACACTCATAGAAGATGACTACGGTTGAAGGAAACGACACAAGAAAGAGAAACATTTTCCAGAACAACAATCGGGCCATGAGAGCTCGTCCGGTGACCCGTGGAGAACACCGGCCGATAGAATCGACGTGCGTCAATGTGTGGCGGCGGTGGAGCGACCGCGCCACTGTAGGAGAGGCCGCGTCCCCTAGCCACGGTGGGGCATCGGCAGCTGACACAAGGCCAACAGTGGAAGAAACCAGCGGATCATGTAACACCCCAGGTAAATAAAGAATATGAAATTTTCATATTTATCCATATTTGTGAATTAAATATTAATATGACTTTAAAGGGGATGCTATGCTCGATGGCGTACCCAACACGCAACAACGAGTTTCTTGGGAATCTTACGTTGCACTCTAATAAAAAAATAATATTATTTTAAATGGTAGTTAACATGTAGCCGTTGTATTGGCGAGAATAGATAGAAATAACTAAAATATGATTATATATGTTTTTAAATGTTTTTACATTTATCCAATAAAAGTTAAAGGCTAAAAATACAGAAAGAATTCAATTTTAGGCGTATATGCCCTAGTTTTCACTAAAGGTTCACAAATCGCCTTTTGATGGAGAGCCATCATTAAGTATAGTTTTGTTCACTCTTACACATCCTTTTGGACCAAATAAAACTCTTCTTAAGGATTGGGACATCAAAATTTACTTTGTGTAAATTTTTTGTACCTTTCCGATAAAGTTCAATTTTTTAATGAATAGTGTAAAATGTTGTATTTTAATTCAAAACCTCTTTTTAATATAATTTATTTATATGATTATATTATCTTTTAAATTGGTTTTAAAGTGAAATTAGAATATATTTTTACCATTAAATCTAATAGTGGTCGTTGTAATTAATTTCACTTTGAAATCAGACTTAAACTAGTGTCAATCTTTTGATACTTATTATTTCATAAAAACGCGCTATTTGCTCTGACAGCTGGAATTAATTATTAAATTAATTAATGTGACTTATATGTTTTGAATTTTGTAAAATAGACTTCATTTTTTAATTCGGAATATCAAATATAGCTTAGGGTGAATTTTTCGGATTTTTCTGTAAAAACTTAAATTTTTGATGAATAGTGAAACCACTAAGTGGTACTTATAAAAACTGATTTTTTCGTTTAAATGAAAATTTTCCATCTTTGTGTTTTGAATTTCAAAAATCCGACATACATGGGTTTCATTAAGAAATAGAATGTGGTTCAATGGGATAAAAATAATTTTTTGGTGAATAGTAACTTATTAAGTTTTTAATCGCGATTATAGGTAATTAGTGTAGTTTATGGTAAGATTAATGTTTTAATAAAATTAAATGACCTAGAAACATGTCCTAACCTCATTGAATGTGTCATGGCCGACCAAGAAAATCCATGGGTCAACTTGGGGACCCCATGGAGACACTTCGGTTGGGAAATGACATAAATATCTTTTTATTTAATGTTGAAGTAAAAATGACACAAACATGAGATGTTTTACTAAAACAATTTTTACATGGGGTTATACAAGTCATATTTTTAACAATAAATAATCATTGGAAAGATAAAAATATTTTCTACATCATATTATTTTTTTATAATTTTTAGACATTAAATGAATTAAATTATTTATGACATCATGATGTTGCAGCGATGAGATCATTATTTAACGATTTAAATAAAATGGAAAGATAATGTAATATATATAACCTACACATGTCCAAAACCTATTTTATGAGTGGATTTCGAACCCTTAACACCTTATCCTTGAAATACATCAATGTGGGACCTTTAAAATCCGAAACGCTTCTGAAAATAAAGTAACATTTTGTAACTTAACAAGAGTGCCCCACCTCTGCTCTTATAAAAGGCCCCCACCTCTACCTCCTTACCCACACTCCCAAATCCTTTGGCTTAGCCAACCCCTGCCCATTGTGTCTCTTAAATTCCCTATATTACTCTTTGAAGCCTCACTTTGGGAAGAAGTCTTCCCAAGGAAGCCTTTGAGCTCAAACCAAAGGGAGTTACCCAATTTTAAGGTAATGTCTTCACTTGTGTCCTTTTGTTTTATTTTTCTTCTCCAACCCCCTAAAATATTTTTATTCATTTCTTTTGTAACAACTCCAGTATAATAAATATACTAGGATGTTTTTATAAGAATTATTCGAGCTACACTTTCACACACCTACATCTAATGGTTAAAGAATATACTGTTTCCGTGGATGGCGAATTTCTGCCTCCCGAAACGATGATTGTTCAACATTCTTCTAACACCTTAAAAGGTGGCCATTAAGATGACACTATATTTATATATGATATCTAATATGTTTATGTTTTACTTAAGATTCTTTATTTTTCATTTATGGCGTACCTTTATGGTTCCATTATGGGTAAACGTGATATCTTCATTTAAGGAAGTGTGGACTACCACCCCCTCAAAGTGATTTGATTCGTTAATACCATATGTGGTACGTATAAATGATATATTTAAGGATATTATATATGATACAATACTTGAATTAAAATACTATTATGTATCATTATGTTTTAATTCCATTAAATATGAAATAGAAATGGAAGTAGCGTTCATGCGTACGTACGACATACCGTCTCCATGAACGGTACATTTCATTTCTTATCTCAAAATGTTATGTAATATTATAAGTACATATATATAATAGATATATCTGTAATATATTACATCTAAATTATGGATATCATTCTGGAATTATAACATATATATATCTCTCTCATTTTGTTTTAATTCCATTAATATGACAAAAAATGAAAGTAGCGTTCATGCGTACGTATGGCCTACCGTCTCCATGAACAGTGATTTTCCTTTTTTATCTCCAAATGATATGGAATAGTATAAAATGAATATTTACTGGATATATATGATATTTTAATCATTAATACTATTCTGGAAATTATTTACTTATAACTACATGGGCAATCTTTTTTCAAACAACTTTATTTTGACTCATGTACCAAACATCGGCAAAAACGTCTGATATGAACTAACATTATTAAACAATTATTATAACATTATAGTATGTGATATGAAATGAATAATAATCTCTAAATGAGATACTTAGGCAATTATTAATTGACCAAATTTTATTATTCAGGAATATAAAGAAATGAACAAGACAATTTGGACTTGATGTAAGGGATCATACTCCTCTCTTTCTTTTTAAGTACACTCTTTTATGTCATTCCTTCTAAGCTCATCTTTCTTGTGATTGGGATGTTATTTTATATTAATCTTACTGTAATTTTTATGTTCATATGTTGAGAGACCCTATTCTCTCTCATCAATCCATTTTGGATGTTTTGAGTGGCGCCGTTAGGCTGCCGAATTTTCATAGGAGATCTAACCTCTCTCTTTCTCTTTAAGTACTCTCCTTTTTGTCACTTCTTTTAAGATCTTTTTTTTATGTTGGAGGATGTTATTTTATATTCCTATTTCTATGAACATTAATTTAATATGATGAGATACCCTATTTGATCTCATCAATCCATTTTTTTATGTTTTATGTGGCGCTGTTAGGCTGCCGAGTTTTCGTGATGGATTTTTCATCTCAATTTTATTCCCATGAGATTTATGCTAAATTTGCCAAAATTTCCTTTTGGTGGTATATGTACTACCCATTATTTTACTCATTGTGTAATATAATTCTTTTATGAGTATTTACATCAATGTTTTATTGTCCTTCTTACACGAGGTGTATGTTTTGAAAGATACCCAAGTCGGTAAGGGAACCTTTCACCCTCCTCTTTTTAAAAGACTTCTTTTGTTGGGTCTTTTAATTTACATATTTTTATGTTGGGATATGTTCTCATATATCCTTATTGATGTAAATTTTATGTCCAAGTGATGAGATACCCTTTTTTTTAATCTCTCATCAAATCGTTTTGATGTGACGTCGTTAGGCTGTCAAGGGAACTTCTTAACCCAATTTTGATTTCTTTGGGTTCAACATGTAGTTATTGAATATGACATCCTTTGAATATGTGAGAATGAACTTTTATTTTTTCACACTTAATATCCACTTATATTGGGTGTATTTATATTTGTCACACATAATTTTGAGATTGATTTATCCTTAATTTAAGGATACCTTTTTTATAAGGGATTTCATGACATTTGACATTTCTATTGAGGCTTCATTGTTGTTATGCACCAATTCACTCTTATATGGTGTATATACTGTCCTTTGGAATATTATATCATGAATCCATTTATTCTCATGATATTATAAAGTTCTGACTAAATTTTATTCTTCAATTATTGTATTCAAGCGTCTATAATTTTGGTAAAACCCCTTTAACCAAAATATCGCTTTAAATGTTTTAATTATTTGTTCTTATTAATATCCAAGTTTTCAAAATGGTTTTAAGGATTTATTTATATGGATATTAATGGTTTAAAATTTTAAATGTTTCAAGGTGGTGTGGGACACTTTGATACAAAAATCTCTTTATTAAATGTTTTAAGTGGTTTGGGAAATGGTTTCTTTTTGAATGGATTCATTATTTCAATATACTAAAATGATATATTGTGATTGAAATGCGGAAGCTTTATGTTTCCTTTATGCATGTTTTATGTGATACATTTATGTTATGGTTCTTGGGCATTGTTATGAAAACGGGTGGTTCCGTGATAAACTAAGGGCGGGTGAGCCCGATTTAGCTCTCCAATGAATTGGGTAACGCGAAGGAGTGAAATGTTAAGGTTTCTCTGAAGGGATTTAGGGAATATACTGTGATGGGTATTCCAAACGTAACCAAGAGGGTTACTCCCTACGTAAGAATGTTATGAATTCCTCAAGTTACCTTTTATATCTTATGATTTCTATGATTTATTCATGTTTTTATGAGGTATGTTAAAGTGCCTATGTTTTATGGGTAAAGTATGATTTCATTCTTATGTATATATGAACTCATGTTTCCTTTCCATATTTTCATAACCCTTACTGAGCTTTTTATGCTTATCCCAAGTTTTTGAAATGTTTTTCACAGGACCAGGGAAAGGTACATGATGTGATGATAGTGTCAAGGATGTGTCAAGAAAGAATCCATGTTTAATTTTAAATATGTTTCCGTTGATGGGAAGAATGAATACTGTCTTTTATGTAACCACTTTTTTTAAATGTGGAATGTAATGCAAGCTTCATGATCTAATTCTCTAAAACTCTAAACCTGAAAAGATCCTCAATGTGTAATCTTGTAATAACTCAAGATTAAGTAAGGTTTAAGGCTGGGGCCTTATAGTTGATATCAATGGTTAGTTTAGATAACATTAGAGGTTAGGGTATTCTTTATGCATAAGTGGCAGTACCATAATGGTTTGGATTTCCGAAAGAGTCCTAGTTTTAGATAAAGTGAATGAGTAAGTATATCTTAGTGTTTACCTTCCTCCTTAGTACATGATGGTTTTGTTGATATACTCACACTGAAATTTCTGTTTTTAGTGAATGGATGGATCTAGGAGGCACCAAAGAGACAACAGTTTTGAAGGAAACTGTGGTGGTTCTCTGATTAAGATACTAGATAAAATTGAGGACTCAATGAGGAAACTCGTGGTTGTTCTAAACCAAATATCAAGGAGTCATGATCAACCACTTGAACCTTGGTATGTTCTGTAATGCATCATGTATGAGATGACCAATTGATGTGGAATATCAGGTAATAATTATAAAGGTGACCATTAGAGTTTATATGATCCTTACTTTTGAGGTAATTATGGGTTATTGTATGATATGCTGTAAAATGAAAGGTGTGAGATAAACATGAGGTTAAAATATGTTATGATAATTTTTTATGATTTTGTATCTTTTTAGGGAATGATTTGAGAATTATATAGTTTTGGAAAAAGGACAACACGCAGACCGTGTGACAACACGTCATGTCGGACAAAGCTGTCGGAATCGAACCCACAGTAACAGTGTGACTAGTATTTATCTCCTACCACTGGACTACGTGAAATCCCTGGTTAGTTTGAATGATTCTTTTTAGTTATATGATTTTATTAATTAAGAGTATGATGATTTTGGGTTATTTATGAAAATGAATAACCTATCATGGAGGATATGTGATTAGGTTAATTAATTTTCAATACGAGACTTTAAGAGAAACTGATGTTGTTTGGAGAATAATGTCACAATTTAACTTGGAAGACTATGTGACTAAATCCTTCAAATATTTGGTTTTCAATATTAGATTGGTTTACTTTGAATAATTTTATGGACAAATTGTTTATCGGATGGTCCTCGTTGAACATTGGGTTTTGTAGGACAAATTTTGGAGCTTAAGAATAGATTTTATTTTTAATGGGTTATCCTTTTCTGGATTATCTGACCTTGTACTAACCTTTTTGGTTTTTGTTTTGGTTAAATCCTAAAGGCATGGGATGTATATAGTTCTCTTTGGTGGATTAGGTGATTCTCTAGAAGTTGATTATAGTACTCTTAATGCGAACAAGTCTCCCTAAATACTCGTCTTTTGGAAAAAAATATGAGTTTGATTAAGGAATCTAGTAAAAGTTTAAAGTCAACATGATAAGTGATTATGTTTCCTTATGAATAAATTCCTCAATAAAAAGTAACTTAAAACAAAAATGTTGTCTATTAACTTTTCCTACTAGGGAATCGAATACCGTTTAACCCATCACAAGTTTGTGATTTTCTTATGGTTAACTTTCTCCTAGACATGTTTACTATCACTCTCCCTCAAGAACATGACCCTTTGCTTTTTCTTCGATGTCCATGTTTTTCTACATATGGGTTAACTCGGGTGACCTCTGTACTTATCTTGCTTTATTTTAAAGTGATAGTTTTACCGACTCTTGTTCCGATGTGGGACTTTCAAGGATGTTTCCAAGCTCAATTCTAAAAATTGCGAGGACGCAATTCCCAAAAGGGGGGATGGATGTAACACCCCAGGTAAATAAAGAATATGACATTTTCATATTTATCCATATTTGTGTATAAAATATTAATATGACATTAAAGGGGACTCTATGCTCGATGGCGTACCCAACATGCAACAACGAGTTTCTTGGGAATCTTACGTTGCACTCTAATAATAAAATAACATTATTTTAAATGGTAGTTAACATGTAGCCGTTGTATTGGCGGGAATGGATATAAATAACTAAAATATTATTATATATGTTTTTAAATGTTTTTACATATATCCAATAAAAGATAAAGGCTAAAAATACGGAAAGAATTCAATTTTAGGCGTATATGCCCTAGTTTTCACTAAAGGTTCACTTATCGCCTTTTTATGGAGAACCGTAATTAAATATAGTTTTGTTCACTCTTATACATCCTTTTGGACCAAATAAAACTCTTCTTAAGTATTGGGACATCAAAATTTACTTTGTGTAAATTTTTTGTATCTTTCCGATAAACTTCATTTTTTTAATGAATAGTGTAAAATGTTGTATCTTAATTCAAAACCACTTTTTAATCTAATTTATTTATATGATTATATTATCATTTGAATTGTTTTTAAAGTGAAATTAGAATATATTTTTACCATTAAATCTAATATTGGTCATTGGAATTAATTTTACTTTGAAATCAGACTAAAACTACTGTCAATCTTTTGATACTTATTGTTTCATAAAAACGCGATATTTGCTCTGACAGCGGGAATTAATTATTAAATTAATTAATGTGACTTATATGTTTTGAATTTTGTAAAATAGACTTCAATTTTGAATTCAGAATATCAAATTTATCTTAGGGTGAATTTTTGGGATTTGTTTGAAAAACTTCAATTTTTGATGAATAGTGAAACCACTAAGTGGTACTTATAAAAACTGATTTTTGCGTTTAAATGAAATTTTACCATCTTTCTGTTTTGAATTTCCAAAATCCGGCATACATGGTTTTCATTAAGAAGTATAATGTGGTTCAATGGGATAAAAATAATTTTTTGGTGAATAGTAACTTATTAAGTTTTTAATCGCGATTAGAGGTAATTAGTGTAGTTTATAGTAAGAATAATGTTTTAATAAAATGAAATGACCTAGAAACATGTCCTACCCTCATTGGATGTGTCATGGCCGACCAAGACAATCCATGGGTCAACTTGGGGACCCCATTGAGCTACATTGATTGGGAAATGACATAAATATCTTTTTATTTAATGTTAAAGTAAAAATGACACAAACATGAGCTGTTTTACTAAAACAATTTTACATGGGGTTATACAAGTCATATTTTTTACTATAAATATTAATTGAAAAGATAAAAATATTTCCTACATCATAGTATTTTTTTTATAATTTTTATACATTAAATAAATTAAATTATTTATGACATCATGATGATCCAGCGATGACCTCATTATTTAATGATTTAAATAAAATGGAATGATAATGTAATATCTAATACCTACACATGTCCAAATCCTATTGGATGAGTGTATTTCTAACCGTTATCACCTTATCCTCGAAATAAATCATTGTGGGACCTTTAAAATCCGAAACACTTTTGAAAATAAAGTAACATTTTGTAACATTACAGGAGTGCCCCTCCTCTCCTCTTATAAAAGTCCCCCACCTCTACCTCCTTACCCACACTCCCAAAGCCTTTGGCTCGGCCAACCCCTGCCCATTTTGTCTCTCCACTTCCCTCTCTTACTCTTTCAAGCATCACTTTGGGCAGAAGTCTTCCCAAGGAATCCTTTGAGCTCAAACCAAAGGGAGTTACCCAATTTTAAGGTAATGTCTTCACTTGTGTCCTTTTGTTTTATTTTTCTTCTCCAACCCCATAAACTCTTTTTATTCATTTATTTTTTAACAACTACAGTATCATAAATATAATAGGATGTTTTTATAAGAAGTATTAGAGCTACACTTTCACACACCTACATCTAATGGTTAAAGAACATACTGTTTCCGTGGATGGCGAATTTCTGCCTCCCGAAATAATGATTATTCAACATTCTTCTAATACCTTAAAAGGTGGCCATTAAGATGACAGTATATTTATATATGATATCTAATATGCTTATGTTTTACTTATGCTTCTGTATTTTTCATTTATGGCGTACCTTTATGGTTTCCATTATGGGTAAACGCGATATCTTCATTTAATGAAGTGCGGACTACCGCCCCCTCAAAGTGATTTGATTCGTTAATACCATGTGTGGTACGTATAAATGATATATTTAATGATATTATATATTATACCATACTGGAATTAAAATACAATTATGTATCATTATGTTTTAATTCCATTAAATATGAAATAGAAATGGAAGTAGCGTTCATGCGTACGTACGACTTACCGTTTCCATGAACAGTACATTTCATTTCTTATCTCAAAATGTTATGTAATATTATAAGTACATATATATAATGGATATTTATGTAATATATTATATCTAAATTATGGATATCATTCTGGAATTATAACATATATATATATCTCTTATTTTGTTTTAATTCCATTAATATGACAAAAAATGAAAGTAGCGTTCATGGGTACGTACGGCCTACCGTCTCCATGAACGGTGCTTTTCGTTTTTCAACTCCAAATGATATGGAATAGTATAAAATGAATATTTAGTGGATATATATGATATTTTAATCACTAATACTATTCTGGAATTATTTACTTATAACTACATGGGCAATCTTTTTTCAAACAAGTTCATTTTCACTCATGTACCAAACATCGGCAAAAACGTCTGATATGAACTAACATTATTAAACAATTATTATAACATTATAATATGTGATATGAAAAGAATAATAATCTCTAAATGAAGTAAATAGGAAATTATTAATTGACCAATGTATATTATTCAGGAATATAAAGAAACGAACAAGACAAGTTGGACTTGAGGTAAGGGATCCTACTCCTCTCTTTCTTTTTAAGTACACTCTTTTATGTCATTCCTTATAAGCTCACATTTCTTGTGATTGGGATGTTCTTTTATATTACTATTACTATAATTTTTATGTTTATATGATGAGAGACCCTATTCTCTCTCATCAATCCATTTTGGAAGTTTTGAGTGGCGCTGTTAGGCTGCCGAATTTTCATAAGAGATCTAACCTCTCTCTTTCTCTTTAAGTACTCTCCTTTATGTCACTTCTTTTAAGCTCCTATTTTTTTATGTTGAGGGATGTTATTTTATATTCCTCTTTCTATAAACTTTAAGTTAATATGATGAGATACCCTATTTGATCTCATCAATCTATTTTTGTATGTTTTATGTGGCGCCGTTAGGCTGTCGAGTTTTCGTGAGGGATCTTTCATCTCACTTTTATTCCAGTGAGATTTATGCTACATTTTCCAAAATTTTCATTGGGTGGTGTATGTACTGCCCATTATTTTACTCATTGTGTGATATAATTTCTTTTATGAGTATTTACATCAATTTTGTATTGTCCTTCTTACACGAGGTGTATGTTTCGAAAGATACCCAAGTCGGTAAGGGAACCTTTCACCCTCCTCTTTTTAAAAGAATTCTTTTGATGGGTCTTTTAATTTACAAATTGTTATGTTGGGATATGTTCTCATACATCCTTATTGATGTAAATTTTATTTCCAAGTGATGAGATACCATTTTTTAATTCTCTCATCAACTAGTTTTGATGTGACGCCGTTAGGCTGTCAAGGGAACTTCTGAACCCAATTTCGATTTCTTTGGGTTCAACATGTAGTTATTGAATATTTCATACTTTGAATATGTGTGAATGAACTTTTATTGTTTCACACTTAATATCCACTTTTATTGGGTGTATTTATATTTGTCACACATAATTTTGAGATTGATTTATCCTTAACTTAAGGATACCTTCTTCATAAGGGATTTCATCACATTTGACATTTCTATTGAGACTTCATTGTTGTTATGAACCAATTCACTCTTATATGGTGTATATACGGTCCTTTGGAATATTATATCATGAATCCATTTATTCTCATGATATTATAAAGTTCTGACTAAATGTTATTCCTCAATTATTGTATTCAAGTGTCTCTAATTTTGGTAAAACCCCTTTAACCAAAATATCGCTTTAAATGTTTTAATTATTTTTTCTTATTAATATCCGTGTTTTCAAAATGTGTTTAAGGATTTATTTATATGGATATTAATGGTTTAAACTTTTAAAATATTAAAGGTGGTATGGGACACTTTGATTCAAAAATCTCTTTATTAAATGTTTTAAGTGGTTTTGGAAATGGTTTCTTTTTGAATGGATTCATTATTTCAATATACTAAAATGTTATATTGTGATTGAAATGTGGAAACGTTATGTTTCCTTTTATGCATGTTTTATGTGATACGTTTATGTTATGGTTCTTGGGCATTGTTATGAAAATGGGTGGTTCCGTGATAAACTAAGGGCGGGTGAGCCCGATATAGCTCTCCAATGAATTGGGTAACGCGAAGGAGTGTAAAGTTAAGGTTTCTCTGAAAAGATTTAGGGAATATACTGTGATGGGTATTCCAAACGTAACCAAGAGGGTTACTCCCTACGTAAGAATGTTATGAATGCCTCAAGTTACCTTTTATGTCTTATTATTTCTATGATTTATTCATGATTTGATGAGGTATGTTAAAGTGCCTATGTTTTATGGGTAAAGTATGATTTCATTCTTATGTATATATCAACTCATGTTTCCTTTCCATATTTTTATAACCCTTACTAAACTTTTTATGCTCATCCCAAGTTTTTGAAATGTTTTTCACAGGTCAAGGTAAAGGTACATGATGTGATTATAGTGTCAAGGATGTGTCAAGAAAGAATCCATGTTTAGTTTTAAATATGTTTCAGTTGATGGGAAGAATGAATACTGTCTTTTATGTAACCACTTTGTTTAAATGTAGAATATAATGCAAGTTTCAGGATCTAATTTTCTAAAACTCTAAAACTGAAAAGATCCTTAATGTGTAATCTTTTAATAACTCAAGATTATGTAAGGTTTAAGGCTGGGGCCTTATAGATCAAGCCGCCGAGTCAACCGGGAAGGCGCGGCGCAACCGGCACCACACGACGGACTGAAGGAGTGCTGCAGCCCCAGGCCACTATGGTGCAGTAGTGGCCGGCTCGAGCCTGGCCATGAAGAGGTATGTAAACCAGAGATGTCGGGTCACCGGAAGTGGAGCGGCGCCTCTGGCGCCCCGTCGATGCCGCCTGGCCGCTCGGCCAGCAGGGAGTAGCGGGACCCACCTCGGGTCCCGCGTGATGCGGACTGGCACCACCTGGCTCCAGTTTTCCTTCCACCCGAACGGTTATGCCACTCAGATTATGAGGGGGCTTGCAGTTCCCCCCTGGACATGGCTAGGCCAGACCTAGTGTGGTCCGGGGTGCCTGCATAGTCTAGGCTGCCCTCGTAGGCCGGGCCATCCCTGCAGACCAGGTCAGACCTGCGGACTAGGTCAGACCCGAGTCCGGACTCGTTTGACCCGATTTCACCTTTTTTCTTATAACATGGGCTACGGGTGTCCGATTTATGAACCGCCTACGGAGAAATAAATAATGACGAATGAAGGTTCTTTTGGAATACCTCAATTGTGGTTTGGATTTAGTTGGGGTATGATTGGGTTGGACTGAACCTAAATCCAATCGGGCCCTCAGAACGAAAATATTAATAACTCTCAGACCGGGCGTCCGATTGATGCACCGTCCATCGTGTTGAGTTTCTCATGGAAATAAGGTACTTTAGGATACATAAACCTGGTAAGACGTGACAATTTATGTATCCACTCTTCGACTGAAGTGCTTCCCCCCCCCCCCCTCCCAGAATCAAGCATGCTAGTGGAAACCGTGAAGCTGGCTGTACACTGTCGACTATTCCTGGATCTTGTGTTGGTTCGACAATTCTGATGACTGTTCCTGGATCATGTGTTGGTCCAATACTTATGAATTCTATTCCTGGATCATGTGTTGTTCTGACGGTTATGATCACTATTCTAGGATCATGTGTTGGTCTGACAGTTCTGACTTCTGTTCCGGGATCATGTGTTGGTCCGAAAAAATAGCTGGTCCTGGATCATGTGTTGGTTCGACAGCTCTGACTACTGTTCCAGGATCATGTGTGCTCCGGAATGTTCTAACCACTAGTCCTGGATCCTATGTAGGTCTGACATCTTGGATGATTTAGTGTCTACATCTGATCAGCTTTATCTATCATCAAAAGTTTTATACCTGTGTGAGCTGAGTCAGTGACTTCTTTGTTTTCCGCATAATTGAGTTGGGTTACTTGATAAATTAGGTATATGTATGGGCATATACCTATGTGATGGATATATATTGATTTCATACTCTTTGTCTTATCATTGGTGGATTTTAAGAGACCTATGCGGTCTCGGGGTCCCTACTGAGTAACGTTATACTCAACCCTACACGGGCTATGCCCGCACCTCGTTGTGTTGGATGTAGACGACAGACAACACTGACTGATACCGAGTGTACGAGGAATGGATGGTACCCGGAGTTGGACCTCACGATGAGTCAGTGCCTAGAGGAGACTGACGGACGAGGATTGCCGAGGAGGCTATTTGTACCTACCCTTCATGTAGGATCTGTGGTGGACAATCCAGGATATTCGCTTCAAATTTCACCTATTTTGTACTTTCACCAAGTCGGCCCACATCCTACCGATCAGAGAGTAGGGTTTAGTAGAGATATTGGGATGCCATTATGTGTACGAGGAATCTTGGATTAACTTTTTATATTTTCTCTGATCGTGGAACACGATTTAGTTCCCAGCTATGGAAGGGGTTACAAGAGGCTTTTGGGACGCAACTACATCTGAGAACCGCCTTCCATTTTCAAACGGATGGTTAGACTGAGCAGACCATTCAGACCCTTGAGGACATGCTATGTGTCTATGTCTCAACTTTAGTCGTAGCTAGGAGGATCACTTTCCTTTTGTGGAGTTTGCATACAACAATAGTTATCACTCTACCATTGGGATGAAACATTTTGAGAACTTGAGTGGTTGACCTTACAGATCGCCACTGTGCTGTACAGACCCATGAGAGTCAGCATTAGTGGGACCATAGATGGTACGAGCTACCACAAAGTAGGTACAAATCATCCAAGAGCGGTTGAAGACTGCATAGTGTAGGAAGAAGTCGTATGCTGGCAGGAGACAAAGACCTATAGAGTTCAAGGATAACGACCAAATATTTCTAAGATTCTCACCCCGATGAGGTTTTTGGAGACCTGGTAGAGGCGGAAAGTTATCTTTGAGGTTCATTTGACCTTTCTAGGTCTTCAGCATAGTAGGCGAGGTGGCTTACCCCCTGGATCTTCCACCTCTGTTGCACCGGGTGCACGACGTATTCCATGTATCTCGGCTGAGGAGATACGTCCATGACCCTTCTCACATCATTGACCATGGGGAGATGGTCGTCGATGATGGGGAAACCTTCATGGAGGTTCCAGTGGATATTGAGGATCAACAAGAGAGGGTCCTTCATGGATGGTCGATACCTCTGGTACGAGTTCGTTTGCTGCACAGGAACCTCCAGGAGAGCACATTGAAGCAGGGAAGCTCAAATGCGTGCTCAGTACCCCCACTTGTTCCCTTAGTTCGATTTGTAGCTTACAGGGATGTAATGCCTTGATGTGGGGAGAGTGTAAAGAACTAGATATTTGGTGGAATTTTTTTTCTTAAATACATGGGAATTTTACAAGAACCTCAAAACTAACGGCGTGAGATTCTGAGGCCTGGTGTGCCTGAGATCAATTTCTGAAGTTTTGTTCGGGTACTTTTAGTAAATGTATGAGTGGGTTTTTTAACTTTTGAACTGGTGCTAGGAATTGAAATCTGAGGGCACTGCTTAACTCGCAACGTTAGTATTCAATTAAGAAGGCTGTCACCTCGATGACAGATGGTCTATAATGAATGTTATTTTTTGGGTTTTATGTGGGAATAATAAAATGAATTATGTGCTTGTCTTAATTTATTTTTAGTTGGTTAAAACCTCAAAGAAGTGGTTGGAGGTGGGGGCCACTACACCTTAACCTCCCATGAGAGCTTATCGTGGTGGGGCCCAGCCAAGGTCTAAATACATCTTCTTAATTAATTTTTTGGGGACCACCCGAGGTTATAACCTCTTGGATCTCCAATTTAGTGGGGAGAAACCCCCTTGAACTCCCCACTTATGGTGCCAACCCTCCCAATTAATTAATTGAACACATTCAATTAAATAATTTAATCCTTTGAATTCTATGCCAATAATGTAATAAGATGTCATAATCAGTTGTTTTGTTAGAATATTTTCTTTTTGGTGGATCTTGGGAGGAAAAGAACTCTCCAATGAAGAACACTTCTTCCACCAATGTTGAATGATCTTAAACTGGGGCAAGGGGGAAGCGTCATCCTTGAAGAAAACTGACGACGTCATCCTCGACTTCTTCATCTTCTTTCATGACATCAACAAATTGAGGTCTGCCTTTCCGTGACATCGCCAACGAACAACGAACTGAACGTAGGATATTTATGTTTGAATTTGTTCCTGTTCTTCATCGTTCAAATATTGGTTTATAATTTAATGCCGCTTGATATCATCCTAACGCGGAGGGTGTGGGCTAAACAAACACATCCCAATCAATCTACCTTACTTGTGGATTTTGACACTAATTGCGGCATGAGACCAGATTGTGAGACTCTCTTTAATGATGAATGCGGTCAAAGGCAATGGCCCGAGGAAAGTGAAACTTTTTCTAGAACGAGAATCATCCCATCAGAGCTCATATGTTGACCCATAGAAAACACCAGCGAATAGAATCGACATGCATCAACGTGTGGAAGCATTGGCACAACCGCATTTCCAATGGAGAAGCCAAGACCCATGGCCGTGGTGGTGAATCAGTGACCGACGCAAGGCCGACCGCGGAAGAAACTGGCAGCTCAATCCGCCGGGTCGACCGGGATGGAAGGGCGCAAACGGCACCGCGCGTTGGACTGAAGGAGGGACGCAGCCACTAGCCACGGTGGTGCAGTAGAGTCTTTCTCGAGCCCAGCAGAAAAGAGGTCTGGAAGCCCGAGATGTCAGGTCATTAGAGGTGAAGGAGACCGACAACACCTGGCACTAGTTTTCATTCTACCAAAATGGCAGGATTCCCCTGGATGCGGCTAGAACGGACCCAGCGTAGGCTGTTGGGCTGGACCCAGGGCGGGCCACCAGTCTGGGATGTCCCCGCAGATTGGGTCATCCCAAGGACCTGGTCGGACCCCAGTCTGGACCCGTTTGACCTGATTTCACCTTTTCTCCCATAACTTGGGCTACGAGTGTCTGATTGATGAAACGCTTGCAGCGACAGAAATCTTGGAGAATGATGGTTCTTTTGGAATTCCCCACTTGTGGTTATGACATAGTTGGGGTATGGTCAGGTTGGATTGAACCTAAATCCAACCGGGCCCTCGGAACAAAAATGCCAATAACTCCTAGACTGGGCATCTGATTAACGCACCATCTGTCACATTGAGTTTCTTACAGCAAGACAGATTTCCGAGATACATCATCTTCGGACGACATAGAAGTTGATGTATCGACTCACAGCTTCAGGAGAATACCCCCCCCTGGAATCAAGAATTCTAGTAGAAACCCTAAGGCTGGATGTGAACTGTTGACTATTCCTGGATCATGTGTTGGTCCGATAGTTCTGAGGACTGTTCCTGGATCTAGTGTTGGTCCGATAGTTCTGACTTCTGTTCTAGATCATGTTTTTTTCTGAGATTTTTGATGACTTTTCCGTGATCACGTGTTAGTCCGACGGTTCTGACTTCTGTTCCGGGATCATGTGTTGGTCTGATAGAATAGCTGGTCCTGGATCATGTGTTGTTCTGACATCTCTGACTACTATTCTTGGATCTTGTGTGGGTCTGACAGTTATAACCACTAGTGCTAGATCTTGTGTGGGTCCGACAGCTTAGATGATTCAATAGATACATTTGATCATCACTATCTCTCTGCAGAAGTTATATACCTGTGTGAGCGGAGTCATTGACATCTGTGTTTTCCTCATGATTGATATGGGTTACTTGATAACTTAGGTATATGTTTGGGAATATATCTATGTAATGGTTATCTATTGGTTTCATACTCTGTGGTTTATCCGTGGAGGATTTTGTGAGACCTAGGTGGTCTCGGGGTCCCTACTGAGTACCATTATACTCAACTGTGCATGGTCTTTGCTCACACCTCATTGTGTTAGATATAGATGACGAACATCACTAACTAAGACTGAGTGTACGTGGACTGGACGGTACCCAGAGGTAGACCTCACGACGAGTCAGTACACAGAGGAGACTGAAGGTCGACAAGTGTTGAGGAGGCTATCTATACCAACCGTTTCGGTAGGATCCGTTGTGGATGATCCATGAGCTTCTCTTCACCTTTTCTCTCTTTTTTTAATTTCAGTTTCCTTGTACTTTACAGCCGGGCTTGTATTTATGGCCCCTTTACTTTTTAGAACTTCTTTTTCATACAGTTATACATAATGTTTTGATTCCATATTACTCCGTTTTGTGAGTTTCTAGTTCATAAAGGAAATTCCTTCCACGTTTTAGGGAATAATGCATTTGGTGCTAGTTTTCATCCCCTATCCTATGGAAGGCGGGCTTGGGGTAGCCATGACACGGGCCCCAGGGGACGAGTCGTGACAATATTTTTTATAATAATTTTTTTGAATTTCAAGGAAACTTATTTATTGAATCTTTTATGTATATCATTGGGTATAATTGTTGAATTATTTGTATTAAATTTGTTTTTTATTATATAATATATTATTCTTTTCGGAACATTATCAAATCCTATACAAAAAATTTTTGTTTTTTGTATTTATTAAAGATATAATGAATAAATATTAATTTTTTGTGGATTTTGTGATCCATAGATTAAAATATTATTTTTTCAGGTGGAAGAAATTCATAAATATAATTTTAAGAAAAAGATAATTGTATGGTGTAAATTGGTTAAATAATGAAACAACACTATTAATAGATCTAAATTTTTATATTCATATAGTATAGATGATAAAAAAATTCATTAAATCTATGATAACAAACATTAAATAAAGACATAATCTGTTTACTTTCAATAAAATTAAATAAATTCCAATTTATCCTATTAAAGATTTAATGTTTTTTGGTTTTTAACATCACCATTACCATATTCTCTATTACTATCTATCATTCCTTCAGTGTTAACATTTATCTTCCTTATCAATGATTTAACAAATGGATTTAAATAATGTGATATTTAAAATTCGTTCCATACTTACCCTACCCTCTTTTCATGTGGATGTTTAATTTACTATTTTTATACGGTGGGTTCTAAACAAATGTATTTTTAAAGTTACAACCCCTATTTTTGGATACATACTACAAATTTTTTATGATTAAATTTATAAAAATGTGGGGGAAATTTTATATCTCACATATATAAAAAATAAAGGATATGTCTCCTTGCGTACAAGATACGTAAGAACTATTTTAAATGGAGAATGAAATATCATTATTTAAATGTGACTGTTATAACAAATCTATTTAATAATATGTAATGAATCATATTAAATGTATTATTAAATATTTAATGGTCTTACTTATTTGTAATGAATTAACAACAAATTTAATAAATAAAAACTATATGAGGGAAGATACATGGAGCTCTGGTCGAATGGCGATGGAACCATAGTGGATTTCTAAAGATGATTCCCCCCTTCTTAGATGTGGGAAGGGAGAGGATGGATTACTTCCACCTCTGAGGTCACAAACCCCCTTGGAACATTTATCCAATCCTTAGTATTTCCTATAGATTCTGGTGATAGAGGTATGACTGAAGGTGCCAAATATTTATCTTGTTAATCCTAAACTCCTATTTTCGGTGTCAAAGTTCTATGATAGGACGAGTTATCTAGACTACAATCTGGTGGCTAGATTCAATTTTCGTCGATAGTCGGTTGATAATTTTGATCGGTTTGTTTTGGAAAAATTGGATTTGAAGGATCGTGTGTTCATCAGCCTTCTGCATAGTCGACATTTGATGATCTGTTTCACCTCAAAGGAAGACCTGATATGTGTGTGGTCCAATGCACCCAAGTGATGAAATAGTTGTATGTTTCTTGTACTCTAGTGAATGTTTGATCTCTATATAAATCTCAACCCAACATCCATCACTGTTTGGGTGTGTTTTCCTCATTTACCTTTACCTTTCCAAAACCCAACAATTATACATATGCTTGGGAACCTGGTAGGTCGATTCTTGTGTTCTGATGTTCGAACAACCATTCTCAGTCAACTGATAAATCCTCATCTCTATGTAGAGGTGGATATCTCGAGACCTATGGTAGAATGGGCCTGTATTTTAGTAGGTCATGAATTTATATGGAAGTAGAAAGTGGTTTATGAATTGTAGATTGACTACTGCACAACTCGCAATAGATTGGGGAACATAGATGTTAAGGTGGATGGTAGAGTTTTTAGCAGGTGTTCCCCAGGTCTGTTGAAGAGGCTAGGAAAACCCTTTGATAGGAGGAAGATGCGTGTTGTGGATACTGAGGTAGGAAATTCACATGGACTAGGTCCATGGTTATATCATTTCTAAAAAGTCATGTTGAGGTTCCTACAAATCATTTGGTGTCTCATATGTTAAATAGACTGAAACAGGACCTAAACCAGGGGACTGGGGTCAAGGGAGTTGTTGATAGAAGGGATGTTGTAATGGAATCAAGCATATATATGGATGTAGGGGAGAGACAGTAGTATCTAGGGGTCACTAAAGATGGAATGGATTTTTCTTGATATCTATCGGGAGGAGGGTTGCTCGCTTGGGGGAGGTGCTGCTGTGGCGATGAAGTGTAGTAGTGAAATGGTGAGCGAAGGGATGCATGGGTCTTCGATGGAGGCCGAGGTGGGTAGACTATCTGTTGAAATGGTAGACTGTGGTGTTATTCTACCTATGGGGCAGCTAAAGGTCTATAGATGGGCTCTTGATGTTGGTGGTGTGATGTTCACAGTGTCCACGGCGAACTTCTTTCAAGGGCTGGAGAATGAAAGTGTGGAGGACATCATGCAGACAACGAATGATGACGTAGTGAATGAGGTAGTAGGAAATGGGTTAGGTACCAGTCATAATGAGGATGCAGTGAATGAAGAAGTGGGAAATGGGTTACGTGTAGGTCAGAAGGTGATGGACCAACTCTATAGCCTTGTAATGATTGACACGAGCAGCCTTCTTCAGCAAAATCAGATGATGAAATATAAACAGATGCAGGTCCCTGGTAAATGGAAGGATGTTTTTTATAGTGATAATGAAAATGAGGGTGGGGACAGACCCTCATACAGTGACATTGTTTAGGGGGGGAGAAGCTATTGTCTGGAAATCACCAGGATATGACTGTCTCACCATAAAGATGATCGAGGAAAGATTATTCCTATCTGTCGAAGCCAATGTCCATTATATCTTATATCCGTAAAAAAAATTGGATTAGTCTCTGGAAAAATTAATAATGAATTTCATTCTTTGGAGCGTTCGAACATTAGAATGAAGTCTACCAAAGTCCTTAGGCACTATGAAAGATAGGAGTGGGAGTCGGTGACTTTGAAGGATGATTTTTACCATGGAGATGGCGATGGGCTTGGTTTCAATGTGATGTAGTTTTTGTGTTTGGTTTGTAGTATTTGTTTTCTGAATTTTACTTTTATGAATAAATTTTCAGAAGTTTTCCCTCTGTTTATGATTTTCAGGTAAGAACTATATTTTTAAAAAAGTTGTTTTATTCATAAAAAAATACATTCTCATAAAAAATTATTTTAATTTATTTTTATGTGGTATTTTTATAATTATTTTATGGAAATTATACAATATTTATTTAATTGAAAATACATTAAGTTTTTAAAGAAAAATTTTGAAAAAATAATATGGTGAATTTTATAGATGTTTCTAAAAAAATTGATTTCTTAATTAGTATTGATAAGACATTTTTATTGAAAAATTATATTTTATAATATATCATTTACCATGTAAAATTATCTTTTAGATTAATTTTATATTTAAAATATTTAATTTATATTTAAAATATTCAAATTATGGATTTTAAAATAGATTTTATAATTGAATTGATTTGAAAAACATCTTAAATTGAAAAATTGAACACTTATGAAGAACTATTTTTGTTTTTCTATATTTGGTTGAATTTGAAAATATATTCAAAAAATTATATTAACTGAATTTTAAAATATGGATTCAATTTTCCAATCCTTATTTACACATTTTTTAAATAGGTCAATTTTAATTTTGGACAATATGAATAATAACCATTCTAATTTTTGTTGAACGATAATGAAAAAATTGGGTTATTTAATTAAAATATATAATTATATGAATATATAAATTATACAAAAACCTACATAAATATTAATAGATTTATATATCCCTACTATAACCATCAATGTGTATAATTTAAAACATTTTGGGTTTCTTAGATGAAATTATGACCTTTGTTTTATTTTATTTCATTAAAATTGAATCATGTCACACTCCTCTTTTTAATGAGTGTGATATTTATAATATGGTGTTTTATAGAGGATATGTTCTACTAATTTTTTTTATAATAAATTTATATTCATCATGATAATTTATTTTTATTTTATAGTATATAAAAATTACCATAAATGTTTTCATAACCATGATGTAGTAATTATTTAAGTAATTGAAAATTTTAATAAATGATATTAATAATAGAAAAATAAATGTAATAATAAATAATTTATCTAAAAAATAAAATATATAGTTGAAATATAAGTTTAATGGATATAATAAAATATATGGTTCTAATTATAATTTTATTAATTATATTATTTAAGATAATGTAATAAATTGATCTAAAAAGTGACATAATATATATTTTATAGAAAAATATTGTAGTAAAAAATTTAAAATTCCAAAAAAATTTGAATTTAAAAAAGATATATTTATAGTAAATTATATTTTAATTTTTTTCTATTTATTAGTAATTTTTAATTTCAAATAAATCTATTAAATTTCAAAATTTATTAAACAATGATGTCACTTTAATAATTAATGATGTTTAATTAAGATTAAAACATAAATGATTAGTGTATAAATATTATCAAAGATATTAAAATTTATATTCGATGGGATTATTTTGATCCATACTCAAATTTTATTTTATATAACTTAGTTATTAGAATTTAGTAATTTAATTTAAATTTATATTAATTTAATATTTGTTGAATTTCACGAATACCACACCCTTACTTATAAAATGTAACCACTTCTTTACATTTCTATACTGATAAAAACATATTTGTATCATCCATTACTTCTCAAAATACCCATATAGAATATATAGACACATTATAGAGTTGTTGGATTTCTCATAACACCATCTTTACTGTTATTGAGAAGTTAATCGAATGTGTTTTTACTGGAAAGAGGTATAATATTAAATTAATCGTTTCTATTTTGTTTATTATTCCAAATCCATTAATTGTTATTAAACCACGAAAACATAATTAATCCAATATAAATAAACCTAATTTCATTATATGACTTTATTTGTATGACCTGTAAATTTATCTCCACTTCTATCAAATGGGAAATGAATTCATCTATCATCATTACGGTGGACTAATACCTCAAGTTCTGATGTAAATTATTTTCCATAAACATCTATCAATAAATTTTATAATGATGAAATTAATTTTTAAATATAATAAACAATAATTTATAAACATTGTGAAAATAAAATATAAAAATTACATTCTAATAATTCCATTCAAAGAAAAATTATAACATCATCTCCTTATATGTTTGAATTTCTACCTCCGAGAAGCAATGCGATTAATATTTCATCCCTACATCACATGATAATATATATAAGTATACATGAACAATAAAATGATACATATCATATTATTATTAATATATTTTCATAAAATAATAATTACCGTCATTTCATAGTGTTCATTGGAAAATAGAAATGTTACCCATTGTAGATATTCCCTAGTGTCTCCATAATAGTATCATAGTTCATTTCACTTACCTATATTAAATGGATGGATGTAAATGTATAATTTATATATAAAAATAAAATAATTTGATGATTATTATTATATATATGGTAGGATAATTAACTCTCTGAAAAAGTCAAATTACTGATGATATTTTGGACTTAAGTTTCGAATATTGTAAAATTAACTATAATTAATTGAAATGATTATTTAATTGTATAAAGCATATTAATATGTTATATTAATTGAATACTTAAAATTAAAAAGTTTATTTATAAAATATAAAATTAAAAAAATTATTATACAGTAATCTTTTAGGAATACATGAAGTACTAGGCTCATGGTATGAGAATTTCATTAAAAAATACTCTTCTAAATTTCCTCTTTCATATATTTAAAAATAGGAATGTATTTTTGTAAATTTATAAAGGATGACAATATTTTTTCATCTCCATAAAATGTCCATTATTTCAGGAATCCGTTATGATATTTAATAATTATTTATGAGTAAAACTATTTCTTTAGGATCTGCATTGTTTCTAGATTTTAAATATAATTTTTATGTAAAACTTATATTTAAATATGTGAACCTGTATTACAAATGGTGTTACAAAAGTTTTCTTTTATTTAATACTTGATATGGTCCATATTATTCATGATGGTTTGATCCCAATTATATCACATGGTTGAGCTGTTTATAGATTATATATTTGGTGCAGCAAGATTGGGCTCCAATGTATTGGGTTTTTCATACATGAAAGTTAACCATGTTGTTATTACATTTGAAAGGGGGATTATACTTATGATTTTATGATTTCTTTGATAATGAAGTACCATTTTTATTATAGGAATATTATTTTATGGATCTAAATTTTTCTTGGAAGTCGTAAATTTTTAAACTTAAGCAAATATCATTTTTTAAAACAATTATTGTATCCTTTTCATATAAAAAGGTTTATGATTTGGAAAACTGTTTTTATGGGTTTTGGTGTTTCTCACTAAAATAATGAATATATTTTTTTAATGTCCTTTAGTGATATTTTTATTCTCATATTACTTTTATAAAAAAAATCATCAAGTTTATGGATGAGTAAATAAAAATATGAATTCAAGTTAAAAGTAAACATAATTTTTCATTGAAATAAATCATTCTTTGTATTAAAAGATTAAAATTGTGAAACAATTGAATTTTAGTAGAATAATAAAATAATTAATATAATATTTTATATTAATGAATTATGATATAACTATCAAAAATTGTAAATTAATGAAATCATTTGAACTATAAGTGACTTATATTTCAAAGGTACTTTAATATATAATTTTAATGGCCATATCCGTTGAAAAATCCATTGACTATTATTTTTCCAATGATTTTCACCCATATAATTTCTCAACAACCAAGAAATATATAGCCTTAAATGCATTGGTTTCAATCATTAATGACAAAATATTTTTTAATAGTTCATTATTTCAAGGTTGGATTCATTATCTTTAAAAAATAAGACAAGAATTTACTCTTTAATATAATAATATTAATTCAATTTATTAGTAGTGAAATATATCCTTCACTATCATATTTTTTTTATAATTTCCATTTAATTTTTATATTTATTTTCTATATGATTCTTATATTTCACATGACAAGTAGTTAAAAAACTGTTCTTTCGATGAATTAGACTCTATTTGTTTCTCATATCCTTTTCAATGTCTTCATTGAACTAAATCTCATACTATATTATGCTTCCAGTAAGACATCTTGAAAAATAATTCATAGAACATCATTTTAATCAATAGTGTTCCTCATTGTTTCCAATTTTTGAAGAATAATATTAATATATTTTAATATATATTTCTAATACAATTTGATTTTAAAAAGAAATACCACATTTTACCGTGTAAAATATACTCAACATTATACCTAAAAGTACAATGAATTATGAATATTTAAATGTGTCAATTATAACTTATTCATTGAATTAGAATGAATTAATATTATTAATAGTGATATGAAATATAGAATGGATTTTTACTAATTTCATGTCAACTAATTATTTTTTTTTCAAATAAAAAATCATGTTATTAAATTAATTTCATTCATAAAACACATGTTTTTAATCAAAAAATGGGTTTATCATGGTTTTTAGAAGTAAAAATTGTAATATTTTTTTAAAAAAATTATAGAATAAATTTGAAAAAATTAATTTCATTTGTTATTTTAGCATGAAAAAATTAACTTATGATGTATTTTTATATTTTTATGAAAATATATTTTTCATTAAAAAGTTAAACTTATTGATTTTTATTAGAAAATTTTATTTTTAACTATTTAAAAAAACATATTTTATTTTGGAATATTTTTCAAATTTATATAGTTTCTTTTTATTTTAAATAATTAAATTACATTTTTTAAATTTTTTTAAATAATTGAATTATATATATAAATTATATATTTTACTATGTTCATTTCTCTAAAAACTATATTTCTTATATTTCTTCATCCTAAATTTAATTTGAAAGATCTAATATTTACATTTTAATTGTGAGAAATAGATTCCATATTTGGAATAAGTTGTTCAATATTTGGTATATAAGTCAGATATATTTTTTCAATATTAATTGTATCCTTACAGATATTTTTTCCATGATAAAATTTATATTGGATAATTATAGTTAAAAATTAAATGATTTGTTTTTCAAAACTTCACTAATATATACATTTATTATTTTTAAAATTTTATATTTCATAGTTAATTATTCATTATTTAGTTAAATAGAATTTTTCCATTTGTATTTGATTTTAAAAATTATAACATTTTATTTAAATAAAATCCAAAAATCTCACACTCTTAATTTTAATAACTATAATATTTTTTCATTGGGTTATCCAAAGGCTGTAGTAGGTTATATTGAATGAAAATTGATTAATCTTCATTATTATAATTAATTTTCAATTTTCATGAATAAATAATTACCTTAAAGCATTACAAAATGATAAAACATTATATATTAAATTAATTGAAAATTTAAATAAAGGATAGAAAAAATAAAAAACGTTATATAATATGACATAGTTAATTTGAGAAACAAATTTCCTAGATTAATAAGATATGATATGTATGAAATAAAATATTTTTTTATCAATTTTTAATTTTCTTATTTTGGTTTTTAAAATAAATATAATAAGTAGTTCTAAATAATATCATTAATGATATATAATAATAAATATTAGATAATTAGATGATTTAAAAATAAAAAACATAAAGCTGGAAAGGTTATATGGATATTATTTAAAGTATCACACATTGTTTTTATGGTCCTTCTTTTTGTTTATTTTAACTATCGTTTCTCTCAAAATCATAAAACCCTTTATTGTCATGGTAAGTTTGAAATGGTTAACAGGTGTTAAAAACAAAACGATAATGGAAAAATGTAATTAATAAATGTATAATTATCATTTTACACTAGGATTTTAGCCTTTTTCAAAATAATTATAAATTTATCAGTTTGGAGCCATTTATATTTTTAAATTGATTGATATTAATTGTTTATTTACAGATTCTATGAGTTCCCCTCCAAATAATTTTAAAATGACATCTCTTATTCCATTTAATTAACACATAATATAATCTTCTTCATCCATTATCAATGAAAATACTTTACTAGAATCCATATCCTATTTTTAGAGGTATTTTTAGGCAGAATACTAAACCATGAGGAATTAAGGTGTTAGTCAATGGAGACATTCCATTGATGAGGTATAGTTTTAACAACTTGTTTTAGTTTTACTTCATCTTCTTCCAACATAAAAAAATAATCAAATATTATTATATAATATCAAAAATACCATTCATATACGAAGTTGTGTTTATGTTAATGGAACAAAATATATCTATATCATCTTCTAAAAAATATGAAACAAAACCATTGTCTGTGTGTGTGGAGAATTTCTTCCTCAAAAACTGATGTAATTTGTCTTCCAAGCCTATATTTCATGAATTAATATAATTATTTATTTAGTCAATATATATTATTTACATGACATATTTATCATTAGTAGTTATAATATATCATTTACCATTATTTATTTCCATTCACTGAAAATTGTTAATGTCATTTATGTATCACATGGATGATAAAAATAAGTATAATTAAATAAATAATATTATGTTTAGGATGTTTTAATTATTATATAATGATAAAATATCATTATATTCTTTCGATAATGATGGTTCAAAAAGGAATCATTACTCATGTGAGCGTACAACCTAAAGTCCAAATGATTTTAATGTAGTTAAATTTGTAGAATAGTCTATCATGATTGGTTTTTAGTATATAAAATATTTATAAAAATACTATTTTAAATGATAATTACAATTGACATGATTAAATAATGAAATAATTGAACATATTAAACCTAAAAATTAAATTTATGACATATGGGTTGGATATCATAAAAATGATCGACCCAAATTTGACTAATTAGGCAATTTTAGGTAATAATGTATTTAATGAAACAAATTAACAATGAATATAATTTTTTTTATTAAGAAATTATAAAAATTACTTAATTATTTTATTAAATAATATCAATAATATGTGTTAGGAGTCTAACTCAAGGTAAGGGAATTTATTTTCAAAATTTTCTCTTTTAATGTTTCTTCCATATACATATTTGTAAAGTTATTTTATGAATTTATATATAAGAACATTTAATATTTATAATGGAAATTTTATGTGGCCTTTTACATTCATTTAGTGGTTTCCAAAAGCATTAATTTTATTGAATGTATTAATTTCTTTAGAAAGTTACAAAAATGAATGTTCTATTTTAACATATACAATGAAAATGTCTTTTCCAAAAACCATGATCATTTTTTATTGTTTGGATTCGACATTAATATTTCATGATTTTGGAAAAAAACAATATTTCCATTTTCATTTTCATGCAACTAATTTTATGCGTCTTATTATGCCCCTTAGTAATATTTTTATGATCATCCCATTATTTTTATGTTTTTATTTGGATTCAGAATGTGAATTGGAAAAGGATATCAGTTTAGAATATATGAATAATTATCATGAAAAGAAATAATTTTTCATTTTAGAATTTTAACATAGTATGAAAAATGGAAACATATTATAAGTTTCTAGTATTTATATACATTTTTTTGTTCTGTGATATTGATGAAATAACTCTATAATGATCTAAATGTAAAATATCATTATAAATGTAAGTGAATTTTAGTTTATTGTCACTATAATATGTAATTATTATTTATGCGTAATATTTTTTAGTATCATAGAAGGGTTTAGAAAACATAGAGGATATTATGTTAATGGAGAACAAGTTATTAGTCCTCTATACACACAATTTTTACTCTGTTAGGAATACTTATAGTTAATTTAATTAAATTAAATGAGTTTCAGGTATCTTTCATAGTGATATCGTTGTATTCATCCTCTTAAAATATGGATTATTATTATTTTATTAATATAATAACACTATCCTTTTTTATATTACTAAATGAATAGATTTATTTGGGACCAATGTAACAATGGATGTTAAGGAAAATGTGTTAATTTTATTAACATGAAACCGAATGAAATAGAAGATATAATGAGATTTTTTTGGTAATTCTTAATAAACTATAATGTGTTATGGTTAAAAACATGAACCTCTGTGATTTTCCAAACTCCTAAATGACATATAATGTAGTCCTCGATATTTTTAGGTGAAAATTATCATAAAGATAAATGGTTTCAATGTTTTATATGTCATTAATATTGAAATATAAACCTAATAAAATTATTTTAAAAGTATATATGATGTTTTGAATGTGGTAATGGATGTCATAAATAAATAAAAAACCATACAATGTGGAACCATTCAATTAACTCTATTCTGGTGAATAAATATTCTCATAAGGTATTAGTTGATTGATTCATATATGGGATAAATGGTAATTATCTTAATTAATATCCTAAGGAAAAGGATAAGAAATGGGATCTATAAGACAATAGAAATATCTATTTATAAATACCCAATTCCATTATAGATTATTATTAAGATAATTTTAATTAACATAAGAATGTTATGGATTACTTCTTGGTTAATGATTTGACATTTTAGAATCATAGAACATGATTAATATTTTCTTATTGTAATGATTTACTATGTAATACAATTAAAAATCATGATTATTTTATTTTGAAGAACACATAATAATTATTATGCTTATATGTAAGGGGTTGATGAATTATGGTAGATTAAATTATGATCTCATGTTAAATGAATTAATACAATTTTAATTACTGGAGTACACTAGTTTAAATTTCTTGAGTATTATTCGATGATTTTGGTATATGTAAAAGTCATTTTTATCATCAGTAAAATTAATTTTGAGTAATAGTGAACAATTAATTTTATGGAAATCTAGTTAATGATGCAAGATATTTATTATGGACAACAAGATCATTTATTTTGGTATAATTATTTTTTATTGGATTTTTGGGATGGAAAACAATTTTTATCATATAACCTTGAGGTTAAAAAATATCTACAATTATTAATATATTACGATGTGATTTATGATATTTATAATAATTATTGGAAGATTATTTGTACTAAATGAAATTTTTTTTATAAAAAGGACATCCGAGATGATGGGAGATAACATTTCACATCACACAAGGTTTTTAGCATTGAACCCACAACCAAAGGGGGACAAGGGTAAACCACCTACCCTTGGTCTTTGTGAAGTCAATGATTGTATAAGGTTTTTTCCCATTATATAAATTATATAATATATAAAATATTTATTAATTTTGAGAACATTTATTATATTTTATAGATTTCAATGAGATTGAATGTGAATTTGTTATTATGTGAATATTTTTATTTTAAAAAAAGTTCACTATTTTGGGAAACTAATATAATTATGGTAAATATAATATTATAGGATTTTGTTTGAGAAATAATTGTTTAATTATATTTTGGAAGAATATATGTTTTTAATTTATTTAAAATAATTTATTTTTTTATGGAAATTATTAGAATGTCATGGAGGTTATATAATTAAAAGATAAACTTTTTTTAATGAGAAAATATGATTGATTGATGTTATTTGGTGAAAATATTTAACAAATCATTGATGAATATGAGATAAAATCCATATAGTATATGATTTTAAATACAATTCAATAATATTTTGATTAATTTCAATCATAGTTAATTATTGAATGATCTCTGTTGAACTCAGAATATTAATATTGAAATATTGAAATTATATAAGGTTTTATTCATATAGTGGTTTACAAATATTGGGAATTATATTATCTCATCATAATTTGATGTTGTTTTGGATAATGAATATTAATAAGAGGAAAATATGTTTATCCATTTCTGATTTATATTATCCATTAGAAAATGACTCTAGTAAAACAAGCATAACAATTCATCTAAATACTAATGTTTGGATAAAAATGACATCATTATGATAAATTGATTTAAAGATAAAATTATTCTTTTAATGTATAAATATTTACTTATTATTTTAGTACATATGAAACAAGATTCTTGAAATCTTTGAATTGGACATTGAAATAAAATTTTTATCTACTTAATATCCTTTCTAATAAATGCGTGACCTCTTAAACCATCATCAATTTGTAGTTATCTAACATATAACATTCTCCGAACCAATATTATATTATTCTCAATTAGTCCTTTGTAGTTATTGTTTTCTTAAATATCCATGTTATATCATCCCACAAATGTATTAGAACTATAAATCATAGTTATGTGTTATTCCAGAAGACATTTACATAGAAATTTTCACTTTTATCAGGTGGATGTTTTATTAATCCTATTTTTATTATTAATTTAAATAAAGGTATTTTGAAAATAAAAACCCCTATAACATGATGTAAACTCAAAATTGTGTGGACACAACTTCATAATGGTTAGGGGAGAATGTTATATATCAATGTTTTATATCATAATACTATTTCTTATAGAATATAATATACATAACATCGAGCATTAATGAATAATGAAATATTATTTCATAAATGTAACTATTATAAACTAGATTTTAAATTAGTTGGAGTAATTATTATTACTATTTTAACTATTATTTTAGTTGTATTAGTAATTTTAAATATATTATTTAGTCTTTGTATATATGTATTCATTATTTTATAATATCATTTTATTCTTCAAAAGATATTTTCTTTATAAATAGGTAATCCTGATTTTTTATGAGTGTATATCATTATAATATTTATAAATTTTATAAAATTTCATTTCAGAAAATAATTTCATTTTAGAAGTAATGAATTTATAATTTTCTGTGGATGAACTTTTTAAAATATTTTAAAAAGAACCATTTTTCAATGAAAAGTAAAAAATATTGATTTTAATGAAAAATTGTTATTTATTATTAAGTACTTAAAAATACCCAATTAATTTATTGTTAGTTTTATTTTCTGTGATTATATTAATTAAAATTTATTTAATTTTTCTATTTGGAATATATTTTATAAATCATTTTATTTTAAAAACATTATATATTTTAATATACCCATTTTTTTGGAAAACTGATTTGCATCACATATTTACCGGAGAAATTCGAATTAAATGATCTATTCCTTATGATATAAATATTATTAAATTTAATCCATATATTATATCAGTGTGTAATTTTTTTAATTTCCACCATTTCTTTTTAGTTAATATGAATATTGTCATTTGCAATTTTTGTTACACAATTAAAGGGTAAATCAGTAAATTATTGTTAAAATTAAAATGGTATGGATTATAAATTGAATCTATAAAATTATTTAATGTTATTTGATGTGTCCATTTCATCCATAATATTCTAAGATTCATTTTTATGGATTTTGTTTGATTGGGTGTCATTAAAACCATCATAATATTTTACTTATAGAAAGATAAAAATGTCCCTCTCTTGTTTGTAATAACTACAAAATATTTATTATAATGTTAAATTGAGGAAGTATTTAGTTAGTTAGAAATATAATTGATTTAGATTTACCATTTTAATTTATTTTTAATTTATTTGGAAAAATAATATCCAAAAAATTTAAGAAAAAAATAATCATTTATAATCATGTAAATGGAAAAATAAAAAAATGATATTAAAATGATTAAATGTTTTATAATTTTAGATAATTATTGTGATATATAAATATTTTATAAGGTAATGACTTAATTGGGATTTGTTAAAATGTTTTTTTTATTTTACTTTATTAATTATGTTATTAGATTCAATGTATTCAATCTTTCAAAAAATTTATGTTAAAATTTTTTTATAAAGGAAAATAAGTAAGTAATGTAAAAGTCAAAAAACTCAAATTTTCAAGAAAAATATTATTTCATGGTTTATAATATCAACTATGGCCCATTTAGGATATTTATTTTCAATTTATAGTAACTATCATGGACCTTGGGTGGTAAAAAACCTTGTTGTCACGAAAAGTGTGATGGGGTTAGCATTGTGTTAAATAAAACATAAATGTTAAAATGTATTCAAATTTCTTCAAAATTTTATTGTTTATAGGATTTAAACTTGTAAAAATTATATATTCTAAATAAATCATTTCTTATGAATTTGGACCGGTAAATTTATTTAATTTAATTTATTATTTTTTTAAATTAAAATAGTGACCCTAGACATTATTATAAGAGGACATATCCTTATCCCTTTACATAAAAACTAATTTATTTTATGGATCCCACAGTATATAATAAAATAACTTCCTATAATTCCTCATCTAATTTTTGTGTTATTTTTTATTGACAATACCAACCCTAAATGTATTAAAGTGTTTATCAAAAGAGACAAGATAAAGAATATGTACAGTTTTAACCACATGTTCTAGATTTATTTAAACCTCCAACTCCTTCAAATTAAATTCATCCATTATTAATTAGTAACACGAGTACCAAAAATATAATAAAATTTAATTATGTTAACATAGTAATCAATAACTATGCACTCTTCAATCAAATGGTAATTGAAACAATCTTTGGTGTGTATGGAGGACTACCACCTCCTGAAGTGATGCAATTCACTTTCCGCCACCGTCTATCGAGACATGTTATAATGATAGATTTAATGAATGTATATATGAAAATAATTAAATATAAATCATTATAAAAATTTATTATATCATTCAATTTCATTCCTTTTCATTTACTAAAAAATGATAATGTTGTTTGTTCGTACGGGTGGACTGCTTACTACATGAAGCGATGTGTTCCTATCTACCTCAAAACATACCATGTATAAAATATTATAATTAATCAAATAATATAATATTTATAATATTATGATCAGTTTTTAAAGTGGAAATAATCCTTATCTACTTTCAATAATGATCATTTGAAAATGGATTTGTTACTCATACAAACATATGGCTTACTGTCTCCATGATTCTAATGTTGTTAATATTTAAAAAAAATATAAGATTAGTAGTATCAAAATTGTAATTTATTTATATAATTATAATTATGTAAGGATTAATTTATTTATATTATGGATTAAGGAACTCTTTTTCCACAATAATTATGTTTCTGTCATTTCCAACATATGGTCCAAATATCATGAAAACCCATTCTGTAAATTTAATTGAAAAATAATTGAATAAATAATTGTAGTAAATGAATGAAAAAAATATTTTCATGTAAAGGGTCAATAGTAAATTATTAAATTAATATAATCCTGTTATTATGGATAATAATGACTATAAATGATATGTTAGACTCAATATATGGATTTTTACATAAAAATAATCATACATATTTTCAACTAACACACTATTTTTTCATATATGTATTTATAATATTATTTAATTGATATTTCTATAAGAAATAATTTTATAAATGGGAAATTCATTTATCATTGGAATTTATTGTAAATTTTTTCAAAATGATTTATTTTATCACTATTTTACTTTCATTACAAAATGATAAAAAAATAAATGTTTTACTTTTATGTATATGGTGACAATGAAAATTAATAACCCTTAACTATTATGTGAATTTTTTCCCTATATAATATTTCATGTTTTTGTAAAATAAATACACTATTTTCAATTTTTCTTTATTTTGGAATTCAGAATTTGTTTTATGAGAAAATGGTATTTTGATATTAAAACTATCTTAAACACAACATTAAATAATTTTTTTCAAGGTTTTTAATCTTGATTTGTTCAAGGTACATTAATTGTAAAGGATTTTTTGACATTATAGCTAATATTTGAGAACATTATAGCTTTCATTAGGTAATTATTATTTCCACTATAAAATTATATTGGAATTCGTCTATATTGGTATTATGTATGTATGGATTTTGTAAGGGTTTTAAGATGATGATGTCCAATGAAGACAATAGAAATGTTTCTATTTTTTCTATTGAGTTTTTATGGAAATATGTTTATTTTAAAATCAATGATAATGAAATTTTTTAAAGAATAATTATTCCCTTTTCAAATGAGAATTTTTTTTTTAAAAAAATATTTTTAATTGGTTTACATTATTTTAACTTGATTGAGAGATTTTCTATTCTTATTCCATTTGATATGGATCATGAGATCATTAGATGTTATAAATTGTATTTTAGGGATTCCTGTATGTGTAATTGAAACCAATAAATCATATCTAAGGTCAAAAATAATATTCATGAGATGGAATATTCTCTAATTTTTAAATATTAATATTTTGTGAAAAGGGATAATTATTAAAAAAATTAAATCTAACTACATATATATATTGGATTTTCATATACCATTTATAAAAAAATGTTTTATTATATAAACCCAAAATATTTTTGGGAAAATAAGAAATTGAATGATAGTTTGACGAGACAAGAATATGTAATGTTTAATGATGGCTCATTAAACTTATTTTTACTAGAAATTTCCTTGTTAGCCAAATATTTATGTCTATTGGAACCTATCTTATGGAAATGATGTATTATTTTGCATTTAATATTATATTATAAAATAAAAGGAATAATATATTTCACTTAAAAAAATATATTATTGTATCAATAAAATTAGATGTTTTTCTATGAGTGAATACTATATTTTTTATATTCCATTACAATAAAGATGAAAATTTATAGTATATATTCAATAATATAATGTAAATAATCTTATTATGCATATTATATGAAACTAGATACTTTATAGTTTTCTCATGACCAATTGATGATAAATATTTCACCATAATTATATAATTTGAAATAATAATTTCAAAATAATCAACACAAGTTTTTATATAAAAAAATTACAACATCTTATCCCATCAACATTCATTATTATCACAAAATATGATCAATGTTTGGTTCTAATATATCTTATCTTAGATTTTGATTATATTTGTATGAATATAAAAGATTATCTTTCCTTATGTATATATATATTACTGTATGGAAACTATTATATATCCTTGAAACAAATGATTAGTTTGAAAAGATAAAATGTTGTCTCAAAAAAATAATTTATCATTTATATCTAGAAACATACACTGATAAAATAAATTGGTATTATTAATATAAGTAATAAGTCTCACCATTGGGTATAGGTAGGCTACGATACTATAAATATTTAAAGAAGATAACTAATTTGGAACTATAAAAGGTGTGAATTTCATTCCAAATTTCACTAGTAATTTCTACATATTAACTTAATTATGTTTACAAGAAATTTATATTTTTATTCAAATATTACATTAGAAAGATTAAGAGTATTTATAATATGACTATTCCATATGTAAAACTAAATTCAAAAAAAATCAATTTATATAGCATATATTAAAATGAATAATGAAAAGTAAAATAATAATTGTGTTCTAGAAAAAAATTATAAACCCCACAGATTATATTTATTTCAAATTTATATAAAATCTATAAGATACATTAACTTTAATCTAAAATAGTTAAGGATTTATAATCATGATGATAGGTATAAAACATATTCACCTAGAAGTTTCTTAACAGATATACCTTTAGGATGATATCTATCATAATTTCCCCAAAAACTCATCGTTACAAAGATCTAACATACATATATCTACTCTAACACCCTGAGATTTGATGAAAAATATTATTTTAATTTCATTCAATGTCTTGTGTTGTATGATACACCAAGATTACCTTGTGTTATACGCAACACCTTATTAGCTTGTAGTATACGTAACACTATTATTGGATCATGTTACACACAATTTTGATAATAGTTATTCTACGCAACATTGAGTATATATATATATTCAATTTATAAATGAAATATGGTTGGATTTTTTATACTAAACAATGAAGGATTCTTTCACAACATGCAACCCTGACTTGGCATGCATTACACGCAATCCCGACCTTCCTCGACAGCGTGTGTTGTACGCAATACCAGGTTTTACTAAACGACAATATATTATTATAATATTATTATGAACAATCCGTTATGAATATTATTAACTAAATTTTGAATTTTATAACATTATTATTCATCATACAAATGTTCTAGAACATGCTATAAGAACAAAATAAATTTTTCGGGTAAAATAAGTATTTTTCAAAAAATGAAGTTTTTCCGCCTTTTGATGGTGTACTCACTTTAAATCTAGTTTCTTACATGTTAATAAGTTCCATTTGAAAAAATAAAATTATTATTTGGAATAAAGAAATAAAAATTTACTTGGTTAAATTTTTCATTTTATTCTGATGACTTTCATATTTTAATGAATAGTAAATACACGCTAAATTTTAATTAAAAAAAACTTTTTTCATCGTAAAATCTTATGTGGGTAAATTATAATATTTAATGGTTTTAAAGTATAAATAGAATATATTTTTACCATTTAATATAATTTGTTTCATTATCAATTATTTTACCTTGAATTCGTAGGTTAAATCAATTCAATCTTTTGCAATGTTTTAAAGAAAAACCTGTTTTCTTTCGACAACGGGATTAATTTTAATTTAATTTCTGCAACTTTTGTGTATTGAATTTGGAAAAATGCATTCCATATTTGGAATCAGTGGGTCCAAATTATGTTAATAAACTACTTTTTATTTTGGGGCATTGTGAATAGTAACTACGGTAAATTTTATTTACTATAGTTAAAGGTAAATCGGGTAAATAAGGGTAAAAATAAGATTATAAACTTACCCTAACACTTGGAAAAAAATCCTATTAGATGACTCAAATTCGACCCATATCACCTAAGGGTCTGATTAAATTCATGTAATGGACTTTTTTCCATTAAAATAATATAATTATTATTAAAACCAAAGAAAGTGACAACATGTCACTCTCTAAAATACTATACGTATAATAATTTTAAGTTAGTTATAAACTTCATGAAACTTAGAACATTAATAGTCTACAGAAATATAACAAAATTATCTACATCATGAGAATTTATTTAGAATTTTTTGGGATGAAATAATTATCATTTATTGTGACACAATAGTGATGCAGAAATTATTTATCTCGTGAAAAATCAAGAATATAGTTTTTATTTAACTAATAGTGACAATAAAAGGCACAAAACCCTGACCAAAACATATTGGTAATGAAACTTTAAACTATAATCATCCAATGGTAGAATATTGGACCATTTGGAGTCTTATACAAGCAATGATGACACTTATATTATTTTATTTGAAATGATGCCAAAGTTGCCACCTTCATAATTTAATAAATATAACAATTTAAATATTGTGATTTTAAGATGATAAATTCGAGTAAAAGTATTATTTTGAAACGTAGTAGATTTAACTTCATCATAGGATTTTATTTTAAATTTTTATGCAACAAATCAGTATATTTAATATTTATACAAAAATGTTTTAGTAATTATTTTATGAAGAGATAAACCAAATAAATGGTTTTAACAATAATATAATAAATATTATATGAACTACTTAATGTGATCCACTAATTTTATATATACATATGGCCTTTTATGAATCTATTAAAGCTTTTAGTTTGAACATATCTTCTGTATATATTTTATTTAAATTCAAATAAATGAATAATGTCAAAATTGACACTACTGTTATTTTATAAAAATAACATATTATAAAATTGTTTTAAAATCACAAAAATATTTAAAAATTATAAATTTAAATTTATATGGTCTATAATGTTATAAATTAAATCATTATAGAAAATTCCAAACAAATAAGTAATTATTTGTTATAATTTAAAATTTATAATTTTATTACCACAAATAAACTTAAATAGATTAAATAAGTATAAATCAAAATGATAAGGTTTAAAATAATATCCAAACATGTCTAAATCTGATATTTTGATGATATTAAAACCCTATATCATCTATTCTTAGAATATGAGTCATTTTTGGTGGTTTTTAAGTGGGGTTTGATTTATTATAAATTAATATTTTTAAGAATTCCAAAGGTGCCCCTCTCCTCCCTTATAAAAGGGAACCTCCTCCCTCTCCTCCTCACACCAATTTGAGCCTTCAAGCTCGGCCAAACCCTGAAAAATTATCTTCTCCACTTCCCTAGAAAAATCCTAGTGGTTATGATCTACTTTAAAGACCAATCATAGTGCCCTAAGAGGAGGTTTCAAAGAGGTGTATCGAAGAAGAGGTAATTTCTTCTCCTGATTCTTTCAAGCTTCTTTCTTCTTCAACATCTTCTTCTTTAGTTGTTTAATTATAAAGTAATAACATAAGTATAACTAATATACTTATTTTTTATTATAAAAATGAAACAACCCCATTTCACCTTCTATCCATCCTACGGAAAACAAAATCACCGCGTGTGCGTACGTACAGAATACCGTCTCCACGCCGTGGTGTAATATATTTTTCCACCAGCACCTTACATGGATGGGTATAATGGTGTAAAGAATAACTATACATAGTTATTATAACATCATACTGATTCTGATATATTTTATCATCCACTCCAATTCAATTCAATAATTATTGAGACGATATCATCACTCGTGCGTACGTACGAACTAACGTCTCCACGACGCGATAAGATTCATTCTCCATGTTAACCACTTAAGAATGATTAGAAAGTATATATAATAAATAATAATGAAATATATGACATTATAAAGCTACTGGATTTATTTATATATTTATTTCATCTACTTAATTCTGTTCAACTCAATAAGGAAAAGAAAACAACGTTCATGCGTACGTATGGCCTACCGTCTCCATGAACGATGTATTTCATTCCATTTATCGATCTATTATATATATGTATATTCTGAATATATATTATATATAAATCATGTTTTATATTCTAGAATTATGTAATCGTGATCTAAGTAATCAAATGAATAATTACAAGTCAAAACACGGACGACAAATGAAATGATTTTACCCAAAACGCTCTTTAACATGGAATTTACAAAAGAACGGGTAATATAAAGTCATAAGTGAACCAAATATGATATCATAAAAATTAATATGATTCTGTAATAAGTAAATAACATTATTTAAGTCATTATAATGGAGTTTCGGATACGTACGAAGCATATCGGACATAAGGTAAGAGATAATTTAGCAAATCTCTTTTTTATCCAAGATTGTATATTTGTATGTATTTACTGTGGTTATATCTATCATCCATGTACATGTTTTATAAAAGTGTTTTCATGTATTTTTAAAGTCCTTTTTACCCATTTTTGACTTTTCCTACATGGTATGTAAGGAATATTTATGTTGTTTAAGTTACGACGTACTTTTTGACTTTTCCGGAAAAAGTACGAAAAGATTGTTTTTTTAACTTATACGGCACGAACAAATTTTTACGGTTTTATAAAGCTTTATCTTCATGAAGATCATCCAAAAGATTTCATTAATATTTTCAAAAAAATATCTTTATTTTAAAATTGCATGACGTTTTGTTAAAAGAAATTGATTTTGAAGAAGAAAGGATATTTTCCTCAAGATTTCATTTGAAGTGTTTTATCAAAACATTTTCCATCTAAAATGAAATTATTTAATATGTGTATGTTTCAAGTATAATGTCTCTATGATTTACATGGTTTCAATTTTCTTATGATGAAATATCCATTTGTTTTATATGGATTATGTGATGATGGGATGATGTTTATGAAACCCATTTTATTATTTGGGTTATGATGAATGTTTGAAGTTTATTTTGTGGCACATGTAAGAATGATTTCACCATGAGATGGGTGGGACCTATATCTCCCTCCAATGTATTGGTTAAAGATTTATATCTCATGAGATAGACATGGCTGGAATGGTAAGTTAATCCGGTTCAGTGTTACAGGACTGAAACGAGGAGTGAACTTGATTTAGAAAGGGACATTGTCCACCAAGATGGTCTTGGCAGCAATGCCTTGGCTACTATGGAAATCTTGAAATGTGCTGAATTGTTGCCACAATTACATGTTTTATTCCCATTCTATTTTATCATTCTTAATGTTTCTTTATGATCTACGCCATACGTACTTCCATTTTTTATGTCATTGCTCAATCTTTTGATGTTTAAAAATTATGTTCATGCTTTTAAGTTCAAATGTATATGTTATGTTTTATTTTATCCATGATTACCCTTACTGAGCATTTGAGCTCACCCTTTTTATGTTTTCTTTTCCCCGGGATATAAAGAAAGGTTTTAGGTAAAAAAAGGGGGAAGATCTTTAATGGAGATGTTGAATATCTTTCACCACGATTAGAAGATTGTGTTCCACATTTCCAAAGACACTAAACAATTTCGGTCCTTGTGTGTGTGTTTTTGTTATGTATTAAGTATTCCGCAAAAGTAATGTAATATTCATGTACATCAGGCTTCGGTTCTCTATATCTACACTTTAGTAACACATAGATATCATGATCAATTGAAATATCATGAACCCTATCAAATGCTATCTATAACCATGTCTTATGGTAAGTATCATTATATCACATGAATCCTTCTATTACATTTATATGTAAACATAGATTCTAAACATTAAAGATATTAGATCATGAGTGATTAGTCAGGGAAAAAATAATAAAATACCTAGATATTTACAATGAAATACGAACTAAATAAATCTATATTAAAATTTTAATAAAACTGATACTATAGTAAGATGCTCAATATAACACAAGAAATTAATGAAATTGATATTATTTTACGTAATTAAAAAAATCATATGATCATATTAGAAAATTACTCAATAAGTATAAATCTATTTATAGGAATCTGCTATAAAAAAGCATAAAATTTGATTTTATTGACTCATTTGATACTATAACTTTATTAGTTAGTTACTAAATTACATCAATGCTTAAAAAGATGGTAATTTTGATCAAATAAAATATATTTATGTATTATAGGATAATAATTGAATTTTTCCATAGAATGTGATTTTGCAACTAAAATTTAAAATAAAAGTGAAATGTTTTGGTGTTTTTATTTTAATAAAATATACCAAATGTGTTATATAAGAAATTTTTCATTTGATACCCTGATAGAATAAGAATAAATATACATTATGATTTTTTTCCAATAGTTATCACATGTGCAAGAATTGAATCCTTTAATTAGTGATTATATGTGTCTCACATCGAACAAGATACACTCAAATTGGTTCACAGTGTGTTACTAAGTATGAATTTAATATTTAATAATGATAGTTATATATATATATATATATATTCATTAATAAGTATCAATTAATTTAAATTTAAAATATTTATCATTTCATAATATGTGGTTAATTTCAAATATTTACTCTTTATGTGGTCTTGGTCATGAATAAATATTAGTAATTTATGGATAGTGGAATTTAAGATTCATGATGGATATATGTATTAATTCATTGTGTTTTTAGAATTTTTATTATGATTGTGTGTTGGATTACATTATTACTTGTTATGAAAGATTACTATGTGCATTTATTCGATGGAGAAACCATATTGCTAGTAAAATATTTTTTTGTTGTATTGGATCAGGTGAAAATGGATGATTCAATTCTACACTATGAATGATGAAAATTAATTTTAATATTTAGCCACATATATAATGCTATTTTTAATTAGATTGATGGATATGAAAATAATTTCACAAATATCACTGATTACTTCAATATTATCAACTTTTTAATAAGAATACTATATCACTTTCTTATATTCATCTATATAAGTGGGAGATTTGATCACTTAATAATCATAATAAATTTTGTTTAATAATTTACCACCAACCCTTGTTCAAATGATTACTTTTTTGGGAACCAAAATCCATTTCGATAGTGGCATATTTATTTTGAAATTTTTAATATTTTTGAATTGGTATTTATGTTACACAAGAAGAATTTAAGGTAAAATGGTTTCTCTTATAAATATGAATAATAATTTGATTGCACATTGATTTATGGTTATCTATGAATGATTTATTACTTCACAGTAATTTTATTCCATCTTATAAATATGTTGTTTTTACTTAAATATTTTAGTTTCCCTAAAATGAATTTTGTTGGATATACTATTTTTTTATCTTGAAAGGTGAATATATATATGTTTGGATTTATGGATCCCAATGAAATATTTTTGTTTAAAATATAAATTTTAATAGTCTTATATATAATATTGATTTAGTATTATATGGATAATATCATGTATTTCATTGGGATTGAGTCATTTAATTTTGTTTTGATTTATATATATTTATGATATGAAATTTCATACATCAATAAAAAATTATTCCCTAGATCGTCATGATGGAATACAGTGTGACATAAATCCAAATGAGTAGTTTGATCCATTATTTTTTAGGATATTTGTGATGTTTCATTTTCATGAACTTATGTTTATGTAATGATCGAGACTATATTTTCATTAATATAATGCATTTCAACAATTTAATTTCATTATAGATAGAACCATTTTTCCTCAATGGGTATTTGACGCATGTTTTTATTTTACATTAAAGTTCATTGGATGAGGAAAAATGAATGATGATTTTGTGAATACACTAAATATAGTAGGAGAAATTTGTCTAAAAATGATACTATTATCTAACTCATTTATAATAATCTTCAAACATTCCAAATATATTGATTGTGTGGGACATAAATAAAGGAGGCATCTTGAATGAGGGTTCCCTAGTGGTGAAAGAGTCCCAATGAATTAATTGTTTCATAGAGATAGGGTCCCAAAGAAAAATCTATGAATGGAGTCTGTATGGATTCTTGGGATAGTTTGAGGGTTACATAGTTTTAAATACTCATGTATTTATATTCCATATATATTTTTCTTCCATGATTTCTATTCTGAGAAATATGTCATGGGTTCTCGATAAATATGTTTCCTTTTATCATGGGGTATGGAAATAACCATTCCAAGAGAACTATGATATAATAAGAATCACTTAGGGACAAATTATATGAAATATGAGTGATCAACAATATTAACGAGGTACAAAATCCAGTATGAAATTTAATTTAATTGAGTGAATCATTTGTGAAAGAGTATCTTAATGGATATATGTGAAATCATAGGGGTCATCCAATAAGTTATTATTGTCGTAAAATTATATATTATAGTGTTTATTATTATTTAAGTTAATACTAAGATATAGGTTAATTTTATTACAAATGTTTTTAAATTTTAACATTTAAAAGTCATTATAAAATATAATTCCAAGGAGAAATAAAATTAACCTTCCCTAAATAATTTTGGGTAAGTTTTGGTATTACTGTGGTTGTTGTGATCTATTTTTAGGGGAAAAAATTGATAATTTTGTATGTATTTCATTCTATACTCTTAATATGGGTCATATATTGTAGATTTCATGATAAATTACCTCTTACAATTTTCACATCTGATCCATGAGAATTAAATTTGGTGAAGATTCAATTTTTTTGAGCCACATAATATTCACAGGGGCATAAAAAGCATCAAATTTCTCTCTAAATTCATGGATTTTAATTTTATGAACATATATAATTACCTAATAAAAGCGTGTAAACTCTTATATTCAACGGAAAATTCATTCATATATTATTAGAAAGCCTGATAGGTAGCTTCACACTACAATGAATAAGTGTGTAGGTGCCCCTTATGAATCATATCCTTATATATCATCAGTTACAAAAGATAAATTTCATTGAGAAAATAACATTTCCATGAAATTATGATTTATGGTCTTTTAGAACATGCTTTATATGAAATAAAGTTTCCAATTTTTGTGAAAAGTTCCCCATAATTGATGAACTGGAAAATTGTATAATTTTGAATAGGTGAACTTGATCTAGTAATGGTAATACTCATCATAACTTTATAAAATGTTTATATATTAATAATATTATAATAACATGATTTGATTATTAATAACTTTTTAAATAATATTTGGAATATTAATGGTGTCTCATAAAACAAATTAGAAGGACATGAAACATATAATTAACAAATATGTACCATGGTATAAGAGTGTGAAAAAATATTCATGTGTCATGGGATATAGTCGTAGTCCATTGAAATAAAACATCTCATGTATTAAAAAAATATAACAAATAGAAAAAATTAAAAAGAAAAAAAATTATAACATAGTCTTAAATAGTCACTCACTCAAACCTATGCTTGTGAATAATACTAATCATGCCTATGAATACATATCTATATCTTGAGCTACTCACTATTACAGATTTCTATGAACATGGAAAAATATTCCATTCATACTTATATCCTTCATTAGTAACATACTCATACTCTTACTTGTGAGATATTTTCATTGCACCTATGTATACATACAACATTAGATATAAGATTTATAATAGTTCAATGAATTGATATATTAGGCCCCAAAAAATCAATGATCCACATATACTTGTTCCCCCGGAATAAAATAGTAAAACATATCACAAAGGATCCTAGGAAATAAATTGGGTTTCATATCTTTTTATGTTGGATTTGAATATAGTAAAGTCGATGTAGATCAATTTATAATAAACAATAATAATCAAAATGAATATGTCATAATAAGATTTAGTTTGTCAGTAAATAACAATTATTTTCAATATAATAAATGTATTCTATATAAATAGGAATATGGAAGTGAAACAATGATGTAATATATAGAAATGATTTTTATACTTAAAATAAAACATGAAGTTATAGATCACATTAAATAGTAATTTTTAAAAGTTAATGTGTAACCATTTGAAATATATTTTTTGATTCCCACGTCCCAAAATAAGTAATCAAATTTTCTTTGGAATGAATGAATTGAAAGGCTAGTGTCAACTGAGATAAAATAGAAGTTGGTTTCCAAATATATATTCAAACACTGGTGGGAATTAGAAATATTTCTATAGAAGAAAAAGACCACATTTTGGTTGGAAGAGAATTATTCTAAAAATAATTTATTTTTAAAGAAGAGAATAACCATAAAAGAATATTTCTTTGATGTGAAAATGAAATAACATATAAAATAATTTTTAATTTAAATAAAATTTCATCATATGATGGATGACAATAATACTAAAAATCATAGTCAAAGAAAAATAATAATGACCTCATAAAACATGTCGAGTCATGAAAAACTCATAGAATAATACAAAAAATGCATGAAAAGAAATTTATGGAAGTAAAAAATTAAAGTAACATGGACATTGATTTAAATACATTTTAATAATAAGTAGAAAATCCAATTTCTAGTAATCAGACCACATAAAATAAGATTATATTCATAAAATAAAAATAGTAATCAATAATTTTATATTAAGACATAAATGGTTATTACCTAAGTGAAGTTTGAAATAAAGGATATTACAAGGTTGAAAATAAAATAGAATATACTTTATCCTAAATAAGTGAAAATCATAAGGAAGTATTCAACATATGATATATATATATATAGAATATTGAAAAATTATGTTTATAATTAAAAATGATTCTCAAATAAGGATGATTGAGATTAAAACCCATTATTTTATCATATTTTAAACAAAAAAAAATTATTTCTATTTTATAAATTTAAAATAAAAAACATATAAAATTTAGTAAATATAACCCAAAATAATGACTTTTATAAATGTACCAAATATATAATAATTAATTTCGAGAATGTTAATATTAAGTTGGTGAAACAATATTGAGTTAAAATATACCCTTATAGATTTGTTAAAAACTGAATTAAAACCCATTAAATATATTATAATCAATGGATTTATAAATCCATTTATTTTCATGAATACGATTAAAAAAATTAATGTGTACTAAATAAACCAAAAAAATTATACTTGCGTTGAATATGGCATATATTTTGAAACAAAAAAAATTGGATGACAATCTATTACCTATTATTACCACTGAGACGAAAAGATTATAACATCATGTATAACCAAAATAAACCTCATAAAAATATATTTTTCCCTTATTCATGTGTATTTTATTTATATTATTATATTTTAAATATTTTTATATATTACGTGGCATGTTATTATTAATTTTCATCATCAGATTTATTTAGATTAAATTCATTTAAAATGTTTTTTAATAAATATGTCTATACCATACGATTCCTATAAATATCATCAATATATTGTTATTTAGTATAACAGAATAAATCATTTATAAGTATTTAGAAACATATATTTTAATCCCATGAGAGGTTTTGTTTTGGTTCTTGGTGATGAAATTGAGGTTGTTCTTGTATGAGTAATTTTTTAAGGAATGAATGGTGGTTTGTAAAAAAAGATAAACATAAATATAAATGTCATGACCCGTGCCCCGAGGCCTGTCCCATGACTACCCCAAGCCCTCCTTCCATTGTCCAGGGGCTCGATACTAGCACCGAAAGGCCTATTCCCTAAAACTGGGAAGGAATTACCATTATCACCTATAAAATCACATAACCAAGCACACAACAAGATATGAACAGAAGTAAACTTTATAACAAAAAGAGTTCTGAAATTAAAATGGGCCAGAATACAAGATCAACAGTAAAGGTAAAAGTACAATTGAAATACAATACAACTAAAGAAAGAGAAAGAAAACTATTGGATCGTCCTCCGAGGTTCCTACCTGAAGGGTAGGTATTGATCGCCACTTCAGCACTCAATGTCCGACCATCTCCTCTGCGTACTGACATGCCGTATAGTCCCCCTCCAGAAACTGTCCAGTCCTGGTACTCTCATCCTCAGTCAGTGATGTCTATCGGCTATACCGAACACAACGAAGTGCCAGTGTAGCCCGTGCAGGGGTGTTTATAACGATACTCAATAGAGACCCTGAGACCCTCAAGGTCTCAAAAAACCACCCACGGATAAACCACAAAGAAAGTAAATGAGTGGATATCCAACTTAGGTATATGACCATACTTATACCTAAGTTATCATGTATACTCTTCTCAATCATGATGAATCACAAGGTCTAACTCAAAAGCCCAAAGGTCAACGGTTCCACAATGGACGGAAAAAACTAAAGCCAACTACCACATAGGTACGACACACTGGAGAATCCCACCAAGGTATTACCACAAAGGAAAAGAACCACATAGATTCAATCTCAGATCATTCCAGGTATAACTTATGTACAATTGTAGAGATGATTAGATGAAACTACTGAATCATGTTACTCTGTATAGAAGCTGACCCACACAAGATTTCTAGGAGCAGACCCAAACATGATTACTAGGAGCATACCCGCACAAGATCTCTAGGTGATGATCCACACATGATTTCTAGGAGTTGACCGACACAAGATCTCTAGGAGATGACCCACACATGATTACTACGAGCTGACCCACACAGGATCGCTAGGAGCTGACCCACACAGAATCTCTAAGAACTGAGCCTCACAAGATCGCTATTCATTCTTCTCATCACAGCCAGCTACTGGGTTCTGGAACAAAGCATGCTCGTCTCTAAGAGGATTCTCTCTACAAGTCAGTGCGCGATACTCCAAATGCTACGATTTCCCAAGAAGAAGCATCTCAAAATCCCACCATGTCATAAGGGTCTCAACGCAATAGATGGCATGTCAATCAGATGCCCGGTCTGTGAGTTATTAGCGTTTTAGTCCCGAGGCCCGGGTTGGATTCGTGCTCGATCCAACCCGACCATACATCAACTTTACCAAAAACTCTAGTGGAGTATACTCAAAGGGACCATCTCGATCCAACATTTTTAGCAGCGCTGATGGTTCGTTAACCGGATGCCCAGTTCCAATGTTATGGCCAATGTGAAGTATTGGTTTGTATCTGGTCTGGGTCCAGTCAGACCCTGTCAGACCGACCTGACCCAGCCCTACCTGTGGTGTGGTCCGAATGGTCGCGAGGACTGAGAGAGGGCTGTGGAAGCTGTGGGTGTCATGGGGCGGTGGAGGCCGCGAACGGCATCTCATCCGCATTGGTGCCGCGAGGGTGTGGGGCGGCTCGGCTCAGCCTGAGGCTGCTCGACCGGAAGGGCGGAGGCCGCGGGGGGTGGCTTGGTCATGGGATGGTGGCCCGGATGCGGGGTGGTGGAGGCTCGGCCGCGGGGTGGTAGCTCGGCTATGGGTGGAGGTGATGTAAGGAGCAGTTGTCATGGGGAGGCGGTGACTGTGGGGCGACATCATTACGCTAGAGCCTTCATCGCGGTCAGTGGTGGTGCCAACCGCCTTTCTCTTTCCCCACCGTGGTTCGTAGACATTCCTCCATCATGGTCAAAAATTAACCACATGTTTTTCATAGAAGATGGGCCATGTTTGTTTGGCCCGCACTTTCATTGTTAGAGAGGTTAGAAGCAGCTTAATTCCTTCTTGAATTACGAAGAATTATCCTGAGTGGAATGAGAGAATAATTTCAAACAGGCACCCAACAATTTACTGAAAATAATCATACACAAATAAATCATTAACTTGGATTTTCCATTGAGGATGTCGCGAGAAGGAATTCTAAGATGGAAAAGAAAGTTCCATCAATAGTCACTAATGAAACAACGCTTCGATATCGGACTCGCTCATTGTCATCTTCTATGATTTCAGAAGAACGTTCTTCAATGGAATTCATCGCTGAAGAAGTGAAATCCTCCCAATAATTCTCCTCTCCCCAAATCCACCAAAATTCAAAGTTGAAAAAATGATATTTTTCCCCAATTTAATTGTTGGTACAGTTTTAAAATTAGGATATTAATTACATAGGATGGGATAATAAATTTAAGGGGGCGACACCATTTATGTGGGGGAAGTTTAATAGGATCCCCAACACTTATTATGGATTTCAAGGGGTTTCAAACCTTGGGTGGTCCCCACCACCATAACCTCTCATGGGAGGTTAGGCTTGGTGGTCCCCACCTCCACAGCCTTTCATGGGAGGCTTTAGTTCAGCTGGTCCCCTCCATTGAAATATTCATATGGGTGGTTTCAAAATAAAATAAAATTAAAATGTTACACCATTTTATTTTATTTTATTCCTTCACGAAAAACCCAAAATCAATATTTCACTCTCGACCCACTACAGTCGAGATGAATGTCTCCATAAAAAAAATACCAGCACTACGAGTTCAACGGTGTACTCAGATATAAATTCCGAGCACCTCTTCAAATTTTATAAAATAACCGCTCTTATGTTTTCCAAACATTCACAAAAAATGTTCAAAAATTTATTCCGGGCACTCTGGGCCTCATAATCAAGTACCATCAATTTTCACAGACTAGTGAAATTATCATATGTTTTAAAAAAAATTAAATTTAAATTTCAATTCATTAAATTCTTACCACCTCAGGGCTCTACGTCCTCGTGATCCACAAGTCAAAATAGGTTAATAATTGGGGGGTAATGAGCACACATCTGAGCCTCCCTCTCTCATATGATTTCCTAGAGGATCTCGTGCATCCAGCGAAATGCGCAGCAATGGTATCAACCATCCACGAAAGACCCACTCTTGTCAATCCTCAATCTCTAATTGAACCTCTGTAAATGTCACCCCATAGTCGACATCCAGCTCTCCATGGTCAATAATGTGAGAAGGGTCTTGGAGGTGTCTCCTGAGCTGGGATACGTGGAATTCGTCATGCACCCGGTGCAACTGAGCTGGAAGAGCTAAGCGGTAAGCCACCTCACCAACTCTGCTGAGGGCCAGAATAGGTCCGATGAACCTCAGAGATAACTTGCTTCCTCGGCCAAATCTCTGCAAAACATCATCTAGGTGAGACCCATAGAAAGACGTCACCGCCATCCTTGAACTCCAGAGGTCTCCGTCTCCTGTTGGCATAAGACATCTGCCTAATCTATATAGTCATCATCTGCTCCTAGATGATCTTCACCTTCTCTGTGGTAGCCCGTACCAACTCGAGTCCCACTAGTGCCGACTCCCCTATGTCAGTCCAGCACAATGGTGATATGCAAGGATGCCCATACAAGGCCTCGAAAGGTTCCATCCAAATGTTGGAGTGATAACTATTGTTGTATAAAAACTCCAAAAATAGAAAATGATCTTCCCAACTACGACTGAAATCGATGACACAAGCACATAGCATGTCCTCGAGGGTCTGAATGGTCCGCTCAGTCTGACCATCCCTCTGAGGATGGAAGGTAGTTCTCAAACGATGTTGCATCCTGAAAGCCTCTTGCAACCCCTTCCATATCCGGGATGTAAAACATACATCACGATCGGATACAATCATCGACGGTAATCCATGTAGTTGCACAATCTCCAGCACATAGAGGCATCACACGCTCTCTACTGAACCATGATCTTTGAATGGTAGGAAGTGGGCTGACTTGGTGTGTTGGTTGACGATCACCCAAATCGAGTCATGACTCCTAAATTTACATGGAAGTCCCATCACAAAGTCCATGGATATCCCATCCCACGTCCACTTTGGGACCTCTAAAGGCTGAACCAGTCCTACTGGTACCACACGCTCTCTACTCTTGGATGTACCGCAATTGGGGATGTGTTGAAATCCCTCAACGCTTCCTCCTGAAGCAACACTGGTACCATATTATGTCCTCTAAAGAGGATGACATGCTCCATACCTTCATAAAATTCATCAGGTGCTTGTCCTATGGATATCTGAGCACGTCGTGTCACGCAGTTAGCGTCCCCACGCTGCATATTCCGGAATCACTGAATAAGTGGGGGAGTGACTGTAAGAGATTGAAGAAATGAAATTTCATCTCTATCCATAAAGGATATCTGCAAAGCGACCAGAAGCTCCATCGACTCACCTAGCAGTTGTATACCAGACATCCTGCTGAGTGCATCTGCTACAACGTTCCCTTTCCTAGGATTATAGAATCTATCGATGTCATAGTCCTCGAGGAACTCAAGCCAATTATATTGTCTCAGGTTCAGGTCTTTCTGAGAGAAGATATAACTTAGACTCTTGGGATCATAGTACACTATAAAGCACTCGCTCATTTAGTAGTGTCCCCACATCTTCAAGGCCAAAAACACTACTGTAAACTCTAGGTCATGGGTAGCATAGTTCTGCCCATGTTGTCTCAACTTTCGAGAACCATACGCGATCACTACTCGCTCCTACATCAGTACACATCCTAGACCGATCCATAATGCATCGCAGTAGACTACGTACCCTATTCTCTCCTCAAGAAGCCTCACAATGGGGGCACTATTCAGCCTCTGTCTCGACTTCTGAAAACTCTTCTGGAATCTCTCCGACCACACAAATGTTTTCCCCTTCTTCTTCAATGCTGAATGTGGTGCTAAATCTCTGGAGAAATTTGGAACTAACCTATGATTGTATCCAGCCGAACCCAGTAGAATTTTTTACATTTGTCACACTCCTAGGAGGATCCCAAGAAAGTACCGCCTCTATCTTCACTGGATATACTGCAACTCCATCCTCCGAAATAAAATGTCCTAGAAAGAGAACCTCTAGGATCCAGAACTGGAACTTCGAAAGCTTACTATTAATCTAGTGCTCATGGGGTGTGTCTATTACTACTTGTAAATGACAGGTATGCTTCTCATCAGTATCCGAGTTGATGAGAATTTTGTCGATGAAGACTACTACAAAGCGATCATTGTATGAATGAAAGATACTGCCCATGGGTCTAATGAACATTTATAGAGTAATGGTTACACCGAATGTCATAACTAAGAACTCATAATGGTCATTCTGACATCTGAAGGCTGTCTTCTACACATCCTCATCTCATACTCTGAGCTGGTGATTCCCTTATCTATGGTCTATCTTTGAGAACCACTGTGCACCCTTTATCTGATCAAAGAGGTCATAAATCCTTAAAATGGGTAATTATTCTTCACGGTCACCTAATTCAAGTGCCGATAGTAAATACCAATCCTTTAGCTCCCATCCGCCTTCTTGGTGAAAAAAATTTGGGCTGCCCAAGGTGAAACACTCGGCTGAATGAATTCATTCACCTACAAGTCCACTAGCTATAACTTCAGCTCATGACGCTCTGCAAGATCCATCCAATACGCTGGTGTGGATATCAGTGTCATCCCAGAGTACAAGTTAATGTAATTGTTCACCTCTCTACGAGGAGGTAGACCCGAAACATCATCTGGGATGACATATGCATACTAGTCCACCACTACATGATAATTCAGACTGTCCACATCAATTGCACTGATGATATGGATCTCCAAATTATGAGTGATCGACTACACTCTCCTCCGTGTTTGTCTATCATGTGCATCAAATGCTCCCTTCCAACTTGTGACAGTAAAAGTGGTCCCATCCATATGGAAACATCACAATTTATGCATAATACATTCTATATAAGCATGGAATGTTGATAACCAGTCCATAACCAAGATGACGTCATACGACCTCGACCATGCTACTACGAGATCCCAGCCGAAGCTCTCTCCATCTAGAGTAATCTCGCACTACCGGCACCAATGCGTTATCGTCGAATCCACTCCTGTATGAGTCTCTAGCCATAATGACTGATCTAACAACTCCGTCTAAATCTTCATGCTTCAAACGAGGGTGGTGGCAATAAAATAATGATTGGAACTTTTGTCTATAAGTACTGCAGATAAGGTGGAGTAGACTCAGATTGTACCCCATATCATCACCGGAGCACAATGATCATAGGCCTCAACATCTTGGAGCTGAGCTCACTCCAGTCCACCTGCACCATGTGGTGAGGGTGGACCACCTAGTGGTAGTGGTAGTAACATCTCAAACTATCGTCCACCACTAGCTGCACAACTAGATCCTCTACCATGTCTACCTACTCCCTGCGTACCTCCTCATTTAATCCTCTATCTCTGCCTGGGTGGTCCTTTGACTGTCTGTTGATTATCTATATGGAGGTTCATATTTTCACGAGCCATGTGACCCAACCCGCCACATGTGTAACATTTCCCACTCCTGGCATGACTTACTCTACCTCGGGTGCCCCTCACCACCGATCCTGAGTCATACGGTCGTCCAACTGTAGGTCTGGTCCTCTTGGACCTCTGTGTCATACCTCTTCTACCAGTTGTAGATAAATATGCTATGTGACGAATGGTGGTTGGTCTCACTTCTGGTGACAACTCAGTAAATAAACTCTCCACTAAGAGGGCTCTCTCTAACACCCCCTCCTGCGTCGGGATGCTGAGTGAGATCATTTAAGCCCTGATCTCCCGCTTGAGCCCCTGCTCGAAGGTTTGGGACCTAAAAAATGTGTATTGTACCATATCCATGGAGTAACGTGAGATGTTAGTAAACCTCTCTGAATATTGAGCTACATTCATGCTACCCTACTGCAGATGAAGAAGCTTCTTTATGTGCACTGCACAAAGAGTCTCTGGAACAAACTCGGCCCGAAATAGGCTATCAAAGTCTTCCGAGAGAAGCATCACCTCATCGTGAACTTGGAGCATCATGCTCCACAATCTGCATGATGCTACCTATAGAAGGCCGGTGGAAAGGATCACCTTGAGATCTGATAGTGTCCCTACCAGTTGAAAGAATCTCATTACGGACTCCTACCAATCCTCTATTGCTTGTGGGTCCCTCTCTTCCCTAAACCAAGGTGGCCTCTTGCACTAGAACTCATGAAATTCGGTCAAGCAGCATTCATCACCTGTTTTTAGGGATGGTGGCATCGATGGCCCAATGGATTATGGTACCACTGGTGCCTTCACTGGTTCTTCTATTGGAAGAGGGACCTACACTAAGGCCACTTCGCTCGGTGGGCTATCAGTGCATACTACACTCGGAACCCTAGCTGGCTATCTTTGTGGATGCATCCTGAAAAAAACATGTGGTCCATAGTTAATAAGTTATACTTGATGAGCTCACTCAAAGAGTTTACAAAGAATACACTCTAAAACACACACGCAATCAGTGTTTTCGTGCACTGAGTCAGAAATCAGAAATCAGGGTCCTGGTGTATGGATATGTCAACTACCACACTAACACTAGATTCCCTAAACTGATAACCACAATCAATACACTTAACACTATTTCCATTAAAGAAAAATATCAGAGTCTTATGTTCTATGGTAGAACTGAATCCTATGATACCAATTTGTCACGAACCATCCCTTGGGGCCCGTGCTGTCACTACCCCAAGCCAACCTACCATAGGTCAGGGGATGTCGACTAGCACTGAAAGTCATGTTCCCTAAAAGTTGTAATGCATTGCCCGTATATCCTGTAAACTCATGTAATCAAGCACACAACAAGATATAGACACAAGAAAATTGTATAACCAAAATAGTACTGAAAGTATAAGGTTCCAAAATACAAGCCCAAAAAATAAAGGTACAAGTACAACTAAAATACAATACAACTGAAGAAAGATAAAGAAATCTACTGGATCATTCTCTAAGGTTCCTACCTAAAGGGAAGGTACAGATCACCTCCTCAGCACTCCATTTTCTCCCGTCTCCTCTGTATACCGACACGCATTATGGTCCACCTCCGGCTATAGTCCAGTCCTGATACACTCGTTCTCAGTCAGCATTGTCCATCGTCTTCATCAAACACAATGAAGTGAGGGCATACCCTGTGTAGGGGTGAGCATAATGATACTCAATAGGGACCCTGATTATCTTAAGTTCTCACAAAACCTCCCAAGGATAATCCACAAAAAATGTAAACTAGTGGAAACACTACTTAGGTATATTCCCATACATATACCTAAGTAATATAGTATTCCCTTCTCAATAATGAGAAAACACTAGGTCCAACTCAAAATCCCAAAGCTCAACTGATCCAAAAAGGAAGAAAAAAACACAAAGGAAAGTACCACATAGGTACGACACACTGAATAATACCACCAAGGTATTACCACAAAGGCAAAATACCACACAGGTTCAAACACATCTCATACCAGGTATAACATAAGTACAATAGTAGAGATGATTAGATGAAACGACTAAATCATCTTACTCTGTAAAGAAACTGACCCACACAGGATCTCTAGGAGCTGAGCCACACAGAATCAATAGGTGATGACCCACACAGGATCAATAGTAGATGACCCACATAGGATAACTAGGAGCTCACACACACATGGTCTCTTGGAGATGACCCACACAGGATCGCAATGAGCTGACCCACACATGATCACTATTCATTCTTCTCATCACAGCCATCTACTGGGTTCCCGCACTAACCCTACTCATCTCTGGGAGGATCCGCTCGACAAGGAACTGGTTGATACTCCAACTGTTATTAAGTCACAAGAATAAGTATCTCAATTTTCCTCTATGACATAGGGATCTCAATGAAATATACGATGTGTCAATTGGACGTCCGGTCTGTGAGTTATTTTCCTTTTAGTCCTGGTGGCCCGGTTGGATTCGTACCCAATCAAACATTACCATAAATCAACATTACCCAAAACTATAGTGAGGTGTACTAAAAGGGAACTTCTCCCCTGAAGGTTTCTGGTGCCGTAGATGGTTCGTCAAACGGACATCTGATGCCAATGTTATGGATCAACTAATGTATAGGTTGGTATCTGGTCCGGGTCTGGTCTGACCCAGTCATACCGATCCGACCCAGACATGGCCTGGGAAGACCCGATTCAGGGAGACCTGGCCCGACCCACTGGGTCATATCTTGTCTGAACTGATGGGTCAAGCACGGACCGTGGTGCAGCCCGGCCCACTAGGTGGTTCGACAGGCCGTGAGGGCCGCGAGGTGCCGCAGGTGCCATGGGGAGGTGGAGGCAGGGTTTCGGCTCGACGTGGATGGCGGCTCGGCCACGGGGGAGCAGTGTGGGCATGGGGCATCTCAGCCCGGCCTGGGGTGGCTCGACTGGGAGGGCGGAGGGTGTGCGACAGCTCAGCGGGGTGGTGCGACAGGGCCACAGGGTGGCTCAACTGGGAGGGCGGAGGCCACATGGCGGTTCCGTAAGGCTGTGGGTGGGAGCCAATACATGGGAAGCGGCTCGGTCGTGGATCATGGTGGCCCGACAGTGGGGTGGTAGCCCTACTACGATGTGGTGGCAGCTCAACCGCATGGTGGAGGCCTGGCCGCGGGTGGCAGTGCCATGGGGCATAGAGGCTGTGGGGAGGCGGTGACTGCTAGGCGGCGTCATTCAACTACCACCTTCGTTGCAGCCGACAGTGGTGTTGGCCGCCGTTCTCATGCCCCAACATTGTTCGTAGTTGTTCCTCCATCACGATGAACAAGTAACCATAAGGTTTTCCAAGAGGGCGGGCCATGTTTTTTTGGACCGCACTCTCCGCATTTGAGCAGTAGAAAGCAGCTATATTTCCATCATGAATTACAAAGAATTATTAAGAATAGAAAGAGAGAATAATTTCAAACAACCCCCCTACAATTTCCTGCAAATAATAATACACAAATAAACCCCTACCTTTGATTGTTCATAGAGTTTGGCGTGAGAAGTAAGTCGATGAAGGCAAAGAGAGTTCCAATGATCATCGCTTCCGAAACCACTCTTCGATGTCGGGCTAGATTGTCATCCTCTTCCTTGATTTCCGAAGAACGTTCTTCGATGGCATTATTTATTGGAGAAGTTATATCCTCCCAATATTTCTCCTCTCCCCAAATCAACCAAAATGAAAAGTAGCCAAAATTATATGTTTCCCCAATTTATTTGTTGGAACAGTATCAAATTGGGTTAATTAATTACATAGGTTGGCATAATAAATTTAAGGGGGTAGCACCATTTAAGTGGGGGGAATTTAAGAGGCTCCCCACACTTGTGAGGGAGTTCAAGAGGTTTTAAACTTCAGGTGGTCCCCACCACCATAATCTCTCATGGGAGGTCAGGCCTAGTGGTCCCCACCTCCATAACCTCTCATGGGATTTTTTAGTATTGGTGGTCCACAACTATGAAATATTCACATAGGTTGTTTCAAAATAAAATAAAAATAAAATGTTACACCATATTGTTTTATTTTATACCTTCACAAAAAACCGAAAATCAATCATTCACTTTCGACCCACTATGGTCGAGGTGAAGGTCTCTTTAAGCGAATATCAGCACTGCGAGTTCAACGGTATTCTCAAGTTTCAATTCCGAGCAATGGTTCAAATGTTAGAAAAAACACGCTCGTACCTTTGCTGAACAAACCCGAAAAAAAAGTTCAAAATTCATTCTGGGCACTCTGGGCCTCAGAATCACGTGCTGTCAATTTTCATGGACTCGTAACATTTCCATATATTTAAAAAATAATAATTTAAAATCTGGTCCTTTATAATATAAATTTAAAATATATTATATAAATTTAATTCCTAATTAAATCTAATAATACCAATATTTACTTTTCCAAAGTGAACGATTTAATAAATTTATTATATTTTTCAAGTTGGTGGTTAAACCAAAAGAAGAATGTTCTATAATTGATTTTTTGATATGGTTAATTGGGAAAATTTTGAACCATTATATATTATTGACAAATAATTGAAATAATTTAGATGTTTTAAGGGGTTAAATAATCGTGTATTTTTTTAGATTAATAAGAATAAATGTAGAGAAATGGAAAATTAAATACATTATTTTTCACAGTTTTTGTCCTCTCAAACACGCATATAATGTTCTCATTCTATATAAAACATAATTTATATAAAAATAATTTTATATTTCAATAAAATAATAATTGTTCCAAATTACAAATTTTTTACTCAAATTACCTATTATACAAGTCATTTAAAGAGGTTAAGAAAATAGATCACAACACCTATGGATGTAGTTGTTCTAATGTATCATAAAAATTATATTTGTTTTTCAATTAGTTGAGATGGAGGATGAAAATGGTTATCCAACCAATTTGATAAAATTAAACCTAAATGTGATAATTATTTAATATTTACAGCATCAACATACTAGATATACATGAGGTAGAATAGTAAATATGTAAAATTAAATTAATTTGATGTAATTGATAATATTAACTAACTCCTTGGAAGAGATCCTTTGAAAGTTGTATGATGGATTTTCTATGTGGAATTACTATATATTTATAAACTCAAGGATATTTATAGTATTGATTGGGAATTACTTATCAAAATATTGGTTGAAAAGTAGTTTCATTGTGTTGGAGGAGAAGATTGTGGTTATGGCCACATTTATAATGGAGAGAAGTTCCATTTTTTATTTAATATAATTCAATGATTCACAATTGAAATTTGAATAAGGTCAAATAAAAGAAAATAATTATTTTTCAAATGAGTATGGTCTTGAGACCTTTAAATATATATTTTTACACATATTTTTAACTTATTTAAAATTATTTCAGTTTTTTATTTTTCACTTTTATCACTTTTTTTTATTGTGGTGACAAATTTTTAACTAGATAATATAAATTTAATGAAAAAAAATAAAATTTCCCATATAATTTTTTTAAACAATAATTTAAAAATATTAATTGAATTTTTTTGTATAAAATTTTTATGTTGATAAAAAATAATTTTAATATCATCCTACATAATGGTTATTAATTATTATTTAGAAAATTTTTATTTTTTGGTAATTTTTTTAATTATGATAAAGTCATCACTATTTTTAATTTATATTTAATATATAGTTTTTCTATGATATTTAATTTTCATTATTTTCAATCTAATATATAATTCCCTTTATGAAAAATAATTAGAAGAAATAGAAAATTAATAATTTTAATTAATATAAATATTAAAGATGTCTTCAAATGTTTGTTAGGGAATTTATAAATTCAACATTATATTTTGAAATGTATCAATTTTCTGCATTAATATATTTTAGGTCATGATGTTTTTTAAAAGTATTAAGGGTATAATTAGTTTATGATAACTTCATAAAAACTATAGTATTGTAATAAATTATAGTTTTGTTAAAATATTATACTAATAATAAAATATTACAAAATAAGACCATACTATAATCATATGAAAATATTATTATGTAAAATCCAAGAATAATTTTAATTTTTTCAAATTATATTTCTAAATTTTTTTAATTTAATTTTTTATAAAATCATAAAATTATAATGAAAAATTAAATCATTAGAATATATATATAATAAAGTACTTATTCTTCTTATTATTTATGAGTTACTAATTAAAATTATGATAATATTTTATTCATATAAAAAATATATAATATCAATAATATATTTTATTTTTTAAAATAGTTAACAAATAAACAATTAAAGAAAAAAATAATTTTTAGAATAAATTTTTCATATTAGTTATTTATCTACATTAATTGGAATTTATCAATTTGTTATTATTAAAAAGGGAAATCAATTTTAATTAAAAGATAAAATAAGAAATATATAATTAAAATATGATGTAAAATTAGTATTTCATTTATAATTTAATTAACATATCATCGATATTTCAAATTTCATCACCTATCAGGATGTCCGTATAAGTCCTTAGTATAAGACAAGATTAGATGGGTATAATGGGTGGTGGTTCAGTATATATGTATGTCATGGAAATTATTATGGAAATTAACTCCACCTAAAACTTGTTTAACATTGTCAATAATTGATGGAGTTCTATTTAGACTCTTTCTTTAGATGTCATTATCTAATCAATAAAATATTCAATCTTGAACACATAAGGTCATAAACGATTCAATTGCCTACATAATATTTATTGAAATGTGACTCTAATCCCCCAGTTTCAAAATGTGGGTATAGCCTCAAAACCAGGGGTATATTTTATACCCATTATTTTAGGAAGCATTGATGATGGAGGCATTGGAATTGACATATACCCACGTTTTCTATGAAAAATGTGTGTATAGGTCCCCCAAATTTAATAATATCCATGGTTTTAGAAAAAAAATGTTTAAAAAACCCCATAGATAAACAATACCCATGGTTCTGAGATTCCAGTGTTTATGTACTATCCTGCATTTGGAAGTTGTAGAATATACACCTCTTCCACAACCACTTGAACCAATAAATAAATTAAAACACATAGTATACATCCAATGAAGTAAACATATCTTATATATAACATTCATCCAATAGATTTTCTGAATTTTAAAAACATATAGAATGCTAAAACAAATAGATACATCTATAAAAATCATCAATTCATGTCATGACAAAACATACACATGTCTCTTTTATTCTAAGTAAAAAATGAAGGGAATTAATATCTCCCACATCATTAACATCCTCACCATTAGAATCATTGTCATAAATATAAAAAACATCTTCATCACTATTAATATAATCTAGATAAGCAACATCATCAATAAGATCATCAGTATCGTCATCACCACTACCATTATATATAGTAACACTTGGAACCGCATTGACATCACTTGAGGAATAATTTAAAGCGAGTATTTATGCTATATATGAATCATTAGTACTATAAGACACTTATGGTAGTGATTATCATATAAATAACATTTATTTTATGATTTGTTTTGGGATAATATTAATTAGATATTTCTTCTTTTTTACTTGTTTCAAGTTGTTGTAATTATTTTCATTACTCACCTGCTTATACATGAGATATCTGTAGCTCGAGGGGTCTGAGAGGTTTTAGAGGAGCCTGATGAGGATCAATACCTAGAGGGTATGATTTATTTCCCTAGTATTCATCAGACTCTACCTCTGTTCTTCTCACCTAATACATAACTCAAATGATCTTATGACTCGATGTTTTCATCATCATTAGTATCATCGGTCTGTATGGAAAACTGTGGAAAATATAAACTAGATATTATATTATGATTTTCATATAAATATTTTAAATAAAAAAAAATACATACAATATTTTCTTGTGTATTTTGTTTTACTTCAATTCGATCCTTTTTCATCATACTCGAGAAAAAAATTCTCAAGCCACAAAGCCTTCAATGCCTCATAAAACGTAATTCAAATCACATGGATCAGTATTCAAATTTTTAGAATTTAATAATTTCATAATATTGAATAATTATAAAGTGGATAAATTTTTAATGAATGAACAATTAATAAATTTAATCATGTAATACAAAATTAAATAAAAATTATACATACAATATAATTATAAGAACTATATAATATTAAAAACATATTAAGAAAAATCAAAAAATATCATTTATTATTTAGTTCTAGAAATTGAAATAAAATCAAACTTAACACAACAAAAATTCATTGCAAATTAGTATTACCCTATGATAAAAATAATTAAGTGTCTTTATAAGTCAAACGAGTCTTGAAGGGTACTTAGAAGAAAAATTACCTGGTGAATCTCGTGCTTGAGCAATGTAGTGCACCACAATGTGTGTAGATACATCACTGCCACTTTTTTATTTTTTTAAAATTTTACTAAAAACCAATGTTCAATAAAAGTAATAATAATTAAATTATATATGAAAAATATTAAATTCTGAAAATTACTTAAACTCATATGTCTTCCAAAATGTGATCATTTTATTTTATTGAGTTTTTTGATAGTCACGGAATATAGGTATATCTTATAAAATAGAACCAAATATACTCCTCCATCAAATATATGAACCATGCTTCTATGATCTCCATTACTCCGTAAGATCAATCAATATTTCATCCTTACCAGCTTAACATCTAGGAATGGTAAATCTAATACGCAATGAAATTGTAAATCCATATGAATAATACAATAATAATGATATAAATTAACAAAAAAAAATTTCCCATTTTTGTGATCATGGTTTGTTCTTGATTTCATTATTGAGATGTCTCTATGTGACCAGTTCCATTGGAATTATATTGAGTATATAACTAAATATCCCATGAATCTTCTACACTTATTATATTTTTTACCTAACATATAAGTTTTTTATTGTAATCCTCTATTTTTTTTCTGATTTCAGGGTTTTTGCTTACTAGTGCACCCACTTAAACTACTAGACAGTACCACTGAATAAGATAAAATGAGGAAATAAAATTCATATTAAGTCATAATACAATAGGTAAATTTTTTTTATATAATTTCACATGGTTATAATAAATAAAACATAATACAAGTTGATCAATAGACTCTGATGGATCCATGGAACATGCTCAATCTGTAGCCTCTAAATAACGTGTCTGTTTTAATCCAAGATCTCGGTAATATTAATTAACATGACTGATAGATAATGGAATCGGATAAAAAGATACTGGATGGAAAGAAGGAAATGGACATGATGTAGACATTATAGGATATGGATAATATGGTTGGGGATAAATCAACCAAAATAGAAATGGTATGGGGGTTCATCTCTATTAGCCTTCTATTGAGATATACCAAATTCATTATATTCACTAAAGTCGGCTATTTATTCTCAAAATAATCTATAATCCTTCATGAAATCATGAACATTATTAGTAGACAATATGAGATTCATAATTAACATCCGGGCCTTATAATGATTCCATGGAACATTTGCACCATAAGGAAGAAGACCCTTCTAAAAGGTAATGTTGTAATCAATGGTGGTATTAGAAATTCCATTCATGGTTTTACATGATATAACAACATTTAATTTATAACTTATCCATTTTAGTAATTTCTTGATACACTAGAGTTCTTGCACCATCCAATACAATTTTCACCCTCTCAACATCATCATCTTCAGTCTTTTCCTCATCTGTATTAACATTATTTCCTTGTTACACTAGCATATTATATCTATCATGATAACGCAAAAATGAAATATATCAAATATACAACTCTCCATTCAATTTAATTCATTTCGATATGGAACTGTAGATTATTGTCTTTTCTCTCCATGGCAATACCAAAAATATCAGTTTTATTTGAAATATTGTTTTTTATGGTTTCTAACATATTCTCAACTTAACCATGATCTCCATACGAAAATATATCACAAAAACATTATACAATCTCAATCTCAATAAATTTTAAATGAAAAATCTATAAAAAAATCCACCTTATTTTGAAACTCAGTTGAAATCCAGTTGGTATGATACAATCATGTTCTATCCATTTTATTATTAAGAAGAAAATGTTATGTTCCAATCAATAATGTTAAAAATTATTGATAAACTCTTTTTATTAAAATTTAATTTTAAAATCATCAATGTATTCTAGTAGCTAGAAATAAAAAAGTATATGTTAAAGGACATATTCTATTAGATATAGGAAAAAATGAACCATCGTGGGTATCCCTAATATTTAAAAATTCACTATATGAGTCAAATCTACATTATAAAGATATAGTGGAAAAAATTCATGGAATGAACATAAAAATGAACATTTTTCATAGAGTTTCATGAATAGAAAAAAAACACATCAAAATTTTATAAAAAATAATTTCCAATATATCAATTAAATAGTAAAAATTCTATGGAAAATAATCTTCCCTAGCGAATACCTATTTTTGAAACAAACTTTTTAATGTTACACATTAGAATAAAATCACAACCACCCCTTTAAAATTGATAATTTTCAACTCAAAATAAGAATCTAACATCCAATACCTTTTCCAAAAGATCATTGAAAAAATAATTTCCATAAAACATGGAAATTGTCATAAATCATTTTTTTGAAATCCAACAAACAATCCTAAATTCTTTAGGATTCAAAACATGATTTAGAAGGATATTTATTCCAAAACGATATTGGAAACAAAATTTTACACTTCAAATATCACAAAATTTCAAACTCATTTACAATGTAGTTTGACCGAACTATATGATTACATTTTTAAATTATTTATATAAATTCCTTTTAAAATTAATATTCGAATCGTATATATAAATACAATGAAAATTGAGAGTGAACTATTAAAAAAACTATGCCAAGACACACAAAATGGGTAAACAACAAGAAAATAATGTCTAGATAATAATCATTAAAAAATGGGATACAATTGATATTAAAGTTAAATATTGTAATAGGACATAAAATGGATCATATTGTATTTTATCTGATAAAGGTCTCTAAATATGTGTTGTATAATGTCTTATAATAACCCCAGGTTCCTTAATAACACTGTATGCCTATATAATTTGTATTATCACCCAATCATTGTTGGAAATTTCAATAATATGGGATCCATTGGTCCTGATGAATATTCATTGAATTAAAAACCCTTGTTTATAGAATCACCCACCTATGAAACATACCACATTCCCCCATGTCTACCATTTTTCTTAAAACTATGTGAGAATAATCAAGCATTTGAAAATATTAAGTTTAAACAATTTCAAAATTTCATATGCCTTACCTTATATATCCTCACAAATAAGAATCACTATTTATTTTAAAACCCAAATATAATATATAAATTTATGAATAATGAATATCCTATCATTTCATCTCCATAAATCATGGGAATACAATATTGAAAATGTGAACAAGAGTGTTTTACAACTTTAATAGAAAATCACTATTCATAAAATACAATGAAATACTTATTCTTAACGAAACATGCTTGGAATTCCATGATATTAATCCTTTTAATAAGAAATAATAATTTAATTTAGAGATACATTTTATAAAAACAATTCTTAAGAACTCAATGGGAACCCACACATCCATTAAAAAAATGTTGTAAAACAGTCACATCAACTAATGAGTTTCAAAACGTAATCCAATTGTGATAACTCGCCCCTTTCAAATCAAGAAAACCATTTTTATTTTTTCAAATGATTTAAACATTTGTTTTACTTAGAAATAAACCATCATTTTAAAAAAGGTATCCAAAATACATAATATAGGTCAGCACAATCCTTTTTAAAATCATAATACTCATTTTTAAAACATTAAACACATTCATAACAACAAAGGATGATGTTATAAATACTTTTGAACCAATAAAACTTTTCAAAACCTAATGATATTGTTCACCACAAAATATTTAATGAAAATATCTTCCTCAAACACCATTTTACAGTTTTCACAAAAAAAAGGAATGGAATATCTTCTTACTCAAAGTTTTAAAACCACCTTCAAATTATTGGTTTTATTCAAGGGTATAACTTATAGTATTAATTTATATTTAATAAAATTTTACTATGATGTTTTCAACAGGGGGTGACACAAAATGATAAAAAATTACTTGACTCTAACCTAAGGTTCACATCAAGAATATGTGGGTTTATATATATAATGCTGGCAATAACATCCCACTTCAATACCAATATAATATATGGTATTAATGATTTCATAATACAATAAAAAAATATACACCCCCAAGGAAAAACTTATTTACCCTTGGTTCTTTCCATGACATAAACATCTAGAAAAATTTGTATATTATGCACACCAAAAAAGGTAAAACAATAAAATTTAATAAAATCCAACATCTAAATGAGCTGTCACATAGACAGAACAACCAACAAGGTAACCAATAAATGACTTGTCTATAATTATTCAACCCAAAAATCCTCTAAAATCAATGATTATAATCCAAAAAATTTGATGTCAAGCAAAATAAAAAAAGATATAAACTAAAATTTAAAGTCATTATTTTGAAATTAAACAAACATAAAAAATATTAAATAAATATATATATATATATATTAGAAATAAAATTAGGGATGGAAGTATTACCTATAAAAGGTAAATAAAAATATCCATAATAAGTTAATAATTCATTCTGATGGGTGCAATGTCACCTGGGGGTCTAAAACACTGACCACGGGGGGGAAGACGAGGAAGCTCAAATTGAATGAAGGGTGAAGGGGCATTCTAAATCTTCTTGAGAAGTTGAGTTAGGATGAAAAATTCACCTAAGGGTAGGGAGGACATGCAGATTCATTGGAGGAAGTAGGGTTTGAATTAGAAAAAGTGGAAGAGGGGCCTGAGTGAGCCTCCTTATAGAAATCAATATACCATTTTTTTAAACAGTTGGAATTGGATCGTCCAAAATCTATATAGAAATGGTTTTTCAAAACCATGGGTATAGTTACATTTGTATTTGTCCACTTTTAAGAATTAGATTCCCTTTAGTTTATATATTATCATATACATGCATCGATATAATGATGATAATATAAAGGAATTATTATAATAATAAAATTTAAGTTTTTATAAATTAATTATAAATGTTTATTTTTATTTTTTTGATTCATGTAATTAATGTTATTTATTATATTACTTACATAAAGTGGATATTGATAATAAATTCTTAAAATTTTATATTATCCCCCTTAAATAAATTATATCCATAAATTTTGACAATAAGTGACATCATAAAATTTATATTTGTATCCCAAATATATATATAGAGCATGATATAACATATAATGAGAAATATATCCTACTATATAGGGAAGGAATAAAAAATTCATCGATCCCTTCATCGTGGAAGTGTAAAAATATTTATTTAATTTTTTACCATTTAGAAAAATACAACTCAAAATATGGTGTTATAATATATATATATATGGTATTTGATTTTTTAGATAGATTGCAAAATTTCAAGAAATGATAGATGATCACAATTTATTTTCTAGACTTGAACTATTATTTCCATATTTCATTGATTAACACAGACTAAAACTAATGATAGATAGTGAATTTCAAAAATCACATAAAATTAATTTATGTTATATATAATAATATGTGAATTAATTAAAATTATTTAAATCATAGAAGAGAGTCATATACCTTGGATATAATCATTATACCTCATACAGTTTCTTTTTACAAATGAATAACTAATAATAGTAGAAATTTTTTTTACATAAGACGTCGATAAATCCACTATGAGTAATAAATGTACATAACACAATGTAATTATAACAATCAAATTCAACTTTAGTAATTTCATTTGATTATTATTGATCCTATAATTTAGGAGTCTACATTTTCATTTTCTTTATTAATTTCATTGATTAGTGAACAGGTTTTCATAGTCCCCCAGTTCATCAAAAATAAAAAATTGAATTACAAGTTGATCCTTAGGATGAAAAATATATTCTAATTCATTTTAACTAAAGTATTAATTGTCCCCTATCAAACATGATTTCACATTGTATCTATTTCAAAAAATAAAACATCTTTAATTTCCATTGAGATAGTTCCATGGGTGTCTCTTACCAAATTTTTATATGAAGGAAACATAATATTCATTCTCTCATCATCATAATCACATGAACATTTATGATACTATTACCATCTTATATATATTGATCTTGTAAACATTTTAATTTCCACATTGTCATTATGATACATTATTCTGGGATTATAATAATTATCGTATTTATATCTCCATTTATTATCCGCTTATGTTGTTCAATGGAAAAATCATTACATTATCCATCAAATAAATAATTATTTCAGTTCCTTTGGGAATATACCATTACAAAAATCAAAAGGGGTTAACACGAGGGAATAAAATTAGACAAAAATATAGAGTAACTATAAAAAATTCATGATACAATCAACTGTGAAGGGTCATTCACATCGAATCAATCACATTATCATTTATTTCAACAAAAGAAATTATTTTTTCTATATTTTTTACATCAGTTCATGTTTATCATTCGCCATTAACTAATTCTGTAAAAAATGGATTTTAAAGTTAAATTTATTTTCCAAAGAATATCTATAAGGCCCCAGCCTTAAAACCTTACTTAATCTTGAGTTATTACAAGATTACACATTGAGGATCTTTTCGGGTTTAGAGTTTTAGAGAATTAGATCATAAAACTTGCATTACATTCCACATATAAACAAAGTGGTTACATAAAGATAGTATTCTTCATTCCTATCAATGGAAACACATTTAAAATAAAACATGGATTATTTCTTGACACATCCTTGACTCTATCATCTTATCATGTACCTTTCCCTTGACCTGTGAAAAACATTTCAAAAAGTTGGGATGAGCATAAAAACTCAGTATGGGTTATAAACACATGGAAAGGAAACATGGGTACATACATACATAAGAGTGAAATCATACTTTACCCATAAAACATAGGCACTTTTACATACCTCATAAAATCATGAAATAAATCATAGAAATCATAAGACATAAAGGTAACTTGAGGCATTCATAACATTCTTACGTAGGGAGTAACCCTCTTGGTTACGTTTGGAATACCCATCACAGTATATTCCCTAAAATCTCTTCGGAGAAACCTTAACGTTTCACTCCTTCGCGTTACCCAATGCATTGGAGAGCTATAACGGGCTCACCCGCCCTTAGTTTATCACGGAACCACCCGTCTTCATAATAATGCCCAAGAACCATAACATAATCATATCACATAAAACATGCATAAAGGAAACATAAAATTTCCACATTTCAATCACGAGATATCAATACAACACATTGATATAAAAACATTATGAAAACCATTTTCAATACCAAAACAAAAGAAATGTAAAACATGGTATTTATTTTTCTTTTAAAAAGAAGGTATGGCTTGTAGAGGAAGCCGAAACTCAAATAACGGTTACGACGGCGGAGAAGTCGTTTTCGCCGCATACGTACGACAAAAACATTCCCTTTTGTCGTTTAGTAAACGCTTCGTATAAAAAAGATTCCCTTTGAATAAACGTAAAAGTCAAAGGGGTTTATACACCGTATAAAAGAAAGTTGTGTATAAAATAAAATATGCCTCAACGAAAGGAGATTGAGACGAAGTCCCATACCTCGTATCCGACTTGACCCGGCTGTTCTTTAATCTCCTGAATAATAAACTTGAGTTAATATCTACTTGCTTATGAACCTTTTTCAAGTTCATTATTCCTTTTATACCATGTTATGAACATCATGTAATCATTTAAGTTAATAGTGTTCATTTTGTCGGTATTTGGTTCTTAAGTCAAAAATAGACTTCTTACACTTACATGTTGTTAATTTGGTCAAAGGTTCATTATATCCAGAATGTTATTCATGATTTAGATATCATATATGTCATATATATCCAGTACATACATGCATTTATAATATTACATCACATTTAGAGGTAAGAAATGAAATGCACCGTTCATGGAGACGGTAAGCCGTACGTACGCATGAACGCTACTTCCATTTCTATTTCATATTTTCTGGAATGGAATCATAATGATATAAGAGTATAATTCCAGTATAATAGAATATATAATATCATTAATTTTATCCTTTACACATCCCACATATGGTATTAACGAATCAAATCACTTTTAGGGGGCGGTAGTCCGCACTTCCTAAAATGAAGATATCGTGTTTTACCCATAATGGAAACCATAAAGGTATGCCCAAAATGAAAAAAAACAGAAGCTTAAGGAAAACATAAACATATTATATATCATATATAAAAATAGTGACATCATAATGGCCACCTTTGAAGGTGCTAAATGAGTGTTGAACAATCATCGTTTCGGGAGACAGAATTTCTCCATCCAAGGAAACCGTATGTTCTTTAACCATTTGATGTAGTTTTGTGAGAGTGTAGCTTAAATAAATCTTATAACAACATCCTAGTATATTGATGATACTGTTGTTGTTACGAAATAAGTAGATAAAAAGAGTTTAGGGGGTTGGAGAAGCAAAATAAATCAAATGAACATGAGAGAATGAATTACCTTAAAAAGTGTAACGCCTTTTGAGTTGAGCCTAAAGGCTTTCTTTGAAAGGATTCTGCCCAAAGGGAATCCTCTAGGATGAGGAGAGGGATGTGGAGAGAGAAAATGGGCAGGGTTTGGCCGAGCCAAAGGCTTGAAGAGTGTGTGAAATGAGGTAGAGGTGGGGGCCTTTTATAAGAGGAGAGGAGGGGCACTTTTGGAAAATAAAGAAATATTACATTATTTGAAAATGTGTTTCGGTTTTAAAAGGTCCCAAATTGATTGAATTCGTGGATAAGGTGATAAGGGTTCGAAATCCACTCATCCAATTGGTTTTGGACATGTGTAGTTCATAGATTTTACATTATCTTTCTATTTTATTTAAATCATCAAATAATGATGTCATCGCTGCATCATTATTATGTCTTATATAATTAAGATTATTTAATGTCTAAAAATTATAAAAAAATACTATGATGTAGGAAATATTTTTAGCTTTCCAATGACTATTTATAATCAAAATTTGGACTTGTATAACCCCACTTAAATTTTTTTTCGTAAAACATATTATGTTTGTGTCATTTTCACTTTAACATTAAATAAAAATATATTATTGTCATTTTCCAACTAAAGTGGATCCATGGGGTCCCCAAGTTGATCCATGGCTTGTCTTGGTCGGCCATGACACAACCAATAAGGTTGGTACATGTGTCTAGGTCATTTCATTTTATTAAAGCATTATTTATACCTTAAACTACACTAATTACCACTAATCGCGATTAAAAACTTAATAAGTTACTATTCACCAAAAAATTATTTTAATCTCATTGAACAAAATTTTACTTCTTAATGACAACCATGTATGTCGGATTTTCAAAATTCAATACACATTAGTGGTAAACTTTCATTTAACTGAAAAATCAGTTTGCTTGATTACCACTTAGTGGTTTCACTATTCATCAAAATTGAAGTTTTTCAGAAAATTACCAAAAATTCACTCTAAGCTATATTTGATATTCCAAATTCCAAAATGAAGTCCATTTTACAAAATTCAAATCATATAAGTCACATTAATTAATTCAATAATTAATTCCCGCTGCCAGAGCAAATAGCGTGTTTTTACAAAACAATAAGTATCAAAAGATTGACACCAGTTTAAGTCTAATTTCAAAGTGAAACTGATTCTAATGACCACCATTGGATAAAATGGTAAAAATATATTCTAATTTCACTTCAAAAGAAATTAAAAACATAATCTAATCATATAAATAAATTAGATTAAAAAGCAGTTTTGATGTAAAATGCAGTATTTTCACTATTCATTAAAAAATGAATATTGTCAGAAAAATACCAAAAATTCACACAAGGTAAATTTTGATGTCCCAATCATAAAGGATAAGTTTATTTTGACAAACATAGTTTATAAAATTGTCAAAATATAGATTCAAAAAAGGTTTGCCATCAAAAGGCAGTAAAACAATCTTTTAAGAATATTAGTGTATTCCATGCATAAGATTGTATTTATTTTCATTTTAAGCCTCTATAACACTATCTTAATCATTAATAGACATAGATAAAAATATCTATTATTCATTACTTACTTGGGATGTTACATCCTTCCCCCCTTTAGAAAATTGCGTCCCCGCAATTTATTTACTTATCAAATAAATGGGGGTACTTATCTCTCATTGCATTTTCAGATTCCCATGTTGCCTCTTCAATCATGTGGTTTTTCCACAAAACCTTTACCTGCTTAATCACCTTATTCCGTAACACTTGCTCCCTGTGGTCAAGAATCTGGACCGGTTGTTCCTCATAAGATAGGTTCTTTTCCAGCTGAACTACCTCTGGACTCAAAACATGAGATGGATCTGGCATATACTTTCTCAACATCGAAACGTGAAAAACATTGTGTACCTGAGATAAACTCGGAGGTAAAGCCACTCGGTATGCAACTGATCCAACTCTCTCCAGAATTTCGTATGGTCCAATGAACCTTGGACTCAACTTTCCTTTCTTACCAAATCTCATCACACTTTTCCAAGGAGAAACCTTGAGAAAAACATGATCACCTACCTCGAAAGAGAGATCCTTCCTCTGGTTATCCGCATAACTCTTCTGCCTGCTCTGAGCTGTTCTCATGTGTTTCTGAATCAGCTGAACTTTTTCTGCCATCTCTTCTACCAATTCTGGTCCCATCAACTTCCTTTCACCCACTTCATCCCAGAAAGCTGGAGTTCGACACCTCTTCCCATATAATTCCTGAAATGGTTCCATCTGTATACTGGAATGAAAACTGTTATTATATGAAAACTCAACCAAAGAAATATGTTGGTCCCAACTTCCCTGATAATCCATAGAACAAGCTCGTAGCATATCCTCCAATGTCTGAATTGTTCGTTCTGACTACCCATCTGATTGAGGATGAAAAGCTGTACTAAAATTTAATTCAGTACCCAACGACTTCTGAAGGCCTTTCCAAAAGTTAGAAGTAAACCTGGGATCACGATCCGATACAATGGAGAGAGGAACTCCATGTAACCTGACTATCTCTTTAAGATACAAACGGGAAAGTTGATCAAGAGAGAAAGTATCTCGTATAGCAAGGAAATGAGCAGATTTGTTCAAGCGATCAACAATAACCCAGATTGCATTATTACCTCGAGATGTCTTTGGTAATCCAACAACAAAGTCCATGGATATATTCTCCCATTTCCACTCTGGCACTGGTAAAGGCTGAAGCACCCCTTTCGGTAACTGCCGCTCTGCTTTAACCTGCTGACAAGTCAAACACTTCACAGTAAAATCAGCAATATCTCTTTTCATTCCATCCCACCAGTAATACTCCCGCAGATCTCTATACATCTTAGTACTGCCCGGATGAACTGAAAACGGAGAACTATGAGCTTCACATAACAACTCTCTCTTCAACTGTGAATCAGAAGGCACACACAATCTCTTCCCAAATCTCAAAACAAAATCACTATCAATGTTGAATTCAGGCAACTTACCTTTCTGAACCAGCTCTACCTTTTTCTGCAACTCACTGTCTTGCTTCTGTGCTTGCTTGATTCTATCTGATAGAGATGATCTCACTGATACCTGAAACAAAACAGAAGGACTTCCTGCACCAACAACTTCTATGCCAATGTTCATCAAATCCTTAACCAAAGGATCACGTTCCAAACGCAACATTGTAAATGAAGCATTACTTTTTCGACTCAAAGCATCAGCCACTTTATTTTCTTTTCCCAGATGATAATGAATTGTACAATCATAATCCTTGATTAATTCCAGCCATCTCCTTTGTCTCATGTTTAACTCTTTCTGAGTGAATATATACTTTAAACTTTGGTGATCAGTATATATTTCACACTTTACTCCATACAAATGATGCCTCCAAATTTTTAAAGCAAAAACAACAGCAGCTAATTCCAAATCATGTGTAGGGTAATTTACCTCATGAGTTTTCAAGTGTCGTGAAGCATAAACAATTACCTGATCATTCTGCATTAGGACGCAACCAAGTCCTTTCAATGAAGCATCACTGTATATAACAAACTCACCATTCCTGGAAGGTAGTGCCAAAACTGGAGCATTCACCAATCTTCTTTTCAATTCCTGAAAACAATCATCACATTCTTTTGTCCAGATAAACTTAACACCCTTCCGAGTTAGCTTAGTCATTGGACTAGATAACCGTGAAAAATTTCTAACAAACTTTCGGTAATAGCCCGCCAAACCAAGGAAGCTACGAATCTCGGTTACATTTGTGGGTCTTGTCCATTCATCCACAACTTTTGTTTTTGCAGGATCAACAGTTATTCCATCTTTAGAAACAATGTGACCAAGGAAAGATATTTGTTGCAACCAAAACTCACACTTGCAGAATTTCCCATACAGTTTCTTTTCTTATAAGGTTTGCAAGATAACCCTTAAATGTTTTTCATGCTCCTCTTTACTTTTAGAAAACACCAAAATATCATCAATGAAAACCACCACAAACTTATCCAAGAACTCATGGAAAATTCTATTCATTAAGTCCATGAATAAAGCAGGTGCATTGGTTAGCCCAAAAGGCATTACTACAAATTCATAATGGCCATATCTCGTATGGAACGCGGTCTTCGGAATATCTGCCTCCTTTACCTTCAGCTGATGGTACCCCGATCTCAAGTCAATCTTTGAAAAAAACTGAGCTCCCTGGAGCTGATACAACTTCATTTGATGGCCCGACATCCGCTGAAGTAGTTGCAAAGGATTTCACCACCCCTTTCTGCTTGTAGTCTAACTGCTTCCCATCACTCAAGCTCCTTTTCGGACACTCGTTTGCATAGTGACCCATCTCATTGCACTTAAAACATTTCACTAACTGTAAATCAAATTTGTTTTCACCTTCACCTTGATCCTTTTCAGTGCAATCACGAGCCTTATGTCCCATCTTACCACATCGGTAGCACTTCCCAGAATTCATAAGACATTCCCCAGCATGCCTTTTGCCACATTTATCACAAACTGGAAACTTAGTTCTCTTACCATCAGACTTTTTTGAAGAATTCTTACCTTTCTCCTGCCACCTCGGTCTCTTCTTCTGCTGGTTGTTATAGAACACTTGGTCATCGGAAAACTCCATTTCCACCTTCTCAGCACATCGAACAAGCTTTTCATAACTTTTAAACTCTCGAGAAGCTAAAGCCCTTCGATATTTTGGCTTTAATCCTGAGTAAAAACGATTGATTTTACTATCAAGGTCTCGGATAAAATTTGGAGCATACCTTGCCAATCGAGTGAACCTTTCTTCATAGGCAGCCACTGAGTCTTCCTCTTGCCTCAATTCCAAGAATTGCTTTTCCATCCTAAGTCGAACAGCCTTAGGAAAATACTTCTCAAGAAACATACCTTTGAATTCATCCCAGTCAAGAGCATCAATCTCATCGGCGTCCCTGATATTTTTAACCATAGACCACCACTGATCTGCTTCACCCTCCAAACAGTAAATAGCAAGACTAACCTTTTGATTGTCTGAACACCCCATGACATCAAAAATCTTCTCTAGTGCTTTAATCCACCCTTCAGCTAGCACAGGGTCAGATGATCCTCTGAATGATGGGGGATGTTGCCTCATGAAATGTTCCACCACTGACATGTTCCTCTGCGGTTGATCTGGCTGATCTCGTGCATGGATACCAACTATAAGGCCCCAGCCTTAAAACCTTACTTAATCTTGAGTTATTACAAGATTACACATTGAGGATCTTTTCGGGTTTAGAGTTTTAGAGAATTAGATCATAAAACTTGCATTACATTCCACATATAAACAAAGTGGTTACATAAAGATAGTATTCTTCATTCCTATCAATGGAAACACATTTAAAATAAAACATGGATTATTTCTTGACACATCCTTGACTCTATCATCTTATCATGTACCTTTCCCTTGACCTGTGAAAAACATTTCAAAAAGTTGGGATGAGCATAAAAACTCAGTATGGGTTATAAACACATGGAAAGGAAACATGGGTACATACATACATAAGAGTGAAATCATACTTTACCCATAAAACATAGGCACTTTAACATACCTCATAAAATCATGAAATAAATCATAGAAATCATAAGACATAAAGGTAACTTGAGGCATTCATAACATTCTTACGTAGGGAGTAACCCTCTTGGTTACGTTTGGAATACCCATCACAGTATATTCCCTAAAATCTCTTCGGAGAAACCTTAATGTTTCACTCCTTCGCGTTACCCAATGCATTGGAGAGCTATAACGGGCTCACCCGCCCTTAGTTTATCACGGAACCACCCGTCTTCATAATAATGCCCAAGAACCATAACATAATCATATCACATAAAACATGCATAAAGGAAACATAAAATTTCCACATTTCAATCACGAGATATCAATACAACACATTGATATAAAAACATTATGAAAACCATTTTCAATACCAAAACAAAAGAAATGTAAAACATGGTATTTATTTCTCTTTTAAAAAGAAGGTATGGCTTGTAGAGGAAGCCGAAACTCAAATAACGGTTACGACGGCGGAGAAGTCGTGGTCGCCGCATACGTACGACAAAAACATTCCCTTTTGTCGTTTAGTAAACGCTTCGTATAAAAAAGATTCCCTTTGAATAAACGTAAAAGTCAAAGGGGTTTATACACCGTATAAAAGAAAGTTGTGTATAAAATAAAATATGCCTCAACGAAAGGAGATTGAGACGAAGTCCCATACCTCGTATCCGACTTGACCCGACTGTTCTTTAATCTCCTGAATAATAAACTTGAGTTAATATCTACTTGCTTATGAACCTTTTTCAAGTTCATTATTCCTTTTATACCATGTTATGAACATCATGTAATCATTTAAGTTAATAGTGTTCATTTTGTCGGTATTTGGTTCTTAAGTCAAAAATAGACTTCTTACACTTACATGTTGTTAATTTGGTCAAAGGTTCATTATATCCAGAATGTTATTCATGATTTAGATATCATATATGTCATATATATTCAGTACATACATGCATTTATAATATTACATCACATTTAGAGGTAAGAAATGAAATGCACCGTTCATGGAGACGGTAAGCCGTACGTACGCATGAACGCTACTTCCATTTCTATTTCATATTTTCTGGAATGGAATCATAATGATATAAGAGTATAATTCCAGTATAATAGCATATATAATATCATTAATTTTATCCTTTACACATCCCACATATGGTATTAACGAATCAAATCACTTTTAGGGGGCGGTAGTCCGCACTTCCTAAAATGAAGATATCGTGTTTTACCCATAATGGAAACCATAAAGGTATGCCAAAAATGAAAAAAAACAGAAGCTTAAGGAAAACATAAACATATTATATATCATATATAAAAATAGTGACATCATAATGGCCACCTTTGAAGGTGCTAAATGAGTGTTGAACAATCATCGTTTCGGGAGGCAGAATTTCTCCATCCACGGAAACTGTATGTTCTTTAACCATTTGATGTAGTTGTGTGAGAGTGTAGCTTAAATAAATCTTATAACAACATCCTAGTATATTGATGATACTGTTGTTGTTACGAAATAAGTAGATAAAAAGAGTTTAGGGGGTTGGAGAAGCAAAATAAATCAAATGAACATGAGAGAATGAATTACCTTAAAAAGTGTAACTCCTTTTGAGTTGAGCCTAAAGGCTTCCTTTGAAAGGATTCTGCCCAAAGGGAATCCTCTAGGATGAGGAGAGGGATGTGGAGAGAGAAAATGGGCAGGGGTTGGCCGAGCCAAAGGCTTTAAGAGTGTGTGAAATGAGGTAGAGGTGGGGGCCTTTTATAAGAGGAGAGGAGGGACACTTTTGGAAAGTAAAGAAATATTACATTATTTGAAAATGTGTTTCGGTTTTAAAAGGTCCCACATTGATAGAATTCGTGGTTAAGGTGATAAGGGTTCGAAATACACTCATCCAATTGGTTTTGGACATGTGTAGTTCATAGATTTTACATTATCTTTCTATTTTATTTAAATCGTCAAAAAATGATGTCATCGCTGCATCATTATTATGTCATATATAATTTAATTTATTTAATGTCTAAAAATTATAAAAAAATAATATGATGTAGGAAATATTTTTAGCTTTCCAATGACTATTTATAATCAAAATTTGGACTTGTATAACCCCACTTAAATTTTTTTTCATAAAACATATTATGTTTGTGTCATTTTCACTTTAACATTAAATAAAAATATATTATTGTCATTTTCCAACTAAAGTGGATCCATGGGGTCCCCAAGTTGATCCATGGCTTTTCTTGGTCGGCCATGACACAACCAATAAGGTTGGGACATGTGTCTAGGTCATTTCATTTTATTAAAGCATTATTTATACCTTAAACTACACTAATTACCACTAATCGCGATTAAAAACTTAATAAGTTACTATTCACCAAAAAATTATTTTAATCTCATTGAACCAAATTTTACTTCTTAATGACAACCATGTATGTCGGATTTTCAAAATTCAATACACATTAGTGGTAAAATTTCATTTAACTGAAAAATCAGTTTGCTTGATTACCACTTAGTGGTTTCACTATTCATCAAAAATTGAAGTTTTTCAGAAAATTACCAAAAATTCACTCTAAGCTATATTTGATATTCCAAATTCAAAAATGAAGTCCATTTTACAAAATTCAAATCATATAAGTCACATTAATTAATTCAATAATTAATTCCCGCTGCCAGAGCAAATAGCGTGTTTTTACAAAACAATAAGTATCAAAAGATTGACACCAGTTTAAGTCTAATTTCAAAGTGAAACTGATTCTAATGACCACCATTGGATAAAATGGTAAAAATATATTCTAATTTCACTTCAAAATAAATTAAAAACATAATCTAATCATATAAATAAATTAGATTAAAAAGCAGTTTTGATGTAAAATGCAGTATTTTTCACTATTCATTAAAAAAATGAATATTGTCAGAAAAATACCAAAAATTCACACAAGGTAAATTTTGATGTCCCAATCATAAAGGATAAGTTTATTTTGACAAACATAGTTTATAAAATTGTCAAAATATAGATTCAAAAATGGTTTGCCATCAAAAGGCAGTAAAACAATCTTTTAAGAATATTAGTGTATTCCATGCATAAGATTGTATTTATTTTCATTTTAAGCCTCTATAACACTATCTTAATAATTAATAGACATAGATAAAAATATCTATTATTCATTACTTACTTGGGATGTTACAATATCCCCGATTTGTTTAAACCAGGTGTGCATTTATGACCATTTTTAGTGCACACTGTGAAAATATAGTTAATAATCAATTATCTATTTCATAGGTGATACAAATATTTATATATATTCCATTTTACGAGATAACCAATGGAATATGGGAAAAAATTAATTTCATTGAAACTAAACAATATATATATTGAAAAAATATGAGGTATTTCTCTAATACAAAGATGCATCCCAATGATTTTTAATAATCTTCACTTCTCATTATCATCTATAGACTCATAAATTCCTCAAAAAAATAATCATATATCAAATAAAATATGAGGTGTCCCAATTTAAACATATATATATTTATATATTACATTATATCCAGTAGATAAACATTATTTATCATCTCATAAACCCATAAAATAATCGATTGGTTTCTTTTTAAATAGGTTATACAATCAATATATTAGCTAAGATGTAAGTAAAAATTGAAAAATGGAAATTAATCTAAAATATAAAAACACATACAACTGAAAAATAGTATGATATTATATGTATAAGTAACATATTTTAATCATTACCATGTTAAATTAAATGTAAAATTTTAGGAAAAAACTAATAACAATGATCTACAAAGAAATTATAAGAATATTAATTAATAACTTCTTGAGATATTAATATAAAAACACATTTTTAATAATCATAATCATTACCTTAAATAATTATAACCATCCTAAGTCACTTACTCATAGTATCCATTGAAAACAAACACAATATTGTCCACGAATTATTCACCCCTCCATGAGTATCTTACTTGAACACATGCATATCAGAAAACAAAATATCATTTATGTATACATATTTAACAATAAATACGTGTTCTATAAATTACTTGGAGGATTATATAGAACCCTAACAATTAATTAAACATATATATGTGTTCTGGAGGAGTAAAATCAATCATCATATCATAAATAAAATATTTATGGAAAATTTAATTTATAAAATTTACAAATGGAATCACTTGAGGTTAAATCGATGAAGACACATTTATATAAAAAATAAATACATGAAAATGTTATTTGAAAATTATCTTTTAATTTTGATTCCAAAAAATAACATTTATTAAAATACATCCATTAGAGATAAAGTAGAAAATTTAAGAAAAATGGAATATCGTTAAGAAACTATTTTGATCATTTTAATTATTGTAGAAATTACAATTCAAATAAAAATTACATTTTTAATGGATGAAGTGAAAATATTTAACATAATAAATTTTTTAAAAAAATTATTCTATAGAGAACCATTTTATAAACATGATAAATCTCTAATGGAAATGTTCATGAGTGGATTAAATGAATAGTGGTGGAAAACGTTTTATATTTTAAAATATATTCATTGAAATCCAAATTAGAAAAGTATTAAAAAAAATAATTCTGTAAATATGATAATGAAATAGAAAAAGACACATGGAAAACATTAAATCAGGTAACCAAATATATATGAGGACATTGGTGGAAAATGAGAATCTACACATCTAAGTAAATGAGGTCATTTGTAAAGATAATAATTATTCTAAATTGCATCAGAATTTTAAAAAATGGATAAACTCAAAGAATATTTAATTTAATTGAATATATAATTTCCCCTAAAATAAATCATATCAAATATATAATATTAAAATTTTATGGTTAAAAAAATTCTTGTAAAACAATATTCAGTGTTTACAAATATTCACACAAGAAAAGATATTGATTTAGGAAAACCGCTTATAATTGATTTCACAACATAAAAAAATAAGAAAGATGAAAGAATAAAAATAAGATGTAAATAAATTAATGAATATTTTATAATAATTATATGATACAATGGTTTTTAATTTACACCATATAAAATAACATTGATATCATAACATTAAATCATGTCTCAATGACTTGAAATTGAGACCTAAACCCCTAGGACCTTAGTAAAATTTGTAGAAAAAGTCAACCAATGGTATAACATGAAAATAAAACATTAAATATAATTATGTAATTGTAGTCTTGATAAAATATTCTATATATTATTTATATGTACCATGGGTGGAAAAAATATACCCTACATAAGAATCATGTCTAAAATATGGTTGTTTTATATGAAAACCCTATTCAAATATCATACATTCAAAAAAAGTCATATAAAATTATTTTTAAAATATATAATATAAAAAATTATAAATGGGAATATATTATGATACATTAATAGGTAATAATTTTCCAAAAAAATGTGTAATAAGAAACATTAAAATTCCAAATAAGGATATTGAGATAAAGAACACCATTGCATCTTTTATAACCACTAAATCAAAACCCATAAATCATAGAACATGAGATGGATCCATTAATACCTTTTATTTAATTATTAACATTATTAAAATGAATTCATAGGTATTATATACACCAGATAAATATTACCTATGTGGTTAATATGGTATAGGTGTAACCGAACAAAAATAGAGATGGGAATTTGTTATTTTATATTTATGATTTAAAAAATGCGGTCAAACAATCAATGTAAGAAAAGTACTCTCATTATTATTTATTTCAAAAAAATAATTAAAATATATTATTCTGTCTACTTATAATGAATAACCAAGTATTATTATTCAATTAATAGTTATTTTTTATTTATTTTCCATAGTGCATGTTTTTAGTTTTAATTATTTGGAATATGATTTGTATTTTCAATATTAATCTTCATTCATTGATAAGATTTTCATAATTTGATGATTATTTATGTTAATAGAATACATATTTTACATTTATTAATAATTAAAAAAATTAATTAAATGACTATTTTATTTATGCCTAATAAAGACGTAATTGTTGAGATCATTTTTTCATATTTTTTAAATGAACAAAGGGTTGTATATTAACACAAAGTTAAATATTAATATAAAATTTCTAGTAATGAAATAAAATATTGTACCCATTATGTTATTAAAATAATTAATAGTTTCTATAACAATTGAAAATAAAATTACATAAAAACTGAATAAATTCAACCACTTATGTTTTGGCCCGGTTTGGGGCATTCCAATATTCAAATTTTTAGTGGATGAGCATGAATGATCAACCATTAAAATTGGTTTTTACACCATTGTAAAATGGGTTTTAATGGGGTTCATTCATGGAAATCAAAACAACCAATTTTTACCACATCATTAATGTGGTATGATACATCTTTCAAAATCCTGATGGCCATTGTGTCTCTTACCAGTGACACTTTGGAACTCCCAATGGATTAGAGGATGGGTGGTCGGGCTAATCTCACCCTATTATAGGATGTATTATTTAATTTGGGACTTTGTTGTCATGTTATTTAATATTATCAATTCTATATAGAAGAATGGATATCCAAACACTAATAACTGGTAGCTTGATTATGGTGATGGGAGTATCTATACATGTCATAAGAATATAATTAATGTGAACATATTTTCGTATCATAGGTTATCCATTGATGAAACATTGTACATGATTCGTAGGTTCTCAATCATAGTATCCCTTATTAAATAGTCATTATAGTATATATATTTATGTTTTTTACATCAATATATCTAAGATTTCTATAGTATATTACTTTCTATGAAGGAGTTAAATCTTTTTGGCCTTGTGATTAGGGCTATGACGTGGAATACAACTCATATTTGTGAAATGAATCAGAACCAATGTAAAATGATTCCAATTCGTAAGAAACATTTTAAAATTTTGGTTCATTTTATAAGGAATGATCTATTCTATTTTCAAATGAGTTTTAAGGATGACTAGTAGAAAATTTCTTATTAGTGGTTGTTGTGAGTCACATAGATGAGAAGACCATTGTGGTTGTCCTAGGGGTGTAAGGACACAACAAGTATGGGTTGATGTCTTAAGTAATATTGAACAATGTGTATGGAAGTGGGAGACAAATGATTTTGGGATTAAAAATCAGTGTTGTGTATTAAAAATCCCATTATGTAGAGAATCACATCCATGTTTGTTCGATTTACACATTTGATGGCCATGTGGTAGGACATAACAATGTATTTTTACATCATACATAAAAGACATTTTCATTATGTTTAATGTTGTGTGATAGGGATTTATGTGTGGGTATATAAATATAAAAAATAATTGATCTACTCATGGAAAATTATCCTACATATCCTATTGAATATAGGTGTTAGAGTCTATGTAGATATGATTTAATAGGATTTTCATCATTGAATATGTGAAATTTGAAAATCAGATTAGGCTTATTGATATAAATATTATCTAAGATTTTTAAATAAATGAATACCCTTTGATGGAAAATAAGACATTTTTAGTACATAAACTCCATAAGGATTCCCAATATGTATGGATTTAGATTAAGAAAATTGTATACTCATTCCATATATGTATTACCACAAGATCCATGTTTAGTTTGTGTGAAGAAGATAGAAAAATATAAAAAAAACGTTTTATATGAGAACTATTTTGAAAATGTACAATTCATTCACTGTAATGCTATGGTACCCTAAGAGGTATATGATTATGATACCCATAGAGAATATAAATTCATGAGAGAATGTGGGATCTAAGATATTGTGTATTATAATGTGACAACTATGTGAGGAAATTATGGTCTTCCTTAGTAACATGGTCGTGTGAAACTATTGATAGAGATATATTGGATATAGTAGTTAGTACTTCATTGATGTCATATGAATACTTTTTATTACAAGAACTATTTTTCTTGTTCTTTATATCGTTCCAGGACCATTGGTAGGTAATGAGGATAACTAAACTCTTTGAGCTTATTTATATATATTTTAATTAATACAATAATATAAATGATTTACATCAGGTTAAATGCCTACAAGTATATGATATAATGGGAGGATAAGGTATTATAAGAGACAACACTTACTTTGTATGGTTCAAGGGAAAAACAGCATCCATCCAATTGTCCAAAGACTTTCATTTTTTATTGATTTTTATAATCCACTTTTCAAGGGGTGAGGTGGAACCCTTATAAGTCCCATAGGTGTAAGTATTACATGGATTGTAGGCCATATAATAATTAATTTCCAATAGGCTTTAAACATTACATACAACCCAATATAAATACCTGGAACTGCTCCTCCCATGCATCTTTATCAAGCTCATTTCTCATCCTCCTTCTGAATCTTGTTCCTTATTGGTTGTCTGGTTTTCATCTTCACTTAAGGTGGCCCAAAGGCCTTGAGGTTTCCCAAAGGACATACAGACCTGAACTCCTAAAAGGACTTCGGGACCAAAATGGTTGCCCGAAGTTCCAAACGGGGGAATATTCACGGTAGCTACAATGCCAAACAGTTCCTGCTACAGTTTTTGCTATAGTACCTACTACAGCACTACACAGTTCCCGCTAATGTAATGCTACAATACCACTACAGTACCCCTTAAAATTCTCCTCCTCCTGGATTTTATTTTGTTTCATCTGAATGCACATAAGGAGTCCTCACTAACTAGACTGAGGCTCATGTGCAGGAGGGTAAAACAACAGAGCTATGCTATTTCATGAAGTATATAGATTCATCATATTTCAGAATATTTTTTGGGGTATATGATCACCCAATGTGAGGGGATACATGTAATTGGATATATAAATGATTTCCTTGTGATCATAGAACCATTACATAATTAGGAGATTTCATAATTCTATCCAATTACCATGATATAATCAATTGATTGTATGAACAGGGAGTCATCGTGATATCTATTGACCTAAAAAATATCATCCATTAATATATTTCATAGATTATAACATGTAAAATATTATAAGAACAGTTATTGGATTTATTTACTTAAATTCCACATTTTTATGTTCTCATATATCTATTTTTCTCACTATATATTCAATAAGGAGACTTTTATATTGGTTTAATCCCCTTTAATTTCTTATTTTCCCAAGTCTATTAATGGAATCTTCAAGTATCAATTATATATCAAAAAAAATAATCATTTTCAAGGTTGTTTGTATAAGTTTATACACCCATTTTCTATAATCCTACAATTTTTGGGAGAACCACATGCATGTTTCTGAGGTGGTGGAAATATTATATATAAGTGATTATAGCCTCATTACTATTCTATGATTAAGGTTTCATGTCATCTACGATGCACTCCATTTCATCACATAAGAAATGATTATAAAATTCATTCATCATTAAAAATCATATAATTGATGTAAGTATATGATATATTTGGTTTTCCATGGTCAAATATGTAATAATCATCCCTAGTTACCCAAAGTCAGTGCATTATTACATGACATTGTCATGATCACAAGAGATCTTGTCTCAAAGACCAACTAGTTTAGTAGACTTAGAAGTACTAGATACATACATAAGTTTTACATTACATCATGAAATAAAATAACAAAATTTTTCACCTTTTAACACACTCATATCCCTTAGACTATCATTGCATCTCAATAATAATATACTTCTTCACATCCTAGGAAAAACAAAACATAAAAAAGGGTGAGATCAGATGCCCAATAATGATGACAATATAGAAGAAACTATCATAAATAAGCATAATCATTTAATGAAATGTTTATGACTAAAACACAATACTTTTAAACTTAATAATTAGAATAATATGTAAGAGATAAATTTAATAATTCCATTTAATTATTCACATTATTATTCTACTAGTTGAATAATAACATAAAATTTCATTATCTAAATTTATAATGATGCAATGAATAATGTCGGACATAATAACCACGTAGTCAAGGCCTCATGCCAAGACTATATATAAGAATTTTTCAAGGCCTTATTCCAAGTCAGTAGTTTTTCTCATGAGACATATGGATGCATCGAGGAGCTATAGCTGGCTCCACCCATCACATACTAAGTACAATGAAATCCTCATATGAAAATTTTGAAACATAAAACAATCATTCATATTAAAACTAGAATATTAAACATTATTAATTTAACAATAAACCACGAAAGGTATGAAAATATCACATCCACACTCAACCAGATCACAAAACCATCAATATAATATGGAATATTGTATCTTAATAAATCAACTTCAAACAAGCGTAAAATCCAACAAAGGATGTTGGAATAGATAATATAAATAAAAAAACTATATGATTGAAATAACTTTTTCTACATTGAAATCATTCAAAATTAAAGAAAAGATTTATTTAGAAAATATTTTTGTAAACTCGTATGGGAAGATTTGAAGGTGTTATAGTGTCTTAAAATAGCTGCACCCATCATATAAGTTAAAAAAATATTCTTTCTTTAATTTTTCTTATGATATAATATGGAACCTTGTTTCGAAAGAGGTGGAAAGATTCCTTTCAACTAAATATATAAATATTCTAAAAATGGTATAAATGAATTTAATCCATTTCCTAGGAAATAAAAAAAAAATTGAAATACATTTTAAGAAAGAACATATGTGGATGATAAAGAAGTCCTAGTATATACCTATGTATAAACAACCTCAAAAAATAATGAGATTGTAAAATTAACCCTTATCTTGTACTTTTCCATAGTCGATGGTACATATCCACTTGTACAATAGTGAAATCATTATTATTAAACTATAAAATAACAATATACATAAATATGATATCATATATGATCTTCTTAATATTTATTTTTAATTATATTTCAGTAGTATCATTTTTGTTGGTCGGAGTGGATACTCAAGAGGGGGGGTGAATTGAGTTCGAATTAAAATTTCTATTTTGAAAACATTGTTTTAAAAACCCCCAAATAAAATACTGAATTAAACTGTAGTGAATTTATATTAAAGTCAAGGTTCTGTTGGGTTCTCAAGGGATTGATTATTTCCCAGTTAATCAAAACAGAAAGGTTGATTAACTTTTGAAACCAACTTACTGATTTACAACTAATATAAATGCCTGAGAATTTAATTATCAAAGTGACTTTAAAACAGTTTTGGTTTTAAAGTAATTAACAGTGGAATAAAAGAATAACTTTGAAAGATATAGCACATCAGATATAACCAAGAGGTTTAGTCTCAAGACGAGACATAGTCCTCTCAAAACTTTATATAAAAGTGATCCACACCCTGGATCGGGGATTCCAACAGTATACAACTGTCCATGTCCAAGACCTCTACCACTGTTATCCGTGGGAAACAAAAACAACAGCAACCAGCTATTCAGGTCACGCACAACCTCTAACACTATCCCAGTGGGAAATAAAAGATGTAATAGTGTTGAGTGAGGATTTTCAAATCCTTCAGTTAAAGCATAGGAGACAGTGTGTGTGTAAAATACAGCATATAACACACACATCTCAATATGTAAAAAGATAAATCACAGAGCAAATATTTAGAGTTTAGAAATGGCTCTAGTGATTGTTGTGCAGTTCTGGACTTCTTTGATTGATCAGAATTTGTTCTAAGTCCTCTTCTAGTTTTTGTCTAGAAAAAAGAGTATCGTCTGTTTCCTTGAATTCTAGGTGTAGAGACAGTCGATGAAGCCCTTGCGTTATGTTCTCATTCTCATCTCTTCACTGGTAAGTAGTGATGATTGTGTTCTTCGTGTAAGTTCAGTCATCTCTTTGCATTTCACACTCGGTTGTTCTTCCAGCACACCTTTTGGTCTATATTCATCTATGTCTACTTCATTGTAGTAGCACATCCTTCCTTTATTTAAAGAACGTGCTCCGGAAAAAGATGATTTACTTTTTGCAGGTATGAGGTACGGTTCCCTGACATCCAACAACACACATTAAATAAATGTCAGTGTATTAAAATATACCTGATATGACTGTTGGTTAGATTAAACAATGATAAATAAATTAATGTAGTGTCGGGTTCTGTCTCTAGAACGGTAGTTCTTAATATCGGTAGACTTGTGTAACAGTAGGTGTCTGTAGTTCTGAGTATCAGTAGACATTTTTAATGGTAGACTTGTCTGTTGGTAGACTTGATGTATCGGTAGTAGTGGACTTGTAACAGTAGCGGTGGATCTGCCTTGTAACGGTAGCTGTGGCTCTTTATCGGTAGACTTTGCATAACGGTGGACTTCAGCATATCGGTAGCTGTCAACTTTGCTGTAGCGGCAACTGTCGACTTCATTGTATCGGTAGCATGCAACGATGGACTTTGGGTATCGGTAGCTGTACCGGTAGCAGTTTCGGTAGCTCTCTTATAGAGGTAACTCCAACATATCAGTAGACTTAACTGTATCGGTCGCTGTGAGTTGTAAAGGTTTCTAGCTTGTAACGATAGCTATATGTTCTGACGGTAGCCACTGTCTAACGGTTGTTGTACTCTGTATCAGTAGCTTGTTTGTAATGGTATATGAAAACTGTTTGAGCATTCACTTGGCAGAATAAGTTAAGTCATAGTAAACATATATCTGATAATTCAAAAGACTTAATTTAAGCATAATGAAAGTAACAACATATATTAAAGTATATTTGAAATGTATTAAGCATAATCAAGATATAAAGAATGTATGGTTGGGATTATCAAAACACAATAAAGCCACTTAATTCCAGAGGGTTCAAAAATCTCCCCCTTTTTGATAATCACAACTTATGCCAAAATAAAGTAGTATCAAAGGAAAAATATATCAAAGTATGATATCAACAGTATAGTATTAGAGGAAAATTATCAGCAATTGATATCAAAAATAGTATCAGAGGAAAAATATGAAAACATGAATATATCAGGAAGTAATGTAGTATTAGAGGAAAAATATATCAAAGTATAATATCAACAGTATAGTATTAGAGGAAAAATCTCAGCAATTTATATAAAAAATAGTATCAGAGGAAAAATATGAAAACATGAATATATTAAGAAGTAATGTAGTATCGGAGGAAAAAACAAACAAGATTATTTGGTTTGAAAAGATTCGAATATTCCTCCCCCTCTCAATTTAACTACAGCATTCTCCTCCAAAGTAGTGATTTTCTCCCCCTTTATCCCCTTAGGTGAACAACATTCTCTCTCGCTCTCTCTGGGTACAAGTTTCCAATATGTTTCTCCCCATTTGTGATTAACAAAAAGGAGGGTATCAGAGAAAAGAGCAGGACTAGGAAAGAAAATATACAGAGTAAAATATACAGTGAAGAGATGAATGAAGTAATTGATTGATAAGAAAAAAGATACATTGGGAAAATAAAAAAGTTACAAAAATACAATGAATCCCATCAAAAAATGGAGCTAGAAGCACTAAATAATCCTCTTGAACATGTGTCTTTCCCTTGGGATCAGTAGAGGGTGGAGAGGTAGAGTCAACATGCTTTGGAATTCCTGAAAGAACCACTGGTGGATCAGCAACTGATACAGTAGAAGATCTGTAATCTGTCTCTCTCTGAGGGATCAAAGGTGTCAAGCTCCTGATGGCTTGAACTGGAGTTAGTTGAGGAGTACTCCCAGAGGCAGATGGTGGAAGGGAAGGTGGTACAATAACAGGTCGAGCATCCACATGTAGGAAAGGCAGCAAGAGATTCCTGAAATCCATGATGATGCTTCCACCTCTCTCCATAGCAGATACAAAATCATCTCTGTTCTCAATAAATTTGTCCAAGGCAGGAGTAAGCTCCCTGAGCTTACTAACCTGTTCTCTGAAGACTTGGGTAACTGGTGGTAACTTAATATTCTCAATCAAATGCTTGAAATGGTTTGTCATTTGGTGCTTGGTATAAACCTTGTAAAAATAAGCATCCACATTATTTTTGATTGCCTATTGAGAAGAAGTAGCTGCCCGCAGGTGATCACGAACAAAACTACTAACTTCCCTAGTGGTAGGAAGAATCTGAGTATATGATGCAACACTGGGACTGGCCTTATCCAATTCTTCTTGAATAATAGTGCGGATCTGGTCAAGGTTCATACTTGTACTGGATGAGGGAAGAGGTTTCATTGAGAAGGCCACTGTCTCCTTGAAAGATTGAGTCAGACTACTAACTACCTTCTAAACAAGTTCATCCTGACTGTTCAAATGTTCTTTGAATGACTTCTTAAAGGCCTCAAAAACATCCACAAACTATTTGACCACTTCTTTGATATAATGAATGTCAATGTGCACTTGGGTTTGAGAACTGTTTATTATAGTCAAAGAAGCAATCGATTGTCTCAAAGCAACTACAGCTCCTGTCCAACTCTAAATATGAGTGTGGCACACTTTAAGTTCATCCATCATTTCTTTCACAGGACTGGACACACCATATCCAATGGATAACTCAAGGGATTTCTCCACGCTTTTCATCTCTTCAACCATAATTTTCTTCATATCTGCCACTAATTTTCTTATTTATTCTATCAATTCGTCTTTTAAAGACTTAAGGTCCTCCTTGGTTGCCACATTTTCAGCCACAGTGGGTAAGGTAACTGATTCCTTTTGGGGTTGGTCTTCCTCATCAGAATCTCCATAAGAAAGTCCAAGAATCATATAGCTGGGATCTGATGTCCAACCTAAAATGTCCTATAATACTGATACTGAGCCAAGATTCTCTCCTTCACTTGGAACATTCTCCCGAGGTATCTCTTCCAACTGTTCTTCCTGAGGTAATTCTGCAATTTCCTCTACAACCATAGAAGATTCAATATCCATTTGTTCTGAGTCATTAATGACTCTCTCATCAATAGGTGTTGCTGCTACTTCTTCCTGATCAGCCACTATCTTGACTGGACTGACTATTAGAGGACTCAAACTGAGCTCTTTTTCAACATTCTCCTCATCATCTGCTTCACCATCAGCCTCCTTTTCTCCATGATCAGATTCGGTTGTATCATCTTCTTCAGAGGTGTCCTTGACAAAATATTGGCATGCTTATTCTCCTTCTGTTCTAGTCTCTTTATCATTGTCCTTCAAGATGGTTTCTCTTTTTGTTAGTTCTTTTGGAGGGCTAGCTGCTCCATAAGAAATAACATGATTCACAGGACTAGGGGGTATGTTTGGGTCTCCTCCATCCTCTACTGATGTCTCTTCTTCCTCAGCTTCATCATCACTGTAGACCGATTCTGGCTCAACTAGTCCAAGACCAGGATCTCTCACATCCTTTGGTCTAGAGGATTGATCCACATGAGTGAACTTGTCATAAATTTTTCCATCATCATTTACCCATGATTTCTTCCAAGGATTCCAGCTGAATTTTATGTATTTACAGATAGTTCTTATAATACAGAAGTTATCCTTAACCACTACCATCTTATCCTAAGGTCCACCTATCTCCTTCTCTTTCAGCATCACAGAAATTAGCTTTGAGAAAAACAAGGTATTTGATTTTGACTTTGGTCTAGTCACCTCTTCCACTTGAACCATAATCAATCTACAAAGATTGATTCTCACACTGTGCTTCAGCATGTATAACAGATATATGTCATGGAATCTCAAAGTGAAAAAGTCTCCTCTTCTCGGACTAACAACATGCTGAATAAATTTAAACAACAGCTTATCTTCTCCTACCATCTCTGCAGCAATCACCTTTCTAGGGGTTCCATTCCCTGTAAGCTCTAGCAAAGCATCTTCATATTGAAATACATCACTGGTTGAAGGTACAAAATTTGATTAAAATGCACAATCTCCTTCATGGGGAACTCTTAATTTCCTAGCCCATTCCACTGAAGTAAAAGATACTTCCTGACCATTTACCACAGAAATCATTCTGCTTTCTTCTTCAGATTTTTCAAAACGAACGAATTCGTAGAACTATTTTACCAGTCTTGGATATTAAGGTCCACTTTTGTTCGTGAAGCATTCTAGCCAACCTTGTTCTTATAACACTCTAAGAACCACGGACTTTATCTCTATAATCCATTCTGCACACACCACTTTTTCAACAAAAATCTCATGCTTCGATAGGTGCGGGTTTACTGGTCTTCTCTGAGCTAAACATCCACTGCCACTTCCACCGGCATCAGTACTAGCTACTTTTTGTCTCTTCGCTGCTGGAACTTCACTTCCATCAGTCATTTTAGGTCTCTTGACGTGGGCCATTATGGATTTGAGGCTAGGGTTCTGAAGGTCGAGAGATTTAGGTTTAGGAAAATTCGAGTAGACAGGTTCGCGGTGAGATTGAGTGAGTCTAGTTCAAGTTTTAATATCCTTTAGGATTCATAAATCACATAAATCATAAATAAAATAAACAATGGTTCGATGACTCGACTTTACATAATAATACAGCATGAAAATGTACCAGTAAAGTATTCTAACAGTAAGGTCTCCCTAACGGTGATGTCTCCTTAATGGTGAGGTCTTCCTAATGGTGGGGTCTCCCTAACGTGAGGTATCCCTAATAGTGAGGTCTCCATAATGTTGAGGTCTCCCTAACAGTGAGGTCTCTATAACGGTGAGGATTTTCTAACCGTTTCAAGGTTAAGTTATCATTCCTAATTCATGTCTAATGAAACTTAATCTTTCTAAACTTAAAGTCTTAGTGAAAATATCATCTAATTGAAGTTCAGTGCCTATAAATTCAAGTGTTATATGACCTCTTTTATAATGATCTCATAAAAAGTGGTGTCTAACATCAATGTGTTTGGTTCTAGAGTGAGACACAGGATTCATAGAGATATTAATCGCAGTAGTGTTGTCACAGTTGATTGAAACATGTTTAAAGTCAAATCCATAATCCAATAGTGTGTGTTTCATCCACAGAATCTGTGCACAGCAACTACCAGCAGCTATATACTCTGCTTCAGTAGTAGACAATGCAACTGACTTTTGTTTCTTACTACACCATGATACTAGGGACTTTCCAAGTAAATGACATGTTCTAGATGTGCTCTTACTATCTAACTTACAGTCACCAAAATCAGCATCCGAATAACTTGTTAACTCAAAAGATTGTCCTTTTGGATAAAACATACCTAAATTCATAGTACACTTAAGATATTTAAAAATCCTTTTAACAGCTAGTAAGTGTGATTCTTTAGGATTAGCTTGAAATCTAGCACACATACACACACTAAACATTATATCAGGTCGACTAGCAGTAAGATAAAGTAAACTCCCAATCATACCTCTGTAATTAGTTTGATCAATTGGTTTCCCAGATTCATCAACATCCAATTTACAGGTGGTAATCATAGGTATATCACATTTTTTAATACTATCCAAATCAAAACGTTTTAAAAAATCTTTAGTATATTAACATTGATTTAAAATAATACCATCTTTAGTTTGAATGATTTGAAAAGCAAGAAAATACATAATCTCTCCCATTAAGATCATTTCAAAATCATTTTTCATATCTTCGAAAAAATCAGTACATAATGAATTTTTAGAATATCCAAAAATAATATCATCAACATAGATTTGTACTATTAATACATCTTTTGAAATCCTTTTTATAAAAAGAGTGGGATCACCAATTCCTTTTGAAAATCCTTTTGAAATAAGAAATTTGGAATGTATTTCATACCAAGATCTTGGAGCTTGTTTTAAACCATATAAAGCTTTAGAAAGTTTAAAAACATGATTTTGAAAATGAGGATTTGAAAAACTAGGTGGTTGTTCTACAAAAACATCTTCAACAATAAAACAATTTCGAAAATCACTTTTCACATCCATTTGATATAACTTGAAATTCAGATGTGATGCATAAGCAAGTAAGATCCTAATAGCCTCTAATATAGCTACAGGTGAAAAGGATTCTTCGTAGTCAATCCCTTCTTCTTTATTGTAACCTTGTGCAACTAGCCTAGATTTGATCCTAATGATGTTTCCATATTCATCAACTTTGATTCTAAACACCCATTTTGTGCCTATTGTGATAGTGTCCTTAGGTATTTCTACTAATCTCCAGACTTTGTTTCTTTCAAATTGATTTAGTTCCTCTTGCATACCCATTACCCAAAACTCATCATTGATAGCATCATTGACATTTTTAGGTTCTAACTGTGAAAGAAAAGCTTGATGTTTAACCTGATTTATTAGAGAAGCTCTAGTTTGTGTTCCTCTATCTAGATTTCCTACAACATCATCTAAAGGATGGTTGTTTGGAATCCTAGTTGGTCTTGAAAAGGTAGGGCTAGAGATTTCATGTTCATCAACAGGTTGGGGTTCAACAGGAGCAGGTTCTGGGAAATTTCCAGAACTAGACGTTTTAATTATAGGTCCACTGTCTTTATCATTAAGGTTCAAAACAGAGAGATCATATTCAATATTTTCAAGAGAGGCCTTAGGTTCATGTGGATCAGTTTCATCAAACTTGATGTGAACAGATTCTTCCACACATTTGGTTCTCTTATTAAAAACTCTACAGGCTTTACTAGAAGTAGAGTAACCTAGGAAAATTCCTTCATCACTCTTGGATGAAAACATGTCAAGATTATCATTAGTATTAAGAATAAAGACATTCCATCTAAAAACTTTGAAGTTGTTAACCTTGGGTTTCCTATGGTACCATAACTCATAAGGGGTCCTCCTAAAAACAGGTTTAATCAAGACTCTATTAATAACATAACAAGTTGTATTTATAGCTTCCGCCCAAATGTAAACGGGTAGGTCATACTCATTAAGCATAGTTGTTGATATTTCTTGTAGGTTTATATTCCTTCTTTCCACTACACCATTATGTTGAGGTGTCCTAGGGGAAGAGAAATTGTGACTATACCCATTCTGTGAGCAGTAAGATTCAAACTCATGATTTTCGAACTCACGGCCATGATCACTTCTCAGGGTTCTAATATTAAGTCCACTAAGGTTCTCTATAGACTTGGAGTATTTTACAAATAAAGAACAATCTTTACTTTTGTGAGCTAGAAAATATACCCTAGTATATCTAGAATATTCATCTACAAGAACATAGACATAATGCTTCCCATTTAAACTAGAAAATATAGAAGGTCCAAATAAATCCATGTGAACCAACTCGAGAGGTTGAGATGTTGAAACATCATTCTTTGATTTAAAAGAAACATTATGTTGCTTTCCCTTTTGACAGGGATTAAAAACTTTTTCTGCTATAAATTCACGTTTGGGTAGGTCTCTAACTATGTTCTTCCTAGAAAGTTTTCTAAGTGAATGCACATTGAAGTGTCCTAATGTTATCTTCCAAAGCCAAGACTCTTTATGAAAAGCATTTAAACAAGTAATATTTTTCTTAGCTAAAGAATTTAAATCAACAGCATAAACATTTTCATTTCTCAAAGCAGCAAACACTAAAACATTTTTAGAATTAAAAACATTACAAGAATCATTTTCAAATTTAACATAAAAACCATCATCACATAACATAGAAATACTTCACAAATTGTATTTATGTCCATCAACAAATAAAAGTTTAGAAATTAATACTGAGTCAATGTTACCAATCTGGCCTAAGCCGATGATTTTTCTTTTTGAGTTATCACCAAAAGTGAAAACCCTCCATCAACTCTGACTAAGATTTTAAAGCATGAGATGTATCCTGAAATATGTCTGGAACATCCACCATCCAAGTAATAGGTCTTTTTACAGGATCTCTTTAGGCAGGTTCCCTACAAAATAGATTTCAACAGGAAATGATTTTGGTACCCATATTTTCTTGGGTCCAGACAGGTTAGCCAATAACACTTTAGGTACCCATATTGTCTAATGGGTCTCATAAAATTTCTAGTATCAACAGATTTTGAAAGATAAACCTTATTAGATCCATAACTATGAATATAACTAGTTGAAGCATATGAAGTTACAGAGCTAGCTACATTCTGTCCAGATTTAGGAATTAATCTAGTTTGGGTAATTTTTCTTTGTCCAGGTTGGTATCCTGTACCAGTGGTGTATCTAGGTGCTATTTGGTTACCTAGAATTTGAGTAAGAGTATCTTTACCATTGGAAAATTTCTCGAAGTCTTTCATGAGTTTCTCATTAGATAATTTTAGTTCATTATTCTCTATAAGCAACTGAGCATTCTTTTCTACTTCAATATCAAGATCAGATTTATGTTTAATAGTTAAAGTATATTGTTTCCATAAACCTTTGTAATTTTCTTTCAGCTCATTACAGGTTTCTTCTAACATATCACAATATTCAAACAGTTCAGATTTAAACATGTTATGGCATTCAGAACCATCTCCAGAATAATACAAATTTAATGTAGGAGTTTCTGAAGTTACCTCAGAAGTGTTTGTCATAAAACACATGTTTGCCTTATTTCTATGTTCAGTTTTAGAAACCTCAGATTCAGTGGAGCTATCCTCAGAAGCACTCCAAGTAGCCTTCATGGATTTCTTTTACTTATTGTCCTTGTATTCATACTTCTTCTTGTATTTCACCTTTGGACAGTCTGCTTTTATATGTCCTTTTCTTTTGCACTCATAACAGACAACTTCATCTGATTTATCAGATTTCTTCTAATACTTTTTCCAACGACCCTTGATGTTATACTTATTTTTGTAATTCAATTTTCTGAAAAACTTCTTCTTCCTATAAAACTTTTTGAATCTTATGGAAATGTGAGCCATCTCAGCATCATTGTCAGAATCACTCTCACTGTCTTCACAGCTTGAACATTCATTTATAATGTGAAGCTTTTCCTTATTCTTGTTCTTTGAAGTTATAGTTTTGAAGGGAACAGAATTCCTTCTAGGTTTATCTTCTTCTTCTTTATTCACCTTGAGTTCCTTTTCATACATCATCAGTTTTCCAATTAATTCTTTGACTGGCAGTTCTCCAATATCACACGATTCTCTAATTGAGACAGAATTTCCTCTCCATCATTCAGGTAGACATCTTAGAATTCTCATTATTTTTTCCTTTGCTAGAACATCCTTTTCTAGAGAAGTCATTGTGTTGACAATTTTGTTGAACCTCAGATAAATGTCAGAAATGGGTTCATCAGGCTTCATCTTAAAATTGTCATAATTAATAGTATAGTTATTCAATCTCATCTCCTTAACATCAGTTGTTCCTTCATGAGAAACAGCTAAGGTATCCCAAATTTCATAAGTAGTTTTACAGGCAGATATTTTATTAAATTACTCATCTTCTAGAGCACAGTACAAAGCATTCATAGCTTTACAATTATTATTGTAGGCTGTCTAAGTAGCTTCATTCCATGTAGTTCTAACAGCAGTAGGAATTTTATATTCTAATTCTATAGTAGTCCAAATATCAAAACCCATGATCTCTAAATGAATTTTCATTTTATGGTTCCGCTGAGCATAATTGGTGCCATTGAAAAATGGTGGTCTATTGGTAGCAACACCATCAATCATATTTTCCATGATAACTAAATTAAAGAAAATATTTTAAAGAGATAAAAATTTAGAAATAACAAAACTTTTAAGAACATTAAAATACAACTAAAATCACAGTTGAAAAACAGAGTACTTTTAGAAAATATTTAAACAACCTCTAATACCAAATGTTGGTCGGAGTGGATACTCAAGAGGGGGGTGAATTGAGTTCCAATTAAAATTTCTGTTTTAAAAACTTTGTTTTAAAAACCCCCAAATAAAATACTGAATTAAACTGTAGTGAATTTATATAAAAGTAAAGGTTCTGTTGGGTTCTCAAGGGATTGATTATTTCCCAGTTAATAAAAACAGAAAGGTTGATTAACTTTTGAAACCAACTTACTAATTTATAACTAATATAAACACTTGCGAATTCAATTATCAAAGTGACTTTAAAATTGTTTTGGTTTTAAAGTAATTAGCAGCGGAATAAAATAATAACTTTGAAAGATATAGCACAACAGATATAACCAAGAGGTTCAGTCTCAAGCTGAGACTTAGTCCTCTCAAAACATTATATAAAAGTGATCCACACCCTGGATCGGGGATTCCAACAGTATACAACTGTCGAGGTCCAAGACCTCTACCACTATTATCCGTGGGAAACAAGAACAACATCAACCAGCTGTTCAGGTCACGCACAACCTCTACCACTATCCCAATGGGAAATAGAATATGTAAGAGTGTTGAGTGAGGATTTACAAATCCTTCAGTTAAAGCACAGGAGATACTGTGTGTGTAAAATACATCATATAACACACACTACTCAATATGTAAAAAAGATAAATCACAGAGCAAATATTTAGAGTTTATAAATGGCTCTAGTGATTGTCGTGCAGTTCTGGACTTCTTTGATTGATCAAAATTTGCTCTGAGTCCTCTTCTGGTTTTTGTCTGGAAAACAAAGTATCGTCTATTTCCTTGACTTCTAGGTGTAGAGACAATCGATGAAGCTCTTGTGTTATGTTCTCGTTCTCAGCTCTTCACCGGTAAGTAGTAATGAATGAGTTCTTCATGTAAGTTCAGTCGTCTCTTTACATTCACACTCGGTTGTTCTTCCATCAAACCTCGTGGCCTTTATTCATCTATGTCTGCTTCTTTATAGTAGCACATCCTTCCTTTATTTAAATCACATGCTCCGGCAAAAGATGATTTACTTTTTGCAGGTACGAGGTACGGTTCCCTAACATCCAACAACACACATTAAATAAATGTCAGTGTATTAAAATATACCTGATATGACCATTGGTTAGATTAAAAAAAGATAAAGAAATTAAATCAGTTTCGGGTTCTGTCTCTGGAACGGTAGTTCTTGATATCGGTAGACTTGTGTTACAGTAGGTGTCTGTAGGTCTGAGTATCGATAGACATTTGTAATGGTAGACTTGTCTATCGGTAGACATGATGTATCGGTAGCGGTGGACTTGTAACAGTAGTAGTGGCTCTGCCTTGTAACGGTAGTTGTGGCTCTTTATCGGTAGACTTTGCATAACGGTGGACTTCAGCATATCGGTAGCTGTCAACTTTTCTGTAGCGGTAACTGTCAACTTCATTGTATTGGTAGCATGCAGCGATGGACTTTGGGTATCGGTAGCTGTAGCGGTAGCTGTATCGGTAGCTCTCTTATAGCGGTAGCTCCAACATATTAGTAGACATAACTGTATCGGTCGCTGTGAGCTGTAACGATTGCTATCTTGTAACGGTAGCTATATGTTCTGACGGTAGCTAAAATCTAACAGTTTCTCTAATCTGTATCGATAGCTAGTTTGTAACGGTAGCTGAAAACTATTTGAGCATTCACTTGGCATAATGAGTTAAGTCATGGTAATCATATATCTGATAATTCAAAAGACTTAATTTAAGCATAATGAAATTAACAACATATATTAATGTATATTTGGAATGTATTAAACATATTCAAGATATAAATAAATTATGGTTGGGATTATCAAAACACAATAAAGCCTCTTAATTCCAGAGGGTTCAACAATTTTTTTGGTTGTTAACTGGTTTGTTCTCCTTTATATGTTTTGTTACATATGTTGTGTTGGTTTTAGGAATGATTTATTTGATTTATATCAAGAATGATAATATGATTTTAATAATTATTTTTAATCATAAAATTAAAATTATTCTTGAATTGTTATGTGGGGAACGAAATCTCATCTCGTCGTGAAGATGGTAAGTCGTATGTACGCACGATAAAAAATATAATTTAATTAGTGGTGAAATAATATGTAATTATATTTTATACTATATATATAACCATTAAAATTTTATTTTTATTATTCATATTATTTATACTCATTATTATACACATCCAAATAATGATGTGTTGAATAACAAAATACACCACGACATGGAGATGGTAAGTCGTATGTATGCACGTATGGTGACTTTGTAATTCACAGGATGGATAGAACAATGAACATTGTCATACCAAATTAATAAAAAAATATTAATATATATAAGTTACAGTAGATATTATTTTAGTATAGAAATAGTAAAGAAAGAGGAAGTGGAAAAAGAAAAGAACTTTGAAAGAGGTGACGAAGGAATTACCTCTTCTTCAGGTTCTTCAATTTGATTTGAACAAATGGGATCCTTAAGATGAATTTATTAACAAGTTATTCCCTCTAGGATGAATAAAGGGTAATTGGGAGGATATTGGATCCAATTTTTGACACGACAAAAGTCCTTAGAGGTGTGAAATGAAGAGAAAGGGGAGTAACATTTTATAAGAGAAGTGAAGATCATTTTAGGAAAGGCTTGAAATATTATTTTATTTTAAAATCAATTTTGATTTATAATGGCTCAATATAGATTAATTTAGGGGATAAAGTGGATATGGGTCGAAAAAAACTCAACCAATATGTTTTAAAAAAGGTTATGTCACCATACTAATCTCAACTTTCAGATTTAACTCTTATTTAAATCATTTAACTTTTACCATATCTTCTTGTATTATTACAAAACATAGTTAATAAACATTCTATAAAATGCCAAGAAAATCATAAGTGGTTAATTAATTGAATATATAAAATTATATAAGTCATTTTTCTGAACCATAGATTTTTAGAACTATTATATATTTTTATAAAATATTATTTGTTTTAAAAAATTATTTATGTAAATTTTGACAATATTTAGTATTTGGTTTTTGTAAAAGTAAAAAAAAACTTGATTACATCACACTTAATTCATTAAATAAACCCTAACATTTCATTTTAACCATTAATATTAGTGTAATTCATCAAAAGACTCAATTTAAATTTATTTTTATAATATTAGTATCAATTATTTTAATCATTAATTAGTATGATAATTATTGCATCATCATTGTGTCTTAAATAAATTTTAATATTTAATGTCTAAAGAATATATATAAAATACCATGATGTAAGAAATCATTTTATATTTATAATTAATATTTATATTCAAATATATCTGATGTATAACCCTATATTAAAAAATGTTTATTTATTAAACCTTGAATTTTAGACTTTTAACTCTTCTTTAAATAAAATAATAATATATGACCAAATATAATCCAAGTCGATCAAAGAGGGTCATATTTTATTCCTAAGGTTTATTTTGGTCAAAATAATCTTATCCAATAAAACAAGGACATGTTTTTGTGTAATTATAATATCATATTTACCATTAATTACCTTATTTACTTTTAAATGTGGCTAAAAAATTCAATAGTTACTATTCACCAAAATTTATTTTCACCCTATTGAACCACTATTTACTTAATGATGTCAATCGTGTCTCATAGATTTTTCAAATTCAATTCACATAAGCAGTAAAGTTATGTTTTATGCAAATCATCCAATGTGCCTAGAAGGTGGGTAAAATGCATTAAATAGATCAATAAAATTTTATATATCTAATATTATTATAAATTGACTACAATTAATTAAATTTAACTTATATAGGTACTATGTATCTATTTTGAATAAAATAAATTTAAATAAAATAAATAATTATTTAAATAAAATTTCAGGTTTAAAGAATAACGCATTGTATTTCTAGAATATTACTGCATAAAAAGATTCGAGTGGTTCTTTGTCATAAGTTCATCAGGTTCCCTTGTTGCCTCTTCCATTTTATGGTTTTTCCAAAGTATATTTACTTGACGAGTCATCTGGTTTCTCAAAACCTATTCTCTAGTATCAAGAATCTTGATAGACTCTTTACAATAATACATATTGGGTTAGAGTTATGATTCCTCATAGGTGAGTACATGTGTTGCAGCAGGCATGTATTTTTTCAATAGTGGTATGTGGAACACATCATGAACATTGGAGAGACTTGGCAGCATTTCAAAATGGTACGATACAACTCGAATTATTTCTAGAATTTCAAAAATGTCTATTGTACTTGGGACTTAATTTACCCTTCTTACTGAATTGTATAACACCCTTCCCTAGAGATACATTCAAGAAAACCTGATGTCCAACTTGAAATTCCACATCCTTCCTTTAGTTATCGATATAAATATTTTTACTACTTTGAGATTCTTTGACATGGGATTGTATAATATTCACATTTTACATTGTTTCCTAAACATGGTCGTGGCCTACTATTTTTCTTTCACTAGCATCATCCCATCAAGTTGGTGCGTGACATCTCTTTCCATATAACGCTTCATATGGTGCCATTTTAACACTTAAATGGAAGATATTTTTATAGGAAAGTTATCCTAGAGGTAAATACTCATCCCACATACATTGAATTTCATGTGATCATGATCTCAACATGTCCTATAAGGTTTTAAAAGTCTTTTCTGGTTGACTATCAGTTTGAGGGTGGTAGGCGGTGCTCAAAAGTAGTTCAGTATATAGGGATTTCAAAATACTATTTTAGAATCATGATGTAAAACAGGGAACATGATCACAAACAATCGATAGGGGTAAACCATGAAGACTTAAAACATCATTAATAAATAATATTTTTTAAAGTTCATGTGGTAATTATTTTTTTTATAACAAGAAAATGTGCTGACTTGGTATGATGATCGAAAATTACCTATATTTCATCATTACTTTATGGAGTCTTTTCTATCCACATGACAAATCCCATTGTAATATCATCCCATTTCCAGTCAGATATGGGAAGAGATTGAATGACTCTTCTAGGTTGTTTTCATTCAGAATTCACCAAATGAAAAACCATACATCTTGACAGATAAATATAAATATCTCTTCTGATGTGGTCTAACTAATAATTTTCCTTCATATTTCAATACTTCATAGTTCTTCCAGGGTGTATAGAGAAATTGAAGCTATGAGCATCATCCAACAGTTCCCTTTTTAGATCATGTATGATAGGAACTCAATGTCACTTCCCAAATTTCAAAATTCCATCTTTATATTACATGTTATTCAATCTCCCATCAATCACAGCTTTAGTTTTCATTTGAAACCTCTCATCATCTGTCTCACAAATTTTTATCCTTTCTAGTATATATGGTATAAAAAACATTTTAAAAATTATTGGTTTTTCACCTTCCAGTATTATTCCCATATCTATATTCACTAGATCTATGAACATATGACCCCTTTCAACTCTCATCTTTTTCAAAACTACATGATCCTTTCTGCTCAAGGCATATAACATCATGTTTTCTTTCCCCGGGTGGAAGTGTAAAATGAAATCACAATCATTGAGTAGTAAGAGAAATTGTCTTTCCCACATGTTGAGTTATTTCTATGAGAAAATATACATTAAACTTTTTTGATCAATATAAATATCATATTTTTCGCCATATAGATAGTGTATCTATATTATCAGAGAAAATATTTTAGCTGTTAACTCAAGTTCATGAGTGTGATAGTTGTGTTAATGATTTTTTAGCTTCTGAGATGCTTAGGAAATAACTCTTTCATTCTACATAAGGACACAACCATGTCATTTAATTTATGAATCACTATAAATAAAAAATCCATTAGTATTTTATAGTAGAGTCGAGATAGTATCATTGAACAATATTATATTCAGTTCTTTAAAACATAATTCTTACTCTTTTTTCCAAACAAGTTTAACCTCTTTATGTGCGAGCTAGGATAATGGGATAGCCAATTTGGAACAATTTTATACGAAACTCTGATAATAACCTTCTAAACCAATAAAACTATGTACCTATGTTATACTCATCATTGATTTCCATTCATTTATTTCTCTTGTATTAGAATGATCAATAAATATTCCATCACTTGAGACAATATGGCCATGAAAATAAACCTCTGGAAGTCAGAATTCACATTTTCTAAACATCCCATATAATTCATTTCATCTAATAGTTTTCATAATAGTGCACATGTGGTTTTCTTTATCATCATAACTTTTAGAGTATACCAATATATCATTAATAAATACCACTACAAAGTCATCAAGATATTCCGTGAAAACACAATTCATTATATCAATGAAAATAGTGGGTGCATTAGTCAGTCAAAAAGACATTACTATAAACTCATAATTCCAATACCTATTAAAAATTGTTGTCTTCAGAATGTCTTCATTCATCATGAACAACTGATGATATAAATATTGAGGGTCATTCAAGTAAAAATATTGAGCTTTTGAACATGATCGAATAAATTGTCAATGTGTGGTAGGGGATTTTTGTTCTTTATTATTATAGAATTTATCTCCCTGTATTCAATGCACAACTTCATTGATCTATCTTTTTTCTTAACAAAAAGAACAGTGGATCCACATGGAGAAACTATATGGTGAATAAATCTTTCCTTACTCAATTCCTCTAGTTGTATCATTATTTCCACTAATTAAACAGAGGCCATTCTATAAGGGGTCTTCAATTTGTGCCTTAAATAAAAATTTATGTAAAAGTAAAACTCAATTTCCTTCTATGGAGGAATCCATGGTAAATACTCTGGAAAGACATCAACATATTCTACCATAATAGATACATCCTATATTTCAAAATTCCCTTCCACACCCATAGTTATTTCGCTCTCTTGCTTCACAATATTTGAATTTAGTAGAGCTACAGGGGGTGGATCTAGATTAGAATCATATGTTGATGTTTATGCTCTAAAGATAAGGGATTCCTTATCATCATCAATAATTGTAACCTCCTTCTTCTAACCATAAATTTTCACATCATGGTCTAAAATACAATCCCCACCAAGGATTATATCAAATTCAACCATGGGTATGACAATAATATCAGCATATAAAGAATTTTTATATTCTATAATGGTAACCAATTCCAAAAAAATTATTACAATTATACTTCCATTTATAGTTCTGACTAAAAACTCATTTGTTAATTCAAATTTGAAATAATTATTTTTCTTGGAAAACTGAGATGATATGAATGAATGTGATGATTCAGAATCAAATATAGCATTGGATAAATTTGAGTAAACAATTAAAGTACTTACCACCATGTCATTAATAACATCATCCTCAGTAGTTGTGATCACATAAGATTTGCATTTACCCCTTATCCATTTTTAAGGTATGTTTCCTTGGAACTCAAGACATTCATTTGCATAATGCCCCATTTTTCTACAATTTTAGCATTCAATAATGACAACCACTTTTTCCCCAGAAATCATGTGCTTTGTGACCTTTTCACCACACTTGTAACAAACTCACATTACCATCAATAATGTACAAATGTATTTCTTCAAATATTTACTCTTGGATAGAAATTCAGATTTTCCCTTCATCACCTTATTTATATTTCCATAGTGTTCAGTAGATCTCTTCTTTGATTTCATTTCATTAATGTAGTAGGACTTAGAGAATTATTTTTTTGTCTTGATAGGACATGAGACTATATCATCGTACTATGAGAAGGATTGAGAGACAAATGCTTTATAGTGAAATCTTTTTAACCCATCAAATAATAGATCAATATTACTCATTGAGTTACATATATAATATGATGCATGTCTTTCTATCCTTGTAACGTTCTTCTCATACTTTATGACATTCTCATTCTCATTTTCCCCATACTCGGACATTGTGTTTCTATATCACCTCGATGTTCAAGAAGAATTTTTTTTGTAAGAAAATTACTTTAAACTCTCTCCATCCCATGTTTGATAGTTATTTATCCTCCTTTGTGCTTTGAATTAATATCCCCCATTGATCTGCATCTCTTATGAGGTGATAAAATGCCATGAGAACTTTTTTCCATTTGTTACTCCCCTAAGAATGAAATATTTTCTCTAAGGAACCTGTACATTTCACTGCTACAAATAGATTTGTAGTCCCATTGAATGTTGGTGGTAGTTTGTTCATGAAGTTTTCTAATATTGATCCTCCATGTTGTGGATTAGGGTGCTGCATATGGGTACAGTTATTATTCATAACATGATTTAGTTGTCCCAGTATGGTTAGAAGCTATTCATCACCAGTTGAAACACCGAATCCACTATAACTATCTTGAGTATGTGGTAAATCCCTATATAGATTATGTGTATTGATACGGTTTCCATTACATACACTAGGAACCATTTCTAAAAAATTGAATACTCTAGATTAGTTTATTAATAGAAATACATTATTACAAACTTGTAAAATACCTAACAAAAATTGACAAATTTATGCATATAATCTATAATCACAAAAACAATATTTCCATTGAGGAATAATTTACCTCTAAATCCTTCATAATGGATTCCAAATAAAAGGAGATTTATCCCAAGCATATCTCTATAGAGTTTCATAACTAAGGGTGCTGCAAGGCCCATTGTCGTGCACCAATTCTCGTTCAGGTTGATCTAAAAGAAATTTTCAGGTTTTACCCCAAGATACATATATGCTAGAGCTTTCTCTACCTATTCATATCCAGAAAAGGACGTATTTCTTTGAAAATTAACAATATCTATACATTACAAAAATTCTCGGATGTTCATCTATACTAATCCTAAATATCAATCTTATGGTAATGTTCTCTAATAACTATTTTTCTGAATCATGTATCCATGTTTTGTACTTAACATACACTGATACATGTTGTAACTCCCCAACCTTTGTTACCCCAAGTCAGTGCATTGTTACATAACATTATCATGATCATGAGAGATCATTTCATGAAATACCTATTTTTTAGTATCCTTAAATGTACTAGATAAATACATAATTCATACATTACATCATGAAGTAAAAAAACCACCACATTGTGTCCACTTTGAACACACTGATATCTCAAACTAGGTCAATCATAATATACTTCTTCACATCCTGGGAAAAAGAAATCATAAGAAAGGGGTGAGGTTAGATGCTGAGTAAGGATAACAATATTGTGGAAACAATCATAAATAAGAATAATCATATAAGGAAATGTATAAGACTAAAATAGAAAAATTTTAAACAAAAACATAAACATTATATGGAAAAGATAAACCAAATAATTCTATTGATATATTAACATTTATATTCTATGAGTCTAATAATTACATTTAATATCAATAGCTAATTTCATAATGATTGAATGCATAATTATGGACACCATAACCATAGACATCAATCCTCAAGACAAGACTAAAAATAAGATTTTTTCAAGGCCTTTTTCCAAGACACTGGTTTGACTAATGTTACCTATCGATGCATCAAGGAGCTGTAGAGGGCTCCACCCGTCACTTACTATGTTCAATGCATTCCTCATATGAAAATATTGAAACATAACATAAACATTAATACTAAAATTAGCATAGGAAACCTTAATAATTTATCCATAAACCATGAATGGTATAAAAATAGAACATCCACATTAAAACATATCACAAAACATTCAATACAATATAGAATATTATATCATTATAAATGCACATCAAAAAATTATAGAATCTAACAAAGGATGATTACATAGATAAAATCAATCCAAATATTATTTGACTTTAATATCTCTTTCTACATTGAAATCATTCAAAAGTAAATAAATCATTTATTTTGAAAATATTTTTATAATCAGGTAAGGGATTCGTCAAATGTGTTATAATGGAATAAAATAGTCACAACTTCCGTATAAGTTAAAAAACATTCTTTCGTTAATTTTTCTAAAAGGTCATAAAGTGCCTTATTTGGAAATCCATAGAAATATTAATTTGAAAACATTTAATAAAAAGTATAACAAGGGTATAAATGAATTTAACCCATGGTCTTTGAAATAGTAAAAAATTATTTTGAAATACATTTTAAGAAAGAATGAATGTGGATTGTAAAGAATTCCCTATAGATACCTACGTATAAAAACCCGTGAAAAATAAAGTGATTATAAAATTAACCCTTACCTTTTACGTTTATTTAATAGAGGGTAAATTAACCTCCTCAATAATATTGAAATAATTTTTTTAAATTATACATGAAAAAAAACATAAATATGATATCATATATGATCCTCTAATATTTCTTTGTTAATGATATTTCAATAGAATCATTGTTTTCAGTTTTAATTGATTGTTTTTATATTATATGTTTTTTTAAGTAAGTAATTTTTGTTAAGGAAAGGATATATTTTATTCATATGTAGAATGATATTATGATTTTATAAATTATTTTTAATCATCAAATTAAAATTATTATTGAATGCTTACGATGGGGAACGAAATATCATCGCGTCATGGAGATAGTAAGCAGTATGTACTGATGAGTGACAATATCATTCTATCAGTGGTTAAATCATATGTAATTGGATGGTATATTAAATATAAAGAATAATTATAATGTTATATTTATTATTTAAATCAGTTATACTCATTATTATACCCATCAAAATAATTATGTATTGAATAACAAACTACACCACTACGTGGAGATGGTAATCTATACATACTCAAGTATGGTGAAGTTGTAAGTAATAGGATGGATAAAATAATGAATATGGTATTACCATAATTATAATAAAATATAAATATGTAGAGGGTATTTGAATTATTATTTTAGTATGTAAACAACAAAGAAAGAGAAGTGGAAGAAAAAAAGAACTTTGAAAGAGGTGATGAAGTAATTACCTCTTCTTAAGGTTCATCATTTTGATTTAAACAAAAGGTCTCCATATATTGTCTTTATGATAAAATTAATTCTTTTAGGTTTCATTTAGGGTTGTTGGGAGGATATTTGAGTATGGTGTTTTCGAGCCAAAAGGCTTTGGAGGTGTGGAATAAAGAGAAATGGAATTACACTTTTATAAGAGAGGTGAGGGTCAGTTTAGGAAAAGGATGAAATATTATTTTATTATAAAATCATTTCTGGTTTCGGATGGATCCAAATTGATTTATTTATAGACTATGGTTGGTATTGTCAAAATACTCTCAACCAATCAGTTTAAGTCAATTTTATGTCACCATATTAACCATATCATTTAGATTTATCACTAAGTCAAATCATTTATCTTTTCCATGACGTCTTGTTTTATTATAATACATGGTTATTAAACCTACTATAATCATCCAAGAGAAACCCAACTGGTTCATTAATGAAATATATATAATTATATATAACTTTTTTCTAAATCATGGTATTTAGGACTATTATATAATGTAATAAAATATTATTTGTTTTAAAAACTCATTTTTGTCAGTTTTTTCACTATTAAGTATTTGGTTTTTTGAAAGGAAAAAAACATGATTACATAGAAAAAAATAAATTAAAGAAACCCTAAAATTTCCTATTAACCTATAAAATTAATGGAATTTATCAAAATTCTAAATTTACATTTATTTATATATTTATAATATCATTTATTTTAATCTTTCATTAATATGGTAATTACTGCATCATCATTGTCTCATTAAGAAATTTTATTATTTAATATTTAAAAATTATAAATAAGATACCATGATTTAGGGAATAATATTATCTTTATAATGAATATTTATAGTATAATATATCTTATGTAACACCCAATAATTAAAATGGTTTAGTTATTAAACTTCAAATTTTACACCTTTATCTAATAACAAATTTCATAATCTAATCCAAGTGGATCAAATAGTATAATATTTTATTTCTAAGGATTATTTTGGTAGAAATAATTTTATCCAACAGAATTTGGACATTTTTTGGGGTCATTAAAATTTCAATTTTACCTTTAATTATCATATTTACTTTTAACTGTGGTAAACCAAATTCCAATGTTAATATTCACCAAAAAATATTTTCATTCTATTGAAACAAATTTTACTTACTGATTTCAACTATGTCTCTCAAATTTTTTAATTTCAATTCATAGGAGCAGTAAAAGTACATTTTATACAAATTTTTAAATGTGCCTAGAAGGTGGGTAAAAGGCATTAAATAGTTGAATAAAATTTTATATATCTAATCTTTGTTATAAAATGTATTCAGTGAATTACATATTACATATATAGGTATTATGTATCTATCTTGCCTTAAAATTAATTTGAATAAAATAAATAATTATTTTATATAAAAATTCTGTTTGAAACAATGACGTAGTGTTTTTCGATATACATCAAAAATTGAATGTTTTCAGCAAAATACCAAAAATTCACCCTATGCTAATTTTGATATTCCGAAACCAAAAATAAAGTCTATTTTTCAAAATATAATTTATGAAATTTCAAAATGTGGGTATTAATATTCATAACTACAAGATTGATTAGTCATGGTGTGCTAGACCTCAAAGTTGTGTACAACGCAAGCTGCTGTATTATTCAATGAGAAATGTTCCGTGGATGATTTGGGAGTTAAAACATATCTAAAATAGGTGTCACATAACAAATCATGAATATGAGATCATCATATTAAGGATAATCTTAGTCTCATGAAGCTTTATAAATTTTAGAGAACTTGATTATTTGGGGAATCACATGAATTACAGTTAATGACAAATATTAAATTCATATTAATTATCAGATTTAAGGGGAATTCAGAATTAGGAGATATCGTATCTTTGATACAACATATGAATTAAAATTTCCATGAGATTAATATTTCATGGATAGTATCAGGTGAATGATCATTTTGGGATTATGTTCCCATATGATGGTTTGAGAGATGCATGATTATGTGACCTGATAACATGATCCTCAAATGCACATATAACCAAGTCATATGGTGTATTTTTGAAATTGTTGTTTTTATCAAAATGAAACTTATTATTTAATTTTTTTCATTATATTATACTTTCATTATTATTATATAAGAAATAAAAAATATCCCTCCACAAATGATTGTCAAATGATGGATGGAGGTGATGATTTCTTGGAAGTGAATGTTTTCATGAATTACAAGGGACTCCATTTCTCTACTAATATTCTAGGAAGATCATGGTATTTTATTTAACAACTTAGGTATAAGAAGAGGTGGGGACAGATTCTTCACAATCAAATCATGTTTTAAATATATCATGTTTTTATAATCTCATATAAACCCATTGCATAAGAAACCCATTGTGTGAACCCATCACATGATCTCATATTGTAATCCATGTCATGTGAAAGAAATCCATATTCTCATTACATAACCAATGATATAATTTACATGATCCATGGGATCAGATATCATGAACATGTTCATTTGATCATGTTATTTAATAGTTTTAATATTATCCAATGAAACATCTGAGGTTATGAGATTTTCTAACCCTATTATCATTGTTTAGTTCAATTACATGATATAATATGTGTCATATGTTCACTTCCTATTTAGGCAATAATTTTATAAAAAACTATTAGGTGTCTTCAATAAATTAAGATGATGTGGTGATACCATATAATTTTTTTGTGATCAATAGTATGTAAAAAACAAATTCATGAGAGTTCAGTGTAATCTAGGTCATGTTTTATGGTCATCATATAAAAATCACTTGAAGTAATAACCATTTATTTCTTTTACTATATATGGGATCATTCATTAGAATGAATCTAAAATATCACCACCATGGTTTGGGATAACCAATCACTATTATATCATCATGGATAAAAAAATTATGGTGAATATATCTTATGATTTTCATTTTATCCCTTAAAAGAACCACTATCATAATTATATATTAATTCATCTACCAATGGATATTTAAAGTGTATAAAATGAGTCTTATAATGGTATCAATGTCTATAAAATGATATTTTATTCAATGATTTATATAATTCGCAAACCTATTAATATTCTAAAAAGGTCTAATGGTAGTTCTTTTCAGATAATTTATATTAGAATGAAAGGTTCCATATATAGGATAGTGAAGTTGGCTTCTATCATTATGTAGTAAAACTGATTTATGGTGCACTAATTCTAGAAGTAATCCATTATTAATTACATAATATTTCATATGCCTAGAACGAAATATAAAATAATCCTCCCATCATAAATTTCCTCATCAACCGTTCCACGTAGGGACATTATAAATATAGATATATGAGACTCATGGTCATTTCAATATGAGGGAAGATATTTTTACCAAGATGACTCTAAATGAATCTATAGACCTCAATACATATTCTATAAAAACATTAAAATCCAACGGGGTAGATGTAAAATACTTTTTAATCAATGATGAATGGAAATTTATTGGCTGGGGAAGAAGGGTTTCATTCATGAACCACCACATTGTCGAACAAGTTGGCTTCTTGGTAGTGTATGATTATGGTTACCGATTACTAGTTAATAAAATGGGATGAATGATGGTATCCACATTTAAAACAATACAAATGATTGTATGTGGAAAATAAATAAAATTTTTCGTTCCCTTACTAGTGATGTTATATTATCAACATTATAATATTTATACGGAAAATTCCCCATATAGGATATCTGACCACATCATGTTTTTTATTGGGGTAGAATGGGTCCCACATTGGGGCCTCAACTTCTTCAAAAATCATGTAATTAATAAGAATCATATTAGTATAATTCTTAATATAATTGGCATGTCTTTCCCATGATGCTAAATAATTGGAAGATAAAGAGGATTCTTATATATCACAATCATGTATCATTAATTCAATACTTGTTTCTATCCACATCAATTACCCATAATTTAATTTAGATATCCTTAATACTATGTGATTTTTATTGAAATCGGTATGACTGATTTATCTACTCAGATTAATGGATAAAATTTATTTATGTGTTATTCGACATGAGGATTGTGCATCACTGTTGGTATGTTTAAAAGAAATTTTCTATTCCTCAGATCCGATCAAAAAGGAATACAAGGGTTGAATTCCATTTCTATATTACGCTTATCATTGAAGAGGTTAGAGTTTGAGTGATCCCCCTTAATTTTGTTCGGGATGTTTGTCTCGCCAATGATTATACAAATTCATGGGTTTTTTATATAAACATGTCCATTTTGAATCCTTGGTGATGAATGACATATAACTACTACTAGGGGTTGATCGTGAGTGTACATGGGATTCGTTTGATTAAATACTCTAAAGGGTCACAAAGAATATATCTTCTAGTAGAATTGTTCTTCTAGATATTCCATTGTAGATGGTTTTGTAGTTTACCCCACACCATCATCTATATATTCACTAACTGACACAATGTAATTGGATAGAGTGACCATGGGGATATTCCTTCATAAAAGTCACTTAATTCAACTATAGTGATGTTTCCCACCACACTCAATAATTAGGATGAGTTTAGAAGGAATACATAGGTAACTATTCCCTAGATATTATTTTATCAAGGTGATATTTTGTTAGAAGGATTTGGGAAACTCATCACTCTAAATGAAATCTCTATTGACCAATATTCTACTAATGTTAAAGCATTCCTCTGGGAACTCAGTGTAGGACACATTTGTTGACATCTTATTTCCCTTATATGCCTCAAAATTTATAGTTTTATATTCTTTGTTATATTGTGGCTGGTGAAGATAATGGAAACCACCCTAGCTATAGTAATGTGTCATGTTAGACTTCACTGATAAATATATATATAAAATTTATCTTATTGGACATGTGATTATATTAATGTTTTTGACATTTTCCTGAATGATAAAGAAATTTGGAAACTAATATACTCTATATTGTACCCTCCAAGGATTATGATCCCCATAGATTCCTTAGATGCTTACCAGGATACCAATGAGAAGGGTCCTCCATGTCTAATAGATCTAATATTGGTGGTAGTTACAGTTCAAGAGGTAATTTCATCCATACCCCCAGAAGTTCCACCTCATGTACCTACTGTATAGGTCATTTATGAAGTTATGTCCTTATATATGACTATAAAGATGAAACCTGAAATGTCAACATCATTGAATCCTTACCCAAATTGAACCGGTATGTTTTTTACTTGAATTGTTTGTTAATAAATTAATCCAGTATCTTTCCATAACACCACAAATTATAAAATTTCTCATAAGGTACCCTCAAGAACAAAGCCAACTATGGAGGGAGAAGATAAACTGTAAAAAACTCTAATGGGACCTCAATCACTGGATGAAGTTCACTGTGGAATATAAATGACCAAGAACCAAAAATTTCAGTCCAAGTGCATGGTCTTAATGCACTAGTACTTTTAAACTTTATGGAAACACAATTAAGTATGCTCGTAAAGTCTCCTAATATTAGTATATACTCTACTGGAGATGTTTCCAATATGGAAAAATCACTGGGAAAGTGTAAGTATGTATTAATAAATTTTGTACATGATCATGTATGTATCATATTTCTTCCCTCAAATGTTTTATATAAATATTCATGGTGTTGATCAATATTCATTGATAGAAAAAATTCCATCTACATCTCCATGTAATTTTCCAAAGGAATAAATAATTATACCCCCACATGTTAAGGGTAAAAGGATGTAATTATCAAATCTGATGGTTCAAAATGAAACATTATAATTTTATATCATCTTTATTGATTTTTTGATGGAACTATATTTCTAAAGAGTAATAGTCATCAATTTTTTAGTTATAAAATAATATACATATTCATAAAAGATTCTAAATCCCTCTAATTAATGATGACATCCAACCTAATGAGGTCATGTCTAAGAATATATAATTTAAATATAATTATGTGGTGTTAGAATGAGTTCCTCACTCATTGATCTAGTCACAGAATACATTCTTGTTCCCTAGAGAGGCCTAGTTTGAGGTTTGAGGAACACAAACAGTGAATAATATATCATATTAAAATTTTTGGGCAGTATTTATAGCTATATAAAAGAGGTTACTCTTGATTAAATCAATTACTAGTTGGATAACCTCTATTATATGTTCACAACTCCCAGCTATGGTGGGATTGACTATTGGGTACTCCATTCTAGAGTAATGTTACTAGATACTTTTCGGGAGAGAAATGGGGCCCATGAATTTAGAGTTTCAATAGTAGATGCATCATCAATTGACATAGAATATATACACAATAAACTAAATTAAGCATGAAAATATTCCAAAAATATAGGGACTCACAAAAATATGGCCGACATGAAGAGTTTTGAACTTGGTAGGCTTCCACCTGGAAATTAATTCCATGGTTACATCGTGAATGTTTTGGAGATAATGGTAGAAGAATATAAAAATAATATTAACGTTTATTAAAGGGATAAACACTTTTTTATAAAGTTAGGATAAACTGTAATATATTTTAGATATGAAAAGTAAATTTTTAGATCAGTTGGTTCGATCAATAGCCAGTATATGAAAAATTCCAAATGATCCTGATGAGTATTCTGTGAACATGTTCTCATTCTGTATAATTCTACATTTACATGTTTATTTGGAGATTAAGGGAGAAACTATATTTCTTAGACAATCCTCCAACCATTTAAATCATCAATAAATACAATCTATTGAATTTTGTATGGTATTTTCAATCCTAAACACAATTTTATTTATGTTATTATTAATCCTAAACTCAAATTTTTAACTATTGCTAGTATCATGATTACCATATAAACTATAAATCATTGAGGAACATTAGGATTATCTGAAAATTTTATCCAACCCATGAATAAATTTACATACATGAGATATTAAAAATATCATCATAATAATGGATAAAATATGAATAATAGTATGAAACAGCATCACTGACACCCTAGAAATTGGCCATTGGAAATTGTGATGATTTAAACTATCAAAGAGGGTGGTTTCATTGAATATTCTGAAAAAGGAAATACTATATTTTTTTACTATGATAGGGGAATTAAAAAAAAAAAATTATTATTTACGGTGAAATTTTCAAGGCCCAAATCATTGTGTCCGTTTATTTTATTTCCCTCATATTTTGTTAACCATAATATGATGAGACCATAGTGGGAAAGAAAATGATTTTTTCCCAAGATTCCCATTTTAGGATTTTAAACTAGCTTGTTTATACCAATTTCTCATTTTCTTTAAATTCTAAATAATGATATTATAACTAAAGGAATGTGTTTAGGGAGTAAATAATTGATTTTTTTCCTAGAGCTCCCTTTTCTAGTTATTTTCTCGGTGAGTACAAAATCTCATTTTTTGTTGGTAAAGTTAATATAGGTAAGACTAATTCATTTATGATTTTCTATGTGGAATTGTTTTCAAAAAATTGGTAGTATTTATGAATATAAAATTTTCAATGAATATTGTAGAAGTTTAAGGTCATATATCATTGATTATATATTTATGATATTTAATTTTATAACACTTAATTTATATATTATTTTAGTCTATGTCCATATAATTTTATTATATTGTCAATGAAAAATAAAAATTTCATTAGTGATGGAATCATTGAAAAGGAAAAACATTTTATGACGAACCCAAATTGGGGTGATGAGATGATATAATCTTGTTGAAGATGATAACAAATCCCATATGAGTGATAAGTTCCACTACCATTGATTTAAGTCACACATGTAAGCTTATATATCTTTGTATATCATTGAATCCTTTTATCAATGTGGTAGGATATAATATGTAGAATCTAATATGGGGAATTAATGCATTTCAAATACAGATTCCATTATTTTCAATACATTTTATTCTAATGGACATGAATGATTTGATGGGATTCATGTTCTCATATTATGATTCAGTTTAAGGGAAATGAGTAATATATAAGGGTTTATCCACCTATATAAGCGTCAGAAATAAAATTTATAGTCATGAAGTATGATAGAAATGTGTTATTATGTGTAATGTAGGGGGACGAGTTCCATCAAAATGAGTATCCACAACCAAGATTCATGCATGAATATTTTATATGGTGACATAACAATGAGTTTGTTGAATCAAAATTGAGAGATTGATTATGGACTACTTAAATCACATTTCATTGAGTTTTAATAAATCTTATTGAGATTGTATTAACAAGATGTGGTTGATTATGAATAAAAATATGGTAATGAGTTATAAAATATTATTTCTAGGTAACAATTGGTCTAGAGGAACATTTTTTAAGGTTAAGGCACAACAATTTGATAGCTTGTGGATCATATACATGATCCATATGCATGAATTCATTTGTAAGAAGTGTGTCCACAAAATCTATATATAATCCCAACCAATGTTAATGAAATGTTTGGGAATAATCAATCCCATAATCAATGATTTAGGATATAAGGAAACCATTATCCCTAAGGTTCCTAGCTTTCTTGAGAGAGTTTCAATTTCATGGGATGAGTGAAACAAATCACTAATATATTTATAGTTTTACTTATAGAATATCCTGATAAATAGAGGTACATATTTTAGATTCTTAAAGCATGGACAATATATTACATATTTTAAGGTCATAGGAAGGAAATCAATGAAATGATATACAATATCCTTACTTTTATAAATAGTATAGTATAAGGTAAAATAGAATCGAATAAGTCAAATCTACTTGAGTAGTTTGATTATGGTCTAGGTAAACCAAATATAAAAGCTTTTTAGTATATGATACTAGCATAATATAGACATGTAGTTTATTATCAATAGTCACATTGGGGTATTGTCTTCTTTTGTAATTTTTCATGGGAAGACATGGATCATATGATGGTTTTCAATGTAAAGTAACATCTAAATGATTTTTATATAGATCATATTAACGATCAAAGATAATGTGATCATAGTAGATATTATTTTTCCTTATATTTGGACATATTCCATTAACATGGTTCATGGAATATTTTCTGTGATTTAAACACTTGAAAAATGATGCAATTTATTGTGAAGTAGCTATCCATATGAAATTTTGATTCCCTAAAATATACACCAATGTAATCTAGACATTATTATTTCAATAGGATATTGAGAATTGTAATTCTATTTTTTCTATGAAAATGAGGGTTAAGAGAGAAAGAATAGTCTATTAATTGATTCAGAAGATAGGACCTACATGATTTGTTCATCCTTTATTAATGACCAAAACTTTTCCTAATCATAGTAAATGTAATACATAGATAGTGACGAATTAAATTTTTTTCCTCCAACAATTTATTTCTAACAAAAAAGTATTTTTTTTAGTTATGTATTACTAGTAGTTTTTTCTCTAGTAATATAGACCATCTTGGAAATTGTTTTCTGATCGTACAATTATAACAAATGTGAATTCATATTAATGGAATCTTTTGGGGTCTGGGTATATGGGAGATGTGTAAGACAAAAAAAATTAAGACATATAATGTTATGAATACATAAACACTATATTGATTAAGGAATATATATGATGTAAACCAAGCATCATGGATTATGTATCATGAGTAGTGGGTTAATATAGACAAGGTTGTCATGACCAATGTTCATTAATATGAGGGAAGGGATAGAAAACTGAAATGAACATAATTATTTTAGAAGAAAAAGATATAATGTCTCATTAGTCACACCTCAAATAGACCCCGGGTTGAATACTAATACTTAGGGAAGTTAAACATTAATACAAATATTAGAGGAATTACACATTTCAATAAAAACATCTGGAGATAAGATGGTCCATCCCAAAAAATCCAACAATTTTATATAAAAAATGGAAACTAAAATCCAACCCATTTGCATGATTAAATAAAAATATAAAAATGTAAAAGGAAGCTCCAAATTATGCAACAAAAATAAAGTGTATGAAGTGACACAATGACTATTATGACGCCTAAGCTAGTAAGGTCCAACACGGTACCTATCATCTCCAAACAAACATGAAAATATCTATATATAAATTGGGTTACATACCTGTTTACTTAGTAAGAAAATATAATGTCACTAATGCACAAGTGGGAGAACAGTAATAATGAATCTATGAGAAAATAATAGAAAATAAATAGAACCTAACAAGAAATACAATCGACCCCAACCTCACCTATTTATGATCATGAAATAATGCAAGTCAAGTAATGAAAAGTAGTAAGAACATTGATGATATGGTACCCCACACCACATCCCACTGGTTAACTGCTTATCCCAAATGGTTGATTCTCTAAATCTACCACACTCTTTTACGAGACTCGCATTATAAACCCACCTGCACACACATAGGTGTCAGTGATATTCATGCATTCTAGAAATATGAAGCTGACCACATATTTCTCGCAAACACCTAGGCCACAAAAATATCCTCATTCAACCCACATGAACATTGGCCTCATCCCAATAACACTTGTGGAATCATAACAAAACTCATCCCGAAGGATCCTAGGAAACAGTCCTCACCCACAGACACCTGGGCATTACAAAAACACCATAACCTGCCTGAAGAGACTTAGGATACCAATGCCTAGAAAAGTGAACTATGAAGAGATAATAATCATCCATCCATCCTCCCAATAGGATGTTATTAATGGATTCCCCCCCCCATTATAATTTCTTTGTTAAGAAGATAGTTCTCAACATGAGGGGTGTGTATAGAAATCACAAGGAACTAAATGTATAACAATATATTTATCAACACTTCTATCAAACCTAAGGGTTTTAAAAGAAACAACCAGCCCACAAAAAACTAACCATTGTGCAAGCCCTAAATTCATATATTTAAACAAGCAATAGCCATATCTGAAGCTGATAACTGATAAAAAAACTCAAGAATATCTCTTATTTAACAGACATTTTATTCAATGTTGTCATGAATTAAATGTTTTTATTCCATCCATGCCTGGGAAAATACCAACCACAGAACACCATATGTAACAACATAACCCACACTGTCACACAAACTATTTAGTGCCATCATCATTCTTCAATGTAATGCTTTCCAAACCATTCAAAAAACATAAGAACCACTAACTCACAGTCACAACATCCACATTAATAGCGCAACCAATTCACCACCTGATTTCAATCAAACTACACAAACACATCGCACCCAATAAACATAACACACAAATTTGTAGTCCCAAGACACAGAAGGTTCATCAATTCCACAATCAATCAAAAAAACATATATGAGACTCCATTATACCACCTACACCACCAAATACACATAAACATATTCCAAACTACAACACAACACAACTAACAAAAAACACTAGGATAAAAAGAACAACACATAGCATATAGTCACACAAAATAAGTGAGAAGTATTTATATTTAACCAAAAATAATTCATTAGTTTCACTTTTTTATTTCAAGGGTTATCATAAAATAGTATATTCCTAGCGAGTCCGTTTCATTAACCATGTATTCAATATTTTCCCAAATTTCATATTAGCTGCTATTTAATAGAGGATCAAACAAATGTATAAAGCATCAACCTTGTGCAAGAAAATACCACCAATGACCATGATTATTAACTGTGTTATATCCCATAAAACTAAAAATATTGATCAAATATAACATATTAAAGAATAAAAATGTAATCATCATCTACCCCAGCCCCATATATTACATAGTTAACAAAACCAGTAATCATAACATGCCCTATTATTTTTAGGATAGGTTCGAACATCTTCGTAAAAAACTTAATTAAAATTATGATTTGGCCATATAGACAATGTGACGCCATTACACCCACCCTACATGATACACAATTAATAGATAGATGAAGAAATTTTTACATAGAATAACAGTTGATCGACAAGTCCTCATTGAGCCAAAATAGAGGGTTGAACAAGCAATAGGGGACTATAAAGAATACCAAATATTAATTCCATAACAAAACACCGAATTCTGTGGGGAAGAAAGGCTATAGGGGAACCAATAGAAAACATAAATGTAACACCCGAGACTTTTATGAGAAATATTTTGTTTTTATGTTATATAAATCATCAATGGAATATTTAACTACACACATCACTTTCTTGGCTTGCTTTACACGCAATCATGACCTTCCTCGATAGTTTGCGTCGTATGCAATACTGAGTTTCACTAAACAACAATATGCTATTAAAATATTATTAAAACTAGCCATTATGAATAGTAATAACCACTTTTTGAAAATTTATGAATTTTATTTTTCAAAATTTACTTCATTTTTGGATTCAGAATATCGAAAATATCGTAGGGTGAAATTTTGGTATTTTTCTGAAAACTTTCAAATTTTGATAAATAGTGAAACCACTAAGTGGTAGTTAAAAACTGAATTTTTCATAAAACATAATTTTACCGCTTCTGTGAGTGGAATCTCAAAAAATCTGAGAGACACGGTTGATGTCAGTAGGTAAAATTTGGTTCAATGAGATGAAAATAATTTTTGGTGAATAGTAACTTTTTACTTTTATTTTCCATAGTTAAAAGTAAATAAGGTAATTCAGGGTAAAAATGATATTATTATTACCCTAACACATGTATTAATTATATTGGATAAGTTTAATTCGACCAAAAACAACCTTAGGAATAAAATATGACCATTTAGGCCCGCTTGGATTAGATTAGGACATTTATTATTAATTTATTTAAAGAAGGGTTAAAATAGTTGAAATCAAAGTTTAATAAGTATATAATTTTTAATATAAGGTTATACATAAAATAAATTCGACTATAAATATTTATTAGAAATATAAAAAGCTTTCCTACATAATGATATTTTATTTTTAATTTTTAGACTCTAAATAATTTAATTTATTTATGACACAAAGATGATGCAGTAATTATCTTATTAATGAAACATTGATATAATTGATGTTATAAGTACCCAAATAAATATTATTTGAGTCTTTTTATTAATTAAAATAATTTTCTAGGTTAATATGTCATGTTATTATTGATTTAATTAACTTTTTTTGAACTAATCATTCTGTTAATATTTTCACAAAAATCAATTACTAAATAGTGTCAAAATTGACATAAAATAGTTTTAAAAAAAATATTATATTAGTAATTTTTATTTTATTCTTAAAAATCTAAATTTTAGCCAAATGACTTAGATAAGGTTATATATATTAATAATAAACAACTTGGGGTTCGTTTGACTGCTTATAGTATGTTTATTAACCTTATAGTATAAGAACACAAGAAGACACGGTAAAAGTAAAATTATTTTACGTAATGTTAAATCTAAATGATAAGGTTAAAATAGGAACCTAAACTTGAATAAATTCTATTGTATGAGAGTATTTCGACACATCCCCACCTTATCTTAGAAATAAATCAATTTGGAGCTATTTAAAACCGAATTTGACTTTATAATAAAATAATAGATTTAGTTATTCCAAAGGTGCCCCTCTCCTCCCTTATAAAAGGGCACCTCCTACCCCTCTTCCTCACACCACATTGAACCTTCAAGCTCGGCCAACCCCTTCTACTGTCTCCTATCCACTTCCCTAGAAACATTCTAGAGGTCCTGGTCTTCTTCAAATACCAATTTTAGTGCCCTAAAATGAGATCTCAAAGAGGTGCTTCAAAGATGAGGTAATGTCCGATTACCAATTCTTTCAACTTTATTTATTCTTCCACTTCTTCTTCTTCTCTAGTTGTTTCATTATTAAGTAATAACATCAGTATCACTCATATATTTATATGTGACTATAAGTATTAAACAACCCAATTTCACCATCTATCCATCCTAAGGAAAACGAAATCACCGCACGTGTGTACGTATGGAATACCGTCTGCACGCCGTGGTGTAATCTATTTTCCACCACCACATTACTTGGATGGGTATAATGGTGTAAATAATGACTATATATGACTATTATAAAGTTATATTGATTCTGAAATAGTATACATACACTCCAATACAATTCCCCGATCATGGGGACGATATCATCGCTCGTGCATACGTACAGAATTCAGTCTCCACGATGTGATGCGACTTGTTCTACATGATCTTCATTGCATAATGATTATATAAATGAATTGAGTGAATAAATATGATATATATTACACTAATACCAATCTGTAAATTAGTTATCTATAACCTAAAAATAAGTATAAGAATTTATTCAACAAAACACGCATAAGAACAAAAAGTAATAAACACCTGAATAAACAAGTAGTAATGAAATATTACTAACAAGAAGCTAAGAATATGACCATATATGATATCATAAAAATAATTATGATTCTAGAATAAGTCAATAACATTATTTAAATCATTATATAGGAGGTTCAGACACTTACGAAGCAAATCAGACCTAAGGTAAGGGAAAATATCACAATCTCATTTTTATCCGAGATTGTTTATACTTTGGTATTTACTGGTGTGTATTTTATCATCCACATCCATGTTTTCTCAATATGTAATTTTATTTCCATACATCTGCAATTTTTTAAATCCAATTTTACACTTCGGTGAGTTTTTAGTAAAATATTTGAAAGGAATATTTTGTCGTTTTTCGTACGAGGTACTTTTTGACATTTTGACAAAAGTATGAGAAGAATCTTTTTTTAACTTATACAGCATGAATAGATTTTTAAAACATTATTTTCAAGAAGATTCTTTTACAAGTTTTCGTGTTTATTTTTAATCATCTTCTTTTAGTTTAGAATTGTATGACATGTTAAGAAAGGAAAAGTGTTTTTGAAGTATAAAGGATATTTTCCTCAAGAATGGAGTTCCAGTGTTTTATCAAAATTATTTTCCATCTAAGATAATATAGGGTTCTGTTTCAATCACTATTATTACATGGATTTGATTATGTTGTGATGGAAATATTTTTATGAATTCATTTATCTTATATGAATTGTTTTATGATGTCACGATGTTTAAGATTCCCATTTTTATTACATGGGTTATGCTATGATGTATGGTTTATGATTTTGTGGCACACATAAGAATGGTATCATTATGAGATGGGTGGGACTTATATCTCCCTCCAATTCATTGGGTAAAGATTTTATATCTCCTGAGATAGACATGGCTGGAACGGAAGGTTAAACCAGTTCAGTGAAATAGGACTGAAATGAGGAGTGAACTCGGTTCAGAAATGGACTCTGTCCAATAAGATAGTCTTGGCAATGAGCCTTGACTAATAAGAAATTATTATATATGATTATGTGTGTATGCCACAAAGTTTCATGTTTTATGTTATGATAATTGGGATTACATTTCACTACTATGATTTATCCCATGTTATGAGATTATGATTTCTTTTGCAGGTTATGATTTACAAAAGATATGTTCTTATGTATATGATGTGATTGATATTTCTTTTGTTTACCCTTACTGAGCATTTGATCTCACCATTTTGTATGTTTTCTTTCCCCAGGTCAGGAATAAGGTTATTAAGTAAGATATGCCAAAAGGGACTATAGATATGATGAAATAAATGGGAGACAGTGTAGACGCTTTATGAACCAGTTTTTTATGTTTCCCAGTTTCTAAAGAAACTATACCTATACAGTCCTTTCCTGGTTTTGTTATATGTTGTAATAAGTGTGATTCAATTCTGAAGTAATAACAATGTATTTAAAGTATGGGTCATTATAGGTGGTATCAGAGGAAAGGTATAGTCAACCTTTGGAAAATAGGATATGAAAGCCTTAGTAAGAACTCTAAGGATAAGTCTAAGCATAGAACACAATCTTAGTGTTTTAGATATGTCCCTGAATAACCTAGGATAAGACCTTATGTGTGAAATTTTATTATTGATTATGTGGTTTTCCTATTATAATTAGTGTTTCTAACACTATTTTTCTTGGTTTTAGTCATTGGCTGGAACCCGAAGAAACCGTGTTAATGCGGAATGCGACGGAAAATGAAATGATTGTCCCCCTGAGCAACCAACCGTTATGGGAGATGGAATGAAAAATCTTGTAGCCATGCTAACACAACTTTCTCAAGCTATGAATCAAGCAGGACTTCCAAACGAGCAAAGGAAGGAGCAACATTCTGGTGAATCCTTCATGAGGTAGCATCCACCTTCATTCAGCGGGTCTACTGATCCATTAGTTTCTGAACAATGGATTAGTACTACTGAAAAGTTATTTTCAGTTCTTTAATGTTCTGAACATGATAAATGCATCTTAGCAGTGTATCGTTTTGAAGGTGATGCTGATAAATGGTGGAATCTTATTAAGAATATGAGGCAAAGGGATGAAATTGAGTCCATGGAATGGGACGAGTTCAAGAACTTATTTTTCAATAAGTACTTCCCTCGTATTCTCCGAAAAAGGATGGATATGGAGTTTCTTGAACTAAATCAAAAGGATAATGAATCTGTTGGTACCTATGAAGCAAATTTTACAATACTTGCAAGGTATGCTTCTGGTATTATTATCTAACCTGAGAGTAAGATCAATCGATTCTTTAGTGGCTTAAAACCAAGTCTTCGAAGGGAGTTAGCCATAAGGGACTTCAATAGATACGAGGAAATTGTTCGATGTGCTCTCAAAGTCGAGATGGAGATTGGAGTAACCCATCAGTCATATGGGTTTGATAAGAAGAGGAAAATGGAATTCAAAGGAAAATCTAAAGAGCACACAGAAAAGAAGATGGGCTTTCCCTTATGCTCAATGTTTGGAAAGAAACATGGAGGGAGTTGTCTTAAAGAGACAAGTAAATGCTTCAAATTTGGAAAGGAAGGTCATAGGGCATTTGAATGCCGCAATGATGGGAAGAAGATTTCTAATGTGGCAAACAAAGGAAGGGATACACAGAATGAACCTACTACACTTTAATGTTTCATGTGCAAGGAGATGGGGCTCTATGCCAATCAATGCCCAAATCCAAGGGATTGATGATGATGGTCAACGTCAATAAACTCTTAAGGCTAAAGAGGAAGGAAAGTCGCATGAAATCTCTATCCGCGATGTGGATTACGATAACGATGTGGTGAAAGGTACACTTATCATCCACTCTAAAGTAGAAAATGTTTTATTTTATTATGGATCCACCCACTCTTTTATTTCTGAAGAATTTTCTAAGGATATCATCATATTACCTCAACAATTAGATGTTGAGTTATGTGTGACAACCCCTAATGGCACAACAATCGCATCAAAAGTTTATAATTCTTCTCCGATCGATGTTTGTGGGAAAGTGCTTCCTGAAAATCTTGTGATCCTTCTTATGGTGGAATTTGATGTGATTCTTGGCATGGATTGGATTTCTTTATATGGAGCCCATATCAATTTCCAAAGAAGGGAAGTCACATTTCATATTCGAGATCAATCTATGATCATCTATTTATGCAAGGATGAACATAACCTTCCAGCGGAAATTTCTTCCATATTATGGGTCTTGATTCCACTAAATGAAGGTTATTTATCTCAAATGGTTGGTTAGAAACTAACGATTAAGAATATTTCCATTGTATGGGAGTTTGACGATGTCTTTCCAGAGGAATTACCGGGTCTTCCACCAAATCTTGAAGTTGAGTTTTCAATAGAACTCATACCGAGTGCTTTGCCTATTTCAATGACACCTTATAGAATGGCCCCAATTGAGTTGCAGGAATTGAAGAAGTAACTTCAAGAGAATCTTGATAAGGGGTTCATACTCTCTAGTGCGTCACCTTGGGGAGCACCTGTTCGGTTTATTAAGAAGAAAGATGGATCAATGAGACTCTGCATTGATTATCGAGAACTTAACAAGATCAATATCAAGAACAAATATCCTCTCCCGCGCATTGATGACTTATTTGACCAACTACACGGAGCTCAATACTTTTCCCAAGAATGATTTTCGTTCATGGTTTCATCAATTTAGCTCTAAAAGGGAGGATATACCAAAGACGGCTTTCCGTACAAGATATGGACACTATGAATTTATAGTGATGCCATTTGGTCTTACTAATGCCCCTTCTATCTTCATGGATCTGATGAATAGAGTCTTTAGAGACAATCTTGATCAGTTTATGGTAGTCTTTATAGACGATATTCTTGTCTATTAAATGAGCAAGTATGAACATAAATATCACTTGAGAATTATATTGAAGACCCTAAGAAAGGAGAAGCTTTATGCCAAATTTACCAAGTGTGAATTTTGGCTTCAAAAAGTTGCATTTTTTGGTCACATAATCTCAAAATAGGGGATATCTGTGGATCCCGCAAAAACAGAAGTTATCGAAAGATGGTCGAGACCAAAAACAGTAACTGAGATCTGAAGTTTTCTTGGTTTTTGTGGATGTTATCGACATTTTGTGAAAGATTTTTCACGATTATCTAATCCACTCACCAAGTTGACTCGGAAAGGAGTTAAGTTTGTCTGGATGGAGGAATGTGAAGAGAGTTTCAAGGAGTTGAAAAGAATGTTATCCAGTGCACCTGTGCTCACACTGCCTTGTAGTGGAGAATGGTTTGTGATATACAGTGATGCATTCAAGAAGGGATTGGGGTGTGTTCTTATGAAAAATGATATGGTGATAGCTTATGCCTCATGACTGTTGAAAATACATGAGCAAAATTACCCAACTCATGATTTGGAGTTAGCTGCGGTAATCTTTGCATTAAAAATTGGAGGCATTATCTTTATGGAGAAATGTGTGACATTTATACTGATCATAAAAGTTTAAAGTATAATTTCACACAAATGGAGCTGAATGTGCAACAAAGAAAATGGTTGGAGATGATTAAGGATTATGACTGCTCTATCCATTACCACCCTAGGAAAGCAAACAAGGTGGTAGATCCATTAAGTCGACAAGACCATGCCAGTTTATCCATGATGAGGATCACAAAAGATCCACTATTTATGGATTTACAAAGGATGGATGTTGGAATTATAATGGTAGGGGGAAATAATATCTTTCTCAAATGAATGTTCAACCATCTATACATGTGAAGATTAAAGAGGCACAAAAAGAAGATTTTGAGTTACAAAAGAACGTGAGAAATGTTCCTTTATTCAACCTTGATTGTGATGGGATAATAAAGTTCTGGAATCTGGTTTTTGTTCCTCCCATCCCCGAATTAAAGAAGGAGCTGCTGGATGAGGCTCATAGTTATTCATTCTCTATTCATCCTAGATGTATAGGGACCTGAAAGATTACTTCTGGTGGGATGGAAGAAAAAGATATGTTGATGTATATGTTTCTTGATGCTTGGTTTTTCAGCAAGTTAATGCTGAGAGACAGAAGTCTAAGCGGATGTTACATTCATTACCTATACCCGAATGGAAATGGGAAAACATCACTATGGACTTTGTCACCGGACTTCCTAAAACATCCAAAGGAAATAATGCTATCTGGGTTATAGTTAATCGTTTTACAAAGTCTGCACACTTCATCGCTATTAGAGAGGATTTCTCTCTGGATCAGCTTGCCAGGATATATGTGAAGGAAGTGGTAATATTGCATGGAGTACCACTTTCTATTATATGTGATCAGGATCTGAGGTTTACCTCAATGTTCTGGCGAAGTATTCATCATACTCTGGATACAGAGTTGAGTTTCAGCACTTCTTATCATCCTCAGACAGATGGTCAGTCTGAGAGAACAATTCAAACTCTAGAAGATATGTTGAGAGGTTTCTCTATTGATTTCAAAAGTGGTTGGGATCAACACCTACCTTTGGTGTAATTTTCTTATAATAATATCTTTCACTCCAGTATTTAGATGGCTCCTTATGAAGATCTCTATGGAATGAAATGCAGGACTCCAACTTGCTGGGATGAAGTTGGGGAAAGAAAGCTATTAGGACCTGATCTTGTTTATGAGATGGCAGAAAAGGTCAGATCTATTCAACAACACATAAGAGCATCTCAGAGTCGACAGAAAAGTTATGCTTACAACCGAAGAAAAGACTTATAGTTTTAAGTGGGTGATAAAGTGTTCTTACAAATATCTCCTTGGAAGAGAGTAATGAGATTTGGAAAGAAGGGGAAGTTGAGCCCTAGGTATATCGATCCTTTCGAAATAATGGATCGTGTTGGGAAGGTAGCTTATCGATTGGCGCTTCCACCGAATCTCTCTCATGTTCACGATGTGTTCCATATATCTCTACTGATAAAGTATATACCTGATCCTTCACATGTACTCAGCTCAGAAGTTGTACCGCTAGAGCAAGATCTTTCTTTTGAAGAACAACCGATAGAGATTCTGGATCGTAGTGAAAAAGTCCTACGAAACAAGACCACTATCTTGGTGAATGTTTTATGGAGGAACCACCAATTAGAAGAAGATACATGGGAGCTTGAGGATATGATGAGGGAGAGGTATCCTCATCTGTTTGTTACAAAGTGATGAATTTCGAGGGTGAAAGTCATTTTAAGGGGGGTAGAATGTAACACCCGAGACATTTTTGAGAAATATATTCTTTTTATGTTATATAAATCATCAAAGTAATCTTTCACTACACACATCACTTTCTTGGCTTGCTTTACATGCAATCACGACCTTCCTCGATAGCTTGCGTCGTACGCAATACTGAGATTCACTAAACAACAATATGCTATTAAAAATATTATTAAAACTAGCCGTTATGAATAGTAATCACCACTTTTTGAAAATTTATAAATTTTATTTTTCAAAATTGACTTCATTTGTGGATTCAGAATATAGAAATTAGCCTAGGGGGAAATTTTGGTATTTTTCTGAAAACATTCAATTTTTGATGAATAGTGAAACCACTAAGTGGTAGTTAAAAAACTGAATTTTTCATAAAACTTAATTTTACCGCTTCTGTGAGTGGAATCTCAAAAAATCCGAGAGACACGATTGATGTGATTAAGTAAAATGTGGTTCAATGAGATGAAAATAATTTTTTGTGAATAGTAACTTTTTACTTTTATTTACCACAGTTAAAAGTAAATAGGGTAATTAAGGGTAAAAATGTTATTATTATTATCCTAACACATGTCTTAATTCTATTGGATAAGTTTAATTCGACCAAAAACAACCATAGGAATAAAATATGGCCATTTAGGAACACTTGGATTAGATTAGGACATTTATTATTAATTTATTTAAAGAAGGGTTATAATAGATAAAATCAATGGTTAATAAGTATATTATTTTTAATATAGGGTTATACATAAGATAAATTCGACTATAAATATTTATTAGAAATATAAAAGTATTTCCTACATAATGATATTTTATTTGTAATTTTTAGATTTTATATAATTTAATTTATTTATGACACAAAGATGATGCAGTAATTATCTTATTAATGAAATATTGACATAATTGATGTTATAAATACCCAAATAAATATAATTTGACACTTTTTATGAATTGAAATAATTTTATACGTTAATATATAATGTTATTATTAATTTAATTAACATTTTTCTAACTAATCATTCTGTTATGATTTTCACAAAAATCAATTACTAAATAGTGTCAAAATTGACATAAAATTGTTTTTAAAGAAAATATTATATTAGTAATTGTTATTTTATTCCTAAAAATCTAAGGATCGGCCAAATGAATTAGATAAAGTTATATATATTAATAATAAACAACTTGGGGGTCGTTTGGATGCTTATAGTAAGTTTATTTACCTTATATTATAAGAAAACAAGAAGACACGGTAAAAGTAAAATTATTTTACGTAATTTTAAATCTAAATGATAAGGTTAAAATAAGAACCTAGACTTGTCTAAATTATATTGGATGAGAGAATTTCGATCCATACCCACCTTAGCTTCGAAATAAATCCATTTGGAGCTATTTAAAACAGAATTTTACTTTATAATAAAATAATAGTTTTAGTAATTCCAAAGGTGCCCCTCTCCTCCCTTATAAAAGGGAACCTCCTCCCCCTCTTCCTCACACCACATTGAGCCTTCAAGCTCGGCCATACCATGCCAATATCTCCTCTCCACTTCCCTAGAACCATCCTAGAGGTCCTGGTCTTCTTTAAAGACCAATATTAGTGCCCTAAAAGGAGATCTAAAAGAGGTGCTTCAAAGAAGAGGTAATGTCCGATTACCAATTCTTTCAACATTATTTATTCTTCCACTTATTATTCTTCTTTAGTTGTTTAATTATGAAGTAATAACATCATTATCACTCATATACTGATATGTTATTATAAGTATGAAACAACCCTATTTCACCATCTATCCATCCTACGGAAAACAAAATCATTGCGCGTGCGTACGTATGAAATACCGTCTCCACGCCGTGGTGTAATCTATTTTCCACCACCACCTTACTTGGATGGGTATAATGGTGTAAATAATGACTATATATGACTATTATAAATTCATATTGATTATGAAATAGTATACATACACTCCAATACAATTCCACGATCATTGGAACGATATCATCGCTCGTGCGTACGTACGGAGTACCGTCTCCACGATGTGATGCGAGTCGTTCTACATGATCTTCATTGCATAAAGATTATATAAATGAGTTGAGTGAATAAATATGATATATATTAAACTAATAAAAATCTGTAAATGAGGAATCTATAACCTAAAAGGAAGTATAATAATTTATTCGAAAAAACACGCATAAGAACAAAAAGTAATAAACACCCGAATAAACAAGTAGTAATGAAATATTACTAATAAGAAGCTAAGAATATGACCATATATGTAATCATAAAAATAAGCATGATTCTGTAATAATTCAATAACATTATTTAAATCATTATACAGGAGGTTCAGACACTTACGAGGCAAATCAGACCCAAGGTAAGGGAAAATATCACAATCTCATTTTTATCCAAGATTGTTTATACTTTGGTATTTACTGGGGTGTATTTTATCATCCACATCCATATTTTCTCAATATGTAATTTTATTTCCATACACCAACAATTGTTTAAATCCAATTTTACCCTTCGATGAGTTTTTAGTAAAATATATGAAAGGAATCTTTTGTTGTTTTTCGTACGAGGTACTTTTTGACTTTTCCGACAAAAGTACAAGAAGAATGTTTTTTTAACTTATAAGATAAGAATGGATTTTTAAAACATTATTTTCAAGAAGATTCATTTACAAGTTTTCAAGTTTATTTTTAATCCACTTCTTTTAGTTTATAATTGTATGACATGTTTAGAAAGGAAAAGTGTTTTTGAAGTATAAAGGATATTTTCCTCAAGAATGGAGTTCAAGTGTTTTATCAAAATTATTTTCCATCTAAGATAATATAGGTTTATGTTTATGTCCCTATTATTACATGGATTTGATTATGTTGTGATGGAAATATTTTTATGAATTCCTTTATCTTATATGAATTTTTTTATGATGTCACGATGTTTAAGATTTCCATTTTTATTACATGGGTTATGCTATGATGTATGGTTTATGATTTTGTGGCACACATAAGAATGATATAATTATGAGATGGGTGGGACCTATATCTCCCTCCAATGCATTGGGTAAATATTTTATATCTCATGAGATAGACATGGATGGAACGGCAGGTTAAACCGGTTCAGTGAAACAGGACTGAAATGAGGAGTGAACTCAGTTCAAAAATGGACTTTGTCCACTAATATAGTCTTGGAAATGAGCCTTGACTAATAAGAAATGATTCTCAATGATTATGTGTGTATTAAATAATGTTTCATATTTTATGTTATGATTATTGGGATTATATTTCACTACTATTATTTATCCCATGTTATGAGATTATGATTTCTTTTGCATTTTAAGATTTCCAATAGTTATGTTCTTATGTATATGATGTGATTGATATTTCTTTTGTTTTCCCTTACTGAGCATTTGAGATCACCCTTTGTCTGTTTTCTTTCCCCAGGTCAGGAAGAAGGTTATTAAGTAAGATATGCCAATAGGGACTATAGATATGATGAAATAAATGGGAGACAGTGTAGACGATTTATGAACCAGTTGTTTATGTTTCCCAATTTGTAAAGACACTATACCTATACGGTCCTTTCCTGGTTTTGTTATATGTTGAAATAAGCGCGCTTCAATTCTAAAGTAATAACAATGTATGTAAATTATAGGTCATTATAATAAACATGTGGGGAAGGGATGATCTCATCAAAAAAGTTCCAAATCCTATGTCAATAAAAGATAGACAATTTTAAAGTAATTAAAAGTTGGATCATGATCATGATTTTTTAATTTGGATATTTCAATATCCTCCTAAACCATCAGAATTTAATATATTTTTATATTTCATTATAATGGCTTTAAACTGTATAAATATGATAGGGAACTCATTTAATTTCAAATAAAATGTTAGAATGGCGAAACTAGAAAAATGATGAAAAACTGGAAATGACTCACCGTTGGCTGAGTCACTGATGCGAGCCACCGACGTGACTCGTCTAAACCACTCACATATTTCACTCTTAGATGTGACTCACCAACACTACTTTCCAATGGGCCTCACTAATACCACTCACTAACACCACTCAACGATGAACTCATTGATGCCACCCACTGATTCCACTCAATTATGCAACTCATTGACACTATAAACCAATGTGACTCACTAAAACCCTCACTAAAGGTTACTAACCAAAGAGACCCACTGAAGTGACCTACCGACAATGAGTCACTGAGGTAACTCACTAACATGAGATACCTACAATGAGTAATTGACACGTCCCACTGATGCGACCAACCATTGGAAAAAATGGAAAACATGAAAACTCATGGCATGAGTTACCATGACCTTTCTAATCATTTCATGCACTAGATTTTGACAAGATAATGGACTGTAGAGGTTCATGTGATTACATCAGATACCTATCAATCTATTTTCTCCCTCGAGAATATAAAACCAAACCGAGATGAAATAGAGGATTGCACAACCACCTATTAAGATAAATCTCAATGAAAAGCAACCATGTTTTATCCAAAGGTGATATTAATCATCGACATCCAAAAACAGCTATCTCAACAACAACTAACCCAAATGACTATAAGACACACTACACAAGAACCAAATAAAGACACATTATCTGAACACATGTATCAGAGAATTCCATCCTCTGTGTAAGCATACCATCTGCTCTAGGTGGAGCTAACTCACCTACATATGTTTAATCAAATATCAATTTATGTGTCAAGAATAAGAATTTAGTCATCCCTTACTCATAGTCTACACATTATAACACATTATAGCACAAGTAAAAACCTCATCTTATAAACTATATTTGAAAATTACACCCTAATCAAAGATGAAATGAAAATCTCAAAAAATCTCTTGGTATTGGGAAGATATTTACAACTATTACTCCCAAGTACTCTCCTATAGGCCACCATGCCTCCACAACACATGAACAAAGGGAATGGTCCATCTGTGTGGCCCCTTCTTCCGAAAATCCAGTATATCTACTGGCCACTCCATGAACGTTGTGTCACTGTCATTATCCAACTCTCCCCAGTCAATGACATGGATGTAATCATGTAGAAACCGGTGAATATGGGAGATGTGTAAGATTTCATGGATCCTATCCTAACATGTTGGAAATTAAAACTTGCACGCCACCTCTCCCACTAATCACAAAACCTCTAATGGTCCAATTAACAAGGGCGAGAGCTTCCTCCCCTTACTGATCCTCTGCTGCCCATGTCAAGGGGAAACTATAAAGAACATGTTGTATCCACCCTCAAACTCCATGGGTGTCATCATGTGATCAATATACATTTTATTCTAGTCATGAGCTGCCTCCATTATCTTACACACGATCTGAACCTTCTCTATCATGCTTCGTACCACCTATGGCCCAAGAACAGTTGTTTCCCCAATGTCTGGTCTGCATAAAATATAATGACACATTCTTCCATACAATGCTTCAAATAGTTCCATGTTAATGGTGGAGTGATTGATATTGTTCTACGACAACTCTTCTAAGGGAATGTGTTGTACCCCCATTCCTCCAATGTCAAGAACACATGCACGCATCATATCCAATTGTGTTTGGATGATCTTCTCTTTCTTACAATCTGTATAAGGCTAAAAAAGAGTGCTGATATGTAACATAGTTCCAAAATACTGTTGTTACCCCATACATACTTTTGAGAAATATCACACGTCCCTATTTGAGATGATGGACCTCGTAACCCCATGTAGCTTCACTACCTCATACACAAACCTTTATTATTAGGGAAACCACTATGCTCGAATCATTAATTGATAAGAAGTGATCCGATTTCATTTTCATGTCCGCCAATAACTACATAACATCATAGCCTCCCCAAGGCCTAGTTTTTCCAATGAATAACTCCATAGTGATGTCATCTCACTTCCACTCAGAGAAATATAATGGCTGCAAAAAATCATCAGGAACAAAATTCTCATCCTTCACCTACTGGCGCACTAGGAAAATTTTCACAAACTCCACCACTACCTAATTAATCCTAAGCCACCAAAAATACTCTTTTATTCCTTGGTAAATCATAGAATCTCTTAGGTTTTCCTCTATGTGTGAGCTACAAATCCCGATGAGAACTCCCTCATTCATTTCCATTAGGACAAACAAATTCCCATGGAACAAAATCTAATTATGACCATCCCCTAACCACCCCTCAGGAGCATCACCCTGGTTAAGATGATTGTTCATCACCTCAACTTCTGTGACTCCCTACTAAGAGTCTTCCACTTTCTGCCTCTGTTTTGACACTAATTTCAACAGAACTGAGAAACTTCAACTACCATCCATCACAGTATACAGGTGAGACCCATCCAACTCATCCATCACCATATTAGAATCCATAGATTCCTAAACTACCTCTTTCTATAACATCCTGATAAATGAAATATCCTATGATGTTCCCTGTCCCTGAGGTGTAAGATATCTCGACGCCATATTCCTGGTGAAACATAATCCACCTTCACTTTTTTCATGTTCATATATCAATGGGATATGATATACCAAAATACCTTATGATCCATAAAGACTAAAAAATGCACCCTAATGAAGTAATGCCACCATAACTTTATCGAAAACATGACCTGTAGTAGCTCTATATCATTGGATGTATAGTTACATTTAGGGGGCATAACATCCTATACCCATAAGAGATCACTCCTCTTAGCTAAATCATCAATCATCCCAATCCCAAATAGGAATCTTCATTGAACACTTAAAAAACCACCCCTTCCTATGAAAACACGTTCACTAGAGAATAGGCCAAATTCACCTTCAGATAGATGAAAGACTACTAAAACTACTCAATACACACAGAGGCCTAATATTTCCTATTTAAAATGTCAATGGAGATACAAATCATGAGATATTGGGTACCAATATCTAGGAATATTCTTCCAAACCAAGAAAATAGAAAACCTCTGACACATTTCTGGGTTCTTCCCAACAAAACATTGCTTATAAAATTGATAATTCCCCCACTAAACCCTACTGAGAGACAAAATTTCCATGTAAATTAACCTCTCATATCTAGAAATTGAACTTGGAAAACATTCCGTAGAGCTGGTGGTGTTGAAGAACCTCCAAGATGGCCCTGAGATGATCGGTATTCTCCCCCTCTAACCATGAGTAGATCAGCATGTCATTGATGAATACTTTGAAAAACTAGTAAATGAACTCACAAAAGAGAGTGTTTATGATCCCCATGAACATGGCTGGTGCATTTGTAACACCGAATTACAAAAAAATGAATTTGAAGTATTTATACATGAAAATAATGTAGTCTTTAGGATATGACTTTCTTTCACCCTCTATTGGTGACACCCATACCTCATATTGAACTTATATTGCAAACTTTATCCCCTAAACTCATTAAAACTATCATCTATCCTCGGGATACTGTAATAGTACTTTACTATAACCTAATTCAACCTCTAGTAGAATATAAACAACCTCAGTCCACCATCCACCTTCTTTGTAAACATGACTGGATCACCCAATGATGAAACACTAGGCCTGATAAATCCCATCTTCATCAGACAATCTATCCAAATAATCAACTACCATAGCACTGATGGTTCTATATCATTAGGATCCATTGTTATCAGATAATCACCAAACATTATGTCTATCCCAACCTCAAACTCACGTTGAGGGGGTAGAGTTACAACCTCCCCGGAAAAAACATATGAGAATTATGCAACATCCCAGGGAACCTATACCCTCTCAGCATTAACCTATTAAACTAAGATATCTTCAATAAATAAAATGAAGAGGCTTCACATGCTAGCTTCCCACTTGAGAACTCCACTTGAAAATGAAATCCACACGCTTGATATCCATGTTTGAAAACATGATTTTCCTATGGAAGAATTAAATGATATAATGAACAGAAAACAACAAGTGGATTCCAGGGATGACATCATATGGCTACATCTATAGCATGAAATGATCCCCAATGAACTGATGTGACCCCAAAATTAGTCTATATCCTCAGAAAACAAAAAAAATATGGTCTAGCCTCCAAATGGTGTTCTCATCACCAGAGGAATAGAATGTCTCCCTATGTATAGTCCCAAAAAATGGGATAGAGCAGGTGAAATGATGGGGTGTGAATATCCCTAATCAAATAAAGAACTAGTAAGAGTACTGAACAAATTGATGGTATCTCTAATTTTAACTAAACCTACTGGAACTGATGCATCTACGGAGTGAAACTAACCATTCCAAAATCCCCTTCCCCACTATTGAAGACCACCACAACGAACAAGAACAGTTTGAGGACCCTAAAGAATTCCATGATATTGATATCCACCTACTCCATCTTCCTTCAGTGGAGCATGAACTTGATGTCACTACTACTGAATCATCCTTGATGACAACTACTGATGAGCCTGCTGCTGAACCTACCCACCTAATTCATCTTCCCTAGGTGGTTTCATTTCACATTGAAGAACCCAGTTGGATCACCACTTGTTGTAGAACTCCTCATGAGTACATCAAATAAACTAACTCTTGTTGTAATGGGCCTCTAAATATGTTCGTAAGGTAAAGGGATTAACATAATACCTGAGATAAGGAAAATGTTCTTCATCTAAATGTCTCACCTGAGACACCTCATCTTGAAATAGATTCATTGAAATGTGAAAGAGATCTTTGAACTTTATTTACATATCTTGTACTGAGATATACCATTGATGGAGGGAGAGTAATGCTTGCCACTTTTCAGACATCAGGGAAAAAGTATCAAATTCCACCCAAAACACCCTGTCAAAATAATCCAACAAAACAATTTCTCCCTCTCCCCCAGTTAGAGTGTCCACCACTGATGCAAAAATCCCTTCATCTGACTATCATCCAATAGAACCAAGTACTCTGTTAGAGCCTGAATCAGGCTAATGGTCATCACCAACTCCTCAACCCAAATATTCATCTCTATATCTAAAACAATTTCTTCATACTTACTCGATGTATTCCTCAACAATTAATGAAGATACTTATGAAACTAATAATCCTCCTACATGTGATTTACCATCCTTTGGTCAACCGAGTCTGCCTACTAAGCCTCCAGTGCTTGTAGAACACACGAACGATGAGAATGTGCAATTGATAAAAAGTAAACAATGAACTCTTATGCTTGAGTAGTATGGAATTTTTTAGAATTCATATTAATTCAGGATTTATTTTAAATTTAAAAAAAATCCCATGAAAAAAATGAACACCAATAATTATGATTCATTTACATAGCCTAAGGTCTCTACGCCCACAAACAGTGAAACCTCACTTGGTTATTCTGTAAGCTTAGATTCACTGGATCATGTCACGAGGGGCCCTAAAATTCCATGTCCTAACTGATATTTCAAGGCCTATATCATACACCATGATCACATAAAACAATTTACCTACCCACTTATGCAATCCTTAATGTGCCTAAATCCAAACTTCATATAATCTCTCAACCATTAGTCTCTGATACCATTCTTTCATGACCCTCCTTCTTCAAGGTGAGGGATGAAACTGAAATGTGACATAAACTTTCTTATTCAGGATGAAAAAGTGATAATAATCCCATGTGTATGTCCTTCAATAGGCTTCATGGTGGAAAAATTCAATAAGGGTTTGTAAAAATTCTCACAAATATGGGGGGAACTACCATTTTTTTTTAAAAGGAGATAAGATGGCCCATCTCAAGGAAGACCAAATATTTTATATAAAGAAGGAAACAAAATTCCAACCCATATTCAATTTTAAATAAAACTACTATAATTTAAAAGAAAAACCCAATGTACGGTACAAAAAAAGGATAATAATTGACATAATAACTATCTAGATGCCTGAGATAGTAAGGTCCAGTATGGTTCGTGTAATGTCCATGAATACTTGAAAACCGTTTTATATACGTAAGGTCAGTATACAAGTATACACAGAAGGAAAATCCAAAGTCACAAATGCAAAACTGCAATAATCACACTAATTCCCCTATAATAAAATAGTTGAAAATCAAAAGAACCAAGAAAATATATATTATCCACACTAACCTCAACATGGAATTATCAAAAACCATCATGAGTCATGTAATGTAAATTTGTAAGAAAATTGATTATTGGGTACCCTACACTACATCCCACTGGTTAAATGCACGTCCCTAATGGTGACCCTCTTAAAGAAACCACGATCTTACATGGTGCTCGCACCACAAACCTGCTTCCACCCGCGTGGGCCTTCTATCTTATCACCGATCCTATGAATAATAATATCACCACATCTCGCTTGAAAAAACCGAAGACACAAACACAACATCATCCCACCCAAAGTCACTGTAGAATCACTCGTAAATCACCATGGAAATCACAACACAACCCATCCCGATAACACATAGGATGAACACCTCGACATAGACACTTGGGCCTCACAGCCACACCACAACCTGCATAATGAATCATCAGATACCATTTCCTAGTAGAGGGAAAAGGGAAGGGCCAATAACCATCCATCCATCCTCCCACTTAGATTTTGGGAAAGGACACACTCTCCCATAATAATGGGGGTGTTGATAGAATAATTCAATACACGGGTGTAGGAATATAAAAATCATAAGGAAATACATTTATTTATGTATTGGTATCAAACACTCTGCCCAACCTATGGATTTTCAAACAAACAACCAGCCCACAAAAAACATTCCATTGCCTCTACCCGGAAATTATTGTATTTACAGTATATATAGTCCCATTAAATGTTGGTAATTGAAATCCAACTCATAAATATTTTTTAATTTACACCAATTTAATAAAATTTTATCTGGAATGTTCTTTTGTTATTCCATCCTACACCAAAAACTACCGACCACAACACACCACATGTAAAAGCATAAACTACACACATCACACTGCCTCTTTATTGCAACCATCATTCTTTAATGTATTGATTCCAAAATAACCCACCAAAATAGAAAGGCAGTTAACTCAAAATCACACCCAACACATCAGTAGAACAACTAACACACAACCCAATTGCAGTCCCACTGCACAAACCCATATTTCTCAACATAACATAACACACAGAAATGTTTTCCAACTGCACAATAGGTTCATATATTCTATAATCAATCAAACTCTCTAAATAATATTCCATTACACCACACGCACTTCCGCATACCCATATGCACACTCCCATCCACAACACCACACAACTCACACAAGATTCCGGTTCAAATATAACCACACATAACACACAAAAACACCGAATAAGCGAGGTTTATTTATATTTAAACAAGAATATTTCATCAATTTCACTTTATTAATTTAGTGGTGGCCACATACGCATTCTATTCAAGTAAATCCATTGATTTACCAAATTATATGCGAATTTCCAAATTTTCATATTAGCATCCATTCAATAGGGGATTGAAAAAATATTATAAAGAATCACCACGGAAAAAGAAAAGACCACGAACAACCATCATTTTCAGTAAAATTATATCCCATAAAAATCAATACATGGATTGGAGATAATTTAAAAAACAACATAAGAATCATCATTATCTTCTTCACCCTTAATTTATTTCTATGATAACAAAACTCGTTATTGGAACATGTTCAATTATCATTATAACTCGTTGGATTATCATAATAAAATCCTTAATTAAAATTGTGATTCTAGTGTATTGGGATAGTGAAACAATTATACCCACACCATGTGATATAAAATTAAAATAGAGACAAGGTAATTCATATATAGAATAACAACCGAGTAGAAAACTTTCCTTGCACAAAAAATAGAGGGCCGAGAAAGAAGTAGGATACTCCAAGTAAAATTGAATCCCATATCAACAACAGAACACACAACTCTGAGGGGATGAAAGGGTCTAGGATAAAAAATATATAATAGACACACATGGGTAAGAGAAGATCTCAACTTATAACTTCAAGATCTTATGTCAATGGAAATGACACAGTTTCAATATACATTAAAGATAGATCTCAATCAAAATTATGTGGTTAGACTACTTCAATATCCACCTAGATTATAATAATTTAATATATGATCCATCTCCTTTTAAGTGGATTTAAAAGAACATGAATATTATAGCTAACTCATTTAATTTCAAATAAATCATAAGTGGGGAGAAACTGGAAAACCTTGGCAAAACCGGAAAAGACACGCCGATAGATTAGTCATAAATTTGAGTCACTAATGTGAAACATCAACGTGACTCACCTGATGCCTCTAACAGATGAAACTCCCCAATAGGACTCACCAACATCACTCACTTATGCCACTCACTAACATCACTCACTACTGCCTCTCATTGAAGCCCCTCACTGACGTCACCCACCGACGCCAATCACCGATGTGACTCAACAAAACCACTCTCTGAAGTGACTCAATGAATCCACTCACCGATGTAGGGTGTTTGATGTGACCTACCAATATATATTCTCTAATGAAACCCACCGACATGACCTACTGATAGGATGTCTTGAATGAAACCCACACACATGACCTACTATTGAAAAAACTAGAAAACATGAAAACATGTGAATTGAATAACCTTAAACTCTGTGATAACATCAAACACTATATTTTTTCAAGGTAATATAATGTAAGGGTCCAAGACAATAGAATTACTATGATGACCAAAAATCACACAATGGTGATAATTTCCACTATAATGTCATTATTCCACACTAGGGCCCGATGAAATCTGTACAAAGTGATAATGCTTCTTATTGATATGCTAGGGGACTAATAAATGTTCTAAGGGAGTAAATAAATATTCAAGTAGAGATTCATTTTTATTCTAAAATTATTTTCCCAAGGGTTAATAATGTTTTTTAGAAATCTAATACACACAAGAAATAATGTTTGATTTATTGACTGAAGTATTCGTAAACAATGATGAATGTATAAATGAACTGTATTTTACCAATTTTGGTTATTGATTCCTTTGATATATATAAATAATGTTTGATGACCCATGCAATTTTAAATCATATGATAATGAAAAATAGTCACAAATTTTAACAACATGTGACATTGTAAGAAATTTTAACTTGAATAATGTAACGTCAAAAAAGACTCAATGATATTTTAATTTAGCATCATGAGGATGGGAAACAGGTTTTCTCTATTTTTGTGTTATTAAAGATGAAATAATGTTACATAGATTAATATATTACTTCTATTATGGGATTAAAGGTCAACCTTATCTCATCCTATGTTTATTTATAAATAGAATTATGATAGGGGATTATGCAAAAATATGGATCATATTCATGAACCATACCATTATAATTACATTATAGCCTTGATATAAAGAAAAATATTCCTTATTTCTTTAATTGGGATTCTCAGTTTGATAAAGAAGAGGGGGTTTAAAGAATAAGATATACAATATGTGCTATCGGTGTAGGAAAAATAAAGACAAGAATCATGGGGAATGATTTAATATAAAAGAGGTTTGTGAATGTGGGAACGTATGTAGAAAAGCCATATATAGAGATGGATCATTTCAAGGATGGTGGATATTTTCCAATTATTTAATTTTTTTAATTATCCAATTAACATAAGAGGTATATGAATAATATTTTAGTATGGAAAATTTCAAGATCTTTTGTGAAAAATAAGTGATTTTATCATGCCCTAGAACAATTTTGGTGAATTTACAATTTCTATGGTTGGGTGCATATGTGATTCATTATATATCATTTAGGAATATGAGTTAAGCCATATGTATTGTAATATAATTTTTTTGGATACTTCCCTCCCCATTAGATCTAGTTTTTATAATTTTGGGGGACGATGTTTTTTGAAATTATTTTTTCTTGAATGATGTGATATTTTAGCATTACTACATATCCTATATAGATAAAAATCCATCTATATTACATTTGTATATTATTAGTCACTAGAAATGATTTGTTTCATATTATAGATAAATGTTGAATTTTGTTGTATTTTTTTGGGCCTATAGTAGAGAATCATATAGCCATTGTGTATTATGTGGGAAACGTAATGAAGAAACTCACATTTTTATTTGGTTTTCCACATCGATTGAACACTTTTTTAGGGGTTGGGAAATTTTACTATGATGTATAAAATAATTTTTTTGCCTCCTCCACATGTATATTGAATCATTCTTAGGGGAAACTAATTTAGAACCTCAATATTGTTGTACAATTGGAGAAATGGAGTAATTTCGACAACTCTTAAACATTACAGAAAATCTGGGAATATAGTATATTTCTTTGGTGATGATCATGAATAGAGAAATATGCATCAATTTATACATTGAATATTCTTAATCAAGATATATGGGTTTTATTATTCCCCAAGCCATATCTAGATTGTTTTTATAAAAAAAATAATTTGTTTCACCATTGTGAGTATCCATTTAGTTAAGTGAAAATGCAATCACACCCAGGTGAAAGGGGCCATTCATATACATTATTTTTTTAATGATTAAATATATATTAGTTCAAGGGGAAAGAGATCTAAGAATCCCTACATATCATGTTTTGAAAATATGAAAGTACAATAAAATGTTTTCCCTATATAGATATATCATATACATATAGAAAATATAGGTGTTATTTTTTATAAAATACTACTATACATGGAATAGAGATATAGGAATCAATATATATAATGTATCGATAGCAATAAAGTTGAAAATTTTTATTATTATCAAATTTCACAACATTGATCTGACAATTGTACTGGGGGAGGTAATTTTCTTTTTCATCACAGCTGTGCTATGGATATGGGATGTGATCTTCATAATGAATCTTGTAATAACTGCTACCTAGAAACATATTGTTCTTGGAAAAGTGGTTCCCCCACATAGATCTTGATCATATGTATAGGATATAGGAAATTATATTCTGAGTAATGGTTTGTAAATTATTTTACCAATGTTAATACAGAGATATACATAATGACTAAGTGGGGCTGTTATCATATTGTGATTAAGAAGAGGGTGGTTGAGTCTATGTTAGAGAGGAAGGATTCTACAATGTATCTGTAACAGCCCAGGTAAATAAGGAATATGACATTTTCATATTTATCCATATTTGTGAATAAAATATTAATATGACTTTAAAGGGGACGCTATGCTCGATGGTGTACCCAACACGCAAAAATGAGTTTCTTGGGAATCTTACGTTGCACTCTAATAATAAAATAATATTATTCTAAATGATAGTTAACATGTAGTCGTTTTAATGGCAGGAATGGATAGAAATAACTAAAATATGATTATATATGTTCTTAAATATTTTTACATTTATACAATAAAAGATAAAGGCTTAAAATACGGAAAGAATTAAATTTTAGGCGTATATGCCCTAGTTTTCACTAAAGATTCACTTATCACCTTTTGATGGAGAACCATCATTAAATATAGTTATGTTCACTCTTAAACATTCTTTTGGACCAAATAAATCTCTTATTAAGAATCAGGACATCAAAATTTACTTTGTGTAAATTTTTGGTATCTTTTCGATAAAGATCATTTTTTTAATGAATAGTGTAAAATGTTGTATTTTAATTCAAAGCCACTTTTTAATCTAATTTATTTATATGATTAGATTATATTTTGAATTGGTTTTAAAGTGAAATTAGAAAATATTTTTACCATTAAATCAAATAGTGGTCGTTGGAATAAAATTCACTTTGAAATCAGACTTAAACTAGTATCAATCTTTTGATACTTATTGTTTCATAAAACACGCTATTTGTCACGACAGCGGGAATTAATTATTAAATTAATTATTGTGACTTATATGTTTTGAATTTTTTAAAACGGACTTCATTTTTGAATTCAGAATATCAAATATATCTTAGGGTGAATTTTTGGGATTTTTCTGAAAAACTTCAATTTTTGATGAATAGTGAAACCACTAAGTGGTACTTATAAAACTGATTTTCCGTTTAAATGAAATTTTGCCATCATTGTGTTTTGATTTTCAAAAATCCGACATACATGGTTGTCATTAAGAAGTAAAATGTGGTTCAATGAGATTAAAATAATTTTTTGGTGAATAGTAACTTATTAAGTTTTTAATCGCAATTAGTGGTAATTAGTGTAGTTTAAGGTAAAAATAATGGTTTAATAAAATGAGATGAGCTTGAAACATGTCTTACCCTCATTGGTTGTATCATGGCCGACCAAGACAATCCATGGGTCAACTTGGGGACCCCATGGATCCACTTTGGTTGGGAAATGACATAAATAACATTTTATTTAATGTAAAAGCAAAATTGACACAAACATGATATGTTTTACTAAAACAATTATTAAGTGGGGTTATACAAGTCATATTTTTGATTATAAATATTCATTGGAAATATAAAAAGATTTACTAAATCATAGTATTTTTTGTATAATTTTTAGACATTAAATAAATTAAATTATTTATGACATAATAATGATGCAGCGATGACATCATTATTTGACGATTTAAATAAAATGGAAAGATAATGTAAAATCTATGAACTACACATGTCCAAATCTTATTGGATGAGTGGATTTCAAAGTCTTATCAACTTATCCACGAATTATATCAATGTGGGACCTTTTGAAACCGAAACACATTTTCAAATAAAGTAATATTTCTTCACTTTCCAAAAGTACCCCTCCTCTCCTCTTATAAAAGGCCCTCACCTCTACCTCATTTAACACACTCCTCAAGCCTTTGGCTCGGCCAAAACCTGCACATTTACTCTCTCCACATCCATCTCCTCATCCTAGAGAATTCCCTTTGGGCAGAATCCTTTCAAAGGAAGCCTTTAGGCTCAAATCAAAAGGAGTTACACTTTTAAAGGTAATTCATTCTCTCATGTTCATTTGTTTTATTTTGCTTCTCCAACCCCCTAAACTCTTTTTATTTAATTCTTTTGTAACAACACCAGTATCTACAATATACTAGGATGTTGTTATAAGATTTATTCGAGCTACAATCTTACACAACTACATCAAATGGTTAAAGAACTTACGGTTTCCGTGGATGGTGAAATTCTGCCTCCCAAAACGATGATTGTTCAATACTCATTTAACACCGTTAAAGGTGGCCATTATGATGTCACTATTTTTATATATGATATATAATATGTTTATGTTTTATTTATACTTATGTATTTTTCATTTTTGTCTTACCTTTATGGCTTCCATTATGGGTATACGCGATATCTTCATTTAAGGAAGTGCGGACTACCGCCCCCCTCAAAGTGATTTGATTCGTTAAATACCATATGTGGGATGTATAAAGGATGGAAATATGATATTATATATGATATTATACTGGAATTATAATATACCTTTATATCATTATTATTCCATTCTATAAAATACGTAATAGAAATGAAAGTAGCGTTCATGCGTACGTACGGCTTACTGTCTCCATTAACGGTGCATTTCATTTCTTACCTCTAAATGATTATGTAATGTTATAAATGCATGCATGTACTGGATATATATGACATATATGATATCTAAATAATGAATAAAATTCTGGATATAACAAACATTTGGCCACACGAACAACATGTAATTGTAAGAAGTCCACATTCGACTTAAGAACCAAATATCGGCAAAACAAATATTATTAACTTAAATGATTACATAATGTTTATGACATGGTAATAAGTGTTATAAAAGTAATAATGAACACGAAAATGGTTCTTAAGGAAGTATAAATTAACTCAAGTTTATTATTCAGGATATTAACGAACGATCGAGTCAAGTCGGACCCGAGGTAAGGGATCCTACTCCTCTCTTTTTAAGTACACTCTTTTATGTCATTCCTTCTAAGCTCATATTTCTTGTGATTGGGATTTTATTTTATATTATACTTACTGTAATTTTTATGTTCATGTGATGAGGGACCCTATTCTCTCTCATCAATCCATTTTGGATGTTTTGAGTGGCGCCGTTAGGCTGCCGAACATTCGTAAAAGATCTAACCTCTCTCTTTCTTTTTAAGTACTCTCCTTTATGTCACTTCTTTTAAGCTCCTCTTTGTAATGTTGGGGGATGTTCTTTTATATTACTATTGCTGTAAATTTTATTTTAATGTGATGAGATACCCTATTTGATCTCATCAATCCATATTCAGAAGTTTTATGTGGCGCCGTTAGGCTGCCGAGTTTTCGTAAGGGATTTTTCATCTCACTTTTATTCTCATGAGATTTATGCTACATTTGCCAAAAATTCCATTGAGTGGTGTATGTACTGCCCATTATTCTAATATTTGTGTAATATACTTTCGTTTATGATTATTTACATCAATGATCTATTGTCCTTCTTTCATGGGGTGTATGTTTTGAAAGATACCCAAGTCGGTAAGGGAACCTTTCACCCTCCTCTTTTTTTAAAAGTCTTCTTTTGTTGGGTATTTTAATTTACATATTGTTATGTTGGGATATGTTCTCATATATCCTTATTGATGTAAATTTTATTTCCAAGTGATGAGATACACCTTCTATCTCTCATCATCTCATTTTGATGTGATGTCGTTAAGCTATCAAGGGAACTTTTTAACCCAATTTCGATTTCTTTGGGTTCAACATGTAGTCATTGAATATGTCATCCATTGAATATGTGTGAATGAAATTTTATTGTTTTACACTTAATATCCACTTATATTGGGTGTATTTATATTTGTCACACATATTTTCGAGATAGATTTGTCCTTAATTTAAGGATACCTTCTTTATAAGGGATTTCATCACATTTGACATTTCTATTGAGGGTTCATTGTTGTTATGCACCAATTCACTCTTATATGGTGTGTATACTATCCTTTGACATATTATATCATGAATCCTTTTATTCTCATGATATTATAAAGTTCGGATTAAATGTTATTCCGCTATTATTTGTATTAAAGTGTCTCTAATTTTGGTAAAACCCCTTTAACCAAAATATCGTTTCAAATGTTTTAATCATTTGTTCTTATTAATATCCATGTTTTCAAAATGGTTTTAAGGATTTATTTATATGGATATTAATGGTTTAAAATTTTAAGCTCCAAGGTGGTATGGGACACTTTGATTGAAAAATATCTTTATTAAATGTTTTAAATGGTTTTGGAAATGGTTTCTTTTTGAATGGATTCATTATTTCAATATCCTAAAATGTTTTATTGTGATTGAAATGTGGAAATGTTATGTTTCCTTTATTCATGTTTTATGTGATATGATTATGTAATGGTTCTTGGGCATTGTTATGAAGAACGGGTGGTTCTGTGATAATCTAAGGGTGGGTGAGCCCGATATAGCTCTCCAATGCATTGGGTAACGCGAAGGAGTGAAACGTTAAGGTTTATCCGAAGAGATTTAGGGAATATACTGTGATGGGTATTCCAAACGTAACCTAGAGGGTTACTCCCTACGTAAGAATGTTATGAATGCCTCAAGTTACCTATTTGTCTTATGTTTTCTTTGATTTATTCATGATTTGATATGCCTATGTTTTATGGGTAAAGTATGATTTCATTCTTATGTATATATGAACTCATGTTTCCTTTCCATATTTTTATAACCCTTACTGAGCTTTTTATGCTCATCCCAAGTTTTTGAAATGCTTTTCACAGGTCAAGGGAAAGGTATATGATGTGATGATAGTGTCAAGGATGTGTCAAGAAAGAATCCGTGTTTTTTTAAATAGGTTTCCATTGATGGGAAGAATGAATATTGTCTTTTATGTAACCACTTTGTTTAAATGTGGAATGTAATGCAAGTTTCATGATCTAATTCTCTAAAACTCTAAACCTGCAAAGATCCTCAATGTGTAATCTTGTAATAACTCAAGTTTAAGTAAGGTTTAAGGCTGGGGCCTTATAGTTGGTATCAAATGTCGGTTTAGATAACTTTAGAGGTTAGGGTATTCTTTAAGCATAATTGACAATTACCATAATGGTTAGGATTTCAGAAAGACTCTTAGTTTTAGATAAAGTGAATGAGTAAGTATATCTTATTGTCTATCTTACTCATTAGTACATGATGGTTTTGTTGATATACTCACACTGACCTTTTTGGTTTTAGTAAATGGCTGGATCTAGCAGGCACCAAAGTAACAGTGGATGTGAAGGAAACTGTGACAGTTTTTTGAGCAAGCAACTGAATGACATGGGAGCTGCAATGAGAACTCTTTTGATTATCCTCAACCAACTATCTGGATTCATGATTGACCACCTAAACCTTGGAGGTTTCTCTAAGGCATCATATATGCAAGAAACAAATCCCTACGGAAGTACAGGTAATAATCATAAAGGTAAGTGTGTTCAGAAACCTATGTGTCAAAGATGTGGAAAGAAACACCTAGGAAAATGTTTCAAAGGGACAAAAATATGCTATAGATGTGGAAATGAAGGTCATAAAGCAAGAACCTGCCATGGAAAAAGGAAGCATCCAGTGACTCGAGGAAAGGGAAAGAAGTTCTTTCTAAGGGATCAATTGAATGTTTTAAATGTGGTGTGCATGGTCATTATGCAAACACATGTCCTATGAAGAAGTTTCATGAATGGGGTCACCAAGAGCGTACCAATATTTGTTTACCAATACCAAATGCCATTCCGATTGTGGATGAAGAAACTGACAATGACCAATCAAAGGTATGTACTATTTCATGACTATTGTTTTCTTATTTTGGAATCTTAGGATATGATTCATGATTTTGTTTGTAGGAAAGTGGTATTTCGGAATAAGTTGGAAAGGAATGGATAATGGATCATAAAGAATGTTGAACGAGTAAGATGTCAACATATAAGGGCTTCAAGAGTTAGGGTGAAATTCTTAAGAGTATTAAGTCTCTTTTGATGATGGGGTTACATTAGAAGACTTTTTATATTATGTGTAACCCTGATGTTTAATATAGGAAAATTTTATTCAAGTAATAGTTATATTTTCTTTTGTGGACATAGTTATAAAGAACCATTTGGGTTTATATGATCCTTACTTTTGAGGTAATTATGGGTTACCATATGTTATGATTGAAGTGAAAGGCATGAGATAAAATTGAGGATAAATTATGTTATGGTTATTTTTGATGATTTTATCCCCTTTTGGTTAATGATTTGAGAATTATATAGTTTTGGAAAAAGGACAACACGCAGACTGTGTGACAACCCGTCGCGTTGGACAATGCTGCGGGAATCGAACCCACAACCAAAGTGCGACGGGTATTTATCGCCTACCACTAGACTACGTGAAGTCCCTGGTTAGTTTGACTGATTCTTTTTAGTTATATGATTTTATGAATTAAGAGTAAGTTGATTTTGGAGGATATGTGATTAGGATAATTACATTTCAATGTGAGACATTAGGAGCAACTGATGTTGTTTGGAGATAAATGTTACGATTTAACTTGGAAGACTATGTGACTAAATCCTTCAAATATTTGGGTTTCAATCTTATATTGGTTTACTTTGAAGAATTTTATGGACAAATTGTTTATCAGATGGTCCTCGTTGAACATTGGGTTTTGTTGGACAAATTTTGGAGATTAAGAATATATTTTTTTTATAAGGGGTTATCCTTTTCTGGATTATCTGATCTTGTACTAACCTTTTTGGTTTTGGTTTTGGTTAAAGCCTAAATACATAGGATGTATATAGTTCTCTTTTGGGGATTAGGTGATTCTCTAGAAGTTGATTATATTACTCTTAATGCGAACAAGTCTCCCTAAATACTTGTATTTTGGAAAAAATATGAGTTTGACTAAGGAATCTAGAAAAAGTTGAAAGTCAACATGATAAGTGATTATTCTTCCTTATGAATAAATTCCTCAATAAAAAGCAACTTAAAACAAAAATGTTGTCTATTAAATTTTCATACTGGGGAACCCAACACCGTTTAACCCATCACAAGTTTGTGATTTTATTATTGTTAACTTTCTCTTAAACATGTTTTCTATCACTCTCCATCGGAACATGACCCCATGTTTTCTCCTCCATGTCCATATTTTCATACTTACAATCCTAGTATGGGTTAACTCGGGTGACCTCTGTGCTTATCTTTCTTTATTTTAAAGTGATTGTTTTACCAACTCTTGTTCCGATGTGGGACGTTCAAGGATGTTTCCAAGCGCAATTTTAAAATTGCGAGGACGCAATTCCCAAAAGGGGGGAAGGATGTAACACCCCAGTTAAATAAGGAATATTACATTTTCATATTTATCCATATTTGTGAATAAAATATTAATATGACTTTAAAGGGGACGCTGTGCTCGATGGCGTACCCAACACGCAACAACGAGTATCTTGGGAATCTTACGTTGCACTCTAATAATAAAATAATATTATTCTAAATGGTAGTTAACATGTAGCCGTTGTAATGGCGGGAATGGATATAAATAACTAAAATATGATTATATATGTTCTTAAATATTTTTACATTTATACAATAAAAGATAAAGGCTTAAAATACGGAAAGAATTCAATTTTAGGCGTATATGCCCTAGTTTTAACTAAAGGTTCACTTATCACCTTTTGATGGAGAACCGTCATTAAATATAGTTTTGTTCACTATTAAACATTCTTTTGGACCAAATAAAACTCTTATTAAGAATTGGGACATCAAAATTTACTTTGTGTAAATTTTTGGTATCTTTCCGATAAAGTTCATTTTTTTAATGAATAGTGTAAAATGTTGTATTTTAATTCAAAACCACATTTTAATCTAATTTATTTATATGATTAGATTATATTTTGAATTGGTTTTAAAGTGAAATTAGAAAATATTTTTACCATTAAATCAAATAGTGGTCGTTGGAATCAATTTCACTTTGAAATCAGACTTAAACTAGTGTCAATCTTTTGATTCATATTGTTTCATAAAACACGCTATTTGTCATGACAGCGGGAATTAATTATTAAATTAATTAATGTGACTTATATGTTTTGAATTTTGTAAAACGGACTTCATTTTTGAATTCAGAATATCAAATATAGCTTAGGGTGAATTTTTGGGATTTTTCTGAAAAACTTCAATTTTTGATGAATAGTGAAACCACTAAGTGGTACTTATAAAACTGATTTTCCGTTTAAATGAAATTTTGCCATCATTGTGTTTTGATTTTCAAAAATCCGACATACATGGTTGTCATTAAGAAGTAAAATGTGGTTCAATGAGATTAAAATAATTTTTTGGTGAATAGTAACTTATTATGTTTTTAATCGCGATTAGTGGTAATTAGTGTAGTTTAAGGTAAAAATAATGCTTTAATAAAATGAGATGAGCTTGAAACATGTCTTACCCTCATTGTTTGTATCATGGCCGACCAAGACAAGCCATGGGTCAACTTGGGGACCCCATGTATCAACTTTGGTTGGGAAATGACATAAATAACATTTTATTTAATGTAAAAGTAAAATTGACACAAACATGATATGTTTTACTAAAAAATATTTTAAGTGGGGTTATACAAGTCATATTTTTGATTATAAATTTTCATTGGAAAGCTAAAAATATTTCCTACATCATTGTATTTTTTTTATAATTTTTATACATTAAATAAATTAAATTATTTATGACATAATAATGATGCAGCGATGACATCATTATTCGATGATTTAAATAAAATGAAAAGATAATGTAAAATCTATGAACTAAACATGTCCAAAACTTATTGGATGAGTGTATTTAGAATCCTTATCACATTATCCACGAATTATATCAATGTGGGACCTTTTGAAACCGAAACACATTTTCAAATAAAGTAATATTTCTTTACTTTCCAAAAGTACCCCTCCTCTCCTCTTATAAAAGGACCCCACCTCTACCTCATTTAACACACTCCTCAAGCCTTTGGCTCGGCCAAACCCTGCCCATATACTCTCTCCACATCCCTCTCCTCATCCTAGAGGATTCCCTTTGGGCATAATCCTTTCAAAGGAAGCCTTTAGGCTCAAATCAAAAGGAGTTACACTTTTAAAGGTAATTCATTTTCTCATGTTCATTTGTTTTATTTTGCTTCTCCAACCCCCTAAACTCTTTTTATTTACTTCTTTTTTAACAAAAACAGTATCTTCAATATACTAGGATGTCGTTATAAGATTTATTCGAGCTACACTCTCACACAACTACATCAAATGGTTAAAGAACATACGGTTTCCGTGGATGGTGAAATTCTGCCTCCCGAAACGATGATTGTTCAATACTCATTTAACACCTTTAAAGGTGGCCATTATGATGTCAATATTTTTATATATGATATATAATATGTTTATGTTTTATTTATGCTTCTGTATTTTTCATTTTTGTCTTACCTTTATGTCTTCCATTATGGGTATACGCGATATCTTCATTTGAGGAAGTGCGGACTACCACCCCCTCAAAGTGATTTGATTCGTTAAATACCATATGTGGGATGTATAAAGTATGGAAATATGATATTATATATTATATTATACTGGAATTATAATATACCTTTATATAATTATTATTCCATTCTATAAAATATGAAATAGAAATGAAAGTAGCGTTCATGCGTACGTACGGCTTACCGTCTCCATGAACGGTGCATTTCATTTCTTACCTCTAAATGATTATGTAATGTTATAAATGAATGAATGTACTGGATATATATGAAATATATGATATATAAATAATGAATAAAATTCTGGATATAATAAATATTTGGCCACACGAACAACATGTAATTGTAAGAAGTCCACTTTCGACTTAAGAACCAAATATCGGCAAAACAAATATTATTAACGTAAATGATTACATAATGTTTATGACATGGCAATAAGTGGTATAAAAGTAATAATGAACTTGAAAAAGGTTCTTAAGGAAGTATAAATTAACTCAAGTTTATTATTCAGGAGATTAAAGAATGATCGAGTCAAGTCGGACCCGAGGTAAGGGATCCTACTCCTCTCTTTTTAAGTACACTCTTTTATGTCATTCCTTCTAAGCTCATATTTCTTGTTATTGGGATGTTCTTTTCTATTATACTTACTGTAATTTTTATGTTCATGTGATGAGGGACCCTATTCTCTCTCATCAATCCATTTTGGAAGTTTTGAGTGGCGCCGTTAGGCTGCCGAACATTCGTAAAAGATCTAACCTCTCTCTTTCTTTTTAAGTACTCTACTTTATGTCACTTCTTTTAAGCTCCTCTTTGTAATGTTGGGGGATGTTCTTTTATATTCCTATAGCTGTAAATTTTATTGTAATGTGATGAGATACCCTATTTGATCTCATCAATCCATATTCAGAAGTTTTATGTGGCGCCGTTAGGCTGCCGAGTTTTCGTAAGGGAATTTTCATCTCACTTTTATTGTCGTGAGATTTATGCTACATTTGCCACAAATTCCATTGAGTGGTGTATGTACTGCCCATTATTCTAATCTTTTTGTAATATAATTTCGTTTATGAGTATTTACATCAATGATTTATTGTCCTTCTTTCATGGTGTGTATGTTTTGAAAGATACCCAAGTCGGTAAGGGAACCTTTCACCCTCCTCTTTTTTTAAAAGACTTCTTTTGTTGGGTCTTTTAATTTACATATTGTTATGTTGGGATATGTTCTCATATATCCTTATTGATGTAAATTTTATGTCCAAGTGATGAGATACACCTTTTATCTCTCATCATCTCATTTTGATGTGATGCCGTTAAGCTGTCAAGGGAACTTTTTAACCCAATTTCGATTTCTTTGGGTTCAACATGTAGTCATTGAATATGTCATCCATTGAATATGTGTGAATGAAATTTTATTGTTTTACACTTAATATCCAATTATATTGGGTGTATTTATATTTGTCACACATATTTTCGAGATTGATTTGTCCTTAATTTAAGGATACCTTCTTTATAAGGGATTTCATCACATTTGACATTTCTATTGAGGGTTCATTGTTGTTATGCACCAATTCACTCTTATATGGTGTGTATACTGTCCTTTGACATATTATATCATGAATCCTTTTATTCTCATGATATTATAAAGTTCGGATTAAATGTTATTCCGCTATTATTTGTATTCAAGTGTCTCTAATTTTGGTAAAACCCCTTTAACCAAAATATCGTTTCAAATGTTTTAATCATTTGTTCTTATTAATATCCATGTTTTCAAAATTGTTTTAAGGATTTATTTATATGGATATTAATGGTTTCAAATTTTAAGCTTCAAGGTGGTATGGGACACTTTGATTCAAAAATCTCTTTATTAAATGTTTTAAATGGTTTTGGAAATGGTTTCTTTTTTAATGGATTCATTATTTCAATATCCTAAAATGTTGTATTGTGATTGAAATGTGGAAATTTTATGTTTCCTTTATTCATGTTTTATGTGATACGATTATGTTATGGTTCTTGCGCATTGTTATGAAGAACGGGTGGTTCCGTGATAAACTAAGGGCGGGTGAGCCCGATATAGCTCTCCAATGCATTGGGTAACGCGAAGGAGTGAAACGTTAAGGTTTCTCCGAAGAGATTTAAGGAATATACTGTGATGGGTATTCCAAACGTAACCAAGAGGGTTACTCCCTACGTAAGAATGTTATGAATGCCTCAAGTTTCCTTTATGTCTTATGTTTTCTATGATTTATTCATGATTTGATATGCCTATGTTTTATGGGTAAAGTATGATTTCATTCTTATGTATATATGAACTCATGTTTCCTTTCCAAATTTTTATAATCCTTATTGAGCTTTTAATGATCATCCCATGTTTTTGAAATGCTTTTCACAGGTCAAGGGAGAGGTACATGATGTGACGATAGTGTCAAGGATGTGTCAAGAAAGAATCTGTGTTTTATTTTAAATAGGTTTCCATTGATGGGAATAATGAATATTGTCTTTTATGTAACAACTTTGTTTAAATGTGGAATGTAATGCAAGTTTCATGATCTAGTTCTCTAAAACTCTAAACCTGAAAAGATCCTCAATGTGTAATCTTGTAATAACTCAAGTTTAAGTAAGGTTTAAGGCTGGGGCCTTATAGTATCCCATAATGATGCGAATCAAACGGATATAGACTTATTTTAAAGGATAATTTGATGCATATATTCATCTCATATACAAGGAATAGAGTCATTAGTTCACCAAGGCACATTCCAACCATGATGAAAAATAATTTTATATTGATCTATCATTCATATAGAGAAGTAATATTTCATATAGAATAGGAAACTTGAAGTTGTTTTGAATCATCCATGATAGAATACTACCCCACTTTTTAACATTACTTAGAGGGAATTATGATCATTCTGTTTTAATTCCCTATTTTAAAGACATGAATATTGTGTAGATTAATGTCCTGGTAAAAATAATTAGATGTTATGATGTTTAAAATCATTCCAATAGTACTTGGATACTATGAATTTTAAATTATTACTTCTAGATCATAAATGTTCATGTGGGATTTATGAAAGTATTTTTTGGGAAAATTTGAATTAGTGGAGGAAATATGTTTTCCTCATCTTTCTTGTCTCTGGGGTAAGATGAATTGGAATTTTCCTGCTGTATTCCATATGTTTTTTCCACATTGGAACCGTATTTGGTGGATTATTCCCTTGAATAATCAGGATCTTATTATATAACAATATAAGGTGATTAAAATTAAAGGTAATGATAATTATAGGGGTTTTAAAACTTCTATTCAATAAAAATTAATATAGGGATGATTCTGCGACATTATGGGTCCATTTATGATAGGAAAGAAATATGTCTATGAGTTTTTCTATATAATAAATATTTTCATTATCAAACAATATCTTTTTTATAATTGATATGGTTATATTAAAATCCAATACCGTCACCTTTTCCACTAGACTATAGTGGGATGAATGGTTGGAATCTATATTGTACTCCAAATGTATATATTTCAACTTAGATGTGTAGAAATTATTTTCATGGTCTATCAATACTGTATTAGGGACACTATATTTGGTGATCAATTTTCACTACATAAAGTTATTGTTGTTATTCATACCGAAATCCTTGACGGTTATTTATTCTAACCATTTGGAATAAAACTTATTAGTATTTAGTATGATCTTAAAATACATAACTATAGCTAGGGAACTTTCCCCCATGAAATCAATTCCATATATGAAAAATGAAAAGGTGTATTCTATAGTATAGAACAACTCTGTGGGATTAAGGCTGAAATTTGAAACCATTTAATAGGAATGAAACTTCATATTGAATTTCATACATTTTTTTATCATCATTATACATAAATAAATAATCCTCATAATTTTTTGCAATTGATGGGCTCAAGAATAATGGTCATTATAGAATCCTTCATATTTTTCCCAAATTACGATGAAATTCTGTCCTTCTAAAATAAATATATTGAGGATAACACCAAATCAACATTTAATGATGAATTTTTGTTAATTATACCCTCAATGAAAGGTGATTTTCACTATGTGATAACAAATTTGATTCTTTATGGATCAATATAATAGTATTATTCGATTGTAGAGTTTTTTTATACAAATAGTCCATCTATTAAATATGATTGCAACATAACTCCCAAGGTAATAACTAATAACATTGACCTCCAGTATATTTCAGATGATGAATGAGACTATCACCCATTAGATTTCAATGAAATATTTTATTTATCCTTATTCTTTGTAAACTAGATCTATATATGGGTTGTCCCACTAATTAATATAAGAATTCTGGGAATAGAGAATGTGATTTATCATTGGTTAATAAGGGAAATCTATCATGAATCCCATTATATACACAATTATGGGTGTTAAATATTTCTTCATGGTGGGATAATCATCATCTATCTTCATAATCAATATTTTTGAGTCGTCATTCTAATTCAGATGGGTTACTTACAAATTCATGTATAAATAAAATATACTAATATGGACATGGAACTCCATCACATTATTGGTATATCCTTCCAATATGAGGAAGGAAATAACCCCATATTTTATAAGTTGAGGAAATAAATATAGTCACCAGAAAAACCCTATTGAATAGTGTCCATTCTTTACTTTTTCTAATAGAGATATGATAAAAACTATCAAAAAAATCTCCCAATTTTTTTTTTAGCATAATGGATATTGAAACATATTTGTATAGAATTTCTTTTTTTATAGTTGTACATTCAAGGGTAAAACATGATATGATATAATTTGATATAACTATACTTTTAACTTATTATAGTGACATGAACTAAATTCTATATTATTGTGGAATGACTTCTCATCAGGTGAGATACCCTCTTAACCTATTGTTTATATGAATTTACTACGATTAATCATGAAGAGAGACAAAGCAAAAAATTATTTTGTGGCATGTAGTGCCTTATCATTGGCATGATATTGGCGACTACACCACAATTCTATTTAATAATATAGTATTAGGTCTCATCGTCTAATATAAATCTTTTAAGATATTAAATATTATTATGATTCCTTGTATCCTTTTTTGTGGAATAATGGTGTGGACATATTATCCCATAACATCCAAATATTTAATATGAATATTAAATTTCCCTAATGAATTAAGAAAAGTGGGTGTATTAGATATTTCATGAGTATCTAGAAGGATTCAAGAAAATATGTATCCCTCAATAAGAAACTAGAATCCTTATCAACATCATGCCTTGTAGGAATTTTCCAGAGAGGATGAATATTGCATGTCTAATTAAAGTAATGTTTTTGTGTGTCCCTCTCAAATAAATGTATTTTTTAGGAGTTGAAACTTACATGATTTCACCAGACATATCAGGGTCAACCATAATGGTGAAATGAAATACCCTAAATCTGAACGTTAATGTATAATAATAATAAAGGTATTTCATATTTAGTTATTCTATATCAATTTTTCAAGTATGTTTCAATTCCATTGATAATATTGACGTGTTTTTGAGACATTACCACAAGATCATAAAATTGAATTATTAAATTCCATAAAGATATAGTTTTATGATATGATTAATATCACATTGGTAGGTGGATAATAAATTCTTAAAAGAAAGGGAATAACCATGTTCTAGAATATCCATTAAGGCATACTAATAGATGTCGACTACTCAAATTCATTAGAAAACATAACCATACGTACCATGAGTACACATAAATAATTTGATAGTCGTATAATCCTTTGGTTACAGAAAACTTATGTTATATAATCAGAACTGAGATATCTTTCACTGAATAGTGTTATTTGGGATACATTAAATCTTTAAAGACCCTTATTTTTTATAATACGTTATTTTTGGGATGAAATTTTGTGTATTGATCCTCTTGGAAGAATCTTGCTTTGATATGATTATAAAATTAATATTCAATCATTAAAGCATAAAAGGGATTAATTATCCAAAATACTTATATGAAATTGTGATAGTCACGAAGAATCAATTGTTGATGGGGGCCATATCTTAATCTAGTATCAGAATATATAAATAAATCTAGGATCACACAATAATACACTTCATCAATAATGGAATTTTAATAACCTAATATTACATGGGAATTGATACACTAATAAATTTAGAAGTTAGGTCCACCACTCGTTACATATTTAACTATATGAGTATATAGATGGTGATGGATACACCTTCTTCAAAATATGGAGGGGAATCTAAATTTTCACCACCATATTCTTCTATCTCAACATTAGTTGAAACATCCTTAAGGATAGTAAGTTTTATGGAATCGTCTCTATCAATAGTTATGGATAAGGGCAACCCTTGGGTCTAGGGAGTTCTATGGAATGGGTATTAATATCCAAAATTCAATATAAATTCTCACTTTCTTTGTTATTATCATCAATTGACAAAGGGTCATTGAAATTATGATTTATAAAAAATATGATATGGGTATGTCCTATTCTAAACAATGGATTATATGAATTTTAAAATAAATTCAATTAAGGAAAATGAGAACTCTTATTCGGGGTATTTATATCACATGGAGTATCCTTATTTTATATTGACGAACCTTCAATTTTGATCAGCATTATGGTTTGTACATACTCATTCATTTGGAATATCTATGGGATTTTAGGATTAGTTTCCAAACCAATTGGATTGGAATCCTACATGTCACCATTTATTATCTATTCTCCCCCTTATCTCTTTTATATATCGTCCTTAGTGTGACATTATATACAATATTTAATAGGGTATGTCGTCACCACAAAACATTCATACAATCCCATTATTGTGGAACTTTAATCATTGAGGGAATGAAAATAAAACTAGTACATGGGTGTAGAGAAAATGTTTTTGATTATAATATTGTACGTAGTGACCTCATAAATATAAAATAAATTACATTATACAGTAGGTCACCAAATTAGGAATGATGATTGAACATTATGAGGTGATTTTTCCCTTTCTTGTCATACCCTTCAATGGTTAGTCTCAGGGGAGAAAATTCATCCTCATTGTATCCTCAATTCTTGATGGTATAGAATAGGATAATATTAATACTAGAACTATTATCTACAAATTACCATTAAAGTTATCCACTTTATAGCTTACCTGAAACATGTAGGGGCTTAATATATCTCAAAATTTATTCTTATCAATTATACTATGTGAATTTTATAGTTCTAGGACATTATACTAATGCCTATTCGGGATGGTAAACCATTGTTGTGGTGTATTATTCGTAAAAACATGAATTTATTAATAAGTCCACAATAAGTACCTCCATATTATCTTAGACATTATAATGTCTTTTGATGATTTAGTTCATGTTCATTACATTTTATAACTATTTTAAAATGTCATATTTCTACCCTAGAGGTCTATGATTCACAATTTGGTGTTGCTACCCAGAATATGACTTAGGGGATTTTGTGAATTTTATATATTTAGTAACTTCTTGAAAAAAAAGTTTAAGGAACACATGTTTTTTGATTATTGGTTAAAACTAGTATTCTCACTCATCTAGGATAGTCAAATGGTTTCAAATTATCCATCTCAAATTTCAAAATATCATGGTGTGACGAATCTTAAAAATATCAAGGTATCTTCATTATCATACTATTATCAATTATGTTTATAATAATAGTACTCAAACATTGATATTTATTTTGAGGTGATTCAACTGATAGAATGAGTTCAAAAATAATCACATCTTCCCAAGTATCTTTCACTACTGTAGCCTCTACTTCTAGGTCCCTGATCGGGTAATGGAAGTTCTATCTAAAATGATTATTCTCTAATGGAAAAGTTGTTTTGTAATATTTAAATGTCATTATATTCAAAGTGAATATCACAATATGATGGGGAATATCATTTTCATTATGGTTTTTATTCATTGAATGATGTGTGTAAGAAGTACACAAGAGGAAAGATAAAATTCAGAATTCATATGACTCTCATATTATAGTGTATTATTTATCTTCATATAATAATGTTTTCTAAAAGAGGATGAAATTGATGATGTACCTTAAGATAATGTGAGAGGTTTTGAATGTGCTATTGTATGATGACGCTATACTTTCAGATTGATGTGAGACCAATCAACTATATTTCATGTAAATTTTTCTTCAAAGATTCATTCTCACCAAGATGTGACCTCATTAAAATCAACTTCATCTACATGTTTGATTATTGATACAAGGGCCTCGTTCACTATGGTTTTCACATTTAATGAATCATAAATTATATATAGGATATCCCTAAAGAAAAATTAAACATATCTTGTTAGGACTAGTCTAATATTGAAATTGAAATATTTTGGAAGACCACTAGGGAAAACCACACATGGTATTTTTATCCCATGTATGTTTTATATGATTTTTTCAATGGAAAAATGAAAATATGTTACAATATTTTTACTTTGAAAGGAGTTGAATTTGTTTCTCTACTCCTAAAATGAAAAGTTACCTTCATATATCCTTATATATGAGGGTAATATATTATGTATCTTTCTATGGGATGTGCAAGCCAATGTAGAAAATTAATGGGAACTCCAATAATCACCAGAATTGATTTCATTATGAATGAGTTAGTTTTGAGGTTTCTATAATAATCTCTATTTTCTGTGGTTGTGGGATGAGATTTTGTTATCATTATTTAAATAGAAACCCTTAAATGTAGTTTCGTATCTATAAAATCCCAAAATATAGTTGGGTATCTAAATAAGATATGTGGTGATTTTAGTTATTGATGGAGATTTTATATACATCATTCTAGTAGCTATAAATTGGTATTGGAATTGTGAGTATGATAGGCCTTTATATATTATAATAATAATAGAAACCCATTACCTTTCACATTAATATTCATTTGTTATGGAAATTTATCACAATGTTATAAGTCATATTGCTATATTTATATATGAATTGATGATGAAGTTTATCCCATCATGTGGTAGACCCTCATACATGGTGTCAATAATAGATAAATGTTGGACCCACATGAACCTGTAAAAACCATCTTATCTTGATCCTTATTACACGTTTTTTGGGATAATCTTAGGGCCACAGGAATACATGGAATTCACAAAATATTTCTCATGATCCATTATATCCACAAAATATGAGAAAATTATATTCCCAAAATTAGGTTGGGCTAGGGTGTTGTCCACCAAACTGGGATTTGGATTGATTTCAGGCTATACTACTAAACTCCACACATTCATGAATTTAATTTGAGAATCTAGATACATGTTGGTACTGAGGATTTATGGTGTAACAAAATAGAATCGACCTCATGAGTGAACACATGATGTATGGCATGACACAATCATCAAACTTTCATCATTTAATGATTACTAATTCACACTAAGATCGGGTGATTATCAATATATGAGGGAGGATGTTCAATAATAGTGAAAAAACTGGGTCACAAACATCTTATTTATGCATGTTGATCTACTACCTAGATCCTATATCATTCTGATATTTATGTTCCACTCTTATGGGAATATTAACACTCTACGGGTTGGTGGGTGGATAGGTAAATATTAACTCTCTCTGGGTTTGTGGGAGGATAGGTATTAATTTCTATTATAAACACTAAACTATTTCAATATTGACACTATGTAATACTACATTAAGTAACTTTATATAGTATATATCAGCCTCATATTTCTCCATTATCTCTTCCCTTATGGGGGTTAAGGATTTCTTGGTGGAGAGTAGGATATAGCCCAAACATTACCTTTATCTCTAGAGAAATGTACTCATGGGGGAATAAATATCTTTTGGGTTTAGAAAATTTGGGATATTCGTTTGATTCCAATTGTGAGTGTCCTCAACCATTTCATTGATGTAATATACATCCAAGGGATTTTTTTCTGTATTGTGTTATTCAGTGTCAATTTGTAAAAATATATCATCTACAATGTTGATTGTGATGATTATAAGCCAGTAATATCGAGTGGTATGAATCATTTCATCCTTCTATAGTTAATAAAATGAATCTAAAATACCATTCTAACATTAGAGCATGAAATAAATATATTTCATCATTCCCTTTCTTTTAGAAGGTCATTTAAATTTGTGTAAATTATAGGCATTTATCTTCCACATTGGATATTTATTCATCCTTTATAAATGCAATGTGACAATGAAGGAATATTTTACAATGCTCGATTAATGTGACTAGAATTGAATTGGGTGTCGCTTTGAGAGGGAGTGATTAGAGTGTATGTGCTTTATAACAACATTTTTTTCTAGGGTTGACTGGACTCTTTGTAGATTATCACGTGAATGAACTCAAACAAATAGATTTTTGATAATATTAGGTCTTAATAGATACATTTGAATGATATCTATGATTATATGATTCCATAAAAGGTTATTTGTCTTAGACATGTCTGTTTTTCTTTGTTTTGGGTCACTATCGACAACTTATAGAATAGTTAAGGATTTCAATACCTCTGTTGGTGTAGGTGGTGTTAATAATTACCACAAATATGAGGTATGGGGTTAATCATGAATATATTTCATGTAAGAATCCATTAAAATATTATATTTTTTTTATTTTTATTACTATTGAATGACCAAGGTTTAAATCTTACTCTAAATATGAGTTTTCTTCCATGGATAAAAATTTCATGGAATTGTATTTTTTTTATTTTTTCATCTCAAGAGTGTCCATGAACAATTGAGAGGCCACACCCATACATGTACCAATGTACCACCATCTCTGCTCATGTGGATTTCCTCTAATGATACAAGAAGATTTTTTTTGATCAAAAAACTATAATACATTTGTTTTGGCCTATATCATATCATATGTTAGTAACATTACTTGATTCCATATTCTGAGGGATTTATATTACTAGGGATGTGGTGATGTGAAATTATCCATACTCACCAACAACTGATGTGTATGTTAGAAGAGATATCACTTATTATCATCAAGAGGGTTGGTAGGAAATCGAAGAAATCATTTCATAGGTTTGTGTAGTGATTTTTTGACACTAATTCCCGATCAATGGAGAAATTAAGAAGGAATATGTAATAGGAAAACATATTCATTTCCAACATATAGTAATCATATCCATGATATGTTAGGGTATAATAATTTAGCACTTGAATAGTTTACATTTGTTTCTAGCATTAGTAAGTTATTCATTCCTCTTATATGTCATATAATATTTCCTAAGTAGATGTTTTCATGATCTAGAATATAGTGTTATTGTTATTCTAGTCCATATCATTCAAAATATACATGTAAACAACTTCATCGACCACATATTTGTTTAAAGTGGTTTTGTTTCCCTATATTATGATTCATGACCAATATAAGTCAGGCATAGTGGTCATTTATCTGGATTACATTCCAACAATTGGATTGTTTTCTCATATTTTGATAGGGAACCATGTGTAGTAGACCCTGGTTTTTTTAGAGCGTCAGTATATGAAGACTCTCTAACCATAGAAGGATGTTCTTATCTAATAGAAAAAACATAGTGGTGAGGGAATCCATTTCAAATGTCACGATAAGGATCCATGAATTCCATCTTTATACATATATGAAGAGAACAACCATAGATGTAATGGCCTCTTGCGTGAAAGTATTACTCTATGGATCATTGGTGTAGTATAAATGTCTACCATATATGCTCAAGGATACTAGAATTGAACAATTATTGAATATAAGCCTCATCCACTACGGGAAAAAAGACTTTTTACGATGGGCATTTTGGGACGGGAATAAATCCCATCACAATAAGCCCGTCAAAGAGGTTATTTAGGATGAGGTTAGCAACTCGTCACAAATAACCGATCATTTGCGAAGGGATTTCATGTTCTGTCCCAAAAGGTTTTGCGTGAGTAGCGCACCAAAGCGCACGACGGTTATTAGCGACGGGGGGGGGGGGGGGGGGGGGGTCCCCCGTCCCAAATAGTGAAGTATTTGCAACGGGGTCCGTCGTACATACCTGGCGGCAGTTAGTAGCTTTTTGCGAAGAGATTTCGTGACCCGTCACAAAAGGTTTGGCGCGGGTAGCACGCCAAACCGCGCGAAGGTTATTTGCAACGGGGAGTTACCCCATCGCAAATCGTGAAGTATTTGCGACGGGGCCCGTCACAAATACCCGACGGTGGTTAATAGCTTTTTGCGACGGGAGGACTTCTCGTCGCAAAAGGTTTGTCGGTTGGAACTAATTGCGATGGGACCCGTCGCAAATAACTTTTTGACCGCCGACAGAAATTAATGCGGGCGTAGGTATTCGCGACGGGTCCTGTCGCAAAAGATACAATCTACGACGGGTAACCCGTCGCACATAGTCCCGTCACAAATAATCTAACCTATATATACCCCCATCCATTTTTCTTCTCATTTCTCTCATTTTCTAGATCATGTTTCTCTCTGAACTCTGATCTCAGAGGGAAAATTTTTCTAAGTTAATTTTTTGATCACAAATAAGTTGTGAAGCCATCTACATCAATAAAAAATCAAGTTTAAAGGTATTTATATTTTATTTAATTTGTTATTTATTTCAAATTTTTATGTTAATTTTTATTATTGTTGATTAGTTGTAATAAAATTGAATTTAAATTGTTTTGACAAGACTATTTATTTGTACCAATAAATTAATATATTTAGTATTATTTTTTAATAATTAGTAGTAATTTGTAATTTTTAATGATAATTAGTAATGTATATAATTAATTTTAAGTAATTAAAAATAATTGGTAATAAATAATAGTAAATACTAATAATTAGTAATAAATATTAATAATTATTAATAAATATTAATAATAGTAATAATTAGTAACAAATAGTAATAAATTATAATAAACAGTACTAAATTATAATAATTAGTATTAAATTGTAACAATTAGTAATAAATTGTAATAATTAGTAATAAATTGTAAAAATTAGTAATAAATTGTAATAATTAGTAATAAATTGTAATAATTATAAATAAATTGTAATAATTAGTAAAAAATTGTAATAATTAGTATTAAATTGTAATAATTAGTAATAAATTGTAATAATTTGTAATAAATCGAAATAATTAGTAATAAATTGTAATAAATGGTAATAATTATTAATAAATTGTAATAAATTGTAATAATTATTAATAAAATGTAATAATTAGTAATAAATTGTAATAATTAGTAATAAATTGCAATAATTAGTAATAAATTGTAATAATTGGTAATAAATTGTAAAAAATTGTATTAATTGGTAATAAATTTAAATAATTATTAACAACTTGTAATAATTAGTAATTAATTTAAATAAATTGTAATTAATTTTTATAAATTTTAATAATTTGTAATAAATTGTAATATTTAGTAATAATTTGCAATATATAGTATTAAATTGTAATAATTAGTAATAAATTGTAATAATTAGTAATAAATTGTAATAATTATTAATAATTTTTAATAAATTGTAATAAATTATAGTAATTAGTAATAAATTGTAGTAATTAGTAATAAATGAAATAATTAGTAATAAATTGTAATAATTAGTAATAAATTGTAATAATTAGTAATAAATTGTAATAAATTGTAATAATTAGTAATGAATTGTAATATTAGTAATAAATTGTAATAATTATTAATAAATTATAATAACTTGGAATAATTAGTAATAAATTGTAATAATTAGTAATAAATTGTAATAATTAGTAATAAATTGTAATAATTTTTAATAAATTATAATAAATTGAATTAATTAGTAATAAATTGTAATAATTTGTAACAAATTGTAATACTTAGTAATTAACTGTAATAAATAGTAATAAATAGTAATAAATAGTAATAAATTGTAATAATTAGTGATGATTTGTAATAATTACTAATTAAATATAATAATTAGTAATAAACTGTAATAATTAGTAATAAACTGTAATAATTACTAATAAATTGTAATAATTAGTAATAAATATTAATAATAAGTAATAATTAGTAATAATTAGTAATAATTAGTAATATTTATAAATTAATACTAATAATTACTAATAAATAGTAAAAATTATAATAAATAGTAATAATTAATAATAAATAGTAATAAATAGTAATAATTAGTAATAATTAGTAATTATTCGTAATAACTATTAATAATTAGTAATAATTAGTAATAATTATTAATAAATTGTAATAATTATTAATAAATTATAATAGTTATTAATAAATTGTAATAATTATTAATAAATTGCAATAATTAGGAATAATTAGCAATAAATAGCAATAAATAAGAATAATTGGCAATAAATAGGAATAATTAGGAATAAATTTTCATAATTAGTTATAAATTGTAATAATTAGAAATAAATTTTAATAAATTTTAGTAATTATTAATAATTAGTAATAATTACTGAGGATGATTACAAACTAATCGTGTCACCCATAATTAGTGGTAATTACTAAGAAATAATTGTAGTTATGTATCTTCTCTTTTTAGGATATTATTTTTCTTATATCAAATTATTTAACAACAGTAATGATTTTAAATTTTGTAGAAACTCTTATACGGATATGGGACAAGGAAGTCAACATCAATCATTGTTAAATGGTCGCGCTTGGATAAATTAGCACAGAAATCCAAATGATTCTAGTTTAAATCCTGTATTTGCTGATGGTGTTAAATCTTTCTAATCATTTGCATCATCAAACCCAGAATTTGTTTTAGAATGGAAAATTAAGTGTCCTTATAAAAAATGTGCTTTGAGAACATTTGAGACATCTGACACCATTGAGGGACATCTCTTGCGTTATGGTTTTTAATCAAATTATTTTTTTTGGTATCATCACGGTGAACACAGTTCCAGAGAAGATACTAACAACTTGATTCTAGATCCATCACGGTTTGAAAATTTTAGTATTAATTTTTAATAATCAGTAGTAATTAGTAATTATTAATGTTAATTAGTAATGTATATAATTAATTTATAGTATTTAATAAAAATTTGTGATAAATAATAATAAATACTAATAATGAGTAATAATGAGTAATAAATACTAATAAATAGTAATAAATCATAATTGTATTAAATATATATTTTCAGTATTATATTTTTCAGTGTTTGTTTATTTTACTAATAATAATAAAAATATTTTATGATTTTTTTTAATTTTTTTGTGAATATTGAGAATATTAATATATTTTTATTTTAATTATTCTAATAATATTAATTTTTTTTTTCAATAATCATAATTTGTTTAAATTTATTTTTTTAATGATTTATTTATTATTTATGATGGGATCTTTTACGACGGGATCCCGTAAAAAATAGTCTAAATGTTTTTTTTAAAAGTACTTGCGATGAGATTTGGGACCTATCACAAAAATTATTTGCGACGGTCCCGTCACAAATAGTGTAAATATTTTAAAAAAAACATATTTGGGACGGGCCTGTCGCAAAAAAGTTTATTTATTTCAAGTATATAATCGGAGACTTATTTGCGATGGTGAAGCTGCCCATCACAAAAAAACTATTATTTGTGATGGGCTTGTCGCAAATAATAGTTTTTACGATGGATTTTTCCACAATTATCTATTTTCCATGGGACCCCATCGCTAAAGATTATTTGCGACGGTATCCGGCCGCAAATAAACCTTCAAAAAAAACTTATAATTATAGTATTTATCCTTCATTATAATATTAATATGTTGATCTACGATTGAAGGTTGAGTATGAGTATAATCATTCCATGTCATGGTAGTTGGAATATTCCATAAGCAATCCTGTGATATTCATTCGATATGATCCCATTGATAGGATGAAACTATTATAAACTATTAATCATAAAAATTATTAGTAGAAATATAAGACATCCATTTGGTTTCTAAAATGTTATTTCAACTAGCCTTTGTTGTAGAAAGATTTTTTCTTGGTATTTAAATTCATTCCCTATATGAATATACTAATGAACAACTTGAATATGGTTATGGATATAAGAATCCTCCAATATTTCCAGTGAGGTATGTTGATATAGTTATTATCATATGGGTGTATGGATATGTGGCTTACTCTTTTAATGTATCAAAATAAAGAAACTCTTTTTAATTTCTAGAAATGATTTGATATTTCCCAATAATGACTGTCAGGATATACTAGAGAACATCGATTTGAGATAAGATATTATCCCAATCATATATTCCCAATGGAATATGTCTCCATTTATATATATTTCTTTAATATGAACCTGTCATAAGGTGTCATTTAAAACATATTGATGAAACACATTTTAAATGTGGATATCATCCCATACTGTAGCATGTTCCTTTATCGAAATATATTGATAATATTCATAAAAAAGTTATATAATATTAGAATCCAATAATGTATTTATCCACTCATGTTTATTATATTAATAAGATTCTCTAGATGTTAGTAATATAGATTGTTACTATTGAAATATGTTTACCAGAATATTCTCTTGAATCTCTTCATTACTACATAATTTTTTTTAAATTCAAAAAGAAATGAGAATTTTTTTTGAATACATTATTATTTATTCCAAAATATTTTAGTGGAAAAAATTTATAATACTAGAGTATGGGAACTCTTCTGTTCACTTATTTTCATTAGGATATTTTAATGGGTTTCATGCATAGAAGACATGATTCTTTGTGCCCTTTATTTTGGGTAGAATGTGTCGCAAGACGTTATATGTGTGATAAGTGTTGTGGAACAACTTTCTATTTGAAATTGGGATATAATGGTGTGTTCATTGTTTTATGTGTAGTTATGGGCCATAACCCTAGGATCTATAGCTCACCATCCATGGTGGTCTTATAAAATATTATATCTATGTATCGGGAGATGAAACCTATTGGGAAGTTCCCTTCACACAAAGTGAAGTGGTAGATGTTTCAGGATGATAGTAATAAGTAATGACATGAGGTTTAACACCCCAATATTTTATAGTATGTTATCTATTCAAAGTAATTAAATAACTTTTACTACACGCAACAACGAGTATGAGGGAACCAGGACTTACAAAACTAGCCATTCAAAAAGTGTTTATTAATATTATTAAATATATTTTTGGATTATATATATATATAAAATATAATTTTAAAATTCATATTTTGTGTTTCTTAGAAATAATATAAAGACTAATTCAATTTTTCAGATAAAAGATCTATCTTTCATAAAATTCATTTTTATCGCCTATTTAATGGAGAGTCCTTTTAAAAAAAATATTTGACACTTTTATATATTCAATTTAATGGAAATAATTTTTTTTTATAATCGGGATATGGAAATTTAGTTTGGATCAAGGTTACATACTTTTATAATAAGTTTCATATTTTAACGAATAGTGAATAATACTATGTTTTAATTGAAAACAACCTTTTTTAATCTAAATAAATAATTATGTTAAATTATAAAATTTTATTTCTTTGATGTATAATTATATTATATTTTTATAATTTAATACAATTTATGTCATTATAAGTAATTTGACATTTAAATTTGACAAATACGCATGTCAGTCTTTTGATTGTTCTTACTTTTAAAAGAACCAGCCTTTTGGTTTTGACAATAGGGAATTAATTTTAAATTAATAAATGAAACTTCTATGTTTTTAATTGGGTAAAATAGACTTCATTTTTGAATTAGGAATATTAAAATTATCAGAGGGTGAAGTTTTGGTATTTTTTTGAAAACATTTAATTTTTTATGAATAGTGACAAACATTGCGTTATTGTTTAAAATCAACTCTATATTTGAATAATTATTTATTTTATTTAAATTTATTTTCAGTCAAAATTGATATATAATACCTATATAATTTAAATTTAATTCATTGGATTCCTTTTAATATAAAATTAGATGTATAAATTTATATTGTACATTTTATCGTCTTTTACCCACCTTCATTGAGAATTTAAAAAATTTCATAAAACATAATTTTAATGCTTATGTGAGTTGAATTTAAAAAATCAGAGAGACATGGTTAATATCAAAAAGTAAAATTTCGTTCAGTAAGATGAAAATTATTTTTTGTGAATTGTAATTTTTGACTTTTATTTACTATGTTTAAAAGTAAATAGGGTAATTAATGATAAAAACGATATTATAATCACCCTAAAACATGTCCTAATTTTAATGGGAAAGTTAAATTCGACCAAAAACAACCTTAGGAAAAAATATTAGCCTCATTGGTCTACTTGTATTAGATTAGGACATTTATTATTATTTTATTCAAAGAAGAGTTAAAAGTGTTAGATTCAAAGTTTAATAACTAATCCTTTTTTAATATAGAGTTATATATAAGATAAATTCGATAATAAATATTCATTATATAGATAAAAATATTTCCTACATAATATTATTTTATTTATAAATTTTAGACATTAAATAATAACAATTACTTATGAAAAAATGATGATGCTGTAATTACCTTCTTAATGAAATATTAAAATAATTGATATTATAAATATTAAAATAAATATAATTTGAATGTTTTGATGAAATACAAGAATTTTCTAGATGAGTTTGATATGTTGGGGTTGATTAAATATATTTCGTTTGAGATAATCATGTTGTAATGACATTCAAAAAAACCAAATACTAAATAGTGTCAAAATTGACATAAATTAGTTTTCTAAAATATATATTATATTATTAAATAATATAATATTCCTAAAAATATAATATTCGTCCAAAAGACCTATATAATTATTATTAAGTCATTAATGAACTACTCGGGGTTCTATGAGCATTTTATTGTATGTTTATTAACCATTTTTAATAATAATACAAAATGACATTTTAAAAGTTAAACTTTTTAACTTAGAGTTAAATCTAAATGATAGGGTTAATATGGTGATCTAAACTTTTCTAAAAAATATTGGTTTAGAGTATTTAGACCCATCACCATATTATCTTTTAAATAAATTAATTTCATTCCATTAAAAAATAAAAATGATTTTATAATAATATAGTATTTTAAACTTTTCCTAAAGTGACCATCACCCATCTTATAAAATGGAACTTCACCTTATCTTAATTTCAAACCTACAAATCCATTTGTATCAGCAAAACCATGCCAAAATATCTTTCCAAATCCCTCAAGTCAATCTAGAGGCCATATTTTGATCATAAATCTGACCAAAGTATCCATTTTGTTCAACTCAAAATGAAACACATGAAGAAGAGGTGATAAATTCACCACCCTCTTTCAAGTTATTTTCATCATCCACTTTCTCTTTATTTGTTATTTCCATACCAAAATAATAAATCCATTACCTTCTACATACTGTGATGTTAATATACATATGGTGCAACCATATTCATTATTTTATCCATCATATGAATGGTAATGTAACCATGTGTGCGTACGTAGGACCTACCGTCTCCACACTGTGGTGTAATTTATTATTTAACACTATGTTATTGGGATTGATATAATGATAAGAAATATGTATATAAATAATGAAAATAACATGATAATGTATCTGAAAAATTAATATACCATCCAATTCCACACCTTTTTATCATTAAGTAAATGACATCGTCTTTCGTGTGTACATCCGGCTTACCGTCTCCCCGACGCGATTAGATTTATTTCCACATTCACCATTCAACAATGATTATAAAATATATATTATTAATAAATATGAAATATATGAAATAATAATTCTTTTGAACATATATATATATATATATATTTATTTACTTACATATGATATATTAATCATGTGTTAAATTCTGGAAGTTTGTAAATCATGATCTAAATGATAAGATCGAGAATAAAAAGTTAAAACACATATGATAAAGAAAACGATTTTTAACCAAAATGTTAATTTAATATGGAAATAATTATTAATTGGGTTATATAAATTGATAAATGAATCATGTATGATATAATAAATATGAATGTGGTTCTTTTATAATTTAATAACATACTATAGTCATTATACATGAGGTTAAACGTACCCTCGACCAAAGGAAAGTGCAAGGTAAGGGTTAATTCCTCAATATCATTTTTATCTATGATTGTTTATGAGTTTGTATTTACTGCGACATATTTATCATCAATGTACATATTTTATAAAAAAATTTAAAAATGAATATTTTAAGGTTTTATGGAATGGTCTATTTAACTATATAATCATTTTTAATGTTTTAAATATTTAATTTTCTAAATATTTTTAATTAATGTCCATGTTTTCAAAATGATTTTAAGGATTTTTTTATATGGACATCATTTTTTTCAAATGTTAATTTCTCTCAATGATTCAAATTGGTATGTGACACTTTGATTCAAAAATGTCTTTCATTCTAAATTGTGTGACTTTTAAATGTTTTCATGAAAAATAAATATTTCTCTCAAAAAGTTTTACAAATCATTATCATCTATGTCAACATCATTTGATAGATTTGAAACTTCTTTGAAGTTGATTTATTATGATACAAATCTTCTATATTGTATTAAAGGTTTTTTGATATGATTTACTGTGGAAGTGTTATTTTTATACCATTCATGGTTTATGGATAATGTATTGAAATTTTTTATTCTTGTTTTTATATGAATGTTTAGGTTATGTTTAATGCTTTTCATATGAGTAATGAATTGGACTTATTAAGTGACAGGTGCAGCCTGTTATAGCTTTTCGATGTATCGGTAGATCTCATGAGACAAACTAGTGTCTTGTCACAAGGCCTTAACAAAATCTTATTTTCAGTTTTGGAACAAGCCATTGATTATGTAGTTATAAAGTATGGAATTATGCATTACATCATTATAAAATTCTCTTTTGAAATTACATGTGGTTATTCGACTAGTAGAATATCCATGTGAATAAGTAAATGGAAATATTTTATTTATCATTTCCATATTATGAAAAAGTTTATCTTTAAAAATATTTTGTTTTAGGATTATACATAGCCTTATATTTTTTTGCTTATTTATGAAATTTTATGTAATATTGTTATCCTTATTGATTATTTGAGCTCACCCCTTTTTTATGTTTTATTTTCCAAGGATTCCAATAAGTGTTTTATGATTGGTAGGCTGGTTTAATCTAGGTGATTAATGGCATTCTTGAAGGATCATTTATGTTGTGATTTATTTTATATTGTTTAATGTAACATTAATTTATGTAATATATTTTCAAAGACTGCTAAACTAATCGGTAATTTGAGACTTGATTCATTTTAATCATGCCAATGTATTAAAATAAATCACTGACTCTGGGATTCTGGGTTCGGGGTGTTACTGTAGGTATCAGAGAAAGTTTAGCAATGACCGTGGAAATAGATTTAGATAAACTCTTATTAAAGAAAATTATCCTAGGATAGACAGTGAGGACTAGTAAAAAAGAACATCCCAAAATTTTTGTAATGTAGAGATTTTGTGTATTTTCTAAGCAATACATCCCTGTCTGGATACGAGCAGGTAGAGGCGGCTCTGGAAAAAATGTACCAAGGAGAGAAAACTCTGACAAGGAGTTTTAGGTTTGACTAAGGGTATCCTGGTACATGAAAACATGTCTTTCTACACTATTTTTACGACACTCTCAGGGGATATGATTATGATAATATAAATTTTCATTACAATCCATTATGAAGGATTTGGGAGTAAATACATCCTCAAAGCAAACATTTTACGGTTATAGATTATATGCATAATCTTATCAATTTATGGTAGGTATTTTAAGTTTTTGGAATTATGCATTGTGATTCTTAAACTAACATAGTGTATGCCATTGTTTTGAAATGGTGCATAGAAAAAGGAATGAGAATTTCAGAAATACGCATGATCTAATGATAAAGAAGGATCATATATTTCCTGGTATGAAGAGAAAATTTAAATGGGAAATAGTCTCCCATGTATTATCAGCATATAATGAAATATTATTGTGTTTTAATAAGATAAGTAAATATTTCTCTGAGTCCTATGGCTTTGAATGGAAACAAGAGACGAAAATGATGGAAGAGAAAAAGATGGATAAAGGAAAGAGGGGAAAGATGTATTTTACTATAGGTGATTAATGTGGAAAGAATCACCTTGGTAAATGATATAATGTAATGGATGTTTTTTATAAGTATGGATAAAAAGGACACCAAATACGAGATTTCAAGGGAAAGAAAAAGGGTTCAAATGTATAATGCTTCATCTGCAAGGTGTTGGGATACTATGTGAATCATTCATTAGAGTATACCCCAAATACTGCTATGGGATAATAATCAAGTTATGATACTACTGAAGATGAGCAGTGATTAGAGGTCTTGTGTTGTTATTAATGTATTTTGTCAATTGATTATTGTATTAATGATGTACATGTTTTAAGAATTATAGAGTATATAAGGAATATACTGTAGTACTATTTCCTTAAAGACATGAGATTGTGTGGAACCAAGAAAAGTGACTCATTTGAAGGTTAATTTTTTTGGATATTATATTGTTAAGAGAAAGATAATCTTTTTTATGGTTCTGATACTATGGTAGTGGTTTTGGAATAAGATATGATTAATTTAGAAAAATTATACTGGATATTCTTGACTACCTTGAAACTGATTAATGATTTGTATATTCCATCATTGTTGGAGTTAATAAAATTAATGAATAGATGGAGTATATCCATGAATCTATACAAAGTGAAGGATAATGAATACAATCAATAAGGTTTTATGGAATTTCAGGGTGTTACAGTGTTTAAAAAAATACATGATGAAGCTTTTCACATGTTATTATGTGGCTAAAAAGATCTTTATTGAATTTACCATACTTATAAATTTTGGACTGTGAGTTTGTACAAAAGTAATTTGGATAAGTATAAAGGTTGGAATCGATTATTTGTGACATTGGATACTTTTTTAATGGTAAAATCATTTCTTAAAATTATTTTTGGATTGTCATAAAAATGATAACATGGACGTCGAGCGACATCCCGCCACATCCGGTAAGGCGGTGAGACGTGAACCCGCAACTGAAGGGAGACATGGGTAAATCACCAACCACTGGCCTACCTAATGTCCTGGTTTTTATAATGTAGTTTTTTCAAATATTATGAATGATAAATGATAAATTAATTTTTTGGAACCCTATACGATTATGAAAAATAGAATATTTTTGAATTCTATTATCTTTTGGAGTGAAAGATGAGTTTGTGGTAGGAATTAGTTGAAGGATGAAAATCTACTTGGAAAGTATATTTACATTTTTCTCTTGTTATTCTATGAATTAATTAATTCTTAATCTTTAGGGAAGGGATCTTAAAACCAAAAATGTGTTATCCTAATACCTTTTTTTTGTTGAACAGATGATATTTTACATCATCGTATATTGTTGGATTTGAGGCTCTCAATTTTACAGTTCTTTGTGACTGATGACCTCAATCACTACTTATAAAAATTTACATTTTCCTCCAATTATATGTCTCTAATTTCCACCAATGTTTTCTTAATCGAGATCATAATTTGGTGGTTACTTTTTCATTTCCCTTTCCCTCTTATTAAGACTAAACTTTATTGAACCAATTTATGATGTGGGTTTTCCACAAAGGTATTTTTCTATTATTAACCATTTATTTTAGAAAAATATTTCAAATTTCAAGGATGAAATTTGTTGAAGTAGGGGATAATATAACACCCCACTATTCCATAGTATGTTATCTCTTCAATGTAACTCAATAATTTGTGCTACACGCAACAACGAGTTCGAGTGCACCATGACCTACCAAACTGGGCATTCAAAAAGCGGTTATCAATTGTATTAACTACATTTTTAATTTTATATATATCCTAGATAATTTTAACATTCATATTTTGTGTTTCCTAGACATAATATAAGGACAAATTAAATTTTTCAAATAAAATAAGTATTTTTCAAAAAATGAAATTTTACCGTCTATTTAATGGAGAATTATTTTTGAAAAAAATATTTGACACTTTTATATATTAAATTTAATGAAAATAAATTATTCTTTTGAATCAGAACTGAAAATTTTATTTTGGATAATGTTTGTGTACTTTTCTGATAACTATCATTTTTTGACGAATAGTGAAAAATACTATGTTTTAATTGAAAATAATGTTTTTTAATCGAAATATTTTAGTGTCAGATTTTTCATTGGAATGGTTTGGAAGTTTAATTATATTATATTTTTATCATTTAATATGATTTTGGTTATTATAAGTAATTTTACATTTAAATTTGACATAAACACATGTCAATCTTTTTATAGTTTTTTCTTTTTAAAAGAACTCGCTTTTTTGTTTTGAAAATGAGAATTAATTTTAAATTAATAAATACAACTTCTATGTTTTGGATTTGGTAAAATAGACTTAATTTTTGAATTCATAATATAAAAATTATCTTGGAGTGAAGTTTTGGTATTTTTCTGATAGCATTCATTTTTTGATGAATAGTTTAAAACACTATGTTATTTTTTAAAACCAACTTCTTATTTAAATAATTTTTTATTTTATTTAAATTTATTTAAAGTGAAAATATATATATAATACCTATATAAGTTCAATTTAATTAATTGGAGTAATTTTATAATAAAATTTGATGTATAAATTTTTGTTGAACTTTTTACCGTCTTTTTCCCACCATCTAGGAGCATTTGAAAACTTGCATAAAACATAATTTTACCTCTTTTGTGAGTTGAATTTAAAAAATCTGAGAGACAGGGTTAATATCAATAAGTAAAATGTGATTCAATAAGATGAATTTTTTTTGTTAATATTAACTTTTTCCTTTTATTTACCACGGTTAAAATAATAGGGTACCTAAAGGTAAAAATGATATTATAATTACCCTATCACATGTCCAAATTCTATTTAAAAAGTTTAATTCGACCAAAAACAACCCTAGGAATAAAATATGATCATCAATGGTCCACTTGGATTAGATTATAAAAATTATTATTATTTTATTGAAAGAAGAGTTAAAAGTGCTAAATTCATTGTTTAATAACGAAACCATTTCTAATATAGGGTTATAAATAAGATAGATTAGTCTATAAATATTAATTAAATAGTTAAAATTATTTCTTTCACAATGGTATTTTATTTATAATTTTTAGAAATTATATAATTAAAATTATTTATCACACAAAGATGATGCAGTAATTACCTTCATTATGAAATATTAAAATAAATATAATTTGATAGTTTTCATTAAATCTAAGAATATTATAGTTTAATATGTCATGTTAGGGTTGATTAAATGTATTTGGTTTGATGTAATCATGTTGTGAGGATTTTCACAAAAACCAAACACTAAATAGTGTCAAAATTGACATAAAATAGTTTTTAAAACAAATATTATATTATTAAATGATTTAATATTCCTAAAAATATAAAATTCTTCCAAAATACATATATAATTATTAAAAATTCATTAATGAACCACTTGGGGTTCTCTGGTAATTTTATTGTATGTTTATTAACCATTTATTATAATAATACAAGAGGACATTGTAAAAGTTATACTTTTTAACATAGAGTTAAATATAAAAGATAGGGTTAATATGGTGACCAAAACTTTTCTAAAACCATTATATTGAATTATTTATACCCATTAGAACCTTATCTTCGAAATAAATCAAGTTGGATCCTTTAGAAATAGTAAATGATTTTATAAATGGTCACTTCACCTTCTCTTAATTTCACTCCTCTAAATTCATTTTGATCAGCCAAACCCTGCCCAAATATCTTCCCATCATCCGTCAATTCAACCTAGAGGCTTTACTTTGATCATAAATCTATCCTAAAAAGCCATTTTGATCAACTCAAAAGGAAACATCTGATGAAAAGATAATAATTTCACCACCCTCTTTCAAGTATTTCTCTTCTTCCACTTTCCCTTTCTTGGTTATTTCCTTTCCAAAATAATAACTCTAATACCTTATACATACTGCGATGTTATTATAAATATGGTACAACCTTATTAATTATTCTATCTATTCTATCAATGATAATGTCACCATGCATGCATACATACGATTTACCATCTCCATGTTGTGGTGTAATTTGTTATTCAACACTATGTTATTTGGATTTATATAATGGTGAGTAATATTTATATAAATAATGAATATAACATCTAATTTCTCTGTGAAATTGACATATCAGTCAATTACAAACCTTTTTATCATTACAGAAATGACATTGCCACTCGGGTGTACGTACGGCTTACCTTTCCACAACGCGATAAGTATATAATATATGACATAATAATTTTACTGAATATATATATATATATATATACTTACATATATCTTATTCACTTACTTCCATTCAATACGATATGAAAACGAAAACAACGTTTATGCGTATGTACGTCCTACCATCTCCATAAATGGTGTTTTCCATTTCATATATCTATCTATTATACATATTCATATTATAAATATATATGATATAAATATTATATTTTATAGTCTTTAAGTATGTAAATCATGATCTAAATGATACGATCAAGAATACAAAGTTTAAACACGTATGATAAAGAAAGCGATTATTACATGAAATGATAATTTAACATGGAAATCATTATTAAATGGGTAATATAAAGCCATAAATGAATCACGTATGATATGATTAATATGAATATGTTTCTGGTATAATTTAATAACATACTATAGTCATTATAATGGAGGTTAAACGTACCCTCGACCAAAGGAAAGTAAAAGGTAAGGGTTAATATTTCAGTCTCATTATAATCTGAGATTGTTTATGAGTAAGTATTTACTGGGAAATATTTATCATCAATTTCCATATTTCATAAAAATGTTTTAAAAAGGAATATTTTAAGGTTTTATGTAAGGGTCTATTTAAATATATCATCATTTTAAAGTTTTAAATATTTATTTATCTAAATCATCTTAATTAATGTCCTTGTTTTCAAAATTATTTTAAGGATATATTTATATGGACATCATTTTTTTAAATATTAATTTTTTTCAAGGCCTCAAAGTGGAATGGGACACTTTGATTCAAAAATGACTCAAAATTTATTCATTTTTTAATTGTGTGACTATTCAATTTTTTCATGAAAAGGGGATATTTCTCTCTAAGAGTTTTTCAAATAATTTCCATCTATGTCAACATCTTTTGATGAATTCTTAAAAATTTTGATGTTTATTAACTCTGATACAAATATTCCATATTGTAATGATGGTTTTATGACATGTTTGATTATGTATTTTTTATTTTTATACCATTCATGGTTTTTGGATAAAGTATTGACATTTCATATGCTAGTTTTCATACAAATGTTTGTGTTATGTTTAAACCTATTCATACAAAGAATGAATTGGACTTAGTAAGTGACAGGTGGAGCCCGCTATAGCTCATTGATTCAATGGTAGGTCTAACAAGACAAACTAGTGTCTTGGAATAACACCTTTAAAAAATATTATTTGTAGTCTTTTCACAGGGCCTTAACTTTGCGGTTATGAAGTCTAGCATTTTGCATTCCGTCATTATGAAATTGGTTATTGATATTACAAGTGATTATTCGACTAGTAGAATATCGATGTGAATAAGTAAATGAAATTATTTGATTTATCATTTAAATATTATAATGATTTTTAATTTTATAAGTCTTTTGTTTTAGTGTCTTAAATTTCCTTAAATTATTATGATAATTTATTAAAGTTTCTTCTATATTTTTATCTTTATTGAGCATCTAAGCTCACCCCTTTCTTATGATTTATTTACCAATGATTCCAAAAACAGTTTTCTGATTTATAAAAGAGGTTATGATAGGGGATTAAAGTGGTTCTCAAATGATCATTTATGTTGTGCATTATTTTATAATGTGTAATGTAACAAAAATTTATATAATATATTTTTAAAGACTGCGGAACTGATCGGAATTTCGGGACATGATTTCTTATAATCATGCTAATTTATTAAAATAATGGACTGACTCTAGGCTTCTAGGGCTGGGGTGTTACATGAGGCCTCCTGGGAAAATGTGGAATCATGATAAATTTATACTCAAGTACACGATCCATCTTTCTATGATATGGAATGTTCTGATTGTCTCACTCTGGGGATAGGCTTTCTATGTGCATATTAGAAGTGACATGAATTTTCCTCATCATCACAGATCTCCTAGGTTATGAAATAACATTATTAATTATCAATTATATACCCTTTATAGACACATCAGGGGATGCGATCCATTATTTCTCATGATATACCATAAAAATCATATTCACCACCTAGTGCTAGAGTTACTTGGTAGGTGATAACATCCTTTACATCATATACAGAGAATCTATTCTTGTAGTTTTAATGCTAGCATTCATTCATGATGAAATTTCAATAAATTATATTCTTGTATAGATTTTGATAAGTATATTTAGATCCAAAAGGAATAAAAACCCAAACAACAATATCATTAACATCATAAGTAAGAGGCATGATTAATTAAATGTATATGGGAAACTCACTAATTAGTTTTTTAATATTATTTTCTAGTTCACCATTTCATTCAATCCAGTATATTGTGGATCGAAATTAGATTATTAGAGAGGATCATAAATACTGAAAAAACCTGATTTTTGATCATTAATAATATATCGGTTAGTTTTGAATAGGGTTTATTCAATGAACCTAAAACACCCAATTAATACCATACTTGTAACAAGTTACACACCTTAATCATGAAGGTAGTTATCCATTTTGTTCTCTTACTAATGTTTGTTAATAAAATGACATGTTTTGGTGGATGGGAGGACATGCTTATCATATCCTATTTTGGGAGTTATTTAATAATCCAAGACTCACAGATTTTTGTCATGTTCTTAAATCTTTCTCAGTTCTTGATACAAAACTTGTTACCCAAAAATTTAAAACTCATTGATAGCTTACACTATTTTGAGTATAGATACAAATGAATGATATACCCATGGAAATAACTACTATATATATTTGTGGTTATCGATTCGTGGGTCATTATAAATAAATATATATATATATCCATATTGTAACCAATTATTACATAGTGATGTAATTTTAGGGATTGATGTATTATAAAGACATATGTCTTAGTGATCTATATTTTATTTCTATCCAGAATGGATGTAGGTATTTATGGTGTAAGGATCATGCCCATTATGAAAATTCATACTTATTATTATGATAGGAATCAGACCCACTCTGTTCATTTCCACATAATGGGAAATTTTATAAGTATTAGGGCCATATGAAATGGGAAAATCCATATATTTTCACAAAATAATATACATAAGTATAAGAGAAAGAGGCCTAATAATTGATATTGTGGAAAAACTAATGAGAGTAATAGTATGGTTGACCACATGGGGAGTATATCCCTATCTAGGATGGATTGATTTCATAAAAAATATAGCTATGTAATGATATAAATGGGAGACTAATACTATTGGATTGGATCTTCCGCAAGGTATCCAACATATCATGTCAAAATGGAGTCATGGCCTCAAAATATTTAGTAATAAATTTTATGTTCATCTTGTAGGACTATACAATGTTGTTTCAAATCATTTATTAATGTTGAAACCCCAAAATTTAACTTTAGTAAACTAGGATAATGTTTCTAAAATTAATTTAGGGATAAAATTTATGTAGACATGGAGACACATCCTACATATAACAGTGATTAAAAGAACTAAATTCTATGTAATTTCACTATTTTGGATGTATGTGTTATAAATGTTGTGAAATTATATAATAGAATTAGTATGAGGTTGTCCAGATATGATTGATTCTGAGAATTCAACATTGAATAAAATTAATGTGTTTCCTAGAATTACCAATGAATATAATGAAAATTATATAGTCATTTTCATTGTTCTAGTGGCATGATCCGTGATTATTTTAAATCCCATGTCATTTGTTATCTGTCTGAGAAATAATTGACATTGTCTGATTAGGTTAATTACAAATTGTTTTTATATTAAAATTATAAGGGATTATACACTAAGGATGATCTATATGAAATTAATTTTTTATTTCTATAGAGAATTTGGCTCTATTAGTTAAGTAAATAGATTATAAAATTAGTGTATTAATTTCACTGTTATATGGTGTTGTTATAGTATTCATATGAAATATGTTCATGTGAAAATATTAGTGGATATATAATTGATATGGGGATCATGAATCAATAACGTATCCTTTATACTTTATTTTTAACATAAAATATTGTTACCGTAGTACATAATGATTTTTTCCTATTGGTGGGAAATAAATGATAAATATCACATAAGGATTATTTCACTATTGGACAAAAATTATGGATAATTAGATACTTACACGGGGTTGGATTCCCATAAGTATATGACCTTATGAAATTATATGATCCTATTGGGTATAATAATTACTCTAGCATGTTCGAGTGTAACACTTAGGATCTTGATGATCATATGAATGTCATGGGGCCTTATGATCAGATGAAAGCATATGGGTCATGTCATAATAAAAATATTATAAGGTTATAAGATTACATGACATGATCACATGACTAGGATATCATAATACAATTGTGAGGATGAGGTGAATCATGTGATTTCAGGGCCATGTGTCCATCAAGTTATTATCTCTTGTGAAAATTATAAAATGAAAATATTTCATTAGAAATTATTCTTTTAATATATTGACACAGTATTTTTCATATTTCTGCCCTTCAAGGATACACACCATATTTCAATTTGGGATATATTAACATTTCCTCACTATCCCTCATTTATAAGCGTTCCAATGTAATTTTAATGTTTCATTTATTATAAATTATTAATATATATCATTTTTTCAAGTTGGATTTTATTGGAGTCGACCCGAATAGTTGAACTTTAGTGAAATGTGGAAATTCCATGTGTTTGAGTTTGTGGTAGGGGAAATCATTTTTGTAAATTGGAATGGCATAAAGAACTTCTCATGATTATGGTCTGGAGTCATTGATGACAACCATCATTTCATCATGTTCAAAAGAGGTTCCATAAAATATGAATTTTATTTAAATCGTTTCCATAAATTCATTTGCATAACCCATTTAGGTTCAGAAACCCCCACATCCTTGGGATGTATTACATAATGTTGAAAATCTGTGAGATCAACCCATCATAAACATATTTGGTCACTTGAATATTTTGGAATTATGTAATTTTGACTATCTTTATTATTGAATGGGGAAAATTTTCCATAAGATCCTTCCATCATGGAAATCCTTGCCATTATAAAACTTATTGAATTATGCAATCACGTATCTCTATATTGAACCATGTAGTACAAAGATAGTTAGATCCTGCCACCATGTACTGTCATAGATACATGAACATCATGGGATTATGTGGTCATGTGAAGCATTGAGGGTTACACATTTACACAACCCAATAACAAGAACCGCACATGGACATGAAATCATGGTACATGTTGTTTTTAACACCTTATTAATGAAATATAACATATATTTTTTGTATTTCACCAAAGTATTTTTCAATTTTCATCTCATGGACACTAATAGTGAAATTTTAATATTACATAAATAATATAATTTTTATTATAAGAAAGTAAAAAATAAATTAATGTAAATATATTTTATTTTTTTCTTCAATTAATATATTTGAAATGAAGTGTTTGAATATTCATTTAAAATGGGGTATTTTATTTTAAATTAATATATTAAAATTTTTATTGATAATTTTTTTATTATAATATATAATATTTAGATTTATAAATAAATGTATCAATATATAATTATTTAGAAATTTATATATAAAATAATATAAAAACCCATGATGTTTAAGCATATCTATTTTTTAAAGAAAATAAGTTTTTATATATTTTATATTCATTTAAAATATATATTTCTTAGTGTTATAATTTTAATTATATAAATATAACCTCAATTTTTTAAACAATTATAAATTATATTGTTTTTGTTTTCGGATATTTTTATAAAATAGTTGATATTTAGTAGAATAATGAAATATATTTCTTTTAAAATAATCTATCTTTTATATATTTATTAATTTATATGAATGATAATAAAATTAATGAATCTATTTTAGAAAAAAATAATAAATTTATGAGATTTAATAAAATTCTAAAAATAGTCATTCTATATTAGAAACATATATATGATGTATTATAAAAAATGAAATATTTGTCTCAAGAATGTGTTTTTAATCATTATATATATATATATATATATATATATAATTTTAAAACTAATTTTAATCACATAAAAAAATTAAATTATAATATATTAATTTCAAATTTTGAATCATTCGGTAAAAATTATATAAAAAAGAACCATTATTTGTAAGAGAAATGTATGTTATATTTAGAAAAAACATTTTACTACTTTAAAATAGAAACTGGTGATAGAAAAAAAAATTATAATAAAATATTACATCAAAAAATTTTAAAAATCCTTGTAATTTTGATTTTTAGGCCATAAATATCCTTATAACATTTCCACACCATTGTTTATTAAATTTTTAGCCACATTATACAAGGAACTGACCATAATATTCACCTAATATAGTGTATTTGGATGGGAATTCACATTATGTCATTCCCAATGTTATTATGGGATTAGTTTGTTATGTAAATGGGTCATAAATTCTATATATAAACACAATAAATAACTAAACGGACACTTATACTCAGTTTCCATTTTTTCAACAATATAAATATTTTAAAAATAGAAACATGTTTTATTTTAATGAATAATATTCATGTTATTCAATATTACTATGAAATTTTTCTCTCCCAATTATAAAACCTTTAGGAAACATTTTTTAAAAATTGTATGAGAACAAAATTCTCAATAATAGACATAAATTGATAAAAAAATTCGTTAGTCCATATATACTAATAATAAAATTTCATTTTCAATATAATCATTGGGATCAAAATGGACATTTTTATGTTGAAGAAATAAACAAATTTATCCAATTATTTTAATAAAATATTCATAATGAATATTAAAGGAAAAACAAAATTCAAAAAAATTTCTCTACAATAATGATTTTTTGCTGTGTTATGATTTTTAACAATAAAGATGTAAAAACAATTTTCTTTATATATAATTTTTTTCACATACCATAAGAAATTATAATATTTCTGTAAAACCATAATAAGATTAATTAGTCATGTTGGAATATTTAGACATCATTTCTATATTTAGATTAATAATTAATTAACAAATAAAATATATTTACAACCCAAATAGATTGAAGGGATATTATAGAACCACATATCCATAGTTTATAGTCCAACCACATATCTTTATTTTAAAATAGAACCACAAGTAGTTGGTTCATAATAGAACCAAGCATCATCATAATAACTAAAAAGAACTTTATCACTATCATAACAACTAGATTCATTCTTTTTAATGTTTTAATCATATAATTTTTTTTTTCACCCATAGGATAAAAATTTCAACAAATTGAAATATTCATTCAATTTTAAAACATTTTTAAAAAAATAACCAAAATATAATGGACTTATTTTCATTGATGAAAAAATGTTATCTTATTATGTTTTATAAAATACTAAATAAATTTTGAGGTAGGGAAAATATCATTTACCTAGTAAATGTCATAATAGATCATTAATTTTTACATTTGTGAAAAATTTCGAGAATTATATATAAAATGTGTGATATTATTCTTTGTTAAAACCAATAAAATATAATTGAAATTTGCATTATAAATTAAAAAAATTATATATTAATTAATCTATAAAATAACATTAAAAATTATTGAATTTGAATAAAAATAGTTGGGATGAAAAAAAAATTAAAAAAATTCCTTACACTGTGTCTGGATCACCATGCCTATTATTTATATTTATCTTCATTAGGCTACCACTTTTTCATTTCTCATTAATCACTATTATTTTTTGTATTGTACACAAAATAAACACTCTAGATTATAGTATATGATGATAGGATTTTATTTTTTATCTTTTCTAAAACAAATAATTTTTCGTAGTTTAAAAAAGAAGAGTGGATATTCACATTAATAAGAGTTGGTACGGGCCTTTCTATTGTTTTTTAAAGTATTAAATTAATATAAACTTTCTTTCATGTTCAAATGGGAAAAATTAAAATAATTAAATTCTATTATTTAGATGAGTCATAATCCTTTAAGATAATAAAAATTTAAATGTTTTACGTGAATTTCTCACTCTAAACAGTTTATTTTAACATGTATTGACAATTTTTAACAATTATCGTGATAAAATTTGTTAACTCATTAAGGGTAAATATTGTTACTTTAATAAAAAAATTACCATAAATGGACCATGGTTGATATATTGAACTATAAATAAATCACATGGTAATGTAAATTATTTTTTCTGTTCTTAATATGTTTATAAAATTGTGTTTATTATATAATTATGTTAATGTCAATTTTGGAATAATTCACTTAATATTAATTTTAAAACTAAATGAAAATTATATATTTAAAATATAGGTAATAAAATCCACTATAATGTGAACTTTCAATCTAATAAAATCATGAAAACATTTATTTATTCATTTACCATTCATTAATAATTTTTAAAATCATGTATTATATTTTCATATTAATTAATTAAATACACTGCTAGTGTTTCATATGAATATATGAAAATTATTTCATCAATGAAATTTATAAAAAGATTAATAAGATAAATAAAATTAATTTACCAGTAAATTTATTATTTATGGAAAGTCATACATTCTTTTTTACCCTTATGTAATAAATTTAAATATAATATCAATAATAGATTGAAATTTTTTTTCTTTCATTATATAAAAAATTATGAAGGAAAATATCACGTGCATCTTTAAAAAAGTACATATATATTCAAAATTTACATGATTATTCATAAAATACAGTCATCTTGAAAAATTAATGTAGGTGATATTGTTACATCATTGTCTTTATCACATTAATTTTATAATGAATTAACAAATTTGTTCTTCAATATGGATCCAAATTTTACTAACACGACAACAAATAATGAATAAAACTAAAAAGAACAAATTTTTCAAATTTGAAACAATTTTTTGTCAAATTTTTAAGAATATATCATAATTAAATTAATAGAAGTTGAGAAATTTTATCTAAAATTTATCTAATAACACATTATAAAAAAAGTTTTTAGGAAAATGAATCATTTTTTAGAAAAAAAAACATGATTTATTCAAAATTAATGTTTAGAATAAACTCTAATGATTACAATAAGATAATTTTTAATAAAATAAAGTAATAACATTTGACAACTAATCTAAAAAAGAATCTGACATTATAATTATTTTAAATGAAAATATAATTTCAATAAAAATAATTATTAATCTATATTCATTGATAAATATAAAATTTTATAAACAATCAAATAATAAAAATAATTAATTTTTATCCACTAATTTTATAAATGATATCCATTTTATCAAATAAAAATTTTAAATGTTTCTAAAATAAAATAAAATTTTCACTAATATAAATAAATAAATACCATTTTAAAAAAAACATTTTTATGAATAAAATATCATTTATAATATTTATGTACTTATTTTCTAATAATTAACCTATAAATTCGTATTTATTATAACCTTATTATATATTTAATAATTTGGTTAATTATATATACGCTCTCTAATTCATATTTTAGGTTATAACAATAATATCTATATAATAACATATTTTTCATTTCATCTCAGTGTTGTGTGTCATATACCTTATAAAACATAAATCCCCTATTATAAAATCATATGGTGTTATAATACCCCACTAATTAAATAATTATACACTTTAATTTTTTTACTTTCTCCCAATAATTTGTGTTTTTCCATTTGAAATTACCTTCCCATAAATCCCAAATCATAAAATGGATTATAAAAAATACTATTCAAAGATATAAATAGAAATACTGAGGTCCACTAGAATAACTAGGTTTCTAATTAAGAAATCAATTGTACCAAGTATTCATATAAACATAAAAGAAAATGATTTTTTTCTAAAAATATAGATTTTAAAAGAGGTAATTGATTACAAGGACATGAATAGTCATGAGAATGTCATCATCTACAAAACAATAAAATTAAGTGGTGTAAAAAAGACTATTGTTTCAATATAAATGAATCTGATAATATGGAATTTCTATTTCAAGATCAATTTAATTATGTTAAGGAATTCCATAAAAATATTTTCTTGGCATAAAAAGAAATATTTCTGCATAACAAAAATTATTTCATTAATTAATAAAATTATAACACAATATCATATTTTAACTGAATGGAGGAGTATTTAATTAATATTTATTGTGATTAAAGTACTAAGCTCATCTTTAATCATATTATAAACAACCCAAAAGTTGTAACAATATATATTTCATATCATTTTTTAAATAACCACCACAAAAATGGTAATAAAAACGTAATATATATCCACAAATGAAAAAATGATTGTAAAGAAATAATACATTTACCTCTAAAATGAATTAATATCACAATGTTTCAACATAGATCATTTGAAAATTAATATTCATAATAATATTTTTGACTAATATTGAAACCCAATAATTTGAATTATTTGATAACATATTCTTATTAGATGAATTTAAAATCTATCTCTATAAAATATCAATCACTCTTAAGGTATTATACGAAAAATATATATGACATAATTATATAATATTCAACATCTGAGAATTAATTCCATAAAATATTTTCATCATTATAATGTTTTCAACTGGTAATTTATCATTTTTTCCTCAAATACGATATCATATTATAAAAAACTTATACTTAACTTATTCATATAACTTTCCCAATGTAATGAAATTATTCAAAAATTAAATAAATCATAAAATCACTTTTAAATACCATGGTTATAAACACATTAAAACATATATTACCTACAAAAAACTAATAATTAGATTTAGATAATTGTAGTTAATTTTATATTAACATAGACATTACCTATTCTATTAGTATGTGTTTCTCCCTTCTAACCCTTTACTTTTGGGATTCATAATCACAACCTAGTTGAATGAAATGGGTTATCTCCCAGCCAACAAGTTTTTCTTTCACTAATTATAAATGAATATAATTTATATAACATTCAATATTTCATATTAAAAATACCTAAACATAACATTAATCATGACATAACATTCTAATATCTATGGTCTTTGATAGGCTATTCTAACAAAAAAACAAAAAATATATAATTTTACAAACATTTCCATAAAATCAATAATATATTATCCAAATGTGTTATTTATCCATTTATCATATGACCATAAGTTATTGTCTCTCCAAATTAGCACGGTTTAGATTCACAATATATAAAAGGAATCAATATCATCTATCATATGTTTCAATAATTAAATAAAATACTTTACTATAGAATAATCCATAAATATTTTTCAATTCTCATAATATTTGTAATATATCATAATATCATTGATAAACACATTGTTCATTGAAATTACTTATTAAACCAATGTCTGTGATTTATGATTTTCTTCCATAAACCATTATTCCTAAAAATCGATGATGTGATATTTTTACAAATTATTTTTCAATATAATAATAATTGTGTTTTATACATAAAACACAATAAGTTAATTCATACCATAAATCCAAACATAAAATTCTTCTTTTATTATTTTTATATACCATTTCTATTGTAGCAATAAGCCTATACATCCATAAAATAAATATTCAAGTCCTTGCAGGTATTTCCCTTACTTAATGGGATATATTATTATACATTTTGAAAATATATATATGATATATCATGATACATTAAAATTTTGGAGAAATAATAATGTTTTTGTATGGATATATTATTTTATTATAGGTGATTAAGATTCTAAAAATCATTCAATATTATTTGAGCATGCTTTTTTAATGATAGTGATATGTATATCATTATGAAGGGTGTATAATGGTTTGTGATATAATTTTACTTTCAAATTGATGAATTATTTTTAATATTTAGAAAAAAATTTCATTGAAAAAGAAATGAATTATTCTATACCCAAATGAAAATGGGACTTATAATTAAAACCCATTATAAATTCAATAATATATTATTATCAAAATCCTAAAAAATAACCTTAACAACATCAAAATATATTAATATTTGTAGTCAAATGATTATCTCATTACATTATTATAAAATAAAATAATTTTCATTAAATTCATTTGAAATATTCCATCATTTTAAATGTAAGGTTTACATATAACATAACCTAATAAAATGTCCCCAAACATATCATTACAAAACTTATACTCCCATGACATAAATAAAAAAAGTGGTGCCTAATAATTTTAACATATGATCATACATAAACTCATAATCCTTAGATTATATACATAAATATTTACATAACTACTCATTAAACCATCATTATCGCCAATGTTTTCTAAATTGTGCTCTAATTCCAACAACTAGGACCCAAACATAATTAGTAAATAATATATGGTATTTGAAAAAAGATTATATAATTTCATACCAAATGATCTATTTTGATTAATTTTTAATAGAATTAGGAACTTTTTATTTTATAATAAATCCATAAATTTTAATTTCGATAATTCTACTATATATTAATTTTCCATCAATACAAACATTTAAAAATTAAACTAGTTTTCTTTTCATTTTTATTTTATATTAAATTAAAATTATATTATTCATTATACTTACGAATCATTAAAACATATGAATGAAATTATATGAATTTATAATGATCATAAAATAATCATAAATGAACATACAATGAATGAATTAAAGCTATTAGTCCATGGGAAATAATAAAACTACATATTTTAAATACATATTGTGTTAAAACTAAACAATTTCAAACCCTAGAAATTAACATCTCTTCCATATGATTTTCATTAAATATTTAATAAAAAATATTAATGATAAAATGAATCATAAAATTTTTTACATGTAATAATAAAAATGATTATTCAATGTTATACTTTTAAACCAGAAGATGTCATAAATACTTATCATAAATCATAATCACATTAGAATAAAATGTTAAATAAGATGAATTCTATAAAAAATAGAAATAATAAATTAAAAATGTAGGTAACTTGAGAAATTATTTTACATGACATTCTTAAAAATTGAATAAGGAATATAGTCAACACCCACCCATAATAAATTGGAGAGATGAAATAAACTTACGAAAATACCTTTATAAACTGGTGCCTAACTCGATCTTCCATATATGTGAAGGTAATTCCCAATACGTAAAATCTTGTTACTAGAACCCATGAATAAAAAATTTTTAATGGGATAATTTCACCCATCGTGATGAAAAATATGAAATACATACATAATATAGACAACAATAGAAAATATAAATATATGACCTAACTAAAAACATATAGTTGAAACACAAAAAAATCAATAGTAGAAACAATATACAATTAAAAGAGAAACAAAATTGGACTAAAAAAATAGGAAATCCATAAACAATATGTGATAATATTTTTGGATCCCACCATCTCACCACATTGTACCAACTAACCTTAAATAAAACCTCACCACCTCACTACAGTACCATTCATTCCTAATTTTGAAAGTGATAACCAGTTCTACTTCCCACCAAAGGAATCTATAGTGTTTGATCTAATAGCATCAGTGGGGAATCAACTTAGTGTTCCACACCAAGTCTTTGATCAAAAATTCAAGAATGGTATGATTTTAATAAAAAATCATTATAATAGTTTAAGAATTTTATATCAACAACCTACAAAAAAAATTTTACTTACCCTTTTTCATCATTTCCAAATAATGTTGGTATGTCAGTTTCAAATCATTACATATTCATTTATCATAATATATATATCAAGTCATAACAAAGAATTCACCACATATCATATCAAATCAATGATAATATAACAAAAATAATACACCCCAACAGTACATGGATATGTAAAATCCTGCCAGGGGTCACACTAGGTCATGAAATTGGGGTAATCATACATAACATATACAATCATATAGGCATAAAGCCACTAGAAATAAGCATCAAGTATAGTGATTAATGGAACAACTAAAAATAAAATCCCTAACATATCTAACAATTCTCTAGAATATGGTCCTATATTTTTTTAAAAAAAACCCACTTGAGAAAACCCCTGATAATTGATGATACCATTTACTATACTTTCCAACTAAGAATCTGAGGCACCCCATAAGATCTATTTTCCAAAACCAGCTCACCAATCTGTTTCCATAAAAACAATAATTGAAAACCATTTAAAAAAAAAATTGAAAATTCATTGAAAACCCTTTCCCATTTACCAAAAATTTGGGAAACCCATATTTCATAAAAACTCAGTTCCACTCAAACAAAACAAATCAGTAATATCATAAAATTTATTCAAATAAAACATTATATAAAAATTTGGAGAAATAAAATTCACCAACACATGATATATATAGAACCACCTACCCAAAAACTAGGGTCTCACACATCCATTATAGTAGACACCACATGAAAGGATTTATCAATGATAATAGAGGCCATAAAAATAAATACTCACATCTTAAAATTTATTCAAATAAACAAATGTATCTATAGGGATGATGAAAAAATATATTCCTCAAGAACATACAATCTTCACCCAAATACTGAAAAGGGAATGGATCTATTAAAAAACCCTACAATAAATCTATATAGAATCAATAAGAATCATCACCAAGGGTTAAAGGATCCCATAACAAATTGTAATTGTGCTACAGCGTTCAAGGAAATTAAGAATTGAAAAGGGAAAGTCACCCAAAGAGATGTAATCAACTGTAATGCTGATCAAATATAATACAAATCAATCCAAATCAAATGTAGGCTTCCAAAATATAAGGAGATGTGATCTATGATGGTAAAACCTAGTTTAGTGGAATAATGAATGAAATTTTTTTCGATGAAGTACCCAGAAATCGGACCTCTCAATCGATACAATATTGGTAACCCCTTTACACACCATGTAGTCCATAAGTATCAAGTAGGATGAAAAAATTATTTTATTTTTATTAAAAGATAATTATTTAAAAATTCATATTTTCATACCATTAAATAGTGTGTAAGTCCTTCACAGAGTTAAAATTGTTCAAAAATTGAGTATTGAGACCAAGTAAAAATTGATTAACAACATCAAATTTCAAAAAACCTCCTAGAAGAAATCATGATATCTATATTCCTACACTAAATACCCAAAACAACAAGGGTATCCTCCAAAATATTAGAGAACCGCTACATGAAAGTAAAAAATTATTTACATACTCCATTAATCAAATCTAACATATATCCCTAAAAATTAGCTCAGATTTTATAAGAAATTTTATATATCATTAGAAGTCATAAGATTCATAGAATTAAAGAGTAAAATAAGAAAAGTGAAGGGTGTTACTTTAAATGAGTAATGGGATGTTACAAAATACACACCATATTGTTTTCAATACATGGGATGTAATGTGAATAATGGAGTTATGTAAAAAGGTGAAGCTATTTGTCCTTCATCAATGTCCCTTGCTCCCAAATATCCCAAGAATCTGATTTGTGACAACCTAACACTCTAACCAATGGAATAATATTGTCACACAAGACTTTAAGTTGGGATTCAATGGTATATATTAGCTTATTCAAAATTGATACATGTAGATCTGACTTAATCACTCACAACACATAACATTTGAGAGGTCCATATGGTACTTTATGAGTTGTGATAAATAGAAAATATTTTGATTTTTTAAATTGAACTAGAAAATCTGATTTATATGAAAACATCCCAAGGCACTAAATACCAAAAAATGGTCCAACAAAACTCAAAACCAAATATCAATTTTTTAAAGTCCAATTGTTAAACAACCATGGAGAAACAACATTAAAACCCAATCACCTACACAAAACATAAAAGGAAATTCCATTGATCTATGGAAGACATATATGGACTCTTTACTACAATCAGATATTGAGGTATATCACATATACTTACTGATTTCTCCTAAATGAAAATCAATTCCAACATAGTTGCTTCACTATCATATTACCAATAAAGTGGTGAAATGGATGTGTGACCATAAAAATCCTTTACAAGACCAGATTTGATAGAAAAAAAAGAAATTTTTTCTTAAGAAAACCCAAAAATTCTTGTATGGAATTGCAATGATACACCAATGTATAAGACACAACCATGAACCATATCTTTTAAATACATTATAGAATTTTATATCTAACTGCACTTTTATGGATAAAAATCTATACCAAATTTGTCTTTATTCCCCATGAAATCTTGGAGAATTTTTCAGTACCTTGGGGTAATCTTAGGATCCCTATCTAAAACAATGGAATATGGAACCCAAAGAAACTTCACAATTTTCAACATATACATCTTACATATATCATCACATATATAAGTATCTTTGATCGATCTAAAATGAGCCAAATTTGTCAAAAAAAATCAATAACCACCATAATATAATTACACCATCTAGGTGTCCATGATAATAGAATAATGAATTCCATGTACACCTCATCCCAATTCTAAATAGGAACTAAATGTGGCTGACGAAACACAAATTTTTTCAAATACTCTTCCTTGATCTATTAGATGGTGCAACAAATCGTCACATAATTATTAATTTCACGCATCACACTGAGCCACTATAATCACTGGCTCATTATATAATACATCATCAATGTTCCCAGATGAATAGACTATTAAGAACTATAAAACTAAAACAAAACTATACTCCCCATAGAAGTTGTGATAACAAATCTATCTGTAATAAAGATAATACGATATGAATAGAGACACTGACATGAAATTGTCTCACCAACATATAGGGTTTCTCGAATTCCTCTAAATCACCGTCATAAAACTTAATCTATATAATAGAAATTAAGAGAGATGATGATAATTAAAAATTGGCCCTAAACATACATAAAAAATGTGGGCGCATGTCTAGATAAAATAGAGAAATAATGTTCATAAGGTTTTACTCTTCCTTTGATTCCTAAACAGATTGTCATGTAAATATATTGCTATGATAATATATAAAAAATTCATCTTTTAATTTATATAGATGATAAATAAGATAATTTTATGTAGGTATTACAACCAATATATCTTTCTAATATTATTTTCCTTTTATGAAATGATATAACTTGAACTACTATGGTCTGAAAAGACTATGAACCTTTACCCATAAATGACAATGCCAATTAAAATTTAGAACACGAATATTTGTGACATGATCTAAATCATGTGTGGGATAATTATTCTAATGTTGTTGAAGCTGATAAGAGATAAATCAACCAAAAAAACACCATGTATGATAACACAGCCCAAACCATCACTAGAAGCATTAAAGAAAACAACATACCCTTTACTGGTCTCATGTATGATCAAAATAGGAGTAGATGATAGAAGTATATTTTTCTTGTTAAAAATATACTAACAATTTTCATACCATATGAATTTCCCCCATTCTTGGTAATAGATGTTAAATGATACACAAATTTGATAACTGCTTGATGAACTGTCTATAGTATCTGATAAGAACAATGATGCTCTGAATCTCAGACATTTTTTTGGTTATTCCATTGTCAAAACAAACATTACATTCTAAGGAAAATATAGATTTAAATACCATTATCAGTGTTGGCCTTTAATTTCACTAAAAAACAATGAAAATGTTTGGATTTTATCATTCTTCAAAATAACACAAATAAAAGGTACCCTTTATCGGTGTTTTTTCAACAATCATAACGTGTAACATTTATCAGTGCTTTTCTTCAGCATTGATAAACGATACACCACTACTAGAATTTTCAGTTTCTGCGCCCCTGGACATGGGCGACCGCCATTGGCGGTCGCTATTAATACTATTAGCGACTGCCAATGGCGGTCTCTAATCCTGCCTAAAAAACGTGGGATTTTTCCCGCCCTGTCATTCCACTTCTCTTCCTCACCGCTGCAACTTCAGGCTGCCTCCCACAGTTTCCCCCGCCGATGCACTTCCTCATATGGTCACCCCTACCACCTACTTTGTCAGCCCTCGCTTCACCATACCCCTTGTAGGTCACCCCCGTCATCCCCCACATCATCGGAACACCGTCCACAAGCACCATCAACTTAACACACATCCCTCCGGCCGCTGCAGATCCGCCATTACCGGCAGTTGAAGCTTCACCATCCCTCGAGCCACTGCCTAAGTCCACCGGTCATCCATACAGTGCAAATCTGCTGTATTTTGATAGAGGCTTTAGTGACCACCATTGGCGGTCTCTACTGCTCTTTACCGATGAAGCAACATCGACCGCCCAATGCAGTCGCCCGGCGGTCTCTAAAGGCCTATAGCGACCGCTTTTGGCGGTCGCTAATGGCCTTTACTGTAGTAGTGCACCTTATTAACTCTTTGTTTTTAGTGCTGATAATGGGTACCCTTTGTAAGCACATTAATTTTAGCACCAATAATGCTTCTGAATAAACTAATCTAGTCAATCAAATAAAAACTAAAAATTATTAAATTAAAAAAATAGTAATAATTTTATTTATTAAATATTTATTGATAAATATTAATACATTTAATATTCATATAAAATATATAAATATTAATAAATAATATTATATATATTTAATATTAATGAAATAAGATAATAATAAAAATTAAAAAATCAGTATATTTTTAAAATTCAAAAATCTTTTATTAATTTAGTAATTATTGGTAAAAATGAATAAATTTCATATACATAAATATATATTATAAATATTAATATATAGTATATATAAAATTTATATTTAATATGAATAATTTTCAATAACTATAAAAAATAAAAATTATTTAATTGGAATAATTAAAAAAATATATATAAAAATGAATAAATTACACAAATATTATGAAATTTTATAATATAAAAAGTACTAGTAAAAAATAATAAGTTTAATATTTATATATATTAACTATAAAAAATAATAAATAATATATCTTAAAAATAAATATATATATTAAATAAAATATAATAATTTAAAAAATATTAATGTCTTCTTTATTTTTAATTTTACGAAATGTAAATTATTAATACATTGTATATAGAAACAAATTCTCTGATATATATATATATATATTTCAATGTATATAATATATCCTAAAATGTGATTTATATAAGTCAAAATATTTATATGTACACTAAATAAGCAATATATTTGGTGAAATATGTTTTATAATAAATAAATAATTTTAATTAAAAATACAACATAGTTTTAATGAGTAATGGAAACAATTTAATGTTTCATTTTTTCAATTTACATATATCAAACATAGGTTACATTGAGTTCCCACATATATATATATATATACGTAATTAATGCATTTTTATATACAACACACACACACACAAATAATCCCGCAATTAATGAAATCTTATAAAGAAACACATACACCTAATAATTATGTAATTTAATCAAAGTTTGGTAATCATTTTAATATTACATTATAATATGATACATTTAATAAATTATTTTTTTAATTAGTAAATTTTAATTATTTACATTAAATATTATTAATGGGATGTACTATTTATTTATTTTTTAAAAAACTTATTTTTACATTTTATTTTTTTGAATTTAATCATTTTATATTATTTATTTTTATTTATTTATTTACTATGTGTTAGTATTTTCATTATGTATTCATATTTTTTACAATAAAAATAAATTTTTTTATGATTTATATTTAAATAACAAAACTGGTCTAGTTTTTCAATATTTGTAATGTGTAGCCATATGGAGTTATTCAATTTCACTAGTTTTTAAGATGTAAGCATTTATGATTATATATTCAACAATAATGTGAAATATAAAATGTTAAGTATATAGTTGATAAATAAATATTTTTTAAAATACATATTTACAATATTTATAAATTAATATATTTATAAATATAATTAATTAAATATTATTTTCAAAAAAAAAGTATTTCCATAATAATAGATAATTAATTATATATATTAAATAATTATAAATATATTATAAATATATCCACAAAATTTTTATATTTACTATATTTATAATTATATATATATTATATATATATAATTATATTTATATATAATGATATAAATATAAAAATATAATTTTAAAAAACTAATTATATTTATAAATAAATAATTATACATTTAAGTAATTATAATGTTTGAATAATTATATTTAAAATTTAAATATATTTAATATATTTATATTTATATTTATTTATATTTATTAAACATATATATTTATTTGAATATGTAATGATATAAATATATTTATAATTATGAAATTATTAAAAATATATATATATAATGATTATTTTTACTATATTTATATTTATAAATATTTAATGAAAATATATAATTACGTATATATATATATATATTGATATAAATATATTTATAACTATATATAAATAATTTAAAATATAATTATAAATTAATATGTTAATAAACATATTTAATCATTATAATATTTATATTTATAAAAATATATATTTAAAATTATAAATAAAAAATAATTCTCTCTAAACGAATTTCATCACATAAGTATGAATAAATAATTATATATTTGATAAATTATAAGATTATAATAGATAAATTTATAAATATATAAATACATTTAAGATTTTTTAATTTTTAACTATAATTGTAAATCGTTTATCAATGATAAATTAGTAGTGATAAAACAGATGGAGCATTATCATCACTAATAAAGAACTGATAAAAGGTACGTTTATCATTGCTAATCCATTATCCCTCAAATTGAATTAATTAATCAATGATTTTTTAGCACTGATAATGCATTTTCATTGTTAGTGAAGAAAACACTTAAAAATATATCATTTACCCCATATTATTATTTTACCACTCATACAATATATAGTTATCATTGATTTTTTTATGATTAGATAAAGGTCTACCATATAGGTTTAAAACAAACCTTACCACAACTGATTCATTCATGAATCTCAAGTTGTCGATGACCTCCCATGATGATGGCCCTCATTCTCTTCTCTCTCTCGGATGATCAAGGATATAATCCAGGGTATGTTATTTTCACCTCCTCCTCTTTCATTGATTTCCTGTTTGGGTTTTGTAGTTCTCATATTTGTAGTGTTCTCAAACATGGGGATCCCTATTTCTCTTCTTCCTTGACTCATGTCATGAATTTTCTCTATCATTCTTCTTAATTGTTTCCATTATTAATACTACATTATCACATGGAATTTTCATTGTTAGAGATATTTTTGTATCCATCACCAACACCATCATCATCATCCTATTTGACTCTGTCCTCTATCGATACATCTCTTTGATATCTCACCAAGTGTTTTAATCATATATCTAATTTTTTTACACATACAATGTCTTTTTTTAATAATATTTTTTGGCTGTGGTTTTCTTATACGATTATTAGTTTAATGTACGCTATAAATCGTATTTATTTTCTTATAGATTTTTTTATAAAGTAGTTTTAGTTTTTTTATCATTGACAGAGTGGTTATTTAATGAGTTTGAAGTTAATTAAGGTATGCTTAATTTTTTTAATGATTATTATATTGGATTTATATTTGAGGAATGGATTTTTTATCATTGAGAGTGTTGTAAATCATATAACAACATTCAAAAATATTTTTAGAATTTTTAATTTCATAATTAATCTTTTTCTAGTATGTATAGTATGTTTAATTAACCGAATTAGTGTTCAGATGACTGATTAATGATGTTTTCTTGCATTTTGAATTAGTGTTTTGATGGTATAATGGATTATGGAATTTGAATATGGTGCATTGACAATATATATTTAAATGAACATCCTGGGATTGTATTTTATTGATTTTATTATTTCATTAAATGGAATGTTAGTTGATAATTTAGTTTGAATAACAAATGAATAATATATTTTTTTAACATTTATCCCTTGTTTTTAATAGATTATATAGTTATATGTTTTTATACAATTCATCCAGTAAATTTTCATATTAACCCTCATCATGTACTATTTCTATTACATACCAAACATATTCACTTCCCTAATTTTACTTTCTACATATTATCTAGTAATTGAGTACATTAATATTTATCATTCAAAAATAATATTGTGAGGAGAATAATATTTTAATTTATTTTGACAAAAATTCAAAAAAATAGTCAATATATATCCATATTTAATCATTTTTATAGTATATATCACTTCATATTTACTAAATGAAGTGGCATTTTTATTTTTTATATAATATATGAAATCGTATACCTACATTTGGATCCTTATGACAATCAATGTTTTTTTTTCATCGATAATATATTATTCATAATTCAATTTTATAATGTACTTATATTTATATATTATAAAAATGATAATTAAAAAAGTATATAATGAATGAGTAAAAATATGAGTTTTATTTATGGTTAACCTTTTAAAAGTAATGGTAATATTTTTTTGGATTTTTTATGAATGGATTATATTTGAATAATTATATGGAGATTTATTTATTAAAAATGATTATTGGATTATTTTTATTTGTGAGGAAATGTTCATTTATTATTAATATATTTTTATTTATAAATGATAATTGAAATTTAATTTCTATAAATATATTTTTAAAATATGAAATTTATTATAGGTGTTGATGATGTGAAGTTGGATTAAAACATTATGAACTAGTGATGAATATGAGGAAAGGGTTTATGAAATTTTAGAATTTTCAAAATAGAATGCCTTAAAATTTTCATTTTATATCATTGGTTGACATTTTTAAATACAAAAATATTTTCTCATTACAGAGATTAATGATCATTGAATTTGGAATAGTTTTAACACATATTATAGTCCTTGACTTTAGAATGGTGAAATTTGGTAAAATTCAAGACCTATTAATGATGAAAAATATTAGGATTATTAGTTTGATCAAAATAATGATTTTTTTATATTAAAGTAGTGGAAAATAAAAATATACTAATTATTACACACCGATACAATGATACAAAAAAACCATTGAATCTAGGTTGTTGAAAATGTACTGTTTCATTAGTGAATTGATAAATTAAAACACATGAAATTTACTAGCTAATGTATTTTTTTGTTTATTAAATTATATCTCATGAAAAAATAATATTTGGTTGTGATGTGATAAGTGGTAAATAATGGTAATCATTGATAATTTATGTATCCCATAATAGTAGAACAATTTATAAATTTTTGTATGGCTGTTTTTCTTATGGAGGTGTTTTGAGAATATATATTATATGATCAAATTATTAGTGATCAGATATGTGGTATAAAAATTTGGATATTCACATAAAACCTTGTTGCATAATCTTGAAATGTTAGGATGGATTAGTTATTCATATAACCTAATTTTTCTGATATTTGAGGTGTTTGAGTAAAGAATTATTGTATACAGACTTTTATACTGTCTGAAGTGCTATTTCTGAGAAAGACGAACAATTCTAAATATAGTTTATACTTGAGTATCATATATTAGAATATGATGGGTAATATTTTTGGGATATGTATTGTATTAAAAATGGTATTTACTATGTAATCCTTAGTAATTTTTTGAGGGATAGGATGAGGGTGATCTTATATTTGAGTTGTTTTCTGTTCTTAATTATGAGGTTTCAGAAGTAATGTTTAAATAGTGTATTGTGGAATGAATTTTGTTGTTATTTTTAAAGGAATCCAATTATCTTAGGAAATTCCCATATTTCAAATTCACTTATAGAAAAAAAATTTCTATATTATAAACATTTCATGATTTAATGAAATTAGTACATGTGATGGTTATCCCTAAGAGATTGTATTTGATACTATGGGTCTGAGGATGAATGTCATTATACCTACGATATGATTATTTCTATATGGAGTTAAATAGTTTTTCTCCACATATTGTTAAAAAGTTAATATTTTATTAGTAAAATAATTTGAATTCCATAGAACAACAATTTTATAAACATATGGTTTGATTAGTACAGTTCACTAGTATGAAACGAAGTATGTACATTTTTTTATCGTTGTGTCATAGTTAGTACAAAATTAATTAACTTATATTTGTATTTTTCATGTTAAAAATTTTAAAATATACTCAAATATATTCAATTATTTATACTTGTTTATTTTTATACTCACTCCCTACAAATGGTGCTCAATTGACTTAGGAAACTTATGTTTGAGATAAAACTGGAAGAAAATAACTAGTTTCATTGATCAGAGTCTGTGTATATTAGTGGGGGTGAGTTTATGATCTTGTATTAGTGTTATGGATATTTTATCATTTTGAGATGGTTTTTGAAATTATATAATAAGATGTGGAAATTTAAGAATTATTAAAGATAATTGTATTCCTCACCTACTTCATATCATGATCATTTATTGTTGAATATTTTAATTTGAGACTAAAACCCCATCACTTTTTTTTCATTGAATACTCTGAGCAGTGTATTCTTTCAAATTGATCACCAGTTCCTAGAATTGGACGACCACTAATCTGATTTGTCTAAGAATGATAGTTTCTTATTTAGAAGTGTCAGAGGATGGGTATCAATAAAAAATGAATAAAAAAGTTTTTACTGATTGGGTTAATGGGGATGATAATTTTTCATAAAATTATAATTTTGATGAACCCAGAGAAAAATTGACTGCATTTAAGTAGTTCATTAAATAAAATCAATTAAAATTACATTCAAAATAGATTCATTCTAATCAATTTAAAAATGTGTAGAAGATAGAGTTAAATAGTTCATGGGGTTTTCATTAGATAATGAATACAACCCTTCACAGGTACATCACCCATGATTAGAATGTTATTATTCATGAAAAATTATATTTTTTACTACACATGTGAACAATATCTTCTTCACATGATGATGTTACCAATCCAGAGGAAGAGAAGACTATTAATTATAAACCTAAATAATTATTATGGGAACAACAAAATGTTGATGATGAAAATAAGAATGATGTATCTTAGAAGTGTTTAATAAAATTAAAATGGTGTGACTTAAAGGTATAACATTTGAGGTTGGATGAAATAAATGTGTGAATATTATTAACCCCAACACATAAATGATTTTCAATTATATGAGGAAGAATATAATGATTTATATTGATTCATGGAACTAAATCTAGACTATAATGAAAGAAAAACCTTTGGAATGATATAATGGTATTTTTATGATATGCAATTTCTATTTTACAAAAAAATATTTATAATGATATATTGAGTTAATTCTTATTATTCCTCAAAACGTTTAGTTATTTTGAAAGACTGAATGGTTTGGTAACACCCTAAGAGTTGAGGGATGAATCTGGGCATCAAATATTTCCTCTCGTGTGAGAAATATTGTTCCCACATTGGTAGGAACCTATTAAACCTATATTGTGGTAATTTCAATTAATAAAATCATTACTATTAATAGGAAAACACATGAATTTTACAACTTTCACCACTAAGGGATAGTCCAAGGATCATACGCTAACAGTGTGTCGGTTGTATGTAAATCCTCTATTATTCACTAGATGTAGAATAAAAATGTTCAAAAATAGTCACTATATTATTGGAACATTTCATCTACAAGATTTTAGGGATACTAAACTATGTCCCTTGGAACAGTTCCATTGACTCCCCCAAGCTCCCTGCTTTGAATAAATATTAACTCAATTTATTGACTTGAAGGTTACGTTAATATATTCACAATGATTTCTTTATCTCTTCACTATCATGAGACTATTCTCGCCAAACAGTGTTTAATTAATGCCCTTGAATATACCCAACAAACACACCATATAATCAAAACATTTTAGAAAAAGACATAGGAACTTTTGTGTGACACATTCTCTTGAACACATGATTTTGAATTTTTCCGTAATATGAATTTCATGTATCAATTTCATTCCAAGAAACCCTTTTCATTCTCACGTCTATAAATCAAATTTCACATGGTTCTTTAAAATAAATTAACACTATTCATAGAATATTTACTCTATAAAATGCTTTTATGTATGACTCTTTCACACGGCAGAGGAAGCTGATAATCATTGGAAAAGTTATTATATTTTAGTTGGGGTAGGAACTTATTTATATTATATGAGAATTCATGTAATATTCAATATGAGCACACAAAACCCCATTTTACATTGTATTGGGTTCGTATGACTCTTTAGTGAAACCTTGTCTTTCACACACATTTAAATATTTCCCTTGCATTTTTCCTTTTCCAAATTCTGATTAGATGAACCCAATTCCTGCATTGTGTGAAACAAACCAAAATTATATCAATGAAATTTACCTACTTGAGATTATTTTAGTAAGTATGAATCACATAAAACCACATATATATCACAATAAAATATTTATAAATGATGAATAAAATGAATAAGAGGTATTTCTAGTCATTAAAGAACATATTTTGATGAAATATTAACATGACCTTAGGTTTATTAATATTAACCTTATAAATAGTAAATTATCATAATAAATAGTAACCTCGATCAAAAAATTATGAATAAAATTTATGAATCTCATATTGGAATGTATGATATAATTATATCATAATAAAATTATGTGAATATTTTTAAAAAATAAAATTTAATTACTGGTATTTTTATAAGTAATAAATATTCATTTGAAATTTTTTAATAAGTAAATTTATTTATAACAAAATAAATTATCATAAACTGGATTCATAAATAAATATTTAATTGTCTTATGATTTTACCATAATTTTATGATACCTGGAATAATTTTTCAAATTGTTATAAAATCAGTTTTAAATTTAAATTCATATTTGAGATTAAATAATAATTTTATTTAAAAATTAAATTTCACATATTTTAAAAATCAATTTCATAAAATTTAGTTAATTTTTGTTTAATTATACACATTAAAAAATGAATATGGTGAATATTTTGGATTTTTTTGAAATACATGAATTTTAATTCTATACCAAAATATTTTAATTTGTAGTATAAATACATTATAAGTTAAATAAACTATTCATTGAGATATTATTGATGTAAGAATACATTTATCAAACTAATAAGAACAAAAAACTATAATAATTGAAATTTATTAACACAAATATTTTTCTTGATAAAAATAATAAATTAATGAATAGAATAATGATATATCACCCCTCTCTTATACTATAAACCCACCCCTCACCCCCTATTCAAATCACTCCTCTAATCCTTGAATTTTTTAAAATTTCTTCCCAAATAATATTCTATAGTATCTCCCTACATAAATGATCTCTTTTTCTTTCCATATTTAAAAAATAACTTCCCTTATGGAGGTTCTCAAGGAGGCTAATTCAATAGGTAAATCCTTTTCCTATTTCATTTAATTCCATTTCAAATTATTTGGTTTTTTTATTATCTACTCACCTCTTCTGCCCAAATGATAATGAAACCTCAAATACCATCTATATATTGCAATTATATCATGTTTCTGTGTGATCCATCATCAATATCTTAACTCTATATGTTTTATTCTAAAACCAGAATCATCATCTGGGAGGTGCTTATTCACGACCTTCGTGGATGAGGAGTTCCTGTTCTTAAATTTCACATTCAAGGATGATCGTGATACCATGTTTTTTTTGAAAAATATTATTAAATATGTGTAATATTTTATATAATGTTTTATATCCAATTATTATATCTTATATTAAATAATAAAACAAAACTATTTCCATGTTATTGATAACCCACTAAAATTATTCTAAATATTTTCATTAATTTGTTCTCTAATGATTCGTCATAATTTTTAAATAAATAATTGATAACACAAATTACACATCTTTTTGTTCATTAACAAAATTAAATTAAAATTCTTGGAGAATTATACCCATTTTACAAGAACTCTGTTACTTATAATAAATCGAACCAATCATGAAATAAAGGAAACGAACAATATAAAACAAAGGAATTAAATATTATAAATTATCAACATGGACATAAATAAACAAAATAAAACAATAGTGAATAAATTATTTTTTGATAAGGTGACTAATTAATTTAATTTGATAATTAATGACATTAAGGTCAAAGGAAGAACACATTCAGACATTAGGTAACATGTTTCTACCCAAACCTCTAATTTCATTTGTGTTACTATTTTATTTTATATACCCCCAATGAAATTTTTAATCATTATTATTTAATCCTCATTAATTAGTTTTTTAATTTTATATATATTCACCAATAATAATAATTATTTATTTTATGTAGATTAATATGTTTTAAAAGGATCATTCTCATGTTCTTCGAGATAAACATGCCCGATTGAAGGGATATTTTGGAATATCAAAATATTTTCAAGTACACTATATAATCTATTTTGAAAACCCATTATTTTTCTAAACCCATTCATTTTATTATTAAATTAATTTATAATTTCTTTTTTGGTTTAATAAAAAGAATTTTCCTAAATAAATATTCATTTGAAATTAAAATTGTATTTCTCTACAAAATTATTGAATGATTTAATAAGATTATATTCCTCTATTTCAAAAAAACATTTTTTTTATGTTTAATTGAGATTAATATTTTATGATATTAAAAAATTATTGATGGGTTTATAATTAGTTTTACTATGTATGTTCTATCATGATACCATTAAAAACATTATAATAAATGGTTTGTGTTTATGTTTACTAATTGGGGGATGTTATTTACATTTCTCATTTTAGAATCAATAAGAATGTATATGTTTATTATGATTATACCTTTCATATTAAGAATTTATTGGTCTTAGTACATGATGTTTGGGGAATTCTATATCCCCTCAATTCCTCAGTAGGTTTCATGAGACAAACTGGTTTGAGTTTTTACCCATTATGTATGGTGTCATGGACAGGGCCTTGATGGTATGGTTATGATGTCTGATATTAACAATTCCCCCATTATGAAACTAGTAATTGATAGTTAATGTGATTATTATAATATTAAAGTATCTAGGGTAATTATATTTTATGGACTTAATTATTCAACTTTTATGCCATCCATATTATTGTAATGTTAATGTTTTAATGGAATGTGTATTTTTATTTATCCATCATTCCTTATTACTTATGATTATACTATATTACTTACCATTAATAAGTATATTTTTTCACCCCTTTATTATCTTTATTTTCTCCTGGGTGAAATGTTATATTTTATTAGTGATGTGAAAAGATGATTTAGAAGAATAAGAGTGTTTCGAAAGGAGTTTTTATTTTCTATTTAAATTTATATTTTAAGGATGGCCTTATGTATGAATATGTTTTCTCCCAAGATACTAAGAATTCAGTCCTTTAGGATTCATCTATATTTGTATATTACAATGGAATACAACAATTATTCAAATCCACGAAACTGGTGTTGGGGTATTAGAGTTGGTATCAGAAGATGTTTAGTGGAATCCTTGGAAACTAAATTTAGAAGATGTAGATTATGGAAAAAACCATAAGATAATTTTTGGCGATAAACTTGTATTTACATCATAGATTTTTTTACGGTTTATATTATTTGGATATTTATAGAAAATATATCTTTATTTGGATTCAACAAGGGGACCTTATTCTGGAATAGGTGTACTGATGAGTAACTACTCTAACAAGGTGTACTAAGTCTAACTCTGGGTGACCATGTTCATGACAATAGAACATATTGCACACCTATTTTAACACTCCTAGAGGATATTCATAGCATAATTCGAATATTAATTACAATCCAAAATTAATTATCTAATTATAAATATATCCAGAAAAACCATTATTATTATTATTATATTATACATGCATATGTATTCTATTTATGTTATGTATTTTACTAGTTCGATATTATTCATTATTATTCATAACCAAATGTACTTTATGACCTTATTTTGAAATATTACCTAGTTGAAAGAATGAAAAATGAATTCTATTTTGTAACCCATGTTTGTATTACCCTCATATATACGATACTGATGTTGGTTATGTGTCTTCCACTAGTTTTGAGCAACTTATAATTATACCAGTCAAGTTAAATTTCTTTATGAAAAATAACCTTACCAATATTTAGAAACATGAACAAAAACATGGAGGGGAATTTTTAGATCATATTATGTGACAATATCCTCTATCATTCAATGGGACTAAAAACCCATTTTCAACAGTGTATTAGATAATCTCCATTGAGAATACATTTCTCACTTTTAGAAGTAACAAAAGGGAGAAGGATTTCATGGCAGTTTATCATCTATCAAAATATTCAGATCAATGACGTTAACTATTTCAAGACAAAAAGGAAGATAAATATAATGAGAATATAGAATGTAGGAATTTTAATACTCTTTTCCAAGAAAAATATTTTCCTGACGAATAATCATAAGAAATGGAAAGGAAATTTTTGAACCTAGTAAAGAACAAGGATCAAAATGTGTCCAAGTATGAAGACAACATTATACAGCTAGAATTTTATTATGTGAACTATATACATTCCCCAATGATAATGATTAATTAATTATTTGATGGGTTTCAACCATTAATTAGAAGGGAAATAGTTTCCAAAACATTCTCATCATATAGATATATAGACTCATGTGCGATCATGATAGAAAAATATTTATATATGTCTACTGACCATAATGGAATTCAATATAATAATATGGATTTTAAACTCTCTAGAAATGAAAATAAAGACAATGGGGATAATGTGATAGTTGATTTTACAGCCTTTGATAATTTTGGGATGAAACACCGTGAAAATTGAATGAAGGGTATGCGTGTTTTTCACAATAGTAGAGAAAAAAACTCCAAGCCTGTGATTGCATGGGAAATAATGTAGCCACCAATGTTAATTTCTATAATTTCATTGAGAGGGAACATTATAAAAATTATTGTTTTAATCATTGAAGAAACATTCCCCCAAGAATGCCAAGGGAAAAAGGACAAACTTATGTGGTCACAACTATTGAGGTGGATGTTCATAATTATGTGGCGGTATGTACCAAAATAGTTTCAGGAAAAATAGTAAATTCTTTATTATATTTTGGGACATCACATTTTTTATATCATCCATGTTTTCTAATAAAATTATACATTTTTCTATTGATTTATTTAATGAATTTTCTATCCAAACAGTTAAGGGAACTATAATTGTAATTAGGATGTGTCAATCAAGCCCCTTTAGGACACATAAATTCCCATTAGTTAATGACCATATAATCATACACGTGATTTATTTTTATATAATGATTATTATGATTTTTTTTTTCAAATTACGATGCATTGTTCTATTGTTAGAAGAAAGAAGTTAAAATAGTTTTGACTTATGTAGAGTCCTTTATCCTTAGATCAAAAACATCGCTATTTAATTACTCTCTATATCTTCTTACAATAGATCTACTGAATTCAATTGTCATGGAGGAAGAGTAAGAAATATTTATGGGTGATGAAATAAATATTCAAATTGAGAATGTACTTACTTTTCAGGAAAACATTTATGTTTTTACAGAGGATTTACATAGAGGTTATCGGATGAGGTAAATTTAGTTTTCTATTAATTTATTTCCTATTATGAGTTCTATATCAATTACTCATTACATAATGTCCATAGTGGAATTAGTGAAGCTAAATAAATAACTATAGTAGTTGAATGGTTTTGGATTTATTCTCCCTAGTGTTTCTCCATGTGGAGCTCCTATTATTTTTGTTATGAAGAATGATGGATATGTGAGACTATGTGTTGACTATATAGAGATGAATGATGTCATGATAAAGAATAAGTATCTTATTCCTCATTTTGATGATTTATTTGATCAACTTTATATATCTCAATATGTTTCAAATCATGACCTTCGATATGGATATCATTAGTTTCATGTGATGAAGGAAGATATTCCAATGATAACATTTTGAACAAGGTATGGGCATTGTGAGTTTACATAAATTCATTTTGGATTGACTAATGCACCACCTATTTTAAAGGATATAATAAATATATTTATCAGAAAATATATTGTAGACATTGTTTTGGTATTTATTATTGACATCTTAGTATATTTCAGATGTTATGAAGAACATGAGAATCACTTCAAAATTATTCTGAAAATACTTTGATGAAAAAAGTTATTTGGGATGTTTATCAAGTGTGGATTTTCACTTTAAACAATTTGTTTTCTTGTAAATATTGTCTCAATGGATGGAATATTAGTTTAACCAGCAAAGATAATGTTTGTTATAGAATGAACTACACCAAAAAACATAACTGAGGTACATAGTTGTAACATCCCAATAAATAAAGGAATAATATATTATCATTTTTATTAATATTTTTAAATTAAATGTTAATTTTACTTCAAAGGGGTTTCTATGTTCGATTACATACCTGATATGCAACAACGAGTATCTTTGAAATCTTACATTGCACACTAATAATATAATATTATTATTTTAAATGTTAGTTAACACCTAGCCATTGTAATGGAGGGAATAAACAAAACAAACTACAATATTATTATACATGTTTGTTAAATGTTTTTAAATATATCTAATAAAAGTTATAGGCTTAAAATGTGAATGAATCTAATTTTAAGCATAAATACTCTAATATTCCTTAAAAGGTCTATTTACTGCCTTTCAATGGATAACCCTCTTTAAATTTAGTTTTTTTACACTTTTATATATTCTATTTGAAAAAAATAAAAGTATTATTTAGATTAGGGACATCAAAATTAACTTTGGGTAAATTTTTGGTATATAAAATTAATTTTTTAATGAATAGTGAAAAATACTATGTTTTAATTCAAAAGTGCCATTTAATATAATTTATTTATATTCTTATATTATATTTTTAATTGGTTTTAAAGTGTTATTATATTATATTTTTATAATTAATCCCATTTTTTTAATTGGAATTAATTTTACTTTGAAATTGGACATAAACAAGTCTTGATCCTTTAATAGTTATTGTTTTCTAAAAACACGCTATTTGTTTAGACAACTTTAATAAATTTTAAATTCATTAATCCAAATTCTATTTTTTGAATTTAGTAAAATAGAAATAATTTTTTGAACTCAGAATATCCAAAATATATTAGGCTGATTTTTTGGTATTTTTCTAAAAAACTACAATTTTTAACGAATAATGAAACCACATAGTAGTAGATAAGAAAATGAAATTTTCATTTAAATTAAATTTTATCACTTTTTTGAATGAATTTAGAAAATCCCACATACATGGTTGTTATTAGTATCTAAAATGTGGCTCAATAAGATGAAAATAGTTTTTGGTGAATAGTAACCGTTGACTTATTTAGTACAGTTAAAGGTAAATAAGGTAATTAATGGTAAAAAGAATATTATAATAAAATAGAATTACCTTAAAATTTGTCCAAACCTTACTGGTTGTGTCCTTTACGACAATGGGCATCTTTGAGTCGATTTTGGGACCCCATGGATCCACTTAAGAGTGATAATGACACTTTATTTTTAAATAACATAAAGTAATGACAAAAATGACATAAACAAATATCTTTTAGTAAATAATTTTTTACATGGGGTTATATAAGATATTGTTTCGACTATAAATATTAATTAGAAAGATAATAAGATATCCTAAATCATGGTAGTTTCTTAGAATTGTTAGACATTAGATAATATAAATTATTTATTAACCAATAATGATGTAGTAATTACCTCATTAATAAATGATTAAAATAAATAATATTATAAAAATTAAAACAAGATCCCAACCTATGCCATTCTTATTGGATGATTTTATTTCGACCATTAGACATATTATCTTCTACTTTAATTAGTTTTGGACCTTTATAAACTGAATATAATTATATAATAAAATAATATTTTCACACTTGTCTGAAGAGCCCCTCCTCCCCCTTATAAAATTCCATCACTTCTAACTCATTACTCACTCCTCTCAATCCTATTGGATCAACCAACCTCTGCCAAAATAATCTCTCAATATCCCTTTATTCCACCTAGAAGCCTTACCTTAGGTAGAAGTCACTTCAAGAAGTCCTTTTGGTTCAAACCAAAGGGAGTTAGCCAAATTAAAGGTAACTGTTTCACTTAACTTCTTTTCTTTTACTTTACTTCTGCAACAACTAAAATATTTTTAGTACATTATTTTATAACAACACTGATATCCTCAATATGCTAGGATGTTTTTATGAGAAGGATTATAAATAAACTAACACACACCTCTATCTAATGGGTGAAGAACATACTGTTTCTGTGGATGTCAAACTAACGCCTCACGAAACGATGATTGTTCAATTATATCCTACGACATCTCATTGTGGCCATTAATATGGAACTATATTTATATATGATATATATTTTGTTTATTTTTTCTTTATTATTATGTGTTTTAAAATTATATCCTACATTTAGGGTTTCCATAACGGGTAAACCTGATAATTTTCTTTGAGGAAGTGCAGACTACCTCCCCCTCAAAGTGGTATGACACGTTAATGCCATATGTGGGACGTATGAAAGATGGAGTTAATGATATTATATTTTATATTAGACTGGAAGTATAATATATATATGTATCATTATGTATTCATTCCATTAATGTACAAAATAGAAATGAAGGTAGCATTCATGTGTACGTACGACTTACCATCTCCATGAACAGTTCATTTTATTTCTCATCTCCAAATGATATGTACTATTATAAATACCTATATATGATAGATATATATGATATATATGATATTTGAATAATGAATATCATTATGAAGATAATATAATATTGACCATATGGAAAACATGTAAATATAAGGTGTTCATTTTTTACTCAAGTACCAAATATCGACAAAATGACTGTTATTAACATAAATGATTGCATAATGTTTATAACATGGTAATAAGTGATATAAAAGTAACAATAAACTTAAAAAAGGTTCTTAATCAAGTATATTTTAGCATTAGTTTATTATTCAAGAGATTAAATATTGATCGAGCCAAGTCGAACAGGAGGTAAGGGACTTCGTCTCAATCTCCTTTCATTGAGGCATATTTTGTTTTATACATGGATTTCTTTTATACAGTGTATAAAAACCTTTGAATTTTGATTTCATTAAAATGGATTTTTTTTCAAAGAGTTGTTTTACTAAATGACAAAAATAATGTATCTTTTTAATATAAGAGGTGACAAGGACCTCTCCACCGCCATGAGTAATATTTGATCTTTGGATTCCTTAAAAAGCCGTAATGATTATAAAAGGAAAATAAGTACCATATACACATTTATGTATTTTGGTATTGAAAATGGTTTTGATAATGGATTTGTTAGGTCAATATATAAATGATATATTTTTATTGAAATTTGGAAATTTTATATTTCTTTTATGCTTGTTTCATATTTTATGAATATGTTACAGTTCTTGGGAATTATTAACATATATGGGTGGTTCCATGATAAACCTAGGGCAGGTGATCCCGAGATAGCTCTCCAATGCATTGGGTAACATGAAAGAGGTAAACATGATTTTTTTTTCATATGTGAATTATGGAATATACTGTGATGGGTATTCAAAATGTGACTCCCTACATATCTATTAAAGAAAAAACATAAGTATGTTATGGATTCCACAAGTTACCTTTATGATTTTTGATTACTATATGTTATTCATAAATCTTATATTTTCATGAGGTATGTAAAAGAGTTTATGTTATGTATGTATTGATGGACTAATTATTTCATACTTTATTTTATAACCCTTTCTGAGCGTTATATGTTCATCCCATGTTTTGAAATGTTTTTAAAAGGGCTTGAAGATGAATAGGGTCAAGGATGTGAACAATGAAATGTCATTCTTTCTAAAATGTAGAACTATTCATCAAACATTTTTCAACGAGTTTTTATTTTTTAAAAAATTGAAAATAAATAGATGTGTCTACTTTGTATTTTTGAGATGTAATTTAATGGTTATGTCCTAATTCTAAAAAACTCTAAACCTAAAAAGATACTCAAACTGAATTATTAAGTAAACTATATATTATGTAATGTTCAAGGACATGTCCTTATAGTTAGTATCAGAGGTCAGTTTAGACAACTTTAGAAGATTGAATATATTTACATTAATATAAATAAATTATTTTTAGTTTATTTTATTATTGTAATGATATAAAATTTACAAATTACAATGTTGCTTTGTATAAGATATTTTAATGTTAAGAATGGTTTTCGGTAGAGGAAACAAGATAGCTATGTTGAAATGAAATAAAGAGGAAGACAACCTCACAAATCAGCAACCTAAGATGGCCAGAATCAGAACTGAATAGTTTCTTATAGTGATGGTACAGTTGACTAAGGCTATAAATGGGGCTGGTATCCATGAATGAGATCAGCCAGATGAACCCCAAAAGATCATGTAAGTAGTTGATAATTTCATGACCCAACATACCCCATCATTCAAATGATCATCTAACCATGTGCTAGCAGAAGGGTGGATTAGAGTACTGGAGAAAAAGATTAATGTCATGGGGTGTTCAAAACATCAAAAGGACAGTCATTCTATTTACCGTTTTGAAGGTGGAGCTGATTAGTTGTGGTCTATGCTGAAAAATATCAGGGATAATGATGATATTGATGCTCTTGATTAAGATGAATTCAAAGGTATGTTTCTTGAAAAATATTTTCCTAAGGTATTTCGTATTAGTATAGAAAAACAATTCATGTAATTGAGGTAGGAGGATGACTCAGTGGATACTTATGAAGCAAAATTCACTGGATTAGAAATGTTTGATCCAAATTTCATACGAGATCGTGATAGTAAAATCAACCATTTTTAGTCAGGATTAATGACAATGTATCAAAGTAATTTAGCTTCTCATGAGTTCAAAAGTTATTAAAAACATGTTATTTGTGCGGAGAAGGTTCAAATGGAGTTTAATGACGATCATGTGTTCTTTAAAAAACAACAGAATAAGAGGTCGAAGTGGCATGAAAAAGGAAAAAACTCTTCAAAAAAGTCTTTTTGTAAGAAACTTAACATTTCAGTCTGTGAAAATTGGTGTAAATAGCATGTCGGTGAATATCTTTTGAATTCTGGTAAGTGATACTAATGTGGAAAAATTGGACATAAGGCTCGTAATTGAAATGAAAAAGATCAAGGTAATGGAAAGAAAAAATATGATTTACAGTCAGTAAAATTTGTTAAGTGAAATTTAATGGGTCATTATGCCAATGAGTGTCCAATGAAGAACTCAAATAAGGGAAAGCAGCCAGACTAAAAGTAGAAAGTAGTGGATATATACTTTGCAACTACTTAAGAAAATGTTGGGCCATCGAATGAAGTAGTATCAGGTACATTGTTTGTTCGTTCAGATTATTCCAATGTGTTGTTTGATTTAGGGTATACAAACTCTTTAATTTCTGATAAGTTTTCTATTAAATTGGGAATTTCATCTCAAGATATGAATATAGAACTTATGGTAAAAACACCTTGAAGAAATGTTGAGACAAAAAGAAAACATAAGATCCTTCACGTCCTTGTGTGAAGGAATAATCAACCTGCAAACCTTATTATTTTTCCTCTAGTAGAGTTTCATCTAATTTTGGGCATGTATTGGTTTTCTGTTTATCATGTTAAGTTTGAATGCAGATCTAAAGTGGTTTCTTTTTAGAAATATTTTCATTTTGTGCACATCAATGAACCCGTTATTTTCCTAAAATATCAGGAAGCTGAGAAACTAGTAAAATATGGAAATGAATGATACCTTACACATATTTTGGAAATTAAAGGAACTGTTAAGAATAATGATGTGCCAGTGGTAAATGAGTAGCACGATGTTTTTCTTGATGAGTTTCCTGGTATTATACGTGATCGAGAAGTTGAATTTCCTATTGACTTAGTTCCTAATACTAAGCCAATTTCAAAACCCCCTTATCGAATGGCTCAAATTAAACTTTTAGAGTTAAAGAATCAATTACATGATTTATTACTTAAAGGTTTCATTCGACCTAGCACATCAACATGGGGTGCTACTCTCTTATTTTTTAGAAATAAAGATTGTTCAATGAGACTTTTCATTGATTATATAGTTTTGAATAACATCACTATTAAGAACAAGTATCCTTTCTTCATATTGATGATTTTTTTGATCAACTCCAGAGAGCTCAGTATTTTTCAATGATTGATTTGAAGTCAGAGAACCATCAGTTGAAAGTAAAGGTGTAAGATACTATGATGACCATGTCTCATACTAGATATAGCAATTATGAGTTTGTAGTTATGCAATTTGGGCTAACCAACGCACTAGATTTATTAATGGATCTTATAAATATAATTTTCCGTGAGTTCATGGATAAGTTTGTGGTTTTTTTCATTGATGATATTTTGGTTTATTATAAATTTAAATAGGAGAAATAAGTTTTTTAAGGGTTGTCTTGAAAACCCTAAAATAAAAGAAACTATATGGGAAATTCAGTACGTGTGTGTTTTGGTTACAATAAATTTATTTCCTTGACCACATTGTTTAAAAAAAGGCATAACTGTTGATCCTTCTAAAAATAGTTGTTAAAGAATAGATAATACCCACAAATATATCTGAGATCCATAGTTATCCTGATTTGGTAGGTTATTATGAGAGGTTTGTTGAAACAATTTCACGGTTATCTATCCCATTAACTAAGTTAAATTGAAAAGGTGTTAAATTCATTTGGAAAAAATAATGTGATTATTGTTTTCAGGAATTGAAAAGAAGATTGGTGAATGCTCTAGTTTTGGAACTTCCTTCTAGAAATGATGTGTTTGTTATCTACAGTGATGTTTCGTTTAAAGGACTTGGTTGTGTCTTTATACAGAATGATCAGGTAATTTCTTATGCTAGATGTCAGTTGAAACATCATGATTTAAATTAACCTACACATGGTTTGTAATAATATTCTATTGTTTTTGCTTTAAAAATTTGGAGGCATCATTTGTATAGTGTAAAATGTAAAATATATACTAACCAAATAAGATTAAAGAACAGATTTACATATAATGAATTGAACATGAGACAGAGAAGTTGGCTAGAATTAATCAAGGATTATGATTTCCTGATCCTTTACCATTTGGGAAAAGGAATAATAGTTGATAAAACATTGAGTTGGAAAAGTAATGCTACATTAACCATGTTAAATTTGGAACAAGATACTTTGGTTTTTAATTTGATGAACTTTGGTATTGAAGTTGTTGGTGAAGGAGATTATTCTGTTTTGTTTTAGGTGTCAGTGAGATCATCTCTATGAGATAGAAATAAGCAACTGGAGAATAAATACTCTGAGTTACAAAAAAAATGTAGCCATGGTTTAGAAGTGTAAGTTTCCTGATTATTGTTGATAATAAGTATGTTTTACGGTTTGGGAAATGATTATGTTTACCTTGTGATTCATAGTTGAATAATGAGTGGTTTTGTGAAGCTCATAGTTCTCTGTTTTTAGTTCATCCTGAAATTACTAAGATTTACAGAGATCTTAGAGAGTATTACTGGTGGGATGGAATGAAAAGAGATATTTATGATTTTACTATGAAATGATTGACTTCTACACAGGTTAAAGCATAGTTGCAGTTACCGAAAGGGACGCTTTAGTCTTTACCAGTGCCAGAGTGGAAATGGGAAAATATATCCATGGACTTCGTTGTGGGATTACCGAAGACATAATGAGGTAATAATGAAATCTGGGTTATTGTTGATCGATTTAATAAATTTGTTCATTTTTTCCAATTCGAGATAATTTGTCTCTAGATTAAATTTCTTGGTTGTATGTTAAAGATACAGTCAGGTTTCATGGAGTTCTCGTCTACATTGTATCTAATCGTGATCCCAAGATTACTTCTAACTTTTGGAAAGTCCTTCGAAATTTATTGGGTACTCAATTAAATCTCAGTATAACTTTCCATCCTTAGTCAGATGGGCAGTCATAATGATCAATTAAGGCCATGGAGGATATTCTATGTTCTTGTTCACTATATTACCAAGTAATTTGGTACCAACATATTTCTTTGGGTGAATTTTTATATAATAATAGTTTTCATTCCAGTACACAGATGGCTCCATTTGAGGCATTATATGGAAAGCTTTGTTGAACTTGAACTTTTTTGGGATGAAGTAGGATAAAGGAAGATGATTGGACAAGAATTGGAATAAGAGATGTTAGAAAAGGTTCATTTGATTCAGATGATCATGAGAACATCTCAGAGTAGGTAGAAACGTTATGCAGATAGCCGTAGGATGGATCTCTTTTTTGAGGTAGGTGATCATATCTTTCTCAAGGATTCTCCATGGACAAATGTGATGCGTTTTTGTTAGAAGGGAAATTTGAGTTCAAGGTTCGTTGGTCCTTATGAAATCCTGGAGAAAATTGGATCACATGAGTATAGAGTGGCTTTAACTACATGTTTATCCCATGTACATAATGTTTTTCATGTGTTGATATTGAGAAAGTATATACCAGATCCATCTCACGTTTTGAGCCCATAGGTAGTTTAGTTGGAAGAGAATCTATTTTACGAGGAACAACCGGTCCATATTATTAACCATAGAGAGAAAGTATTGATGCATGTCATAATTCAGAAGAAAATGTTTTGTGAAAAAACCATATGGTTGAAGAGTAAATGTGAAAATCTAATAATTCTATGATAGATAAATACCCCCAATTTATTTGATAAGTGAATAAAAACGATTGGGACACAATTTCCAAAACGGGAAAAGGATGTAACAACCCATGTAAATAAATAAATAATACATTTTCATTTTAACTAATATTTGTAAATTAAATTTTAATCTTACTTCAAAGGGGTTTCTTTGTTCGATGGCATACCCGATAGACAACAACGAGTTTCTTTGAAATCTTACTTTGCACACTAAGAATATAATATTATTATTTAAAATGGTAGTTAACGCATAACTGTTGTTATGGAGAGAATAAAAAATCAAACTAAAATATGATTATACATATTTGTCAACTGTTTTTACATTTATCCTATAAAATTTAGGGGCATAAAATGTGAATAAATCTAATTTTAAGAAAAAATTATCTAATCATCTTTAAAAGGTTTATTTGTGATCTTTTAACAGAGAATCCTATTTAAAATTAGTTTTTGGTTACTTTTATATGTTCTAAGTGACAAAATAAAATACTCTTTTAGATTCGGGACATCAAAATTTACTTTTTGTAATTTTATTGTAATTTCTTGATAAAATTTAGTTTTTAATGAATAGTGAAAAATACTATATTTTATTTCAAAAGTTATTTATAATATAATTTATTTCTTTGGTTATATAATCTTTTTAATTGGTTTTAATGTGTAATTATGTTATATTTTTACTAGTTAATACAATTTTGGTCACCATAATTAATTTCACTTTGATATTGGACATAAACAAGTGTCTATCTTTTGACAGTTATTGTTTCAAAAAAACACGATATTTGTTTTTGACAATGGGAATTAATTTTAAATTAATTAATCCAACTTTTCTGTTTTGAATTTGTTAAAATATACATCATTTTTTGAATTCATAATATCAAATATATCTTATGTGTAATTTTTGATATTTTTTCTGAAAAACATCAATTTTTGATGAATAGTGAAACCACTTAGTAGAAGTTAAAAAATCAACATTTTCAATTAAATGAAATTTTACAACTTTTTTTAATTTAATTTACAAAATCCTACATAAATTTTTGTTATTAGTAGGTAACATGAAGTTCAATAAGATGGAAATAATTTTTGGTGAATAGTAATTTTTGAATTTTATTTTCCTCAGTTAATTGTAAATAGGGTAATTCGAGGTAAAAATAATATTATATTAAAAGAAAATTACCATAAAACTTGTCCTAACCTTATTGGATGAGTAATTTATGTGCAAGGAAATATTTGGGACGATTTTGGGACCCCATGGAGCCACTTAAGAGTGATAACGAAACATTATTTTAAGGAAAATAGAGTAATGAAAAAAATGACACAGACAAATATCTTTTAGTAAATAAATTTTTACATGGGGTTATATAAGACATATTGTAGACTATAAATATTCATTGGAAAGATAAAAATATTTCATACATTATGGTATTTAGTTTTATTATTTTTATACATCAAATAAAAAAATTATATATGACACAATAATGAGGCAGTATTCCCCTCATTAATAAATGATTTAAATAAATAAGATTATAAATACTAAACGAATATCCAAACCTATTAAATTATTATTATGTTATTTGATTTATACCATTATTCATTTTATATTTTACTTTGATTAGTTTTGGAACTTTATAAACCGAATATCATTATATAATAAAATAATATTTTTACACTTCCCTAAAGAGCCCCTCTCCCCCTTATAATAGTCCCTCATTTATAACTCATTCATCACACCCCTCAAGCCCCTTGGTTCATCCAACCCCTACCAAAACAATCCATCAATATCCCTCTCTTCCACCTAGAAGCCTTGCCGTAGGAAAAAGGCACTTCAAGATGTCCTTTTGATTCAAACCAAAGGGAATTACCAAAATTAAAGGTAATAGTTTCTCTTCTTTTATTTTCTTTTATTTTACTTCTCCCACCATTAAAATATTTTTATTCCTTTAATTTATAACAACACCAGTATCCTCAATATACTAGGATGTTGTTATTGGAAGTATTATGACTACACTTACACACACCATTACTTAAGGGATGAAGAACACACTGTTTCTGTGGACACAAACCAACGCCTCATGAAACAATGATTGTTGGATTATCTCCTACCACCTCCCATGGTGGCCATTAAGATGGAACTATAATTATATATGATATATATTATGTTTATTTTTCCTTTATTATTCTATTTTTTTACAATTATAGCCTACATTTATTGTTTCGATAATGAAAAACACGATAATTTCATTTGAGGAAGTCCGGACTACCGCCCCCTCAAAGTGATATGACTCGTTAATTCCATATATGGGTCGTATAAAAGAAGGAGTTAATGATATTAGATATCGTCATATACTGTAATGATAATATATCTATGTGTCATTATTTTTCATTCCATTAAAATATGAAATTGAAATGAATGTAGCGTTCATGTATACGTATGGCTTACCGTACCCATGAATGATGCATTTAAATTCTTATCTCCAAATGATATGTACTATTATAAATAAATATATATACTATATATATATGGTATATATGAAATCTAAATAATTAATATCATTCTGGATATAATGGACTATTGACCACATGGACAACTTGAACATATACGGTGTTCATTTTTTACTCAAGTTTAAAATATCAACAGAACATCCGTTATTTTCTTAAATGATTTAATAATGTTTATAAAATGGTAATAAGTTATATAAAAGGAATAATAATCTTTAAAAATATTCTTAAGAAATTTCAAATTAACTTTAGTTTGTTATTCAACAGATTAATGAACATTCGAGCCAAGTCGAACATGAGGTAAGGGACTTCGTCTCAATCTCCATTCAATGAGGAATATTTTGATTTATACACGACATTCTCTTATACGGTGTATAAACACCTCAAAATATTATTTTAATTCATATGGAATCTTTTTCTATGAGGTGTTTTACTAAATAACAAAAATATACTATTTCATTTTAACGTAAGAAGTGACAATGACCTTTTTTCCACTACAAGTATTATTTGATCTTTGGCTTCCTTAACAAGAAGTAGTGTTTTTAAAAGAAAAATAAATACCATATACTCATTTACATATTTTTTTATTAAATTTTTTTTAGATAATGTATTTTTTATCTGAATATATTTAAATTATATATTATTATTGAAATGTGGAAATGTTATCTTTCCTTTATGTTAGTTTCATATGTTATGAATATGTTATTGTTCTTTGGAATTGTTTACGTATACAGGTTTTTCTGTGATAAACCTTGGGTGGGGGAGCTCGAGATAGCTCTCCAATTCATTGGGTAGTGTGATGGTGGTAAACATGAATGTATATCCTAAGAGATTTAGGAAATACACTATTATGGGTAATCCAAATGTGACTACCTACGTTGCTATGAAAGGTAAAATGTAAGTATGTTATGGATTACACAAGTTCCCTATATTATTTGTGATTACTCTTTGTTATTCATAATTCTTTTGTTTTCATGAGGTACGTAAAAGAGTTTATGTTTTGTATGTATTGATGGACTGATGATTTCTTTCTTTATTTTATAACCCTTACTGAGCTATTTATTCCCATCCCATTTTTTAAAATGTTATCCACCGGACTTAAAGATTAATATGGTGAAGGATGTGATCAATGAAATGTCATGTTGTCTAATATATTGAACTAGACATGACACTTTTTTTCAAAGGGTTTTTATTTTGTGAAAAAATTGAAATTGAGTAGAAGTTTCTACTTTGTATTTTTGAGATGTAACATAATAGTTATTTCGTAATTCTCTAAAACTCCAAACCTAAAAGGATCCTAATTTTAATTATTCATTTAATTCAATATTATGTAATGTTTAAGGATGGGTCCTTATAATAGTTGTATTTCTTTAGTAGGTTATTATTGTAATTTCATTTAAAACATCACCTGAATAGCTAAAATTTTACTAAATCATATAGGTAAAAGGGTTATATTTTTATGGGAAAAAAATATGAATAATGTTTTAAATAATTAAAAAATAATAATTCTCTAATATTGACTATACAATATAGAAATGGTAGATTTTTTTATTTAGAGTGATGAATCAAATAACTGACATGGTTGCGTCCTTATCCAGAATGATAGAGTAACTACATATGAATCAAGTTAGTTAAAACCTCTTGAATAAAACAATCGAACTCAAGATCATGAGTTAGATAAGGTAATATATTCCATGAATACATAGATATAATATCTATATGGTGAATGATGTGAGTTATAGAGTGATTAGAAGAGATTTAAATATATCTTCTCAGGGAATGAAATTAACATGAGGTGCCAAAGATTGCTCTAAATACTCAAGGATTATTATTTTTATTTATTTTATCACCTTAGAAAGGAATATAATGTGGTTGATGCCTAATGTAGGAAGGATGCTGATGTTTTATACAAAATGAGGATTGAAAGGATCCTATGTACATGGAAACATAAAATATAGATATAGGATTTATCAAGGAATATGAGACATCGTTACTTTTTTAAATGGTTTTTGAACCATATTTATTAGATAGAATTAAAAGTTCTCAGTGTTATGATGAGAAACATAAAAAGAAAATTGATGTGCTAAATGATGGGAAGTTTTCAAACATCAGGTGTGTGGACGAAATTATGAAATTTGGGGGGGAGGATATGTGTTCCCTCATTACCTGAGCGAAAAAGTGAGTTACTAGATGATTCACATTGCTGTGATTTTTTAATACACCATGGTATCACTAATATGTACATAGATCTGTAAGAACATTTCTAATGGGTAAATATGAATCATGAAATTGTGGATTTTGTAACATAGTTTATAGTCTATTAAGAGGTGGAAACTGATTTACAATATCCTTGAGTTTTCTTATGGACATTTATTATTGCTAAATATAAATGTGATGAAATAACTTTGGATTTTGTCACTGGATTACCAAGAACTCTTTGATGTAATGATTCAATATGGGTGATTATTTATCAACTTACCAAATATGTACATTGGATCGCAATAAGGGAGAATATTCCATGGGATCTCTTTACACAAATCAATATTAATGAATATTTATGATGTCATGGATCACGTCTATCAATTATGTTTGATCATGATCTATGATTTAAAATTAAATTCTTTGACATGTCTAGAAAAATATTTGAATATTGAGATTCTTTTGGGTACTGATTTTCACTTTCAATCTAATTGGTAGTCATAAAGGATAATCTAAACATTAGAAGACATGTTTAGATAATGCTCACATAATTTTCAAGGTATGTTGGATTAGTATTTACCTTTATTGTTGTTTTACTACATCAATATTTTCCATTCTAGTATTCAATGGTCCCCATATGAAGCTTCGTATGGAAAGAGATGTTGTACACCAACTTGTTTGGATGACATTGGTGATTGAAATATTATAGTACTAGAGATTGTGGGGGAAAATTGAAATGATAAAGATTATTATAACCCATATCAAATAAGCGAAAGGTATGATAGAGATCTAGAATTATTATCAAATTAAGGTTTTGAAATTTCAAGTAGGATATCATCTTTTCTCTCCCTTCATATGTTTAATGCATTCAAATTAGCATGTGATTGATGAGGACTTCAGTATCCCCTCAAAGCATCAGTAGGACTCATGAGAAAAACTATTTTTGTTTTTTACCCATTATATACAGTGTCTTGGTCGAGGCCTTGATCGTAATGTTATGATGTATGACATTATGAATTCATGCATTATGAATATATTAATTGACAGTCCATGTGATTATTTAACTATTATAGTATACATGGTTATGTTTTATAATAGTATTATTTATTTATCTTTATCCCGACCAGATTATTCTAAAGTTTATATTTTAATGGAATGTGCAATTGTTTTACTCACCATGCCTTACTACTTATTCTTATTATATATCGCATACCCTTATAGAGCATATTATCTCACCACATTATTATTTTTCTTTTCCCCGTGATTCAAAGATGATTTTTAGGAATAACATGAAAATATAATTTAAAAAAAATAATGGTGTTTCAAATGGAGTTATTTTGACGTATTTCATTTCAATAATGTTTTCATACTGAACAGTACAATCAAATTATTTTCCAAATCACTGACCTTCCACCTGAGGATTGACAAAAAACACAGACCATACTACATGTCTAGTATAGAAAAAACCCGGTTCCAATGAATATTTCTATAATAAATTTTTTTAATGGCTAATAGAATATACCATAGAGGAATCAAGACTATTCTTAACAAGTTTCATATTTGGGATGTTGAGGGGGAAGTAAATCCCCACACACCATTTAGTTATGAACACATTATAAAGATGGAAAAATTTATTTTTTGTCATTATTCATCATGATGTGAAATTATTTCAAGTACGTTGTTGTCAATAATATATTATTATAAATAATCCATTTGAACCAATTACATTCAAAATTATTAATTTATGATATATAAAAATATTGATTAAAATAAATTACATGCATCGAAACTAATGTGTCTGTATTGAAAAGAATGGGTGCGGTATGCTTTACTATATAATAATGTGGAATGTATTTTAAATCAACAATAAATCACTTATATGATATGAAACACCTTATGTTCCATTTTTTGTATTCATATTGATGAATTAAAATTTTATTCTTCTTTAATACATAATCATGTGCTTTGTAAGGAGGTTCACTTAATTAAGGTGGGTATACATGTTGATTTAAACAGAAATGTTGAATAAGAAACATGTGATAGTATGACATAATAGTAAGGAGTTATTTTTTATAATTGTATTTTGTAAAAATATATCTTTATGTTCATATTTTTTATATAATTTATAATAGAGAATTTGAAGTGATCATTTAGGAAGGGAAACTATATATAGTAACATTGAATTTGGCGGATCAATATGGTCACATTAAAGGATTAGGGTTGACTGTGTCTCCTCAGACATTTTGTAAAGATTAGAACACTTTAAGATACACATAATATGGTTAAAGGATTGCAGAAACCAATAATAATTTTGAAATATATTATTATTTGGTCTAGTTTTATTGACAATTTAATGAGAAAGGATCAAAGAGACCTAGTGTTGTAATAATGATTCTCACGTAAAATCAATTATCCTGATATATTTGAATCTATTAATTATCCCAAAATTCATACCTTACTTAAAATAATCAATTTTTTCCTTAATATTTATCTTTAATGTGAATAAAAAATCTTTTGATAAGTTTTGATAACTAAATTTATACACGGTACAATTTTATTTGATTTGGGTTAGTCAATATCCAAACACTACCTTTGTGTGCGGGGTAAAATGTATAATATACCTAGAGAAAATATACACCCTAAATAACATATAAAATACCACATTAGAGTGGGGATTGAGGTAGCTAATGAGCTGACTAATGAGTGTCCATTTCCACTTGATTATTGGGACATTAAAATAGCCAATGGTGAAATTTCGACATTTACAACATGGTTGTATAATCTATTAAATAAACATGGGGAATGTAATTACAAAAAAAATTCATATGAAAAACCCAATAATAGTTCATGGAAAAAAGTCCATGGTGAGGTGTGATATTATAGATGGATAAAATGACAAGGAAATGGATGGAGGAATTTACAAAATCTAGTGAATTAACTAGTAAATAAAAATTTCCTTTCGGGAGTACATTCTCTTGCTAGTTCATAAGAAACATTTATTATCAACAGAACTTCTTACAAAGAAAAAATTAACCGATTAAAATATTTCATACATTCTATTTGAAAAATAAATATATAGAACATTCATGATAGACATAGTTGGCATCAAGAGTATAAATGGAATTCTCAATCATGAACCACCGGGAGCCTCAGTTGTGATACACACGAAAGAAAAATATACATAATGAACATATCCAAATTGTGAGTAAATATATGTATAAAAGTTAATAAATATTCATATTTTCTATAAGAATTAGTATTTTTAGTATATAAAAGGAAGACTATGAGAAGCGTGATTTGGATTCATTAATCATAGTATTATTCCTAAGGAAAAAATACATTATATATTAATGTGATGGAGAAGAAAATAGATGAGCTACGAGACGTGTTTTAGAAAAAATTATCTACCGAAAATATCATTAATATAACCAAAATCTAGATGTAATGAACTAAAATCCCATTACATAATTTTTTTTCTTTCTTTCATTATTTATTTTTTAGGCTACTTTGGATATTGATCATAGTCAATCTAGGTATGATATGTATTTATTTTTTGTTCCAATGAATTAATATAATAAAACCACACATGATTTGTATTGTGAATTATTAATACACCACACTAAATAATATATAGATAAAATTAGAATTATATGTTTTTTTCTATGTTTTAACAATCATTTTGTATGATAGAGGGTCCCTAAATATAGCTTAAATCATTGTATTAATTCGATTTCGAAACATTAATTTCCAATTGATTAAAAAAATGAATAATATTAAGGTGTGTATAGAAGGATTTAACTATAAAAACACATTTCAAAAAAAATTAATTATTTTTTTCAATGGTTCTTTAAAATATGTTGAAATATAATAGAAATAATTTTTGATATTATGTTTTCATGTTTATGATGGAAATACAAAACCATCAAAATTAGAGTATCCCCAAAAAGGTAATAGGATTACGTAATTATAATTATAATAGAAATATTTATTTTTCGTGTTTTTTTCTATATTTTATTTGTACTAACAAGATTAGAGAAAACTTTCATACACATCATAAAACAAAATTTCTTTAAAGATGAGAGGGAATCATCCTTTTTCCATCATTTTTTTCAACATCAAATTTTGGTTATTACCTAATATGCTTGTGATATAGTACAAATTATGACCTTAGAAAAAATGAATGTGAACAATTATAATCATAATTTTTATATATTATCTCTGATCTTTTTGTCAAGGAGAATAAAAATAGGGAAAATTTATTTTTTACAAGCACGAACCATGAGATAATAATTTTTTTGGATATAGAGAATAAATAGTTGGAGGAATAGTCGAGTAAGAGTCAAGAGACTGAGGGGGGGGAGTAGGTATAGGAGGAGACATAGGTGGTGTGGGAGATGAAGTGTTGTCTTGAAAAAAATTTATTAGGAATTTTATTAGAATGTGGATCATACCATGGTTGTGTCTGAGAAATGTTTTTTATATATTATCAAAATAATCAATACTTAATATAATATCCATTGTAAATGTGTTTTAGGTTTTTTATTGAATAAATTAATTCCACCACATGATTAAGTTATTTTATACATGAATTTGAGAAATAGAAATGTTTATTAACAAAACAAACACCAGTTAATTTTTTAAACTGAATATCATAGGATGAAATTTCTATTAGAACATTCCATGTACTATCAAACATTAATTTTTTACAGAAATAATCCCTTGAATAAGAAAAAACTAAACAAAAAATAATAAAAATATGAATTTTATTTCCTATGGATTTCATAAATTATAAGGAAGGGGTCTTAGTATTGGATCATACCATCACATTAGAGTCAATCAACACAAATCCTATCATGAAATAGAAATATAATCTGGCTCAAATATATAAAAAAAGTTACTAATCAACCACTGAACCCCGTATGTGTGTTATCAAACTAATGGAGTAAAAAAATATTGAGATATCAAGTTAATCAAGGAGTGATGGTGTCAATTAATAAATGGAATCTGACATAAAATAACTTATTTAAGAAGAAAACCATAAAAATATAAACCATATTTCAAATAAAATTGTGATGTACTAAATCAATAAAAGAATATACATTTGAAAGAAAACGTAGTAGCTTGATCCAAAACCTATAGAAAATAGGCAAGTACATAATTTCATCAATTAAATCATAAAAATATGAATAAAAATGAAGTGGTTTCACTTTTGAGGTGGAAAATTTATACAGATTATTAGATCACTAATTAGAATCATGATATAATATTACAAATTCATGTGAAATCTATACATTTTTCATTCCTTACGCAAGTTTACAATCATTTTATAAAATTATCCATGTTCAAAAGATCATTTATATAAAAAAATTATTCATTCTTAATGAACAGTACCTGAGAAAATTGATATTCCTACTATAATGAAAAATTAATTTTGATGTTGTGTTAGAGTTTATTATTACCCATAGTATTGAAAGGGATATACTAATCTAGGGAACAATCATGGAATAATTAATGAATTCATATGATTTTTTGGTTATTTGGATACTATAAATGGCTATACTGATTTTTAATTCTATTAAAAAGGAAATTTATAATGGAGATTTCTATGTTTTGGAAATACATAATGGGTTACACAATAGTTTCTCTACGAAAAAAGGTAAATTTATAATAATAATATTTTTACTCTCTATGATAGTTAAAGGGAAAGATAGATTTTATTATGATCCATAAAATTAATATGTAAATATTTTTTTAGGTTAATAAATGAATGATAGTATGGTTACAAAAATGGTTAATATTTTATTGTAATTAATTATTTCATAATTAAGTATGATTCACTCATTTACTATGATCATTAACTTCGAAACGATGACTCACTCATGATGATGCAATATTATTTTCATTCTCTAATGCATTCTTCATTATATTTTATCTAAATGCAATATGTTTAGAAATCCTAGTGTATTGAATACAAATTAGGATTACAAAACATTTTGGAATCAGCCATACCTTAATTCAGTACATGATGTAACCAGTGTGACTAAAATTATGTGGTTTTACTCTAAAATTGACATTTTATTATTGTAAATTTTATATTTATGATAAATTTAATTTTTTAGAGTTTCAATAATAGAATAATTGTTTTATTATATTCGTGGATTTTCCATGATTTGTGGTTGTTTATTTGTAGCTGCTCATGCTTATGATAGATTAGAACTCGAGGCTATAAGTGAGACAACAACAACAAGGAAATGGGTCTACAATCAATACAACTATCAGGAAAAGTTGAATTCCTATTACAAATACTGTTAATTGTATCACCATTTTATCTAATAATTTTAGTTAAAATCCATAAACCATGTAACTATTTTTTTCATAGATATTTTGGGAAGTCATATTTATCCTTCAATATTTAAAAAAATATTGAAAAGAATGAACTTGGTTCATTTTTAGAAGGTGTTTCAAGAATCATGGGGTTTCTTTTTTCCATCCAAATGGAACCATTGTTTTCTAGCTTGGTAAATTTGGTTGAATTAAAATCACATAAAACATATTAAATCATATGAACAAAAATATGATGCATGGTGTGACCGATATGATTCAAACTATATGTTTTTATTTTAAAATTTTGATTTTTTTATTCTAAAAGTGGTAGTCATTGAATCCCAATAAAACAAACTCGTTTTTACTTGATAATTTAGGAAAACAATTTATAAGTAATTTTTGAGTTGTATTAATCAATCTCATGTCAACGAGACACATGGTATGTCATATATGACTCGATGTTAATATTTCTACTTTAACAATACATAATAGTGAAAAACAAAACTGACATACTCAAAATCAAGATACCAATATTGGATTATTCTTATACACAAAAAAATAATCCAAAATTCATTTGTTATGTGTAAGAATTATTCATACCTCATTATATGACATAGTGTGACCTGTTAGACTTAGATTTAATCACTCTTTTTAAAATGGATATGAAATTTCAGAAAAACACAATAAACATACTCAAAATCATTAAAACACATTCTGATAGCTTGATAAGTTAGTAAAATAATCCATATTTTATTTATGGTGTGTATGAATTATTTTCACTTCAATGCTGTAGACAATATACCTGACATGACAAAAATTGTCTACTATTAGTATAATATTGATATTTATGATCAAGGGGTGTCACTTAATAAAAATAGAAAAAAGAACATGTATTGAATTAAGAATTTATGAAAATTTGTCATAAGTAATTTTCGTTATATAGGAATTAGAAACACATCAAACTTACACACGATATGACTGGTATTGCTCGAAGTACATGCTTCTAGTTTAAAATGAATTTTTATCTAATAAAACACAATGATGTAATGAAAACCAAAAAAATCTAATTCAGATTATTTTAATACCACTTGAAACTGATCCACAAGTAATTTTGGATTTTTAAGAATCCTACACAACTGAATCGGATGCATGGTCTGCCCAATATGACTCTAAGTGAATATTTTTATTTAAAATTGAAATTAGTTTTGGAAAAAATATAACTTGTAAAGACCCATAAAATTCAAGGAAATTTTTTTCTAAATTTTCATTGGGATTTTACAAGAACGCAGTTTCTGACGGCGCCTGATTTCGAGGCCCGGTGTGCCCAGAATCAATTTCTGAAGTTTAGCTCGGGTACATTCAGTGAATGAACGAGCGGGTTTTTCTAACTTTTAAACTGGTGCTCAGAATCAAATTCTGAGGGCACCGATGGAATTGTAACACCTGTTTTTTCGTAAAAACACCTTTTCCAGAGTTGCGTTTACTCAGTTGTGATTTTTAATTTTTGGGGTTACGTTTAGAAATAAAATAAAAGTGGTGTGACACTTTATTTTATTTCACTTAAAGAGGCCTAACCTAAGTTAAGCGGATAAGGTGGGACCCACCATATCCTACCCACTTGGTAGGATATTTTTGAGGTGGGGACCGCAGGAGCCCCGCCATTTCTTTCCATCTAAGTAACGCACCGGAACCCCCCTTTTGATTGAAATTTCCACCTTACGTTTATTTTTATTAAGAAACGCCTCATTAAATTGGGTGGTTAAATCGTTACAATTAATTTCATTAATTAATTTTTCGTTTCTTATCTTTTCAAGTTCAAATTCTTATGTTGATAATAAAATAATGGATGGACTTATTTAATTATGGTTGGGTTTGTGTTGTGTTAAGCTTTTGGGAGAAAAATAGAAGATTTCTTGTTCTTCGATGAAGAATGCGAAGAACGCACCACCACCAACGAAGAACGCCAACCTACTATGGCAGACGATGGCGAGAGATGCCTTCCTTGGAGATCACCTAATGCCAACAACGTTCCATCCATGGAGAACCTTTTCTTCTGCGGCAATCCTCTTCTTCCGCGGCGATCCTCTCCTTCCGCAACGGTTAATTCCACGACGAACGCTCGTTCGTCGACAACGTTGAAGTAGGGATTTATTTTTTTTGTTAGTTCATGAAATCTTCCATAGCTTATCCTTTTCATTGAACTGCCTGTTATCGTGATAACAGGAGGAGGTCGGACCGCACAAACACGGCCGACACTCCTCCAGTTTCTGGTTGTTGATATTGTTGCGGCGAGCAAGGCAACGCGGTGCCGAAGCACCGCGCGGAATTTTGATAAGGAAAGGGGGAGAAGCATGGCGTCGTTGCGCCACACCGTTGAAGACGAACCGAAGACGTGGCGCCGTCGCGGCGCGCCATTGAAAACGAACCAAAGATGCGGCGTCGTCGCGCCACACTGGACGAACCAAGGCCGTGACCGGTTCCGGGCCGCGGCGGAGAAGCGGAACCGGCGGCCAGTACCGGGCTGCAGGCGTCAGAGCAAGGGGATCGGCCTAGCCGTACCCATGGCGGAAGAAGCAGGCCGGACGGACCGGGCCAGTCGGACCATGGAAGATCCGGGGGTTCAAACCCCCCGGCCGCGCCGGATGTGAGTGGCCCCATTAAGGGGCCGCGGTTGCTACACGCCGGGGCAGCGCCACCCGCTTCCGAAACGGCTCTTCCATTCGGCCGAGCCACTGGCCAGCATGCCACGCGCTGGGCGGCTTCCTTGGCCAGTCCGCCATACCGGAAAGCCAGGTCGGGCCATGCCGGCCGGGCCAGGCCGTGCCCCAGTGGGCCGGACCCGGACCCAGACCCGGTTCGGGCCGACATTGTGGGTATCGGGCCTGGTCGGACTGGGCCCGAACCCCTTAATACCGAACCTCTTCCGGTCGGTTGCCCATAACATGAGCTACATGCCTCCGGTTGAGGCACTGTCAGTTGTGATGCCATCCTTGTATCGAGACTGTCGTTTCGGTATATCGCACTCAAGGATTCAGAGATCTTTGGTTTCGGCCGGGTTGGTTCGTAATGAAACCAACTAGTCCCTCAGAGCGGAAACGATTATATCTTGAGATCCGGACGTCCGATTGACGTTCCGTCGACTTTGATGGTTTCCTCATGAGGAGACATAACTTTTTGTACACTTCTACAGAGGTTTGGACGCAGTTGGAGTACGGTCGGGTTCGATTATACCCGAAATCCAACCGGGCCCCTGGAACGGAAAAATGATATCTTTCAGATCGGGCGTCCATTTGACGGACTGTCTGCGGAGTTGGTGATCACGTTGAGAAACAGTCCCTTTGAGTAAAACCTATGAGAGTTCAGGGTACAGTTGAGATACGGCCGGGTTGGTTCGTACACGAATCCAACCGGGCCCCTGGGACGAAAAGACTAATAACTCACAGACCGGGCGTTCGATTGACGCGCCATCTGTTGCGTTGAGACCCCTATGACGAGGCGATCTTTTGAGATACTTCGTCATGGGACTTATGATACTTGGAGTATCGACCTGTAGCTCGTGGAGCGAACCCACTCGGAGACGAGCATACAGAGTACGAAGACCGTGTAGCTGGCTATGACCGATGACTGCTTGTCCGATTCAATTTGGAGTGACTAGCATAGCCCAGTGGGGAGCACTACTATGTGAAGTGGCAGACCCATGGTGGAGGAGCACTACTTTATGAGGTGGCAAACCCGAGGTACTCGACAGGAGGATTACCTCTTTAGGCTATGAGGGGGAGCACTACTGTGTGAGGTGGCAGACCCATAGTGGTGGAGCTCTAATGTGTGAGGTGGAAGACCCGCGGTACTCGATTGGAGGAGTACCTCAGCAGTATTTGGTTAGTGAGCAGCACCTCAGAGTTGTGATAGGATCACTGTACACTCCAGAGATGGGCTCATCAGTAGTTGCGGTTTCGATAATGAAAATCTTGGTTTCAGCTGAGTCTATGACCTTTGTGTGTACCTCAGGATTGAGATTGGTCAATTGATAACTTAGGTATATGTATGGGAATATACCTAGGTTGTGGTTATCCATTAATTTCTTAATCTTTGTGTTTCCTCATGATTGATATGAGTTACATGAAAACTTAGGTATATTTATGGGCATATTCCTAAGTAGAGGTTATCTGTTGAGATCTTATTTGTGGTTATCATTATTGGATTTAGTGAGACATTGAGGGTCTCGGGGTCCCTACCGAGTATCATTATACTCACACCTGCATGGGCTATGCCTGCACCTCATTGTGTTGGTTGCAGATGACAGGCAGTGCTGATGAAGGCCGAGTGTTCGAGGACTGGACGGCACCCGGAGGTGGACTTCACGACGAGTCAGTATTAGGAGGTGGACTTCACGGCGATACGATAATCGGAGGAGGTTGATGGGAAATAGCGTTGTGGAGGCTATATGTACCTACCATTCAGGTAGGATCCGTGGTGGACGATCCAGAAGCTATGCTATCTGTACCTACCCTTCAGGTACGATCCGAGGAGGACGACCCAGGAGCTGCTTCCTTTGTTCCAGCTTTTTTCTTTTCTGTTGTACTTTCATTCAGTTGTAGTTGTACTTTCAGTTTTGTTTGTATTCTGGCCCATTTACATTTCAGCACTTTATTTTGTACTTAGTGTTTTACTTTCTCGTGTACTCTGTGGTGTTTAGTTTACTTTTATAAAGGCAATGCCTTCCCTGTTATCCGGATTTACGAATTTGGTGCTAGTCGCCTGTCCCTGGCCTATGGAATGTGGGATTGGGGTAGTCATGGAATGATCCCCGAGGACGGGTCATGACAAATTTGTATCAGAGGATTCGGTTCTACCGCAGAACTAATAACTCTGATATTTTCTTTCTGTGGAGAGACAGTTTTAAGAGTATCGAGTGTGGTTTATAGTTCTGGGAGTCCAGTGTTGGTGCGGGTGGACGACGTATTCATACACCAGCACCTTGACAACTGATTTCCGACTTTGTGCACGAAAACACAGATTGCGTGTGTGTTTCCAGATGTTTTTAAAAGTCATATCAAACCAGGTCAGCTCACCAGGTATAAATCGTTTGACCATGTCATGTTTGTTTCTTTCAGGATGCCTCCCTGGGGACGACCAGCTAGAGCCCCGAGAGTTGTTCGTACTGACAGCTTGCCGAGCGACGTGACCTCAGTACAGGGCCCTATCATAGTTGAGGCACCAGCGGAGACACCAACAGTACTACTACCCATTGGGCCACTGATACCACCATCCCCAGCAACAGAGGGTGCACATCGCTTGAGCGCACTGCACAAGTTCCAGTGCCAGAGGACACCCAGGTTCAGGGGAGAGACGGACCCGCAGGCGGCTGAGGATTGGCTGGAGGCTGTGGTGAGAGTCTTCAGGCTAGTGGGGACACAAGCAGAATTCATGGTGATCCTTGCTGCCAGCCTTCTTCAGGAAGCAGCAGGCAGATGGTGGAGCCTGATGCTCCAGATGCATGATGAGGCGACACTTCTTTGGGCATACTTCGAGAGCCTCTTCCGGGCAGAGTTTATACCAGCCACCCTTCGAGCGGTGCGTATACATGAGCTACTTCAGTTGCGGAAGGGAAACATGACAGTGGTACAATATTTAGTGAGGTTCACAGACCTCTCGCGCTACACCACAGACATGGTACGAGACCCGTTCTTCAAGGACCGAACCATTGAGCAGGGGCTCAGGCGAGAGATTAGAGCTTCTATTGTTTCTCACAGCATTCCGACACAGATAGGGGTGTTGGAGAGAGCCCTCTTAGTAGAGAGTTTCCTTGCTGAGAAGTCTCCAGCAGTAGGACCCACCACTAGCCAGCTTACAGCAGAGTCTTCTGTAGCAGGCAGTATAAAGATGATGCAGAGGTCCAAGAGGACCAGACCTATAGGTGGTCAACCGCATGACTCAGGGTCAGTAGTGTGAGGCACCAAGGGGAATGACAGATCCAGACCTGCCATGTAGTGTTACTCCTGCGGCGGGATTGGTCACATGGCATGTGACTGTCCGACCCGCCATAAAGATGACCATTATTTAAATGAAGAACCTCCCAGGCTGATGTAGAGGTTCGATCAAGGCAGACCTCTAGGAGCTGGTCGTGCAGGTGGAGGTGGACGAAACTTCAAGGTGTTGACACCACCACCACTAGGAGGTCCATCCCGGCCGCAGGGAACAAGTGGACATGGGAGAGCTCAGCTTCAGGTAGCAGAAGCTTACGACTACAAAGATCCGGAAGCGAGTGGACAGGAGCAGAACTAGTGGTTTCCTTTTATTCTTTGTATATCTAGTTCCATTTTGTTGTTGTTTTTGTTGTTACATTTGTATATTTATACCATGAGCTGAAATAATATAAAGACACTTAACTTTGTGGGATTTTCTTCCTTCCTTTTTGAATACTAAGAGGTTCCAGTATAAACTATTGACTGGACCCTCACTTTCGATATTCCTACTGGAAGAGACCCAGTGACCTCACGCCGATGCCGACAGTGTGACTCGACCCTTAGAGGCGAGAGTGACTGTTGGATCTCTTGGTAGAAACGTCGAGGCCTTACGACATCATCCATGGCATGAATACATCATTCATGTCCGGATTGACTTTATTAGGCAAAGAACATGGTTCATATAGGGGATGAGACCGGATTTCTCTTATCGTCAAAGAAGAAATATTAGCAGCTCTTGTGGGACTAGAGAAGGTCCAGGTCATCCAAGAGCGGATGAGGATATCTTAGATCCGACAGAAGCCTTATGCTGACAAGAGGCAGAGACCACTAGAGTTCGAGGATGGAGACCACTTTTTCTTATGGGTCTCACCACGACGTGGAATTACAAAGACGTGGCTGAGGCGTCAAGTTATCTCTGAGGTTCAATGGACCTTTCTAGGTCCTCAGTAGGATAGGTGAGGTGATTTACCGCTTGACCCATCCACCTCAGTTGTACCTGGTGCACGACGACTTCCATGTGTCTCAACTGAGGAGATACGTGCTCGACCCTTCGCATATCATTGACCATGGTATGCTGGACTTGGGTGATGGGGTGACATTCTAAGAGGTTCCAGTGGGGACCGAGGATCGAAAAGAGTATATCCTACGAGGATGATTGATTCCTCAGGTGCACTTTCTTTGGCATTATAGGAATCTCCAGGTAAGCACTTGGGAGCGGGAGGCTCATATGCGTGCTCAGTACCCACTTTTGTTTCCCTAGTTTTTGAGGTATCTTTACTGGGACGTAAAGCACTGAGGTGGTAGTGATGTAAAGACCCATAAAATTCAAGGATATTTTTTTCTAAATTTTCGTTGAGATTTTACAAGAACGTAGTTTCTGATGGCGCCTGATTCTGAGGCCCGGTGTGCCCGGAATCAATTTCCGAAGTTTATCTCGGGTACGTTCAGTGAACGAACGAGCAGGTTTTTCTATCTTTTAAACCGGTGCTCAGAATCGAATTCAGAGGGCACCGATGGAATAGCAGTGCCGGTTTTTTTTTAGAAACACCTTTTCTGGAGTTTAATTTACTCAGGTGTGGTTTTTAATTTTTAGGGTTAAGTTAAGAAACAAAATAAAAGTGGTGCGACACTTTATTTTATTTCAGTTAAATTTACATAACCTAAGTTAAGTGGATAAGGTGGGACCCACCATATCTTACCCACTTGGTAGGATATTTGTGAGGTAGGTCCCGCACGAGCCCTTACATTTCTTTACTTATAAGTAACGCACTCGCAACCCCCCTTTTTAATGAAAGTCAAACCTTACATTTATTTTGGTTATGAAACGCCTCATTAAATTGGGCGGTTAAATCTTTACAAATAATTCCGTGAATTAATTGTTCGTTTCTTATCTTTTTAATTTAAAATTCTTAGGTTGATAATTAAATAAGGGATGAACTTATTTTATTATTGTTGGGTTTGTGTTGTGTTATGCTTTTGGGAGAAAAAGAGAAGATTCTTCGTTCTTTGACGAAGAACGCGAAGAAAGAACCACCGCCAATGAAGAACGCCAACCTCCGACGGCGGACGATGGTGAGAGACGCCTTCCACAGAGATCACCTAACGCCAACGACATTCCTTCAGCGGTGAACCTTTTCTTCTGCGGCGATCCTCTTCTTCCGCGGCTATCCTCTCCTTCCACGACGGTTAATTCCGCGACGAACGCTCGTTCGCCTACAACGTTGAAGTAGGGATTTTTTTTGTTAGTTAGTAAAATCTTCTATCGCTTCTCCATTTCTTTGAACTGCCTGTTATAATGATAATGGGAGGAGGTTAGACCGCACGAACACGGCCGACACTACTCCGCTTTCTGGTTGTTGATATTGTTGCGGCGAGCAAGGCATCAAGGTGCCGAAGCACCATGCGGAATTTTGATAAGGAAAGGGGGAGAAGCGCGGCGCCGTCGCGCCGCGCCGTTGAAGATGAACCAAAGACGTGGCGCCATCCCGTCACGTCATTGAATACAAACCAAATATGTGGTGCCATCGTGCCGCGCCGGATGAACCAAGGTCGCGACCGGTTCTGGGCCGCGGAAGAGCAGCCGAACCGGCGGCCGGTACTGGGCCGCCGGTGTCGGAGCAAGGGGACCGGCCTAGCCGGTCCTGTGGCGGCAGAGGCCGGCGGGACCGTGGAAGAACTAGGGGTTTGAAACCCCCGACCTCGCCAGACGTGAGCGACTCCATTAAGGGGCCATGGTTGCTACACGCGGGGGCATCACCCCCCGCTTCCGAAACGGCTCGGCCATTCGGCCGAGCCCGTGGACAGCGCGCCGCGCGCCGGGTGGCTGCCTTGGACAGACCCCCAGGCCGGGCCGCGCCCTGGTTCAGGCCGACCTTGGGGGTATCGGCCCGGGTCGGACTGCGCCCGAACCCATTAATATCGAACCTCTTCCGGTCGGTTTCCCATAACATGAGCTACGAGCCTCCGATCGACACACCGTTAGTTGCGATGGGATCCTTGGATCGAGAAGGTCATTTCGGTATATCGCACTCAAGGTTTCGAAGAACGTTGGGTTCGGCTGGGTTGGTTCGTACATGAAACCAACTAGGCCCTTGGAGCAAAAACGTTTATATCTTGAGCTCCGGACGTCCGATTGACGTGCCGTCGACTTTGTTGGTTTCCCCTTGAGGAGATGGATATTTTTTAATACTTCGCCCGAGGTTTAGATGCAGTTGGAGTATGGTCGGGTTGGATTGTACCCGAAATCCAACCGGGCCCCTAGAACGGAAAAGCTGATATCTTTCAGACCGGACGACCGTTTGGAGAACCGTCAGTGGCGTTGGTGATCACGTTGAGAAATGGTCTCTATGAATATACCCTATGAGAGTTCGGGGTACAGTTGAGATACGGCCGGGTTGGATCACACACGAAACAAACCGGGACCCTGGGATGAAAAGGCTAATAACTCACTTACCGAGTGTCCGATTGACGTGTCGTCTATTGCGTTGAGAACCCTATGACAAGGCGGTCCTTTAAGATACTTATTCGTGGGACTTGTGATACTTGGAGTATCGACCTGTAGCTCATGGAGCGGACCCTCCCGGAGACGAGCATACAAAGTACGGAGACCTTGTAGCTGGCTGTGACCGATGACTGCTTGTCCGATTCGATTCGGAGTGACTAGCATAGCCCATTGGGGAGCACTACTTTGTGAGGTGGCAGACCCATGGCGGAGGAGCACTACTTTGTGAGGTGGCAGACCCGCGATACTCGACAGGAGGAGTACCTCTGTAGGCTATAAGGGGGAGAACTACTGTGTGAAGTGGCAGACCCATAGCGGTGTATCACTACTGTGTGAGGTGGCAGACCCGCGGTACTCGATAGGAGGAGTACCTCAGCAGTCTTAGGTTAGTGAGAAGTACCTCGAAGTTGTGACAGGATCACTGTACACTCCAGAGACAGGCTCATCAGCAGTTACAGTTTCGATAATGAAAATCCTAGTTTGAGATGAGTCTATGACCTTAGTGTTTACCTCATTATTGAGATGAGTCACTTGATAAATTAGGTATATGTATGAGCATATACCTGGGAAGTGGTTATCCGTTGATTTCTTAGTCTTTGTGTTTCCTCATGATTGAGATGGGATACCTGATAACTTAGATATATGTATGGGCATATAACTATGTAGAGGTGTTGAGATCTTCTTTGTGGTTATCCTTGTTGGATTTAGTGAGACCTTGAGGGTCTCGGGGTCCATACTGAGTATCATTATACTCACCCCTCCACGGGCTATGCCCTCACCTTGTTGTGTTGGTTGCAGACGACGGGCCGTGATGATGGAGGCCGAGTGTTCGAGGACTGGATGGTACCCAGAGGCGGACCTTGCGACGAGTCAGTATCATGAGGTGGACTTCACAGTGAGACGATACTCAGAGGAGGTTGATGGGAAAGGGCGTTGTGGAGGCTATCTGTACCTACCCTTCAGGTAGGATCTGTGGTGGACGATCCAGGATCTGCGCTATCTGTACCTACCCTTCAGGTAGGATCCGAGGAGGACGACCTAGGAGCTTATTTCTTTCTTCCAGCTTTTGTCTTTTCTGTTGTACTTTCGTTCAGTTGTAATTGTACTTTCAGTTGGATTTGTATTCTGGCCCATTTACTTTTCAGCACATTCTTTTGTACTTAGTGTTTTACTTCCGCTTGAACTCGGTGGTGTTTAGTTTACTTTTATAAAGGCAATGCCTTCCCAGTTATCGGGATTTACGCCTTTGGTGCTAGTCGCCAGCCCCTGGCCTATGGAAGGCGGGCTTGGGGTAGTCACGGCATGGTCCCTGAGGATGGGTCGTGACAAAACTAACTTACTCAAAACTGTGAATGTAATTTTTTATTATTTTGATAGTTTTTTAATATTCCATATGTCATTTTTTATGTTTTGGAATCATCAGAACTTTAATCCAATACACGATGTTCCTAGTATGACTCCATGTTTATATTATTTATTTAAAACTACCGTTTATGTTTAAAAAGTGTCACTCAATGAAAACTATGATAAAACCATCATGTTGTCTTGAATATTTATTATAATAATACATATATTATTTTTTACATTTTTGAGTCACTCTCGCATAAAACTAACACACATTGTGATAAGTATGACTCAAAGTATGTGTTTTCATTTTAAAATGATAGATTATAAAAAACAAAAGGTACATAATGAATAATAACAAAACATAGTTTCATTGTTTTTATACATTTGTAAAAGGATACAGATTTCATTTTGTGATGTGTATGAACTAGCCTCACCATAAACGGATTAACTAAGTTACTATTATGAATCCATATGGGTCTTTTTCATTAATATTGGCATTAATTTTTATAGAAAAGACAATTTCCATACTCAAAAATGATAAAACACATTTGGATGGATTTAATGATTTATAAAACTGATCTATTAGTAATTTTTTATATGTAGGAATCATCCTCACCACAAGATGATACACAACATGCCTGAAATGACACATAGTTCCCGTTACCCAATTTCAATTGACTTTTTAGTACAAAAGTGTCTCCCCTTTAAAACTAAGAAATCATTCTCATATTATCATGATAAAATATGAAATTATTTATATGTTATTTGTAACATGTATTAATTTTTATGACATAAATCCCACACACAATGTGAACCATATTACTTGATGTTCATGTTTCTAGATTAAAATGTCATTTTAGAAAAAAACACAATTGACGTACTAAAATACAAGAAAATACATTCATAATTTTTTCAATATATTAGGAAAATAAAATATAATTAATATGGGACTTTTTGAATCATATGATTCTCAATATAAAAATGGGTGTGACCATAATGACTCAATGTGTGTATTTTCAATATATAAGTTTCATTTTAGTTTAAAACATGCATCACATCGCTAACACTGAGAAAATGATCCACGATAGGTTTATTATCATTCTATATTGTATTCATTAATTAATTACATTATCATTCTTAACTAGAATTATATAATTAATTTTCACAGCGATAATGATTGAATATGAATAATAAATACTATGATGTTCAAGATGCTACTCTATCCGAAAAATAGTGTTCCTAGTTTAAAACAATGATTATTTTTAAATATACACATTATATGTAATTTAATTATTTAATTTAAATATGAAATATTATTTCATTTTTTTATAGATCCATTCATTTTCATGGTAATTGGTTGTTTTCATTTTATATCGGTGGGTTATTTATGTCAATAATATTGATTTTTTCTTTTATTTATGCTATAAATTATAATTCATTCAAATTATGTATTTGTGTTTGATATTGGTAATTTATGGAGTAGTTTTTTGTGTGGTAGTTTGCTGTTATATAAGGCTTCAATATGCCCTACTATCATCTCTACTAAATATGATGATAATTGATTTGATTAGAAGTCCTTCTATACACACCGATAAAGATTTCCTTATCAATGATTTAAATGGTATTATTTATAATTTTTTTTAAAAAAATTAAAAATGAAATCCTATATTATTTAATATAATAGAGTTGATAAAGGGTACCCTTATTAGGGAAAAATAAATGTGCTGAAAAATAGTGTATTTTATGAGTTCTTTTCTATGGAGGGTAAAAGAATTTGGATTTTATTCATGTTTCGGTAGTCACAGAATTGTATTGATGAGAAATTAAAATTATAGCAATATTAAATTACTTTTTTATTAGTGTGATCAATTGAAAATCTATAGTCTGAAAAAAATTTCGTCAAACATTTCAATTCATGATTTCAGATGATGAATTTAAATAGATATACTTTCAAATGATGGATCATTAATATATCAAAAAAACATTTATGGTCCTCATTCTCATTCTACTATCATGAATAAATAGAAATTACATAAATTCAAACTACCACAAATGACTGTGAGATATTAGTGTACTATTAAATTCATAAATCCCATGAAAACTGTAGGAGTGTTTGTCAGACCAAACGGCATCAAATGATATTCATAATGACTTATCTTCTCTGGAAATCAATCGTCAGTATTTCAGTCTCTTTAAATCAGATCTAATGATAACTTGACCAAATTTAAATCATAAAAAAGCATTCCCCCATCAACACATGAGAAAATAATACACATATGGGTAAGGATACTTATTCTTAATTGTAACTCAGTTCACCTTCTAATAATCTATAACAAATTAATTTATTTGTCTTCCTTTTTTGAAATGAGCCTTGAGGGTGCCCAAAGTGAAAAACTAGGGAGAAAGATACACATCACCCATGTATCATCTAACTGAATCATGATCTATTTTAACTTTATCGGTCCATTATGATATAAATTTATCGATATCATCTATGTCCCAAATTCAACATTAATCAGATTCACTATATCCCGCACACGAAGAAACTCAATGAAATTTTATGGTAAAACATCAGGAAAATCACTAAAAATACTAGTAAGATCAAAAGTAGAAGAAATTTCATCGGGACAACCTTACACTATAGAATTCAAAATCATGAGCTATGGGTGGAATGGTCTGGAATAACCATTCATCGGATCCCACTCTTCATGAAACACTAGTGAGATCTCATTAACCACAAGAAATGAGGCATGATAATTATAGAAATCAGCTTCATGTTAATTAAAAATAATCCAATCTATCGTGATGATGATGTGAATTTGATTTTATCAATAATAACAAAATCCCAAACTAGTACCATATCTGCTCTCAATAACACAATAGAATTAAAATCTAAATGACTAATTCCTTTTCTCTATAGATTTCAATAAATATATAAAAAAGGAAATGATCTCCATTGGAAGGATAATCATATAAACAAAATTTCCAGACATAAATGTGTGGGATGCACCAGTATCTAATAAAGAAACCACTACTGAATAAGAAATAAAGATGGTACATCTCATTGTCAATAGACCTGTGTCTACCTCTACTAGAAATTCTAATACAAAATGAAGGTTCTTCACTACTAATGCATATGGAAAGACCCTTTTATTGTTTAAATCATCTAACTACACCATAGTAGGACCTGTAGAAAATGATTCATTCATATATCAAGGAGTAGAAAAATCCTTGCATAAACATTTTATATAAACATAATGATGACAACTATTTCACATATTTATAGGTGTAGTGAAATAATGTAGTATATTTACATGTATTCAATGATGAAGAAAATTCAGATTAATAATACTACATATAGTCAATGTTTCAATAGAGGATTTATCCAATAAACCTCTTAAAACACTTCTATTGTTGTAATTACACATTAACATGTTCCATTAATTAAAATAAGCATTCCACGTGGTGGAAGATAAGTGGCAGAATATCCATCATTTCCTAACTTATTCAATTCATCCACCTTATCTTTGTAAACTATCTCTATACAGGTCAAAATCATCATCATAATTTCCTGCAATATTAATTCTTGTCGAAAACTCTACATGTACTTATTTTATTTCATCTGATCATTTTTCAAAACCAATGGTTAAATGAATCTATCTCTCAAAAACAAATTGTGTATGTCAATAATGAACTATCTCTTATATGAAAATACAACAACTACAAAGTCATCAACATCATCCACAACTTTGGAATGAAATAATGAGATGTAAGAGTATTGATTCTATTCTAGAAAAAAACATGTATATCCACCTATTACATATAATCACACCATTATTGATAAGATCCTCAAGTATATTTTTTCCCATGACCATGATTCTCTTAGGTATTTCTATGAATTTTATGATCTGATCAATCTTTTAAATCTAGTCGGCTACCTCTAGATATTTATTTTCACAGTTAATGCATGGTGGATACCTATACTTTAATTGGTGTGATCGATCTATTTCTCCAGATTCTATTGGTTGTGTCGCAAAAATAACATTTTGATCGTGTGAAACATTTGAGTACATAGTATGAAATAGTCAAATAATATCCTCGGTATTGTTTTAAGATATTAGATGATTACCTTGAGGAGGGTCAGCTTCACTATCCTAAGGAACATGTAGAGTACACCTTATAGGAATACTACTACACACCAAAACAAAATAAACAATCATAAAATAGAACAATCTCAGAATAAAAAAGAAACCCCATTTGAAAAAACTGAGATTAACAACTGGAACTCAAAATAGGAGATAGACATCCCAACATCTCATGATAATTTGAGTCCCATCAAAGAAAGATATGGAATTACAGGCACCAATTAATACATATATGGTCCTGAAAATATTACATACAGTCTACCAAACATCAAAATACAACGAATTATGAGGAAAACCCTCTTATGATACAAAAATGTAACAAACCAACCCTAATTCCGTCCAAAAATAGAAACCAACATGATCCTCCACATACCCAAAGGGTATTCCTAATCCCCACAAGATTAATATTATAATTAGATCAACAATTGATAATTAGTGGGAACATTTTCAATGAAACTAAAAAAACTAATGATATAGATATACAATATTTATAACTACGTAGATGATAAATAAATTTCATACTTGAAAAATATCATAATTTAAATAAATTCAAGAGTATAGAAACTTCCAAATTCATGCCCAACCACAATGGACTAAAAAATCATGAAAAATATATATTTATTGTGATTGTGTCGGTAATCTCCCAATAGATCCACACTATCTACCCAACTATGCAAACAGATTCATCACCGCCTCATTGTAATGGCTTTCTGTTCCCGGTATCAGAAGACATAAATCGGTTTATACACCACCAAAGGTGTACATCAGGTATGATCTGAAAGGATCCTTATGGTCTCACCCAGGTTTCCCATATGATGTTTGGAAATAATAATCCAATCATTCTCAACATTAAATTATTCTAGTAATGATAATAGTTTAACCCTTCTTATATGAATAACATGTAAAATAGTTTAATTCTGTCATTTATGCACATTTTTAACTAAAATAGTTTGATTAGTTTCATATAATATTATATCTATATATCATAGTAGACATATCAATTAAAAACAAATTATGTATCACATATTTTTTCATCAACTTTATTTTTATTAAAAGAAGGTGCCAACAAGGGCTCGAGGGGATATGGATACAGGGGTCGAAGTATCATAAAATTTATAAAAGCCAAAAGTAGAAGAATAGGTAACATCATTCATGTGATCATAGAATGATAATATATTTAGAATACTCATACCTAACATTAACAATCATGTACGCATCAAGGCACTAAATATATTCATCATGTCTAATGTGAAGAGAAATAACCTAGAATGTGAACCCCCAAAATGTCTAACATGTACCTATAATTTCATGTCTAGAGAGTAGAGGAAAATCCATTAGAAAACCACTTTACATTGGATTCTCGCTGTAACAATAACATCCACCTAAGATCCCAAGGTATTCCATGTTCTCAATTTTCCAAACCAGTTCATCATACAATTCATTAACAACCCATTCATGAAACGATTTTATAATTCTTTGGAAACACTATTCATTTTAATAATTCATGGGGAAACCCATATTTTATAAAAACATAGTTACACGTACACACACAATCAAAATAATCCATATCTTTCCATTTTATTTAATTAAACTATTTATTGAAAATAATATAAATAAATTTCCCCAACATTTTCTATAGATGAAACTGGCTACCTAAAAACATATTTCGAACATGCCTATAACATTACCCACCACATGAAGGGATAAAACCTAGTCAATTGTGTCCTAATGACTAAATATTCACATATCATAATTGATTAGTTTTAAGAAACATGTTAATAAAGAAAAGGAAATAATACATAAGTAAAGAACACACATCTTCTACACCAAAACAAAAAATGGTAACAATCCTTGGAATGATATCACAAAATAGATCTTTAGAAAGTTATAATGAAATATAACCACAGTCCAGTAGATCTGATAATGAAATCAAATAGTGCTACCTCAACCAAATAAATGAAAAACTAGACAGGATTTCTTAGCCAGAGATGTGATATCTCACCAAAATGGGGGGGAGAATCAAATGAAAAATCAATATTGATAGAATAGAAGTTCCCAAAATTGATGGAAAATGGATATAAGTTATGAGAACTTAGGGTTAAAGATTAATGAATCAAAAATCTGTCAAAGAAGAATCCTTAAATCTGACATCCCAATAGTAACATGATTTGCAACCAGATTCCTTGTTATATGATACATGAGGTTCATATATTTTGAAAAACCTAATGAATTTTTTATTAAAATATAATATTTTAACCACATTCATCATGTCATCATTAGACAACATTAACTCCTCTCATATTATGTACAACATTCATAGCTTCTGTCTAGTGACCATGAACTTTTCATGTAACTCCATTACAACATTTTCAATCTCTCAAAACATAACTGAATACTCATATTTATACACAAAAACACCATGCCAACATTGGTGTTTTCATAAGTGAGGAGAAACCCTATAACTTATTTAAAAAAAATTGCGTGGACTCTATTAATTCAAACAAACAAATATTCATTAATGTAAGGTTATTTTTCTTAGAAAATTTTATCTAACCTCAGGAGTCCCAAAAGTCACCCAATTAAGAAGGAATAAACATAAAGAAAATTGAATTAATTGAAATTATGTAATGGTATATTATAAGGGTTATCACAGATCCACGTACCCCTAGTTTATTATAGAACCACAAACCATTGGTTTAAAATGGAACCACCCATCCTTAGATTAAAATAAAACATATCTTATTAATTATAATTAATCAAACCATAACATTATCATACAAAATAAAAGATTTAAATTCTCAAAAATACACCCCTATAATATTATTTTCACAAATTTCATAATAGTTTAAGATATAGAAATGTCCATTCAATTTGAAAAACCATTTTGGAAAATTACCAGAACGTAGGGAATGGTTGTTTTTCCTTGAATAAAACGTGAAATATTATAATGTAATTCAGTAATAAAAAAATTATATGGATGTTGAAAATCCACATCCTCCATATAAATTAATATGTAAGATGAATTTTTTATTATTTAATTTAATTCGCACATTTCAAATAAAATATGTAAAAATAATGTTTTAAAAAACCATTAAAAAGGGAAATAAAATTTATATTATAAATCATTTTTCATTATATATATATAAATATATAAAATAATTTTTTAAAATATATAAATTAATTCAAAAGTGTTGTAAAGGAAATATTAATTGAGGATTTATTAAATAATGTTCTTTTTCACGAGTTTGACATGTCACTAACATTATTTATCTTTCTATATTTCAGGAAACCATCATTACATTTCACTGTAAGAAATCTAATGATAGTATTGTACCTAGTATATGGATTCTATAATATGTGAATGTTTTTTAAATGGATCTAGAATGGTCCCGGCTAAAACAAACTGGTTATGTTTTGTGAAGAAAAGGTGAGAGTATGTTTACTTCGATAAGAGAAGGGAGGGGAATTTTATGATTTTAATAATGTATTTAATTAATATAAATGATTTTTTTATTAAATTGGTAGAAAATATTAAATTTTAGAATATATTATGAGTATTATTCTCTAATACAATAAAACATGACATGTTTTGTTGATATTTTCACCCATATAATGTTATTTTAACTATTGTAAACTCTTTTTTCCAATTACATTGATAATTATATTTTTACTATCCATGAGTTAGTATAGTTACAATATGATAAAAATTAGAAAATACATTGATAATTGTTCACATTTTACACCATATCCCAATAAAATTTCAATAAAGGTAATTTCGTTGGAGTTTTTAGAAATTTTATAAACATTTATTTATTATAATTAATCCTTAATGTTAATTTTGATCTATTCACAGAATTTGAATTATAAATCTATATAAAACAGGGAAATTTAAATATCAGGCATTCAATTGTCTCTAATATGTTATTTTTATTTAAAAATGAAATTGAACACAAAAATTCATTAAAATTATGAATATATTTAAAATAATTTATTTTATTTTTCTATTAGTATATTAAGTATTTTTTGGTGTTGCATTAGAATTTGGGGTAAATTTTTCAAAAAGAATACTTTGAAATAAATTAACATGGTAAATTAAAACCCATTAATCACCCAAATTAATATTTATTACAATGAATACAATATTTTATTCCATATTATAAATTTTTGAGATAATAATAAAATTTGAATGAAATTTTTAACTTTCCATCACATAAAATATTTTAAAGGTAAAAATCATGGATATGTGGAAAAATGGATAGATATTCATATATATGTTGATTATGGATGGATTATAAAAATTAAATAAAATTAAGGCATGTTTTTGGGTTACATTCTTGTCCATATTATATAATTCATACTCTAAATTAATGCATTTTATATTCACCATGGATATAATATTCATTAAGATTACTATATATAATGATAGAAAATAAAACAAAAATATTTACAAAATTTTGAAATGATAATTCCAAATATAAAATATATATTCTATATTCTATTTATATAGGTGGTATAAATTATTTTAAAATAATACCCATAAAATTTAGTAAAAAACCATATTTTCAGGAAAATAACTTTTAAAGTATAATAATGTTTTCCATATATATTCAAGTATACCTGTAACATCCTAGGTAAATAAAGAAATATGAAATTTTCATATTTATTAATATTTTTGAATTAAATATTTATTTTACTTTATAGTGGATTCTATGTTTGATGGCATGCCTGGTACAAAACAATGGGTATCTTTGAAATATTACGTTCTACACTAATAATATATTATTATTATATTAAATGGTAGTTAACGCCTAGCCGTTGTATTAGCAGGAATGAATAGAACTAACTAAAATATGATTATACGTGATTTTTAAATTTTTTTAAATTTATCCAATAAAATATAGAGTCATAAAATGTGAATGAATCTGATTTAAAGCATAAACACACTAATTTTCATTAAAAGGTCGATTTACCGCCTTTTAATGGTGAACCCTTTTTAAATCTAGTTTTGGTCACTATTATAAGTTTTATTTACCAAAATAAAATTATTTTTTAGAATCAGGATATCAAAATTTAAATTGGATGAAATTTTTGTATATTTCTAAGAAAGTCCATTTTTTAATTAATAGTGTAAAATAATGTATTTTAATTTAAAACTACCTTTTAATATAATATATTTATAAAGTTAGATTATATTTTTAATTTGTTTTAAAGTGTAATTAGAATATATTTCTATCATTTAATCCAATTTTGGTCATTGGATGTAATTTCACATTGATATTGGACATAAAAAATTTCAATCTTTTGATAGATATTTCTTAAAAACACGCTTTTTGTTTTAACATCGGGAATTAATTTTAAATTAATTTCTGCCACTTTAGTGATTTCATTTTTGAAAAATGGATTCCATATTTGGAATCAAGAGGTTCAATTTCTTGTAAATAGATAACTTTTATTTTTAGACATTATGAATATTTACTTCAGTAAATATTTTATTTACTATAATTAAATTGTAAATCATGTAATTAAGGGTAAAACAATAATATTATAAGAATATTAAATTACCGTAACATGTGTCTTCATCCTATTGTTAGATAAATATCCGACCATGTGAATCCTTGGGTTGGACTTGGAAGCCCATGGATCCACTTGGGAGTGGTAATGATACTTTATTTTAATTAACATAAAGTAATGGAAAAATTCACACAAACAAATATCTTTTAGTAAATCAAATTTTACATGGGGTTATATAAGTTATCTTTTCTGCTATAAATATTATTTGGAAATATAAAAAGATTTCATACATCATGTTTTTATTATTATAATATTTAGACATCAAATAACTTAAATTATTTATGACACAATAATGATGTTGTGTTTACCTCATTAATAAATGATTTAAATAAATAATATTATAATGATTAAAATAATATCCAAAACCTCTCCGATTTTAATTTGATGATTTTATTCCTACCATGATCCATCTTATAATCGACCTTAATAATTTTTTTCATTTAGAAACCGAAAATAATTATATAATAAAATAATATTTCCACAATTTTATAAATAGCCCCTCCTCCCCCTTATAAAAATCCCTCACCCCTAACCCATTACTGAAACCTCTCAAGCCCCTTGGATCATCCACACTCTACCTAATTAAGCTCCTTACATCAATATATTCCTCTTATATTCCTTCCCCTTGTAAGAATGCAATTCATGTGGACATTTTGGTCCAAACCAAAAGGAGATACACGAATTAATGGTATTTTCTTCTCCTAAGTTGTTTTGTTTTATTTCCCTTCTCCTACCCCATAAACTCTTTTTTATTACATTATTTTATAACAACTCCTATATACTCAATATAAAATGTTATTTACATAAGATGTATTTGAACTAAACATACACACACCTTCGTCTAATTGGTAAAGAATATACTGTTTCTGTGGATGGTGAACTAAAACCACACGAAATGACGATTGTTCAATTTTCTCCTACCACATCTTATGGTGGACATTAAGATGGATTATTAATTATATGTGATATATATTATATTTATAATGTTTATATGATTATTTATTTTTCATTTATATAATACCTTTCCTGTAGAGACCCAAATCTTGACGTACATAGACATTACATTACTTTTGCGGAATACATAATACATAATAAAAACAGATGCACAATGGTCGTATTAGTTTAGTGTCTTTGGAAACTCAGAACATAATCTTCTCATCCTGGTGAAATAACTTCAACATCTCCCATAAAGATCTTCTCATTTGGGTTTCTTACCAAAAACAATTCTTTATATCATGGGGGAAAGAAAAAATAAAAAGGGTGAGTTCAAATGCTTAATAAGGTTAAAAATGGAGAACTTAAAAACAATCCATAAACATTTGAACGTAAGAACATGAATAGAGAACATCAAAATCTTGAAAATGACACAATTATTGGAAGTAAATAAGTCATAGATCATATAGTAACATTAATCATGATAAAATAACATGAGAATAAAACATATAATTGTAGAAACCATTAATCTCATTTTATGATTTCCATAGTAGACAAGGCATTGCTCCCAAGACCACCATAGTGGACAAAGTCCATTACTGAACCTGTATTACTTATCTTTATAGCCTTATATTACTGAACTATATTCACTTGTCATTCCATACATGTATATCTCATGAGATATAAATCTTTACCCAATGCATTGAAGGGAGATATAGGTCACACCTTTCTCATAATGAAATCATTATTACATTTTCCTCAAAATAAACATAAATCATTTATCATAACCCAAATAATAAAATGGGTTTCATAAACATCATCCCATCATAAAATAATCCATGAAAAACGAATGGATATCATTTAATAATATGAATAATCAAACCATGGAAATAATAGATACATTATTCTTGAAACATAATCATACTAAATAATTTCATCTTAAAAGGAAAATAGTTTTGACAAAACACTTGAAAATAATTCTTGAGGAAAATATCCTTTCTTCTTCAAAATAATTTTCTTTTCTAAAAATTCCATGAATTTTTAAAAGAAAAGGATTTTTTGAAAATAATAATGAAATATTTTAGTGTAATATTCAGGAAAATAAATCATTTTGAAACAGTAAAAATCCATTTACACCGTATAAGTTAAACATTCTTCTTATACGTTTTCTTAAAAAGACAAAAAGTAACTCATATGGTAAACAAAAGAAAGATTCCTTCCATACTACATAGTAAAAGTCAAAAGGGGATAAAAATGACTTTAAACATAAATGGAAGAATAGTAAAAACTTTAAAAAAACATTTTTATAAAAAACACACATGGATGATAAATATAACCCTAGTAAATACTTACAAATAAACAATCTCGGATAAGAACGATATTGGAATAATTATCCCTTACGTTATGTCCAAATTATTCCATATGTGTCTGAGACACTTGTATAGTGGGACTAAACATATTTCTATATTATAAAAAAACCATAAAAATATTTATGATATCATATATGATTCACTTACGACTTTATATTACCCATTCATTTGTCAATTCAATGTTAAAGCATCGTTTTGGTGAAAATCGTTTCATTTATCAAACATGTTTGTACTTGTTGTTCTTGATATTATTATTACTTATATCATGATTTACTTACTTCTAAGATGTAAAATATGATTTATATATCAAATATATTCAGCATATATATATGATATATAGATAAATGAAATGAAATACACTGTTTATGGAGACGGTAGACCGTACGTATGCATGAATGCTGTTTTCATTTCCTTATTGAATTGAATAAAAGTAAGTAGATAATATATATATATATAAATCTAGTAGCATTATTATGTCAAATATTTTATGATTATTTATTATATATATACTTTATAATCATTTTTGAATGGTTAACATGGAGAATAAATCTCGTCGCGTCATGGAGATGATAATCCATTCATACGCACGAGTGATGATGTCGTTCCCGGAATTATTGAATGGTATTTGAGTGGATGATAGAATATCTCAGAATTAATATCATGTTATATTAATAACATATAGTTATTATTTACACCATTATACCCATCCATGTATTGTGGTGGTGGAAAACAGATGACACCACGGCGTGGAGACGGTATTCCGTACATATGCACGCCTGGTGATTTCATTTTCCTTAGGATGGATAAAAGGTGAAATATTTATGTTTCATATATTTAATAACATATAATTATATTAGTTATTATTATTTTATTACTTTAAAATGAAACAATTAAATAAGAGGAAGTAGAAGAATACAGAAATTTGAAATAATCGATAGAAGAGATTACCTCTTCTTCGACGCGCCAATTCTAAACCTCCTCTTAGGGCACTAAAGTTGGACTTTGAAGAATACCATGACCTCTAATATGTTTCTAGGGAAGTTGATAAAGGAAATTATCAGGGTTTGGATGGTCATGATGGCTAAAAATTTTGAAAAGTGAAGAGGGTGGTGGCGCCCTTATATAGGAGATGAGAGGGGAACTTTTGGAATCCTCAAATATATTAATTTATAATAAACTCAAACCCCACATAAAAACTTCTAAAGTGACTCAAATTAAGATATGAGATAATACAGGGATTTAATATAATTTAACAATAAAATTTAGACATGTTTTCATTTTATTTAAAACCTTATCATTTGGATTTATCCTTATTTAATCTATTTAATTTTATTTGTGGTAATAATGTTATAAATTTTAAATGGATATAAGTACTTACTTGTGTGTTGTTAATTGTACATAAAATCATAATTTAGGACTTTTTAAACCATATAAAATTTAATTTGTAATTTTTAAATATTTTAGTGATTTTTAAACAATTTAATAAAATGTTATTTTCATAAAATATCAATAGTATCAATTTTGACGCAATTCATTTAATTGAATTTAAATAAAATATAAACAGAATATATTTTCAGAAAAAAGTATTTAATATATTCCTAAAAAGTCATATTCATCTAGAAATTTCTTGTAACACATTAATTAGAATATATAATATTTACTTTAATTATTTTAAAATCACTTATTTGAAATTTATCTTAATAAAATAATTACTACAACATTTTTGTATTTTTTATTTAATATACATATTTGTTGCATAAAAATTAAAAATAAATTAACATGATAAATATAAATATAATATATTTCATAATAATACTTTTACTCGAATTTATCATCTTAAAATCACAATATTTAAATTTTTATATTTATTAATTTATGAAGGTGACAACTTTGACATTATTAAAAATATAATAATATAAGGGTCATAATCACTTCTATAGAGATCCAAATGGTCTATAATTCTACCATTGGATGATTATTGTTTATATACATACGACCAATAAGTTTTGGTCGCGTTTTTGGGCCTTTTATGGGTATTATTATTTGAATAAAACTATATTATTTATTTTTTACTAAATAAATAATTTCTGCATCATTAATTTATAAGCCATTTGGGTAAATAAATATTTTTTAAAAATTAAAAATAAATTACGATGACGAATAAAAAAATTTTATCTTAAAAATGAGTATTTATAATCGATATTATATTCTTTATAATGTTATATTAAAAATACGTTAATTATTAAAATTTGAGTGAGATATATATCACTTTCATTAAATAAAATAAAATAAATGTCTTACTCACATCCAATAGGGTTCCAGTAGATTCCATTTCAACCCAAATATAATTTAAGAAAAAATATAATCATCCAATTATATTAATACAAGTTTTTGGGTAATTTTATAATATTATATTTACAATTAATTACCAGATTTACCTTTAACAATGGAAATTAAATTTACCGTAGTTACTATTAATAATGCCTAAAAATAAAAAGTATACTATTAACATAATTTGTACCTAATTATTCCATATATGTAATACATTTTTCAAAATTCAAAACATAGAAGTTTCAGTATTTAATTTAAAAGTAATCCCTCTGTTGAGAAAACGGGTTTTAAAAGTGAAAACATTGAAAAAGATTGAAATGTTTTTACCTATGAATTCAATGTAAAATTAATGATAATGAATTAAATTAGATTAAATGGTAAAAATTTATTCTATTTATAATTTAAACCCATTCCTGATTATAATATAACCATATAAATTATCATGATGAAAAAGATGTTATTTATTAAAATTTAGCATATTTTTACTATTCATCAAAATATGAACGCTATCAGAAAAATATTAAATACATTTCCAATGTAAATTTTTATATAATTATTGCAATTAATAAGTTTATTTTTTCAAATTGAACTCATACATGTGTCAAAAACTAGATTTAATGTGGGTGCGCCATCAAAAGGCGGCAAAACTGCATTTCTTGAAAAATACTTTTTTTACTTGAAATATTTATTATGTTCTCATACCATGTTCTAGAATATGTTTAAGATTAATTATATTGTTATAAAAATTCAAAATGTGGTCAATAATATTGACAATGTCTATTTTATAATATGTTTATCACAACATATCGTTGTTTAGTGAAACTCGGTATTGCGTACAACACACGCTATTGAAGAAGGTCTCTTTTGCGTGGAACACAAGCCAAGAATAGTGTTTCCATATAATAAAAGATAATACAATATTGCATATAGCGAAAGCTAATCTTGGTGTATCATACAACACAAAACATCAATGAAATTAAAAATAATATTTCTCAGGAAATCTCAGGCTGTTACATTCTACCACCCCTTAAAATGAATTTCGTCCTCAAAATTAGTCGGGGTTATAAATGGCATACTACTTTAAAGTTTATTTCATAAAAACCCACATCGTAAAAAGTAATAATAAAACTTAATTTTAAAAACTAAAGTATGAAATGTAACAGTTACCCAAATTAACACATCACTGGTTTTCCACATAGGAGAACATAGGTGAAAATATGGATATGGAAGAGAAATCTAACCATCATGTTCTGATGGAGAGTGGTAGAGAATATGGCTATGAAAAAGACAACAGTCACAAAGACATAAATCCGTGATGATCTAAGGTACCATCTAATTCGTCAGATATAAGGGTAATAGGACAACATTTTTGGATTTCAAGATCATTTCCCTAAAGTTGATGAATTTTTGCATAAGGATAAATACTTACTTGATTTCAGTATAATATCATCATTGGTCATTCCATGAAAATTTTCCACTTCATCTCTTATTAAATGATATAAATTTAAATTTTTCCTTCTTGAAATGTTAGCATATCATGCGATTGAATGATAGATTATTCCATCAGTCCCAAACAAAATGTTAGAAAAAAGTTACTAAATATACATAAGACTATCTACGGTGAGATTATCCGTATATGATTCCAAAAATGGGCTTATAATTCAATTATAATACCTCTTAATAAAAAAATACTAATTTATACAAACCATGTACTTTTTTAGGCCAGTGGTAGGTGATAATGGCCTGTTGCACTTCGGTTGTGGGTTCGATTCATGCATCCTTGTCCAACACGATGGGTTGTCGCCCATCCTACAGGTTGTCCTTTTTCTAAAACTATACTATTATAACATTTCAGAAATAATATCAAAAGTTATAGCCTTAATAAATACTAACTGATGTATAAAATAATCCATTCCAATCATTAGGCTTATCCAAAATACTTCTATCCAAGCTCATAATATAATGAAAATGATTTCTAAAAAGGTTAACTATTGATCATATGAATACCATCATTTACCCCAAATATATCATAAGATATATCTTGTTGGTCACATTCCAAACATGTGAATACCTTAATCATGTATTCTCTTGAAACATGAATTACCATAGAATATTTTTGAAAACATTAATGTTGTCAAAAGTAAACTCTTTTAACATAAAACATTTCTGTATACTCAAACCATGATATAACTTTGTCTTCAAATCAGTCATGAGCTCATTAATACTATCAAACATTTCATTATCTATTTATCCCTTCATTATGTGCATATCATCTGCTTTCCAAAAATATTTCAATCACTTTTTATGGTTACAAGTACCATATAATTATTGAAAACCACAACAAACCAATACATAGATATTCCAATATTCCATAATACTAAAAATGAGATTCCACAACACTATTTTGGAATCCAGTTACAAAAACACTTAATCATTCCACCGCCTCGTTGTTATATTCAACATCGTCAATACTGATCGCATGCGACTTCCCTTTGTCCTTTTACTTGAGAGGTTGTTGATGTCGATCATCATTAACCCTTCGATTAGGGCATTGGTTAGCATAATGCCCTATTTCTTTGCACATGAAGCATTTAAGTGTTGGTGGTGCGTTCTCTATAGTCGTTTCTCTATTCACATCATTAGATACCTTTTTTCCCATTACGTCGGCACTCAGCGGCTCGATGATATTCTTTTCCACACTTAAAACTTTTTTTAGTACCTTTAAGTCAACCTCTATCGTGCTTCTTTCCACACTTTTAGAATAATAAAACATTTGTCTTCTATTCACCATAGTTTTGATATTTTTCCTTGAACTCCATATTTCTTTTCTTTTCAAAACCATAAGATGGATATGTTACACCAACATTCAGTTCTACCTTGATAGCACAACACACAATTTTTTCATAGCTACAGAAGTCTTTTATAGATAATTCCCTTCGAAGACTTGGTTTTATGCCACTGAAGAATCGATCAACTTTACATTAAGGTTGGATGATAAATCTAGATGCATACCTTGAAAGACATGTAAAATTCTCTTCGTATATACCAACAGATTCATCATCCTTTTTCATAAGCTCAATGAACTCCTTTTTCATCTTTGTTCAAAGAATACGAGGGAATTACTTATTGAAAAACATATTTTTGAACTCATCCCATTCCATGGATTCAATTTCATCTTGGGGCCTTATATTATTAATTAGATTCTACCACTGTTCTGCTTCACTTCTAAATGGTAAATAGCTCAATTGACTTTTTCATGCTCTAAACATCAATGTATGAAAAATATCTCTTCAATGGTACTGATCCATTGTTCAGGAACAAGTGGATCAGAAGTCCCACGGAAAGAAGGGGGATGTTGCCTCAAAAAAGACTCAATATAATATTTTTCCTTTTTCTACTCATTTGGAAGTCCCGAATGATTCATAGATTTTGTAAGTATATAAATAAGATTTTTCACTCCATATTCCATAGCATTGGGTTTTCCAAAAGGAAAATCATTGAATCGTCCATTACATTGAACAACACAGTTCCTTCGGGTTCCAGCCATCGTCTAAAACCCAAAAAGAATAAAGTGAGAGGAAAAAACTCATACTAGGAAAACAACTTAATCAAGGGGAGTACATTCAATCTCTAACATCATAGGATTAATTCTAATATCATTACCATAATTCACAGACTATAACCTATACTAATACATAACCTTAAAAGACATACCTAGACATACCTTAGAAATATATCTACGGATTTCACTAAAGTTTTCGCATTCTAGTGTCCAACGGTTAACTAAATCTTCACTCTGATACCAAATGTAGATACCCAATGCTTGACATACATAGAGATTAAATTAATTTTATGAAATACTTAATAAATGAAAAAAACAGATGCCCAATGACCATATTAGTTTAGTGTATTTGGAAACTCAGAACATAATATTCTAATCATGGTGAAAGATCTTCAACATCTCCAATAAATATCCTCCTATTTGGTTTTATTACCTAAAACCATTCATTATATCCTTGGGAAAAGAAAGAATAAAATTAGTGAGCTCAAATTCTAATTAAGGGTAAACATGGAGAACTTAAAAACAATCCATAAACATTTGACCATAAGAACATGAATATAAAACATCAAAATCTTGAGCATTGACATAAATCAAGGTAGTACAGAAGTCATAGATCATAAATGAACATTAATCATGAAAATATAGAATGGGAATAAAGCATGTAATTGTGGAAACCATTAAGCACATGTTATGATTTCCATATTAGCCAAGGCCTTTCTTCCAATACCATCATAGTAGAAAAAGTCCATTACTGAACCGTGTTTACTTGTCGTTCCAGTCCTGTATTACTAAACCAGATTCACTTTCCGTTCCAGTCAGGTCTATCTCATGAGATATAAATCATTACCCAAACAATTGGAGGGAGATTTATGTCCCACCCATCTCATAATGAAATCATTCTTACATGTGCCGAAAAATAAACATAAATCATTCATCATAACCCAAAGATTAAAATGGGTTTCATAAACAACATCCCCTCATAACATATTCCATATAAAACAAATGGAAATCATTTAATCATAAGAATAATCAACCCATGGAAATAATAGATAAATTATACATGAAACATAATCATACTAAGTAATTTCATCTTAATTGAAAAATAGTTTTGACAAAACACTTGAAATGAATTCTTGATGAAAATATCCTTTCTTCTTCAAAATCATTTTCTTTTCTCAAAATTCCATGAAATATTAAAATAAAAGGAGGTTGTTGAAAAATAATCATGAAATATTGTAGATGAATATTCATGAAAATAAATCGTTATGAAACAGTAATGATCCATTTACGCAGTATAAGTTAAAAAAATATTCTTCTAGTAATTTTTCCAAAAAAGTTAAAAAGTAACTCTTATAGTAAACAAAAGAAATATTCCTTCCATACTAAATAGTAAAAGTCAAAAAAGGATAAAAATGACTTTAAAAATACATGGAATAATAGCAAACACTTTATAAAAACATTTTTATACAACACGGACATGGATTATAAATATAACCCTGGTAGATACTTACAAATAATCAATCTCAGATAAGAACGATATTTGAATAATTATCCCTTACCTTATTTCCAATTTCTTCCATATGTTTCCAAGACTCTATTATAGTGGGTTTAAACATATTATTAACTTTTAAAAGTACCATAATAATATTTATTATATCATATATGATTCAATTATGACTTTATATTACCTGTTCATTTGTCAATTCCATGTTAATGTCGTGTTTTGGTTAAAATCGTTTAATTTATCGTACATGTTTGGACTTGTTGTCTATGACATTATTATTAAATATATCATGATTTACTTACATCTAGAATGTAAAATAATATTTATATATCATATATATTCAATATATATATATAATATAGATAAATGAAATGAAATACACTTTTCATGGAGACGGTAGACCGTACTTATGCATTAACGCTGTTTTCATTTCCTCATTGAATTGAATGGGGGTAAGTAGATAAAATATATTTATTTATTTATTTATTTATTTATCTAGTAACATTATTATTTCATATATTTTATGATTATTTATTATATATATACTTAATAACAATTTTTGAATGGTTTACGTGGAGAATGAATCTCATTTCGTCGTGGAGACGGTAATCCGTTCTTACGCAAGAGCGATGACATCGTTCCCATAATTATTGAATTGTATTGGATTGGATGATATAATATCTAATAATTAGTATCATGTTATAAATCTTATATATATTTATTCTTTACACCATTATACCCATCCTAGTAAGGTGGTGGTGGAAAACAGATTACACAACAGCGTGGAGATGGTATTTCGTATGTACGCACGTGCGTTGGTTTCGTTTTCAGTAGGATGGATAAAAGGTGAAATATGGTTGTTTTATATTTATAATAACAAATACATATATCATTTATACTGATTTTATTACTTCAAAATGATACAACTAACTATGAGTAAGTAGATGAATAAAGAAACTCGAATGAATCAGTAGAAGAGATTACCTCTTCTTGGACGCGCCTCTTCTAAACCTCCTCTTAGGGCCCTAAATTTGGTCTTTTACAAGGACAATGACCTCTAGTATGTTTCTAGGAAAGTGGATAAGGTAAATTTTCCAAGTTTGTAAGATTTGGAAGGCTCAAAATGTTGTAAGGTGTAGAGGGAGGTGGTGCCCTTATATAGGAGAGGAGAAGGGCACTTTTGGAATCCTCAAAAAATATTAATTTATAATAAACTCAAACCCCAAATAAAAACATCCAAAGTGACTCAAATTCTGATATGAGATAATATAGTGTTGTAATATAATTAACCAATCAAATTTAGGAATGTTTTTATTTTATTTTAATCCTTATCAATTTGATTCATCCTTATTTAATCTATTTAATTTTATTTATGGTAATAATGTTATAAATTTTAAATGGATATAAATAATTAATTATGTGTTGTTAATTGTAAATAATTTTATACTTTAAGACATGGTCGACCATATAAATTTTAATTTGTAATTCTTAAATATTTTTCTTATTTTTAAACAATTTAATAAAATGTTATTTTCATAAAATATCAATAGTATCAATTTTAACACAATTCATTTATTTGAATTTAAATAAAATATAAACAGAATATATTTTCTAAAAAAACTATTTAATAGATTTATAACAAGTCATATGAATCTAGAAAATTCTTGGATCAAATTAATTAGTTCATATACTATTTATTTTAATACTTTTAAAATCATTTCTATGATATTTCTCTTAATAACATAATTACTACAACATTTTTGTATAATTATATAATATACTTATTTGTTGCATAAAAATTAAAAATAAAATACAATTATAAATATAAATATTATATCTTCCATAATAATACTTTTACTAGAATTTATAATTTTAAAATAACAATACTTTAATTGTTATATTAATTAAATTATGAAGGTGACAACTTTGACATTATTTAAAATAATATAATATATGTGTCATAATCACTTTTATAAGGCTCCAAATGGTCCCCAATTCTACCATTGGATGATTATGGTTTATATACGTACTACCAATAAGTTTTTGTCAGGTTATTTGGCCTTTTATGGGTTTTATTATTTGAATAAAAACTATATTATTGATTTTTCACTAAATAAATAATTTCATTATCATTAATGTATAAGCTATTTAGGATAATAAATATTTATTTAAAATTACAAATAAATTACCATGAAAAATAAAAACATTTTATATTTCAAATGAGTATTTATAATAGAATGTTTATTCTTTATAACCTTATAAAAAAATAGATTAATTATTAATGTTTGAGTGAGACATATTTCAGTTTCTTTAAATAAAAAAAAATAAAGCCTTAATCACATCCAAGTGGGTTCCAATTGATTCAGTTTCGACCCAAATATAATTTAGGGAAAAATATAATCATGAAATTATATTAATACAAGTGTTAGGGTAATTTTATAATATTATATTTACCCTTAATTACCGGATTTACCTTTAACTATAGTAAATAAAAGTTACCGTAGTTACTATTCATAATGCCTAAAAATTAAAAGTAGCCTATTAATATCACTTGGACCCACTGATTCCATATATGGAATCAATTTATCAAAATTAAAAACACATAAGTTGTAGTATTTAATTTAAAATTAATCCTGTTGTTGAGAAAACTGGTTTTAAAAGTTAAAACATTGCAAAAGATTGAAATGTTTTTACCTATGAATTAAATGTAAACTTAATTATAATGAATTACATTATATTAAAAGGTAAATATATATAATATTTATAATTTAAAACTATTCAATATTATAATTTAACCATATAAATTATCTTGATGACAAAAGTTGTTTTTAATTTAAATTTACCATATTTTTACTATTCATCAAAATATGAATGTTATCAGAAAAATATTAAAAAATTATACAATGTAAATTTTTATATAATTATTGCAATGAATAAGTTTATTTTGTCAAATTTAACTCATAAATGTGTAAAAAACTAGATTTAATGTGGGTGCTCCATCAAAAGGTGGGAAAACTGCATTTCTTGAAAAATACATATTTTACCCGAAAATTTTTTTTTGTTCTCATACCATATTCTAGAATGTGATTAAGATGAATTATATTGTTATAAAATTCAAAATTTTGTTAACAGTATTCATAACAGCTAGTTCATAATAATTTCTTCACAATATATCATTATTTAGTGAAAATCGGTATTGCGTACAACACACGCTATTGAGGAAGGTCTCTTTTGCGTCTAACACAAGCCAAGAATAGTGTTTGCGTATACTACAAGCTAATACTGTGTTGCTTATAGTGAAATATAATCTTGTTGTAGCGTACAACACAATACCTCAATGAAATTAAAAATAATATTTCTCATAAAATCTCGGGGTGTTACATTTATGTGTTCCATAGTGGGTAAATATGATAATCTCATTAGGGGAAGTGCAGACTACCACCCCTCAAAGTTATATAACTTGTTCATGACTTATGTAAAATGAATAAAGGATAGAGTTATCGAAAATATATATGATATTATACTGGAATTATAATATAGATATGTATCATTATGTTTTAATTCAATTAAAATATGAAATAAAAATGGAAGTAGTGTTCATGCGCACGTACGTCTTACCGTCTCCATGAACGGTGAATTTAATTTCCTACCTATAAATGTTATGTTCTATTGTAAATAAATATATATACTAGATGTATATTATATCTAAATCAAGAATATCATTCTAGATATAATATAATTTTGACAACATAGACAACTTGTAAATATAAGAAGTTCACTTTTGACTCAAGTACTAAATATTGAAAAAATGAAAATTATTAACTTAAATGATTAAATAATTCTTATAACATGGTAATAAGTAATGTAAAATGAAAAATAAACGTGGAAAATGTTCTTATGAAATTAGAAATTAACATTAGTTTGTTATTAAGGAGATTATAGAACAAAGGGTCAAGTTGGATACGAGGTATGGGACTTCGTCTCAATCTACTTTCATTGAGGCATATTTTGATTTATACACAAAATTATTTTATACAATATATAAACACCATTGAATTTTCATTTCATTCAAATGGAATCTTTTTCTACATGGTTTTTTACTATCTTACAAAAAAAAGGAATGTTTCTTTTTAATATAAGTGGTGACAACGATCCTTCCATCGTCGCGACTATTATTTGATCTTTAACTTCCTTATCAAGCCATAATGTTTTTAAAAGGAAAATAAATACCATATACTCTTTCACAAATTTTGGTATCAAAAATGGTTTTTGATAATGGATTTGTTATGTCAATATATTTAAATGATATATTGTGATTGAAATGTGTAAATGATATACTTCCATTATGATTGTTTTATGTGTAATGGTTCTTGGGAATTGTTTACGTATACCGGTGGTTCTGTGATAAACCTGGGGTGGGAGAGCCTGAGATAGCTATCCAATGCATTGGGTAACATGATGGAGGTAAATGTGAATGTTTCTCCTAAGAGATTTTGGGAATATACTTTGATGGGAATTCCAATGTAACTCCCTATGTAGCTGTGATATATATAATGTGAGTATGATATGGATTCCACAAGTTACCTTGATGATTTATGATTTCAATGTGTAATTCATAAATCATATGATTTCATGAGATATGTTAAAGAGCTTATGTTATGTGTGTATTGATGAATTGATGTTTTCTACCTTTTTTTATAACCCTTACTGAGCTATTTAGGCTCATCCCTTGTTTTGAAATGTTTTTCATAGGACCTAAATATGAATAAGGTGAATGATGGGTTCAAGGAAAAATCATGCAGTCTAAATCATGGGACTAGACATGACTCTTTTTATAAAGATTTTTTATTTTAATAAAAGAGTGGAAACCGAGTGGATGTTTCTACCTTGTAATTTTTGATATGTAATGTAATAGTTATTGCCTAATTCAATAAAACTATATACCTGAAAAGATCCTCAATGCAAATTATTTATTTAATTCATTATTATGCAATGTTTAAGGACGGGTCCATATAGTTGGTATCAAAGGTCAGTTTAGATAACTTTAGAAGTTATGATATTGTAAAATTAATGTCCACAAATTAATTTTTGGTATGATTTATGTTTTATTTCATTTACACATTACAATGTTGATTCACCTATGATATCATTGCATTCAAAATGGTTATCCGTAGAGGAAACAGGGTAGCTATGTTGGCACAACATTATGAGGAATAAAACCTTCCAAATAAGCAACCTGATATGGTTGGATTTGGAACTAAACAATTATTTGCAGTGATGGAACATTTGACTTAGGCTATAAATGGTGGTGGAATCTATACACGAGAACAAAAATATCAACCACATAGGAACATGTCAGCAATAGATCAATTCATGAGGCAACATCCCCCATCATTCAAAGGACCATCTGACCCTATGCTAGCATAAGGGTGGACTAAATCACTAGAGAATATTTATGATGTCATGGGGTGTTTAGATCATCAAGAGGTTAGACTTTCTATTTACCGTTTTGAAGGTGAAGCCGATCATTTCTGTTCGATGATGAAAAATATCAAGGATAATAAATAGATTGATTTTCGTGATTGTGGTGAATTCAAAAGTATGTTTCGTGAGAAATATTTTCTTAAGGTGGTTCATCATAGGATGGAAGATAAATTCCTAGAATTGAGGCCGGAGGATGAATCAGTGGATGCTTATGAAGAAAAATTCACTCGACTGGAAAGGTATACTCCTAATTTCATATGAGATCTTGGTAGTAAAATCAATCATTTTTAATCAAGATTAAATCCAAAGTATCGAAGGGATTTAGTTTCTCGTGAGTTCAAAAGTTATGTAAAACATGTTGGATGTGTGGAGAAGGTGGAAATAGAGTTTTCCAATGATCAGGTTTTCATTGAAAAATAATATAATAAGAGCTCATGGTGGAAGATGAAAGGGAAGAACTCTTCAAAAAAAAAAGGTTTATTGTAATAATCATAAATTTACAGATTGTGAAAATTGTGTTAAAAAGGAATCTGGGGAATTTATTTTGAATTCGTGTAAGTGCTACAGATGTGGTAAAATGGGACATAAAGCTCGTAATTGCACTGAAAAAGAGGTGGGTAATGGTAAGAGAAAATCTGATTTATAGTCAGTAAAATGTTTTAAGTTCAATGAAATGGGTCATTATGAAAATGAGTGTCTAACAAAGAACTCAAATGAGGTAAAGAAACCAGATTACAAGCATAATGGGGTGGTGAAATCCTTTCCAACTACTTCAGCTGATGTTGGTCCATCAACTGAAGTATTACAGGTACACTATTTTCCTATTTAGAATATTCTAATGTGTTATTTGATTTGGGTTCTACACATTCATTCATTTCTGAGACGATTTCTAGACAATTATGAATTCCATATCTGGATATGAGTCCTGAAATTATGGTAAAAACACATGGATGAACTGTTGAGACAGAAGGAAATTATATGAACATTTTTATCCTTGGGTGTGGAAATAATCTACCTACAAACCTTATTGTTTTTCCTCTAGTAGTGTTTTATGTTATTTGGTGTATGGATTGGCTTTTTTTATCATGTTAATATTGACTGTAGAGAAAAATAGGATTCTTTTCCAAAATATATTCAGTTTGCGTACAATAATGAACTATTTCTTTTGATAACATACCAAGAATCTTAGAAACTAGTAAAAGATGGAAAAAATGTTACCTTGCACATATCGTTGAAAACAAAGGAACTGTTCAGATTAATGATGTGACAGTGGTAAATGAGTACCTTGATGTTATTTCTAGATGAGTTTCCTGGTATTATACCTGATCGAAAAGTTTAATTTATAGTTGACTTAGTTCCTAATGTTATGCCAATTTCAAAACAACCTTATCAAATGGCTCAAATTTATCTTTTAGAGTAAAAAATTATATTGAATGAGTTATTAGATAAATGTTTTATTCGACTTAGAACATCACCATAGGGTTCTTTTTGTCTTATTTTGTAAAAAAAGAATGCTCAATGAGAAATTTCATTGATTTCAGAAAATTAAATAAAATCAATGTTAACAACAAGTATCCTTTTGCTTATATCGATGATTTTTTTGATCAGCTCGAGGGAGCTCAATATTTTTCGATGATTAACATGAGTTTGGGGTACCATTAGATGAATGTAAAGGAAGCCGACACTCCAAATCCCATGTTTTGAACTAGATATGGCCATTATGAATTGGTAATAATGCATTTTGTTTTAACCAATGCACCTGTTGTATTCATGGATCTTATGAATACAATTTTCTGTGAGTTCTTGGATATGTTTGTGGTAGTGTTCATTGATGATGTTTTTTATTCTAAATGTAAATAAGAGCATGAACATCATTTAAGGGTTTTCTTACAAACCTTAAAAGAAAAGAAACTATTTGGTAAATTCATCATGTGTGAGTTTTGGTTATAGAAAATTTCATTCCTTAGTCACATTGTTTCAAAAAAATGGAATAACTGTTGATCATGGTAAAAACATTTTTTGAAGAATGTTCAAGATGGACAAATATAACCGAGATTCATGTCTTTCTTGGTTTGGAAAGTTATTACTAGATGATTGTTTAGAATTTTTTATGGTTATCTATCCCACTGACTAAGTAATCGAATAAAGGTGTGATGTTCGTTTGGAAAAAAGAATGTGATGATTGTTTTCAGGAATTGAAAATAAGATTGGTGAATGCTCCAGTTTGGGAAATAGCTTCTAGAAATGGTGAGTTTTCTATCTATATTAATGATCAATTGAAATTTCATGGTTGTGTACTTATTCAGAATGATCAAATAATTGCTCATGCTTCATGTCAGTAGAAACCACACGAGTTAAATTAACTACACATGATTTCGAATATTTTGTTGTTATTTGTTATTTAAAAATTTGGAGGAATCAATTGTATGGTGTAAAAGATGAAATACCAACCACAAAATATTTAAGTATATATTCACTCAGAATGAATTAAACGTGAGGTAGAGGAGATGGTTACAATTAATCAAAGATTATGATTTCACAATCCTTTACCATCTAGGAAAATTAAATAACATGGTTGATGCTTTGATATTAAAAATTAATGCTTCCTTAACATTATTAAATTTGGAATAAAATAGATTGATTAATTATTTGATGAACTTTGGCATAAAAGTTGTTGGTTTAGGAAATTCCTCTATTTTGATTCAGGTGTCAATGAAATCATCTCTATCAGACAGAATAAAGCAAGTGCAGAAGGAAGACAGTGAGTTATAGAAAAAGGTATAGTTGGTTCAGAAGGGTATGTTCCCTGATTTCTATGTTTATAATGACTATGCTTTCAGATTTGGAAAGAGATTATTTGTGCCTTATGATTAACAATTGAAGAATGAGTTTTTATGTGAAGCTCATAGTTCCCCATTTTCATTTCATCCTTGTAATACTAAGATTTGAAGAGATCGTCAGGAGTATTACTGGTGGGATGGAATGAAAGAAGATATTGTTGATTTAATTGTGAATTTTTCGACTTTTTAGCAGGTTAAAGTACATCGACAGTTACCGAAAGGGATGCTTAAACCATTACCGGTGGAAGAGTGGAAATGGAAAAATATATCTATGGACTTCGTTGTGGGATTACCAAAGACATCATGAGATAATAATTCAATCTGGGTTATTGTTGATCGGTTGACTAACTCTGATCATTTCCTTACTATTCGAGATACTTTGTCTCTAGATCAACTTTCTCGATTTTATGTTGAAGAGACAACCAGGTTGAATGGTGTTCCCCTCCCCATTGAATCTGATCATGATCCCAGATTTACATCCATATTTTGGAAAGGCCTCCAGAATTCATTAGGTACTAAATTAAATTTTAATACATCTTTTCATCCTCAATCCGATGGGTAGTCAGAACGAACAATTTAGACCTTGGAAGATATGTTACGTGCTTGTTCACTAGATTACCAGGGAATTTGGGTTTTAAATCTTTATTTGGTTGAATTTTCTTATAATAACAGTTTTCATTCTATTATAGAGATGGCTCTATTTGAGGGATTATATGGGAAGCAGTGATGAACTCAATATTTTTGTGATGAAGTAGGGGAAAGGAAGCTGACTGGACCTTAATTGGTAGAAGAGATGGTAGAGAAAGTTTAGTTGATTTGGAAGCACATGAGAAGAGATCATAGTAGGAAAAAAGGTTATGCATATAACTAGAGGAAGGATCTCTATTTTTAGGTATGTGATCAGGTCTTTCTCGAAGTTTCTCCATGGAAAGTGTGATGTGTTTTTGTAAGAAAAAAAGGTTGAGTCGGATGTTCATTTGAACTTATGAAATCATAGAGAATGTTAGATTAGTTGTGTACAGAGAGTAATTACCTCCAAATTTATCCTAGGTACACAATGTTTTTCATGTTTCAATGTGGAGAATGTATATTCCATATCCATCTCATTTTGTGAGCCCAGAGGTAGTTCAGTTGGAAGAGAATCTCACTTTTAAGGTACAAATCGTCCAGATTTTGGACCGAATAGAGAATGATTTGTGGAAGATGGTAATTCACCAGGTAAAGGTTTTTTGAAAACCCATATTCTTGAACAGAAAACATGGGAATATGAACATGTTATGAGGGATATATGCCCCCATTTATTTGATAGGAGAATAAAATTGTGAAGATGCAATTTCCAAAAGGGTGGAAGGATGTAACATCCCAGGTAAATAAAGTAATATGAAATTTTCATATTTAACAATATTTGTGAATTAAAGATTTATTTTACTATAAATTGGATGCAATGTTCGATGACGTGCCCAATAGGTAACAACAGGTTTCTTTAAAATGTTACATTGTAAACTAATAATATAATATTATTATTTTAAATGGTAGTTAACGATTAGTCATTGTGTTTGTAGGAATGAATAGAACTCACTAAAATATGATTATACATGTTTGTTAAATGTTGTTACATTTATCCAATAAAATTTATAGGCTTAAAATGTGAATGCATCCGATTTAAAGCATAAATATTCTAATATTCATTAAAAGGTCTATTTATCACCTATTGATGGAAACCCCTTTTTAAATCGTGTTTTTCTCAATTTATATGTTCTAATTAACTAAATAAACATCTTCTTTAGAATCAGGGCATACAATTTTTCTTTGGATGAAATTTTGTTATTTTTATGATAAAGCTCATTTTTAGTAAATAGTGAAAAATACTGTATTTCTATTCAAAACTACCTTTTAATATAATTTATTTATATGAATAGATTATCTTTCTAATTGGTTTTAAAGTGTAATTATAATATACTTTTACCATTTTATACAATTTTGTTAATGGGAAGTATATTTTCATTGAAATTGGACATAAACAAGTGCCAATCTTTTGATAGTTATTTCTTAAAAACACACTTTTTTTGAAAATGATAATTAATTTTAAATTAATTTATGCCACTTCAATGTTTTGTATTTGGAAAAATGGATTACATTATTGAAATCAGGAGGGCCACATTTTTTAAATATGAAACTTTTATTTTTAGACATTATGAATATTTACATTACTAAATATTTTATTTACCATGGTTAAAAGATAAATGTGGTTATTAAGGGTAAAAAATTAATTTTATAATAATATTAAATTACCCTAACATGTGTCCTAAGCCTATTTATTTTAGAAATATAACCTTTTTTTATAATATTTCTAAATGTTTCATAAATTAAATGTATTATTTTTTTAAAAATCATGAAGTAATTTTTTTAGGAAGATGTATTTTTGAAGAAGAAACTTTTCTTTCTATATATCATGTTTTTATTTCTTATGATTTAAAAAAATTAATTGATTAGGAACCTTATACATATTATATAATAACTTTACTCATATTAAGAGATTCAAATTCAATGACTTGGTTATACCAGTAATATTTATATTATAATATTTTGTGGTTCTTTTGAGATCGGTGTTACATTCCATACACATAATAGAACATAATTTATTTCCTTTACAATTTCACAGTGTTAAACTTTCCTTTATAATGAATTAACATCATTAAAATGATTTGAGTGTTTATAGAAATTTCATCCATTTTCACTTAAAATTTTGGTTGGCCTCTTTTCAATTCCTCACAGTCCAAAACCCACAAAATTTGTTCCACACATGAACCAACTCCCAGTCAAAAACTCGCATAAAACATCATTAAATTATGGTTTTCAAAAATTTATATCAAATAAAGTTTAACCCATTAAAAAATTATATATACTAGGAAGTGAGATATAAAATTTTAAATGCTCCTTTCTCATTTCTATTTCATTATGTGCATTTATTCTTCAACAAAATCTTTTTAAAGGTCATGAAATCAAAAAATCAGTATAATAAATTTACTAATATGATTTTATGAGGCAGTAAAATCAATATCCACATTTACCCTTTTCTTTTAAGTAAAAAACTTGAAATGTTTATATGTGTGGACCACTAATTCTATGAAGTAACATATTAATTTTACATCACAACCTAAAATGTATTATTATAATGGGAATTTAATATAAATTCATGAAATTTATTAATGAGTAATTATCCTTATGGGATGAACCACATCACTTATATTTATCATTATATCAAAATGAAATAATCATCCATGCATATGTTTGGACTACCTCTTACATGGATCAATGTATTCTATTTTCCAATAATACATTTAAATGATTCTTATAAGAGTATATCTAAATGATAAATAAGGGTATTATAATATGAATAAAGTTTTGGTAATTCATATTTAAAATAATATTAATGATATGAATGATAAATAGTTTTTATAATATTAACCGACAAAAATTGGATTACTACGAAGTGAAAACAATTTTTTCACTATATGGAATTTTTCGATATCCATATCTTACGCTTTTAATTCCTTATAATTATAAAATATCACAATAATGTTTGATTAGTTATATAATTATGGAACTATTATAATAATATTTATAATAAATCACCTTCTAATCATCCACTGGTCACAATATATTCGTGCATTAGTTGGTTGAACAACCTATTTGACCAATGATGTGAAATTATATCATGGATGACTATGAAAACATTATTATTAAAGTAAAAATTCATAAATATTTATATAATTCAATTTTTTTGTATTCTAAACGGAAAACCATATTTTAAGTATACAATTAAGAAAACACCAATCATTGCTTATGAAAACAACTGAATAGTTCTTACTAATGATTCTATCATCATGAAAAATAAGTGAAAAAAACATCATATGAAATTGAAACAAAATAATTCATTATATTGAATCATTATTATAACCATAATAACCTTTTAATTATTTATTTATTATGTATAATGAATAATAAAACCATGCCAATGAAACTAGTACAAATCAGCCATGATTACACAAAAAAGGTATGGAAAATAAATAATAAATAAAAACCATACATATATAGAATGAATATAAATTAAGAGTATATTTGGTTATATATATATATATAAGGGGTTATAAAATAACTATTTTATGTTTTTTTATTTTACAAGAGCATATAATACATTAGACTAGGAAAAGAAATAAGGTAAGGATTTACTGTCTCTAATTTCTATTCCTTGTGAATGTTTCTGTTATACAAAATATTTTCAGTTTCATGGTGAAATAATGTCTCCATTTCCATTTTTTATCATGATACAATTAAATTTTATGTTGATTATTTTTGTATTAAACATTCATTTTTTCATTTGGTTTTAACATAATAACAATAAAATTATAATGGTTTAATTTTTTGGTTTTTAACTCTATGAAAGTTTTTTATATTGCACTCCATCATTTATTTCATATGGTGAATTCACTACGAAATTTCACTCATATATAATTAATATCACCCATTTCATAATACCTTAGTTTATATGTAATGAATAATATCTGATGAATCTTGGATTCTCATGTAACCATTTTCGTAATTATTTTTATTAATATGACTCTCTTGATTGAGTTAAAAAAATCATCTTAAACATAATTATTTTAATGTTGGAATCATATTACCTAAAATTTTATTTATTATTATTTTATATTAATATATTGTTAAAAATATCATTTTATTTCACATATTTTTTTGTCATAAAATTTCTCTGCAAAAACTATTACATAATTTAGAATAATTACCAAATAATCTAATTGTAGTTCCCATCCTTTTCATTATTTAAGATTCCTTCAAATTTTTTCCTTTAGATTTTGAAACCTAATTTTGTTTTATATCATGGGACCTACATATTTTCATTATCATAGTTTTTTTTTCAAATGTTGTGTTTCAAATCTTATGATATGGATATTCAACAAGGGTATTCAATGAAATGTAAAAACTCGTTCCATTTATTCAAATAAAATATCATATATTCAATAAAAAATTTATTATTATTATGGTTTCAAAGTATATGTTATAGATGAATTTTTTAAAATGTAATCCATTTTTAAAATATCATACTTAATATTTTTTCAAATAACATTTTAAATGACATATAACGCAATGTTATTTTGATAATGTAAAAAACTAGTTTTGAATATCACTTTTCATTTTTTCTACCATATGAATTTTTTTACCATTTTTTATGTTATATTTTATGAAAAATAGCCTATATATATTCATTGTTTATAAATGAAATTACATTAATCATACATTTAATTTTTTTTAAAATTCTGTAACAATATCAATGATATTTCTTAAATCCAATCAATATCATTCTAAAACTCTTTAATGTGATTTTTATCTGCATCTTCATCATTAATCATTTATTATTCTTGATCAAGATAAATCTTTATATAACACTATATAATTTATTTATATGAATGAAAAAGGAAATTACATTCTCTTTTTGAGTAATGATCTATCATGTCTATTTTTTTCACAAAATATCTTAGGTGCATAACCATAGTTTTTTCATAAATACGCTTTCCTCTTTGAAACCCTATATTTTACTTCTTTTATAAAATGCAGTTCACTAGATTCAATAAATCTAGTAATTGGTGAAATTATTTACTTCATCATATATCTTTTTTATATACTTTATAAATATAATACATATTTCGATCTGGATTCATTCTATTTGAATATAGTTTCATAATTTTTTTTGGATAATCATTCAATGTTACATTGTTATATAATAATACAATTATTTATATAATTAAGAATATTTTTTTTATATGATTCCTTTTTCATGGGATATGAAACAAATTTTCTGTCAATGTTGTATTTATGATACTTTTTTAGGTTCCAAACACACACACACACACACACACACATATATATATATGGACGATTATGTATGGTGTAATATATCACTGTCTAATGCATTGGTTAAATACATATATCACATAATATACATGGAAATTATTTTTTATTACTCAATCAACACTAGGAAAATTGTTGAGTTATGCCTCGTACACCGTGTGAAATATTAGATTAATGAATGATTCACAATGAGAAATAGGTTGTGATACATAATTATCTATGTTATTATTTCTATGATTATGGTTATGTCACAATAATAAGATATTTTATAGGATATGACATATTTTATGCTTATTCATATTCTGATGATACACTCACATTGCTTCTAATTGTTGACATTTTTTTCACAAGCATTTAATATTTTCCCAGGATTTACAAAGCATTATGAAACGGCCTTGGAAATTTTTATTATTTTTTATTAGGAAATAAAATATTATTTATCCTGATTATGAATTATTTCTCTTCAAATGGATACTTATGGTCATTTATTATTATCAATTCTTGTTACCCTTACTAATTAGATGATATTACTCTTTTCTTTTTTTTTAATTTACAAATATTCTGATAATAAGATATTTATTTAATATATATAAGTGTATCATAGGTGGATAACTTGTGAAAAATATATATGACTCATTATAGATTAATAATTTAGTCTTATTATTACAAAAAATGACGCTCATATAAAAATAAAATGGTTTCTTAGTTATATATATTTTATATTTCTCCAAAACATTAAAAAATTATTCTTGGAAGTTAATGTAACAATATAATTACCTTATGTCATGTAATCTTGTGGCCATTCTTAGAAGTATTTACATGTAGGGTTAGATAGAAGTTTAGATAACATTAGATATTATGATGTTATTGGTTAATGATAATTTAAGAGATATAAATATTATTAATAATTAATAAATTATTCTTGATGATAATTTAAAAGGTATACATATTTATGTTTGTTTTTTGGATATATTAAATATTAGGTGGATTTTTAAAAGATAAAATTTGTGTAAAATATTGTGATATGTATAATTGATGATATTATGTGCTGGATTAAATCTAGAAGTTTGGGTGATGTGGTGATTGTATGGTTCTTATCTAAATTTCAACCATGTCACGAATAATGAAATTCGTTTTAATAATGGAATATATGTGTCACAACCCCCTTCCAATGACACCCATCATAGGCTTGCAATGGGTAATTGATATAATGACCCCCCTGATCCCTAGCTCTAGTAGGCATCGGGTTGGATACTAGTTCAAAGGGTGTAAAATATGACAATATAGGATTTATTAACCATTATATGAAATAAGACATGTTCATAGTATGGATCATCCATAAAAATCACTAATATATAATATAAACGAGAAAACAAAACCATTCCAAATTCATGTATAAAATAAAACAAATATAAATACAAGTCACCTAGGTAAAATACCCAAAATTTAAGATAAGAAGTGACACATTAATTGCAATGATCTGAGCTAGTATTGTCTAGCATAGTATATATGATCATATTAGAAACCTAAAATTGGTTTTTTATTCACAGGGTAAAAGTAATACTATATTAAGTTGGAAAAAATAATTCTATCATGCACATTCTAGAGAAGCATACTAATTCAACTATAAAAAATTATTCAAACTAAAAAACACATAAACATGTATTTTAACCATCCCAACCTCACCAAGGCATTACCACAAAGTGACACAAGGCATGTAATAATTTATATTGTAAATCACATCAATGATAGGGTAACCTGAACCAAATTAATAGTATTATTCCTCTCTCCCAATTTCGTATGTCCTATCACTCCTATCTCTTCCATATACTAGGCCACTTCACACTGGAACACACCTATTTTACACAACACATCCTGCACGGACACACATACGCCTCACAACACCTCCTGACTACAAACTCCAAGAACAAAAAACACATTGTTCTCGTACACACATGGCCCTCACAACCCCACACATAATATATCATAGAGACAAAACCTAGGAAATTGAACCACATCTCATCCTGAATATACTTTGGAAATAAACGACCTCTCCCACAAACACCTTGGATATCAAATCTCACTTGAAGACACAAGTTCCATAAACCACCATCTAATTCATAAAAATCCTCTATCAATCAATTAATGTGTCTTACATACCTCAAATGTAAGAGAGAGTGGAAAATTATGGGTACCATGCCATCCTTAAACCTAATCCGATGTTTGGTTAAACTACCATCATGTTACGGTGGGAGTGTTCGACACATGGTACTCATCATTAGATGGGATCATATAGAATTAAAAAATTCTATTAATATATATATTTGTCTGTCTATGTGTGTGATAAAAATCACACAAGTCCATCCTAGGGGTCCTTATACAAACCACTAACCCTAAATTTTTGCAACATTTCTTCTACCTTTAAATTCATAACTCCATACAAATAGAACACAAGCCACAAAAATCATTTCACATTCCTAACCAATTAATTTATCTATTTACATTATATTAGCCAAAAATAACCCAATCCATTCCAATATTAATTAAGAAATTATTTATTCTTTTTATCACTACTAGGAAATTATCATGAACTACACATATCATACCCTAGTGATATTCATTTCAGAAGGTGAATAGCCTTCATAAATTAAGGGGGTAGGACATTAAAAACACATTATACCATGAATTCATAATACAAGTGTAGAATTATTCATGTTAGGCATGTTAAAACTTGATACTTTTTACCCATACCAATCCCAATTTTAATTCTTAAAAGTCATCTTTTCGAAATCTCTATACCAACCCAGCCCCCCAACTCCTGACCACATCAATCAATATAATATAGAATAACATGTGTTGCATACCTACTATATTATCATACCATTCCCTTCACATCCCACTATAAAACCACCTTCCATAAAATTTCTCCACAGGTAAAAACCAAAAAAACAAATACAAATATGAAAACTTATAATTTTATAATTACATAAGAATATTTATCACATTCTAGTACTTTTATTTGGAGTCTTATCACATAAACAATAATCTAGGGGAAACCAATTCATTAGCCAAGTAGATGGGATTAGTTAATTTTTATTTTTATGGTGAAACCAAATAATCTCGAACAATTTCACAACCACAGAATATATATACAGTGAAAACAAAGACACAAACTAACAAAAATTTAAAAGGGTAAATTACCCCTTATAATCACAATATAACAAATAATGTTGAAGATGTAAAAATATGCATCTAAAATATAATATTCGTTTTTCAATTTCATTAAATGATTATTTATCATCTGTTAAGCTAAAATATCAATAATCCATAAAAAACATGACAAACCCGGTATTATATGATGAAAATTTGGGAGAAATGAAGGGAATACTTTTTCAAGAAGCATTCTAATTGTTGTGCATTATAGGGCGAAGAAGAATGCTCACAGGCCAAAATTGCACCAAAATAATTGCAATTCAACCTATACCACACCAGGGAGCCATAAAAAACTGATAACATACTCCAAACCAATGAAACACTACCGTAGTAGATACCCAAAATAAGAATGGAATAAAACCAACCATGGATGGGAGAAAACTCATCACATATCAACCAAAAATCTCTAATGAACTTCCACTGAGATCAAAATATCAAAGAGGTGTGAAAAAGGGATCGAAGGTCACCATGGGGAACCTGGGGTTCTCTAAAAATTTGATGAAAAATAATAAAAAAGAAATAGAATATAATTTTAGCTGATAATAATTTTTAAATCTTCATATGATTGGGGTATTACGAGACATGTAATCCAATTTCACTTCATTTAATACCTATCATATGTTTACATTGAAAAATATGTCATCTATTGATTTTATTTTAATTATTCATACCCAAAATATTAAAGGCCATTGAATCCTTCTTGACATTGTGTAAAATATATATACATCATCAATAATCCAAGACAAGTTGTGAAACTGAATTTCACATTATGTTGTCTTATTACTCGACATGTAATCTCCTAACTTCTAGAATTTGACCAACTATCTTCTCTAAACTCCACCTGAGCCTCTTCTAAACACATTTATAATGAAAAAATGGATGTGTAGCTAACCTGGAAGGCAAATATGATTTTATAAGATACCACACAAATGATTCCCTCCTTCCCTAATCCAAAAAATACATAGTAGGGAAATGGTTTATAACAACTAAATCGCGAGATAACTATCATAGATATTGTAATACATCAAATGATAACACCAAAAAATCCTTCTAAACCACCCAACCACAAACATCCCACAGGTCCTCATGACCAGGAGTCCAAAACTAAAAACTTTTTCCTCTAAGAAAACTGCAGTGCCACATGACCACTACAAAACTAATGAACCACTCCACCCCGAACACCCGAATTATGAAATTTCATCCTTGATGTTATGATAATATATACTCCAACAAACATTGACTCCCCCACATAGTTTTTATCACATATAAATTAACTAATCTTGATTAAGAATAAGGTCCCCCCATTTACATTTGATGTGAATTTGTCAAACATCGCACCAAGAAAATCATCAACTAAGGAAAATAGGTAATCTCATTAAACGATAAGGTCTCCAACATAACATCAAAATGAAAAACAATTAAATGGAAAAAACTCAAAACATATCCAGGTACTAGGAACGGATCTATGTCTCTCACTCACATGAACTCACTTTTTTGACACCATGCATCCACAACACACAAACCAAATGAATGATCCATCCACATAGGGACCTCTCTTGATGAGTATGGGTGTCTACCGGCTGATACAAAATTTTTTCCTCTTGCATGATATCCAACTCTTCCTAGTCAATGACATGGGAGTCCTCATGATGATATTGATTAACTTGAGAGACATGGAATACGTCATAGATCCTATATAACTATGGTTGTAATTTCAACCAGTATACCACCTCACCAACTTTCCTTAACACCTCTAAGTTTCTAGTAATCATAGGGGACATTTTACTCCCTCTGATTCCGAGGTCGAGGTAAATCCATCAACAACATTTGTTCCCCAACCATGAACTCCATGGACCTCCTTCTACGATCGACATACAACTTCATCCGGCCTTGTGCTATATTCATCAACTCAAAAACAAGTTGAACATATTTTGTCATGCTCTTTACCACATCTGGAAAAAAATAGCTATCTCCCCAAACTCTATCTAGAATAATGGTGAATGACATGAAATTCCATACACATCGTAATACATATCCATGCCAATAGATGAGTGGTGGTTATTTTTATAGGAAATCTCTTCCAAAATAATTTTTCAAACCCAAGATCCAAAAAATTTCAAGAAACACACTTAGAACATGTCATGGATCATATGGATTATATTTTTCATCATTCCATCTGTATAGGGGTGAAAAGTAGTGTTGAGGCTTCATTTTATACCAAAATCATGTTTCAATCCTCTTTAGTCCCATGAGGTAAACTGTGCATCTCGATCCAAGACAATGGATATCAAAACTCCATAAAACTACACCACATAATCCATATACATCTTATTTATGGAATACACTATACCTTAATCCTTAGTAACTAAGATGTGAGTTGGTTTCATCAACTGATCCATTATCACCCAGATAGAAACATATTCTTCATGAGCTCTGGGAAACCCTTTGAAGAAATCAATCTATATGTTATCCAATTTCTCCATGAGGACATCCAATGGTTGACATAAACTACCAGGAACATGATTCTCAACCCTTACCATCTAAAAAAAGCACTTTTCTACAAACTCTGGCATCACACGTTTCATCCCGTGCCACCCCAAACGGCATCCTCAAGCCATGATACATTTTAAAAATTCTCGGTTTTACTGAAATTAGTGAGTAATTAAATTCAAAAAGGAATTCAACATTCATTTCTACCAAAACTAACAATCATTCATGAAACAACATCTAGTTATGACTATATTTGCACCATATTCTGGAGCATCTCCATGAAAAATATGATCACACATCACCTCTACCTTTATGTCTCCCCACATAGTCTCCACCTAAAGTATCCTAGAAAATTGCACCATCATCTGAAATGAACAAACATTACCACTAATAACACTTTTATCTAATTTCAAGGATCCAACCTCTAATATCTCTCCCATGAATCTATAGATCCCCAATCAACCTCTTTATAAAACATTCATCTCAATGATTCATCCATAACACTTCCCTTTCGTGAGGAGTTTGTTATCTCAAAATCATATTCCTAATGAAATTCTATCCACCCCTGCTATCATAGAATCCGACCACCCATGAAAAAGATGTACCTCAAAATATTGTACACATGAATACCATTATGTGCACACCAATGAGGTAATGCCTCCATAACTTCAGAACGAAGCCAAAAACAACTAGTTCTTGGCCATGGATTGAAATATATTGCTCATTGAGACATAACTTATTGGGTCCATAACTCATAATTTCTCATCGCTGCATCAACACCCATCCCAATACCAAATGAGAAGGGTCAAAAAACACCTCAAAAATCACACCTACCTCTGGAAACTGGATCACCATAGCAATAAAAAAAATTCCCTTTTAGGCAACTGAATGCTACCTGAGACTAATTACATCATGTAAAAAATTGTTCCATCTTTATACAATCCATTACTGATGATGTATCTTAGTAGAAATAGGGTACAATCTTTTAACTATAGACCATGAGACCAAGTAAATAGTTAATCTCTGCCATGATCTTGGGTTATTTCTAGAAAAACCAATTTCACCTTAATTGGGTTTACTTCCATACCTAGAAGAGAGACCACATGCCTAAGGATATTCACCTATAATGCCCAAAACTATGACTTGAACATCATTCCATAGAGGTGCTGGTGTTGAAGGTCATGAAATATACTTATGAGATTATCAGATTGCTCCTCCTCTCACTTCATATAGAATAAGTTGTAATAAATGAATACGATGAAAACCAAGTCATGTTACTCATAGAAGATAGATTTAAAATGTACCATGAACACAAGCAGTGCATTCTTAAAATAGAATGAAATGACTATAAACATTAAGTGCCAACACCTTCATCTGAAGAATTTCTTCATGATATCACCATCCTTCACCATCATCTGGTGATATCCAGATCATATATCAATCCCAGAAAACCAACTCACCCCTCTTAGCTGGTCAAAGAGATCATATATTATTAAGATAAGTATTTTATTTTTACTATTACCTAATTCACCCTCCAATATTCATTACACAACCTCAAAATACGATCTTCCTTCATGGTGAACAACACTGGAGCACCCCTATGGTGACTGTAGTCTTGATTAAACCATTATACATCATATCTTGAATCTGAATCCTCAACTTCCACAACTAATAATGATCCATATGATAAGGAGTCATCAAAATCTGAAGAGCACTTTGCTACATGTCTGTCCTGAAATCAATATAACATCGAGGGGCTTGTGTCCCAAACTCATTCGAAAAACATCATGGAACTACCCAACGACCATGGGAAACACTAACATATCAGTTTCTATTGATTTCCCTAACATATCAACCATCGTGGAATAAAGGGTATCTACACGACGATTTTCCACCAGAAAACCCCTCTCCCAAAAAAAAACCATATGTCTGCTATACACATACAAATACATGATTCCCATCTAGAAGATGACGATAACAACATGAATAGAATAAAACTAGTCAATGGGGATGAGCATATAGTATGGATAAATTTTTCAAAATAAAGATCCCCATGGTACTGATGTAGTCCAATCATCTGTAAACACCCTCAACAATCATCAAAATGACTGGTCTCACATTCAACTGTCATAGTCATCACCAGGGGAATGAGAAGCCTCATTATGTATAGTCTAAAATAATTGGATAAATATGGTACATCCAATTAGTGTGATGCTCCTGAATCATACAAGTCACAATCATGTGTACTGGAAAAAGTTATTGTACCTCTGATGTTCTCTGGCTCTTCTAGAACACGTTCCTCCATTACTATAATTGACCATACCCAGATCTTCTTCCTCTATACGAAAGACCAACTCCATGGACACACTCGGGATAATGTTCATGAATATGAGGAACATTCTGAGGTCAGACTCTACCAGCTCAATCTTCAAATGGGGGAGAGAAATTCTAATACCCCTGCTATATAAATGGTATTACTGTATGTTATTGATGTCAATAGCGGTATAGCTTCCCATATCCACTAAACTATGCTCCAAAAACTAATAGGCACCAGTATTTGTAATGACCACATACACCACAAAAAAACAAAATGGAACAAATCCCCCAAGAAAATCATGGAAACCATTGGAAAACGTTGTCTGAAAAGGATGCTACTGAGGATGACTCCATGCTCATTGAAACCTCAATGGTCCGGGGATCTTCGACCATCCAATGACAACACATCATCTAGAATAACACCATTGGATTCCCTATAAAAGTATATCTCCTAATGATTGCATCTGCTCGATATCATCAACGTTCTTCTAATCCTCTATATATGTTGACAATATAAAATGATTTACAAAATACTTCATGGAATGATGAACGGACTCCTCAATATTTCTCACACAAGTCTATTTATTTGGAAAATGGTGGGGAAAAAGATAATTTTCATGAACTTGATTCCCATATCCCACACTAACATGATCTCTTGGTGATGAGAAATAAGCTCCTTTTACTTTTATACCATCATGGATGATGAAAGGAACTCTTCCTAGATCTCCTCCTAGATGTCAACCAACAAATATTTTTCCTCCTTCCACACTACCAGATATAGCATCTACCACTAATTTGTAGCTTCCCACATCTCACTAACTACCACTGTGACCCAGTAATCCAAGGGGGTCAAGATAAAACTAAAATAAATATCCAAATCCTTTATTCAACTCTCTATCTAAATATATAAAACCCTTCTATTGTTCTTCCCCAAATCATGTCACTTGAAAGGGCACAACGTCCTATGCCACTAGTCATCCACCTTAACTAGATCAACCCAATATTGATCAACCAGATCACCATCTCAAATCCACTAATACCAAAGACAACTGTAGATGGCGACCAGGATCCAATAGTGTATGGAAAAATAAATTCCATACCCTGAGTAGTATAAAATTTTAGTAATATTTATTTTAATACATTTCATTCATTTTATACATATTAACCTTTCAAAAACAACCTAATTTAAAACATAAATCTAGTCATTAGGATCCATGTACGTCTATTATGACTCTACATTTCAAGTAGGTCCATATTACATTCCAATTCAATAATCTCAGAAAATGTGCACTAGATTATGGGGGCACTAAAATTCATAATCCTAGGAGGACTCTCTGGACCCTGTCTAGTACCAAAGCCAACTAGAAATATTTCCATGATATCCTATGCAATCCCCAATGTCAATAACTTCGTCTCCATCTTGTCTATCAACTGCCACATTTGATTAAAATATTCCATGACCCACCCCGTTAAAATATACCAATCCTCGAATGGAAATGAAGAATGAAAGATAATGACCCCTAAGTCCATCCTCTCATAGGCCATAAGTTAGAGACTAGTAGTAATGGTTTACAAATCACATAATATCGGTGACATTTTCGATAATAAGAAAAAGGATAAGGAGATATAATGAATAATACAGAAACAAATCATAGATGTAATATAAAATTAAAACCCAATCCATCAAACATGCATGTATAAAATATAATTTATACAAATACAAGCCCCCATCAAAAAATAAACAAATATAAAGAAAACCAACAACATGAGAAATGTAAGGATCCAAGCTAGTATGGTGTTTCAGAGTCCGCATAATCCTCATGGAATCCAGAATGCAGTTTTGAATATGTTGGGTGAGAATACATGTATACATATTAAGAAAACCATAGCCTCTTGTGGACATGAGAAAGAAGGATGAAAATGATCCTGTGAGAAAATAGAAGAACCAAACAGCACATAAACAGGTATACTAAACATTCCAACCTCACCATGGTATGTTCACTAAGGAACACAAGCCCAAAAACATATTATATATTAAGACACAACACTAATAGGATAATCAAAACCACATTCCCACTGGTATGTTGATCTCTCCCAACATTAAAGTTCATGGCACGTATATTCCTTTCGTATACCACACCACATCTCGCACGCACACACATGAGTCTCACAAAACATACTGTCAGGACAAACCTAGGCCTCACAACACATCCAACCACAGAAACTTTGGACTCACAACATACCCTCCCCAGACACACCTAGCCCTCAACACCCAACACATAATATATCATATTGATAACACCTAGGAAGGTACATCAAATCTCATCTCGAAGAAACTAGGAAAAAAACCACCTCACCCACAAAGAACTATGCTATCACATATTTCTCTATGAAACTTTGGTAAAAATACACCATATAAAGACCTAAAATACCTACAAAAGTCAAAAAAAATTCAATTCCTACCTATCTTAGTAGAGAGTGCACAAAAGGGAGAGTACCCAACCATTGGTACTCCTCACCAGATGTTTGAAAAAATACCCATCTGTGACGATGTGGGTGTTCAACACATTATGATAAACATGGGTGGAGTGCTTATAGAAATCACAATAGAATAAATATATATACATATATTATACCAGGAAAACAATAAAAACCTTTGGTTCCCTAGATAAACAACCAAACCACAACAATTGACACCGTTGTTTCTACCTATTGTTACTTAACTTCACACAAATAGAACACAAACCACAAAACCCATTTCATATTATTGATAAATATAGTTAACCACTTCCATTCCATTATCAAAACCAACCCCATCCATTACATTATTTTATTAAAAAAATTCTATTAATTCCATCAATATTAGGAAAGTATCAGATACTAAACATATCAAGAAACATTGTAACAATAATTTTAGAATGTCAATAACCCTGATAAATTGAGATTATTTCACATTAAAGACACATTGTAACATAACCTTTTGATACAGGTGTAGATTTCGACATGTTACTCATGGAGAAACATAGGGAGAATAACTTCTTCCAATCACTATTGTTCATCTTCAAAAAAATCCCTCCAAAACCAGTATACCAGCACAAAAAAACCCTAACCTACAATCACAACCAGAAACAAAATATAGGAAACCAGTTTCCCAACCCTATTGTTTGATAATTTATATCAAATCACAACCCCAATATACAACCACATTCCATCCATATTCTCAACAATTTCAAACCCCATTAAATCAAACATAAAATAAATCTTTAACAATTTACACTTTCAACAAAACATTTATCACGTTATGCTTATTTTGTTTGGGGATTTAGCACAAAAACAAAAATCATGTAGAAGACAATTCATTATCCATGTTTATCTAGTAATAAATTTTTCATTTTTAGAGTGTAACCAAACAATATCCAACTATGAAAAACCACAGAATGTGTATCTAGTGAAAGAGAAGCCCCAAAATACCACAATTTCAATCGGTGTGCTTAGATTTTATGATCACAATATCACAAATAATATCAAATATCTTAAAAAATTTAGATGAAACCACATTTACCATTTTCAAATCCATTATCTGATTCATTATCATCATTTATTCTTGCACAACCATTGACCATAGAAAAAATGAGTAAACCCCCTCTAACATAATGAAAATTAAGCAAAAATGAAGTGATTCCTACGTAAATGAAGATTTCCAATTGTTGTGCACTGCTAGGTGAATAAGAACACTCATGAACCACAACCACACCATGAAAATTGCAGATCAACCTATAATGCACCATCGATCCCTAAAAACAAACCCAAATTATTACCCAAAATGAATGAAATGGAAAAAAATAGATCCAATGAAATGGAATAAAAGAAAATAAAAAAAATTAAGGCATATAACTCACCACAGATCATCCATGGATCACCAATAAAAATCCACTGAGATCAAGTAACGCCCCGACCATAGTTACCCAGAGTCGGTGCATTACTTCGTAACATTGGCATGATCACAAGAAAGATCAAATCTCGAAAGAATGATTGGTTTAGTAGCCTTGGAAACACTAGATATATTCATAAGGTTTACATCACATCATAAGGTGAAAAACTACTACACCAACATATTGTCTCCATAGTCCACACTATTATCTCGTCATAATATCCCATCAGGTCATTTATAATTTACTTCTTCACATCCTGGGAAAAATAAAAAATAGAAAAGGTGTGAGCTCAAATTCCCAGTAAGAATAACAATATAGCGGTAACCTTCATAAATAAGAATAAACATTTATGGAAATGTATAAATAAAACAAAAGCCTTTTAAACTTGAACATCAACATAGTATGGAAAAAACAAAATGAAATAATGCCATTTACTTATTCACATGGATATTCTACTAATCGAATAATCACATGCAATATCAATAAACACTTTCATAATGATGGAATGAATAATTCCAGACTATCAAAACCACATAACCAAGGCCTCGTGCCAAGACTACAAATAATATTTTGCCAAGGCCTTGTTCCAAGACACTACTTTGTCCCATGAGACCTACCGATGCATCGAGGAGCAATAGCGGGCTCCACCCGTCACTTAATAATTCCAATGCATTCCCATATGAAAAGGTTTAAACATAACATAAACATTCGTATTAAAACTAGCATACTAAATGTCAATATTTTCACCATAAACCATGAATGGTATAAAAATTTCACATCTACAGTCAAACATATCACAAAACCTCAAATATAATATAGAAGTTTTGTATCATAATAAATAAACCTAAAATAAGCTTAAAATCCATCAAAGGATGTTGACATAGATGAAATCAAAACTATTTGAGAGAAATATCTATTTTCTCAAAATCATTGAAAAGTCAGACATTTATAAAGGAAGTAATTTAAAAGATATTTTTGGATCAAAGTGTCCCATACCACTTTGAAACTTTTGAAAATAAATATCATTTCAAAACCTTCATGTCCATATAAGTAAATCCTTTAAATCATTTTGAAAACATTGACATTAATTAAAAATATTTAGAAAGATAAATCTTTAAAACATTTAAAATTATGATCTTGATAAAGAGTACCTGTCAAAAATTCTTAAAACATTCATTTTGAAATAATTTAAAAGTCACATAATTATAAAATAAAACATTTACTTTGAAAATATTCTTATAATCTTGTAAGGGAAGCTTTGACGATTTTATAACGGTGGTAAATAGCCGCACCCGCAGTATAAGTTAAAAAAACATTCTTACCTTAAATTTGTCGAAAGGTAAAAAGTGCTTTGTTTGGAAAACGATGGAAAGATTACTTTAAAAACACATAAGGGATTAAATGAATTTAACCCATATTCTATGTAAATAGTAAAAATGTTTTGAAATACATTTTGAAGAAACATGGATGTAGATGATAAAGAGATCCCAGTAGATAATTGCGTATAAACAACCTCGGATAATGAAGAGATTGTGAAATAAACCCTTACCTTGTACTTTTCCTTGGTTGAGGGTCGGTTAAACTCCTGTATAATGGTGAAATAATTTTTATTAAATTATACAAGAATCATATATATTAATATGATATCATATATGATCTTTTAACATTGCTTGGTTAATAATATCTTAGTATTATCGTCATTTCGGGTGTTAACTTACTCGTTTTCTTTTATGTGTTTTGTACGTAAGCCATGTTTGTCATGTATAGGTTGTATCTTATTCATATCCATAATGATATCAAGTCCTAAAACATTATTTTTAAATCATCAAATGATAATTATACTTGAATGGATACGATGTAGAATGAATCTCATGACGTTCGTGGAGACGGTAGTCCGTACGTACGCACGAGCGACAATATCATTCTTTTGATATTAAAATAATATATAATTGGATAGTATATCATATATACATAATCATTATCATGTTATATTTTTTATTTATATGAGTTACACATCATTATTATACCCATCCAAATAATAATATATTGAATAACAATTACACCACGACATGGAGACGGTAAGCCGTACGTACGCACGTATGGTGACATGTTATTAAAAGGGTGGATAGAATATTGAATATGGTTGTACCATATTTATAATAACATCACAGAATATATAAGATACTGGATTTATTATTTGAGAATGGTCATAACAAAGAAGGAATATGTGGAAGAAGAAAGGAACTTGAAAAAGGGTGGTGAAATCATTACCTCTTATTTGGGTTCTTCCTTTTGATTTGATCAAAAGGGCTCCTTATGTTGGCTTTTTGACTAAAAGAAGGCCTCTCAGATGACGTTAGGGACGTTTAGAGAGTATTTGGGCATAGTTTTGCTGATCCAAAAGGCTTTGATAGTGTCAAGTAATGAGAAGGGGGAGTGCCCTTTTATAAGAGGGGTGAGGGGTACCTTTTGAAAAGCTAGAAATATTAATTTATAATAAATTCATATTCGATTTATAATGGCTCAAAAGTTGATTATTCAAATATTAAGGTTGGGATAGGTCAAAAAACATTCAACCAATAGAATTTAGATAGGTTTGGGTTACTATATTAACCTTATCTTTTAGTTTTAACTCTTAGTTAATTAGTTTGACATTTACCATGTCACTTTGTATTTTTTAATTATATAGTTAATAAACTTACTATATACATCCAAAAGACCCCCAAGTGGTCCATTAATGATACACCTATCACGATATAAGTCTCGTGGCCGAAACTTAGATTTTTAAGAATTTAATATCAATTAATAATATAATACTTGTTTTAAAAACTCTTTTATGTCAATTTTGACACTATTCAATAGTTGATTTTTGTGAAACTTATAAAAGAATTATTACTTATAAAAAAGTCAATTAAATAAACCCTAATATGTCATATTATTCTAGAAAATTATTTTATTTCATTAAAAGTCTCAAATTATATTTATTTGGGTATTTATAATATCAATTATTTTAATTTTTTACTATTATGATAATTTATGCATCATCATTGTGTCATAAATAAATTAAGTTATATAATGCCTAAAAATTATAAATAAACTATAATTATGTATGAAATCTATTTATATTTCAAATGAATATTAATATTCTAAAATCCAACATATATAACCATATATAAAAATTGTTTTTCTAAAAGATATATCCTTGTGTCTTTTTTGTATTCATTTTAACTTAATTAAAATAAACTGTCCCTATCACTTACAAATGGCACCATGGGGTCCCAAAATAGACCGAAAGATGCCCATGGTCGAACATGTATAAACCAATAAGGTTAAGACACGTTTTAGGGTAATTTGTTATTATTATAATATTAATTTTTAACCCTTATTTACCCGATTTACCCTTTAACCATGGTAAATAAAATATTTACGGAAGTAATTATTCAAAATGTCTAAGAATAAAATTTACCTATTTACACAATTTGAACATCCTGATACCAAATATGGAATCCATTTTTCCAAATTCAAAACACAGAAGTGGCAGAAATTAATTTAAAATTAATTCCCACTGTCAAAATAAAAAGCGTGTTTTTAAGATATAATAACTATCAAAAGATTGATACTTGTTTATGTTCGGTTTAATTGTAAAATTATGTCCAATGAACAAAATTGTATTAAATGGTAAAGATATATTCAAAATATACTTTAAAACCACTAAAATTAATAATTTACCAATATAAACTATTTCGATTAAAAAAGTTGTTTTTAATTAAAATTTAGTAATTTTCACTATTCATCAAAATATAAGTGTTATCTGAAAAGTTCCAAAATTTCACCCTAGGCTACATTCAATATTCAGAATCTAAAAATGAACTCCATTTTGAAATATAAAATATATATATTTTCAAAAATTAGGTATTACTATTCATAACAGTTATTTGATTGGTTGTGGTGTCTATTAGAACTCGAAGTTGCGTGCAACACATGCTACTGTATTATTCAAAGGAAAGCATACTGTGGAAGCTGGGGATGTTTCATTTTAAATTTTTGATGTCCTCATTTAGTAAAAAAGTATAAAATATTGTATTTAATAAGGGTTCACTATTAAATGTTGGTAAAAGTGCAAAACTGAAAATGTAGTTTTTCTTACATTATGTCTAAGAAACTCATAATATGAATTCTAAAATTATAATGATTAAATAAAGTTTAAAATTTAGTTAATACTATTCATAACGTCTTTTTAATGGCTTGTTTGGTAATTCATGGTGCGATTGAACTCAGTGTTGCGTGTAGTGAAGTTATTGAATTATTTGGAAGAAATAACACACCATAAAATCTTGGGGTGTTACATTCTCCCCTACTTCAATAAATTGCATCCTCGCAATTTGAAATTGTTCTTCGAAAATAAAAGGTTGAAAATAGAAAATATCTTTGTGGTAAAACCCTTATCAAAAATTGGGTTACTAAAATGTAGTCTTAATATGTGGAAAAGAGAAATGAAAGAGTCGCCACAAAATTCTGATCACAATTATGAGAACATTGGTGGAAATTAGAGACATATAATTGGAGGAAAACATAAATATTTATAGGTAGTGATTGAGGTCATCAATCAAAAAAAAATTTAAAATTGAGGTCCTTAAATTCATCAATCTATGATGATTTGAAATACAATCGGTTCAACAAAACATAGGGTATTAGGATAACATAATTCTGGTTTTAGGATTCCTTAAATAAAGTATATGAATTAATTTCTTCATAGAATAAGAGAAGAAGAAAAAATATATTCTTGACAAGTAGAGTTCCATCCTTTAACTAATTTCAACCATAGACTCATCTTTCACTCAAAATATAATAGAAATTAAAAATAATATTCTATTTATCCTATTCGTATAGGGTTAAAAAATTAATTTATAATTCAACTAGAAGAACCATTAAAAAAACGACATTCTTCAATCCAAGACATCATGTGGGTCAGTGGTAGGTGATACACCCTTGTCGCCCTTCGGTTGTGGGTTCAAGTCTCGCGGCCTTGTCGGACGCGATGGGTTTCCGCCCGACCTCCGGGTTGTCCTTTTATGGAAATCCAAAATAATCCAAACTACAACTATCAAAAATACTTCAGTCCAAAATTTATATGGAAGTTAAACACAATAAAGATCCTTTTTTCCACGTAATAACATGTGAACATCTTCATCATGTATTCTTTTAAAACACTGCAACATCCTGAATTACCATAAAACCTTATTGATTGCATTCATGATCCCTTATTCTTTAAGGAATAATAGATATACTCCTTCAATCCAAAAATGTTTTAAACCCCAACAATTATTGAATATACTAATCATTAATCAGTTTCAAGGTAGTCAAGAATATCCAATATAATTTATCCAAATCAACCATGTATTATTCCAAAATCACTACCTCAGTATCAAAACTATATTATGGTTTATCATTCTCTCAACCATATATTTTCCAAAAATTTATCCTGCTATTGAGTCGCTTTTCTTTGTTCCACACAATCTCAAGTCCTTAATGAAATAGTACTGCAGTACAATCCTTATATAATCCATAATTATAATAACAAGTACATTGTTGATACAACACTCAATTGACATAATCATCATAAGAACTCTAATCATTCCTCTTCATCTGTATTAGTATCATAACTTGATTATTCTCTAATATCATCATCTGCGGCATAGTCTGATGACTGGGACATAGGTTCGCGTAGTGTCCAAACTCCTTGAAAATGAAGCATTGTACATTTGAAACAATTTTCTTACCCTTGAAGTAACGTACTTTGTTCCATTTTCCTCCACACTTATAACAAACTCCCATTCCTTTCAGCAAGTTCCAGGGTGTTTCTTCCCACAATTATCACATATGGGAAAATTCTTCTTTTCCCTCTTCCCTTTATCCATATTTCTCCCATCCATCCTTTTTTCTCTTGCTTCCCTTCAAAGACATATGACTCAGTAAACTCTTTACTTATCTTATCAACACATGATATTATTTATTCATATGATGATAATTCATGGGAGACTATTTCTCTTTTAAATTCTGGCTTAAGAACATGAAAGATATGATCCTTCTTTCTCTTTGGATCATGTGCATTGCTGGAGTTCTCATTCCTTCTACTGGGTGCCATTTCTAAACAATGACATACACTAGATTAGTTTGTGAATAAAAATACCTAATCCCAAACTTGTAAAACACATAAAATAAATTAAATAGATTATATATATTATCAATAATCATAAAAATGTCTCTTTTGAGGAAGTATGTACTCATAAACCCTTCATAATGGTTTGTAAAGAAAATGAGAATTATCCTAAGCATATCCTCTGGAAGTGTCGTAACCAAGAGTGCAGCAAGGCCCGTTGTCATGTACCAGTTCCCGTTCGAGTCCAGATCAAAGCGGTGTTTTCGGGTATTACCCCTAGATACATCTGTGCCAGAGCCACCTCTACCTGCTCATATCAAGACAGGGATATATTGCTCGGAAAACTCACAAAATCTCTACAATACCAAAATTCTAGGAAGTTATTCTATAAAAATCCTCAAAATACATCTTAAATATATGTGCCCTAATCTGAGTTTATCTAAATCTAGCTTCCAAGGTTTGTACTAAACTTCTTCTGATACCAACTATAACGCCCCAACCCCAGTTACCCAGAGTCGGTGCATTACTTCGTAACATTTGAATGATCACAAGAAAGATCAAATCTCAAAAGACCGATTGGTTAAGTAGACTTTTAAACACTAGATATACTCATAAGGTTTACATCACATCATATGGTGAAAAACTACTACAACAACATATTGTCTCTATTGTCCACACTAATATCCCCTCATAATATCCCTGATGGACATTTATAATTTACTTCTTCACATCCTGGGAAAAATAATACATAGAAAAGGGGTGAGCACAAATGCCTAGTAAGGATAACAATATAGCGGTAACTTTCATAAATAAGAATAAACATTTAAGGAAATGTATAACTAAAACAAAAGCCTTTTAAACTTGAACATCAACATAGTATGACAAAAACAAAATGAAATTATTCCATTTACTTATTCACATGGATATTCTACTAATCGAATAATCACATGCAATATCAATAACCACTTTCATAATGATGGAATGCATAATGCCAGACTATCATAACCACATAGCCAAGGCCTCATGCCAAGACTACAAATAAGATTTTTCCAAGGCCTTGTGCCAAGACACTAATTTATCTAATGAGACCTACCGATGCATCGAGGAGCTATAGCGGGCTCTACCCATCACTTAATAAGTCCAATGCATTCTTATATGAAAATTTTTAAACATAACATAAACATTCGTACTAAAACTAGCATACGAAATGTCAATATTTTCACCATAAACCATGAATGGTATAAAAATAACACATCCACAGTAAAACATATCACAAAACCTTCAATATAATATAGAAGTTTTGTATCATAATAAATAAACTTCAAATAAGCTTAAAATCCATCAAAGGATGTTGACATAGATGAAATCAAAACTATTTGAGAGAAATATCTCTTTTCTCGAAATCATTGAAAAGTCACACATTTATAAAGGATGTAATTTAAAAGAGATTTTTGAATCAAAGTGTCCCATACCACTTTGAAACTTTTGAAAAGAAATATCATTTCAAAACCATCATGTACATATAAGTAAATTGTTAAAATCATTTTGAAAACATGGACATTAATTAAAAATATTTAGAAAGATAAATCTTTAAAACATTTAAAATTATGATCTTGATAAAGAGTACCTATAAAAAATAATTAAAATATTCATTTAGAAGTCATTTAAAAGTCACATAATTATAAAATAAAACATTTACTTTGAAAATATTCTTATAATCTTGTAAGGGAAGCTTTGACGATTTTATAACGGCGGTAAATAGCCGCACCCACCGTATAAGTTAAAAAAACATTCTTACCTTAAATTTGTCTAAAGGTAAAAAGTGCCTTCTTTGGAAAATGAAAAAACGATTCCTTTAAAAACACATAAGGGTATAAATTACTTTAACTCATATTCTTTGTAAATAGTAAAAATGTTTTGAAATACATTTCGAAAAAAAAACATGGATGTGGATGATAAAGAGATCCGAGTAGATAATTGCATATAAACAACCTCGGATAATGAAGAGATTGTGAAATAAACTCTTACCTTGTACTTTTCCTTGGTTTAGGGTAGGTTAACCTCCTGTATAATGGTTAAATAATTGTTATTAAAATATAAATGAATCAAATATATTAATATGATATCATATATGATCTTTTAACATTGCTTTGTTATCAATATCTTAGTATTATTGTCGTTTCAGGTGGTAACTTACTCGTTTTCTTTTATATGTTTTGTTATGTAAGCCTTGTTTGTCATGGATAGGTTGTATCTTATTAATATCCAGACTGATATCAATTACATAAACATTATTTTTAAATCATCAAATGATAATTATACTTGAATGGATACGATGTAGAATGAATATCATCACGTTCGTGGAGACGGTTGTCCATACGTATGCACGAGCGTCAATATCATTCTTTGGATATTAAAATAATATATAATTGGATAGTATATCATATATAAAGAATCATTATCATGTTATATTTATTATTTACATGAGTTACAAATCATTATTATACCCATCCAAATAATAATATATTGAATAACAATTACACCACGACGTGGAGACGGTAAGCTGTACGTACGCACGTATGGTGACATGTTATTCAAAGGGTGGATAGAATACTGAATATGGTTGTACCATATTTATAATAACATCACAGTATATATAAGATACTGGAGTTATTATTTTAGAATGGTCATAACAAAGAAGGAAGAAGTGGATGAAGAATGGAACTTGAAAAAGTGTGGTGAAATCATTACCTCTTCTTTGGGTTCTTCCTTTTGATTTGATCAAAAGGGCTCCTTAAGTTGTATTTATGACTAAAGAAGGCCTCTAGGTTGAATTGAGGGAATTTTAGATAGTATTTGGGAAGATTTTGGCCGAACCAAAAGGATTTGAAGGTGTGAAGTAATGAGAAGGGGGAGTGCCGTTTTATAAGAGGGGTGAAGGGTACCTTTGGAAAAGCTACAAATATTAATTTATAATAAATTCATATTCGGTTTCTAATGGATCCAAAGTTTATTATTCAAATTTTAAGGTGGGGATAGGTCGAAAACCATTCAACCAATAGAATTTAGACTAGTTTGGGTTACTATATTAACCTTATCGTTTTGTTTTAACAGTTAGTTAATTAGTTTGACATTTACCATGTCACTTTGTATTTTTATATTATATAGTTAATAAAAATACTATATACAGCCAAGAGACCCACAAGTGGTCCATTAATGATACAAATATCATTATATAAGTCTCTTGTCTTAACCATAGATTTTTTGGAATTTAATATCAATTAATAATATAATACTTGTTTTAAAAACACTTTTATGTAAATTTTGACACTATTCAATAGTTGACTTTTGTGAAACTTATAACAGAATTATTACTTCGAAAAAAACAAGTAAATAAATCCTAATATGTCATATTATCCTATATAATTAGTGTAATTCATTAAAAGTCTAAAATTTTATTTATTTGGGTATTTATAATATCAATTATTTTAATTTTTTACTATTATGGTAATTTATGCATCATCATTGTGTCATAAATATATTAACTTATATAATGTCTAAAAATTATAAATAAAATATCATTATGAAGGAAATCGTTTTAGCTTTCTAATTAATATTTATAGTCGAAAATAAAACATATATAACCCTATTTAAAAATTGTTTTTCTAAAACATATATGCTTGTGTCATTTTTTTATTCATTTTAACTGAATTAAAATAAAGTGTCCCTATCACTTACAAGTGGCAACATGGGGTCCCAAAATCGACCCAAAGATGCCCATGGTCGAAAATGTATCAAAAAATAAGGTTAGGACATGTTTGAGGGTAATTTTGTATTATTATAATATTATTTTGGAACCCTTATTTACCGGATTTACCCTTTAACAATGGTAAATAAAATATTTACCGAAGTAATTATTCAAAATGTCTAAAAATAAAAGTTACCTATTTACACATTTTGAACATCCTTATTCCAAATATGGAATCCATTTTTCCAAATTCAAAACACATAAGTGACAGAAATTAATTTAAAATTAATTCCCGCTGTCAAAACAAAAAGCGTGTTTTTAAGATATAATAACTGTCAAAAGATTGATACTTGTTTATATTCGGTTTAATTGTGAAATTATGTCCAATGACCAAAATTGTATTAAATGGTAAAATATATTCTAAATATACTTTAAAACCACTCAAATTAATAATTTATCAATATAAAGTATTTTGATTTAAAAAGTTGTTTTTAATTAAAATTTAGTAATTTTCACTATTCATCAAAATATAAGTGTTATCCGAAAAGTTCCAAAATATCACCCTAGGATAAATTCGATATTCCGAATACAAAAATGAAGTCCATTTTGAAATATAAAATATATATATATTCAAAAAGTATGTATTACTATTCATAACGGCTAGTTTGATTGGGTGTGGTGTGTGTTAGAAGTTGAAGTTTCGTACAACACACGCTACTGTATTATTCGAAGGAAAGCATACCGTGGAAGATTGGGATGTTTCATTTTAAATATTTGATGTCCTCATTTAGTCAAAAAGTTTAAAATATTGTATTTAGAAAGGGTTCACTATAAAAAGTTGGTGAAAATGCAATACTGAAAATGAATTTGTTCTTACATTATGTCTAAGAAACACATAATATGGATTCTAAAATTATAAGGATTATATAAAGTTTAAAATTTAGATAATACTATTCATAACCTCTTTTGAACAGATTTTTTGGTAAATGATGGTGCGCTTGAACTCGGTGTTGCGTGTAGTGCAAGTTATTGATTTATTTTGAAGAAATAACACACTATGAAATATTGGGGTGTAACTGATCAATGGATTTTAGAGGGTTGCAGAAGGGATAAAAAATGATTGGGGAGCCTATGGTTTTCCAAAAATTAGAGGAAAATTAATTTGTTGATGAATGTGTAAAATTTTGACTGAAATTAAATTTAATAAATGCACATGATGAGTGTATTACATGAAATGTAATCCACTTTCACATCATGTAACAGTTGGGTTTCTGCTTTCACCGAAACACATGTCTCATCTTCTTTAATTTATTTTTTTGAACCCTAAAATATTACTTTCCATTAAACCCTTCTTCATGAAGAGTAAAATATATATACATCAGGAAACCTCCATGACAGTTTATGAAATTGAATTTCACACCATGTATTCTAGTTACACAAAGTGTGTTCTACAAACATACATCCTTTAGTAATCAAACATCTATTGACCCCCAAGAAGAGTCCTTCGATCACCTGCAATAACCTAAAATGCATAAGATATTTAATGAAAATATTGTTCATAGAGATAGTTGGTCATCTATACTATTGAATGATGATTCAATATTCCTTATGGATTGAATGAAATAATGTAAAATTTTATATTTCAATTTCATAATAATTCTTATTTAATATATATCAAATATTTATATTAAAAACCCATTATTACGTTCCATGTAAAGAAACAATGAATCACATCACTTCGTGAGATGGTAATACTCTATATAGACTAGTGGAGTAATCATATTCGCTTTGAATAGAATGTATGAAGGTATTAGTGATAAAAAATAATTAAATATACTACTATCATATGTAAAAAATATAAACATTTAATCGATCATTATAAATATTATTTGGATATGGTGATGGAATATGAATAACGTAGGTTTACGAGGTAGTTGTCTTCTATATATAAAAATGATGATTTTAAATCACATTTTATATAATATGAGATCGTTTTAGGTCATTCCTTTTACATAACAACATATAAGTATATATAGAAAAATTATCGGAGGATATCATCATGTTTTAATCAGAATATATGGATTTGGAGGAATAATTAAAATAAAACTCTCAATTAGTAATAATTATTCATATTCTATATAATAAAATTTTTTTTTACAAATTTTATATATAATAGTGGAAAATTTTAATTTATAATTAATTCCATAGTCATGAAAAGAAAGTGGTTTTCCAAAGAGAAAATGTTCAAATTTTTAAAAAGATTTATTTTAATTATTCAATATGAAAATGTTTCAATGAATATAAATTGGTTTAATTAATATCTAAATGAGATAACTCTATATTTAAGCCCATTTTATAAAATTTAATTGTAATGTTCATTAAATGAGAATTTATTTTCCAGTAAAATCATGCAATTTTCACTATTCACTAGAAAAATAATCCATTATAAAAATTACAAAAAAATTATATTAATATTATTTTAACACAAATATTTCAAAAATAAAGTTTATTTTTATAAATCCAACTTTTTTTAATTTTAAAATATAATTTTATAATTTATTAAAAAATGAAAAAAAACATGTTTTTTAGAAATATGTATTTTCGAAAAAAATATAATGACATATTAAAAATAAGTACATATTAGTCAATTTTAAATCAAATTTGATAAATTATACATAATATGTATGAATTATTCATTACTATTCATAGCCCTCTATTTTATGGCTAAATTATAAAAGTTATTTTAAAATAATAATATTAATAACATAGCATTGTTTATTAATACTCTATTTTGCATGTTACAAAAGTTATAAAAATTAACTTTTTAAAAATAAAATATAATTCATAAAATCATTGGGCATTACATTGTGATCCCCTTAAGATGATTATCTCTATAATATTTTCTCGTGATGAAACAAACCAATGAGGATACAGATTCCAATTAATTTCATCAAGTTTCAACATAGTTTATTCAAATTGATGGTTTCACCACAAAACATTGACTAGAGGATGGATACTATTTCATAAAAAACTATTTCTCTGATCTAGGATCTCTATAGGTATTCCTCATAAGAATGACTTGTCTCTAGCGGTATGGATTATGAGTTAAGTACATGTTAAAGATAAGGTGTGAACATTCTCCTCATAGATATATGGAACACATCAGGAATTAACGATAAATATGTAAAGGTAAATAACTAGAAAGAAATGGAACATAATCAATAACATAAAAATGAAGAGTAAAATTATTAGAATAAATATTTATTAAATAATTTCATATAATTAAACACATGATATTGAATCATAAAAATTTATATCAAAACCATTAATATAATAACTTGGACATCAATAATTTATTTCATGATGATGGAATGAATAACTTGGGAGGATTAATATATAATATCGGGGCATCGTACCCAGATATCATAAACATACCATCAATGAACATTTCTAAGAAATAATATATAAAATGATATGGCCTTAACCAAATACCCTACATATTTTTTTCATGATACACACTAATGAATTGAATACTTATATAATTTTTAGCCCTTCCTATCAGAAAATAATTCAAATTTATTTTTCTTATAAATAAATAATATAGTTAAATCATATTACCATAATAAAAAATAGAATTTATAGGAATAATTATAATAAAAAATTTCAATATAATAAATTTACAAATGAATCATAAACTCTCCAAATAATGAAAAATGATTGTATCATTACAACATATATCCATTAGAGCATAAGTAAAATACATGGTTTTTTGGTAGAATATAAATACTATAAAAATTTCCATAAAACATTTTCAAGGAAAATAAACTATTCCAAATTAAAATTAATATTAAAAAAATCATATATTATGATAAAAAGAATTTTATTTGAAGAGAAGAATAGAAAAATGTAAATGATGCCACAAATAATTGATTGGCCATGATTTCATGAAATTATATTCATTCCATAATTTCTAAATCAATTTTTCAGTATAGTCATATTATAAAAGTACCTTATTTAGAAATTGAAAAACTTATTCATTATAAAAAATATATATAAAAATATTGCATGAGTAAAAATGTCATTAAAAATCATTGGATAATAATAAAATATTATTTGAAAAAATATTAAAGAACAAAGATACATGTATTTCTGATTCTTTCATCAAGGTGCACACATCTTTCTTATTCGAGGATGAAGATGTTGTTTGTTTCCCTCCATTCTATCTTTCCAATGATGGTCGGCATCTATTCCTTGTTCAGGGAAATTTTCTCCTTGATAAAAATGGGATAATGGTATGTCTGGTTTTCCTTCATTGGATTCCTCCTCAGAACTTGTCACCTAATCCGAGTCTCCCTTATAGATTAAGATGTTGCTTGTGAAACTCTTCCTAGTGCCAAATATTTATGGAAACGAGTTAATTACAATGTCTTGGTTGGGTAATTCCAAGGGGTTCGGTCAGGGAAGCAACCTTTAGTCGAGGGAGTAGTCACATTGGACTTCACTGGTGTGTCTGGATGCTGAAACAATGGCACATCTGGGTTTCTTCCCCTTTTTATAGGGCTTCTCGAGGGCGAAGAAGCCCAAGGCATCCCTCGTTGAATGTGGGGAATCATATTCCATAGGTATGTATCTGAGGTTTTTCTCAGCTTCCAATATTTAACATAGGGTATGCCGCAGGTTTAACATCTAGCTGAGATAGATTGGACTGATCAGAACACTGATTAGAGTGGATAAGGTGGGTGCAACACCTAGAGGGAACACTATTGTTTGGGCTAACGCATGGTTAGATACCGAATTTTTGTTAAATGTAATGGGGAATGCGGTGGAATGATCCCATCAGGATGTGGCGGCCCGGGTAAGAATCAAATTGGACGACATATGGTTAAGGGAAATGGGTGGAGAATGATATGGAGTCGACTCGAGGACGATGATGATGTTGGGATTGAGTCTCTAACAGATCTTCTACATACACCTGTGGTAGGTAATCAAAGTCCTCGTAGTTTTTCTAGTGGTTGATTACTGCCGATTGGGTATTTCAATGGCTTACCACTCTATAGGGTTACAACGGCTTACTGCTCGATGGGGTCACAATAGCTTATCACTAGATGGGCTCGCAACAACATACCGTGGTATGGGCTTGCAACGGCTTACCAGTGGATGGGGTCACAACAACTTATTTATGGATGTGATCACAATGTCTTACCACATGATGGGATCACAACATCATACTACTAGATGGGATTGAACCTTGGGGTGAATTTCTGCATACCTTATCCAGGAGACAAGGATCAAGGCACACATATTTCGGGATGGTGGATGCATTTTTTCATTGTGCAAGATGAAAAGGGGGTATTCAGTTTAATGTAATGTGGGACAAAGGTGGTCTGGTGCGAATGGGGGTCTGAACCAATGGTTGTTGGGATTGAGCCTCAGGGAGGCTTCCTACATGCCTCGCGCTGGCACAGATCGAAGACATCATAGTTCAGGTGGTGGGAACTGACATGATGGGGGTCATAACCAATGTGGTATTGGGATTTAACCTCAAAAAGGATTCCTACATACCTTGCCTTGGAAAAGATAGAAATACAATTAGTTTGGGTTGGTGTGGGTGAACCGACATGAGGATGGTCGGGTCCAATGGGTGGTGGGCTTGAACCTCAGGGAGGCTTCCTACATACCTTGCCTTGGTAAGGATCAAATTCTAAATATTACGTAATTATTTTGGTGAGGCGATGTGAAGATTGTCTGGGCCAATGGTTTTTGGGCGTGAACCTCAAAGAGGCTTCCTACATACCTTTCCTAGTCAATGATTAATGTATACGTAGTTTGGATTGGGAATGGGTAATACACTCTTGGATTCCCGGAGAAGATTCCATGGTTGATGCTTACTCTAAACACACCTGAGTCATGATCAGTGTGAGAAACAAGAGTCATCAAAGGCATGATGATCACATCACGTAAGGTGCATCAGTGGGAACTAGAATGGGGCTTACATGTAGTTGGTGGCCCAAAGAGGAAATAGGGGCTTACCGGTGGTTAGCAGCCTGAAGAGATAGAGATTGTGACTTACTCCAGGGTGGAGGCCCGGATGGTGACAAAGACGTGTAGGAGAGGGATTTGACACCCAAGAAGAGAGGAGTATGGATGATAGCTCCTACAAGAAAAGATAATGGCTTACACCAGGGTGGTTTCCCTTTCCCTGCGAACAGACACCGCTCCGATAAAGAGGATCTCATTCCATGTGAAGAATGATCTCAATCCTGTAGAGACCAGTGGTCATGAAAAATGTCTAAGGATGGGAACCCCCAATCCGATGCATGGGGAATTGTCACAGTTTAACATCTTGTGCTGAGGAAGATGGCACATGGTAGTTTAACATCATGAAACATGGATGAGGTGGGTTTTTTCCACACCCCTAGGACATACATAACTGATACCCACCTGCCTTTGGGGGAAGAAAGGGAACAAAAATGTCATGAAAAGGGGGAGTTAGGAAGAGATCCATTGGGGGGGTCCACGTTTGTGTGTCTATGAAAATAAGAAACATCTTTTAGCATGCCTATGTGAAGAATAATGAGGCAAAGCAACATATTGGAAAAGATTTCCCAAGGGACTTTGAAATTTCTTTGTGCAAACCTGATGTGCCACATGGGAATAGAGCACGTGACGCAGGTGTGTTGCGCAAAAGAGAGGCTCAAACATGGTGCCTCAAGGCAAGGGAAGCACATGGAGTGGGCATAATAGAATGGTTTGGGGAATGATAGAAGGTCTTTGTGTAAGATGCAAGTATTTCACACAAGATGGAATGTTTGCACGCTAGACATAATGGTGGCATGATATTGGGACTACTTGTGTGCAAGATGAAAGGGTCACATTCAAGAGGGACCGGTTGCGCGCAAGATGAAAGGTTCATGCGCAAGAGTGGCCGGTTGTGTGAAACACGGACAGGTTGCACACATGGTTGACTGACGCAGAGCGAACATGCACACAAAAGGGTATCCCTTGTATACAAATGACTTGGGGAGAAAATGAAGATCAGGCCCAACAGGGCCCGCCTGAAGGAGTCCCCTCGGGGTACATGTCATGAAAAATCCAATACCTGAAGGCCATGGAGTTTTTCGTACAGTTGCAGAAGACATGGATTTCACGCAGCAGAGTGTCTCTTGGTCTTCTTTTACTGTCCCTGAAGGGAAAGGATACGGTTCATTTTATATCTGGATTTCTCGAAGCGATGCACAAGAGCCTGGTGTTAAAAATCCAATCTAACATTGGCTGGTGCGTGCAAAGGGGGTCGGGTGAAAAAACATCCGTTTGACGTCGCCTTGCATGCAAAAACAGGGATGGGAGCAGAAAGCTGCAGTGGATGTTGCCTTGGGGGCAGAAACGGGGTCGGGTGCGCAAACACCCATATGATATCTCCTTGTGCATGGAAATAGGGTGGGCATGAAAATTCGCAGTGGAAGGTGCCTTGGGCATGGAAAGGGGGCCGGCACACAAGATTTTTACGCGCCAGAAGGCCTCTTGCGTGAATTCCCCAAATCTTACACGCGCCCGAATCCTTGTCCCTGAAATATCCTCATTCCTTCTGGAATTCATCCATTGTTATTTTATCCGCCCGATGTAGCCCTTCTCCGAATTTCAGCGTCATCAAATTCCCCCCCTCAGAATCAGAGCTGAAAGTGAAACAGAAGGTTATATTATGAGAGCCCGCCGAAAAAAGGGAAACCACTTTGGGGGAGTGAATAAATGTGTTTTGAGCCCAAAACCTGGTTGCGCGTGTGCAGAAGGTGAATCCAGGATTTATAAATTGGATGAGGGGGACTCTAGGCCCTACTTTGACATTTTCTATGTGATGCGCATTTTTCTCTCGTGCGAGAAAACAGTCTTAGTCTACATATAGGTTTCTATAATTGACTTTGGGTTTTTCTCACCTATCCAAATGTTTCTACCCCCATTGAACTTCTTTCACCCCACCACCGCCTTTTCATGAAAAATATTTCTTCTTTTACGCCACATCTTTTGCACGTGGAATCTTCTTTATTTCATGCCGATCCATTCTGATTTTTTAAAATTGCCGCTCAACACACCAACACGTAGAGGGAAGTTTTCGTTGCTGCAAGAAGAACCCAAATGATCATGAACACTCAAATTCTTCACTCAAAAAGGGTTGTGTCTAATAACCAAATACATTTTGTTCTTCAAACACAGGCTCAAAAAGATTACGTATTGAGAAGTAGCCAACCACTACGGAACTTTGGTCTTCAGGAAGAGGTGTTGATGCCCGGTTTCGAGACGAAGACACTATGGTTGTGTGTGACGCGTGAGGATTGTCTTCCACAATTCCACATTAAAAAAATGTTCATCCTGCTAGGAAAACCTATAAAAAAAACCATTTATGTCATAAATACGAAGTCTAGGATGGTTGTAGGAAGTGATCCAGTCCCCGAGGAATCTCCTACTCTTTATGAAAGTACTTTGAGAAGCTTCATTACTGACGAGACGAAGGTCTGATAGGAGTGGGATTTAATGTCTAGGGGGAAACATTACCAATGAATGGGAATGGGCGTAATGGGTACATCTGACATGCGAGGAATTCTGGCTGGAGTTGTGGTCCATAGGGCTTCTTGAGGCCATTTGGATGTCCCAATTCCACTTCTACCGATATTATGACTCGGTAGCAGAGATGTTCAGTCGTTGGTCACCTGATACTAACACATTTCACCTACACCATAGGGAGGTGGGAATCAGCCTGTGGGATGTCCACTATATTGGGGGAATCCCATTGGAGGGATATCTGTATGATGAGTTCCTCCCGACGGAGAATGTCTAGGGGGGATAGGACACACACCTCAATCCTGTCATGGCACCCACTAGAGCTGGAAAAGGTGGAGCTCAAAATAAAATATATCATAAAGAAAATATCTTATACAGGGTGGATTATTCTCTTCCTGACCAAGGACACAGCTGTGAAGATGCCGAACTAAGGGAAGGAATGCCCGAACACATCTCAAATGGGAAAAGAAGGATCATATTGAAATATTTTGGAGACAAGAGAGTACCGATCGTGAGGATTTGGCATTAATGAAGGTCGAGACCCAAATGTGTGGTATGGTGGGTTACTTGACTTTTTTGAGTGGATAGTTGTTTCTTGTGAGGGACACGAGGATGAGAGTCCACCCAAGGACGTTAGTGATGGTTGGGATTATGGAGGCAAAGAACAAAGTTAACCAATGGGTTTTAGTGTTGTCTAGGATGTACAGTATTCAAGGCGACATCTCTTGGGGATGCACGCCCATGAGGATATGTAGGACATTCCAGATTATCCATGGATGGATCACATCTCACTATGGTATGTATGACTTCCCAAATTCCATTCAACACTAGTAACAGTATGCGGCAATTTTTTTGAACATAAATGGAATCCACACATTGACACTCAGGGATGAAGGAATCAAGCTCAAGTTCTGCAGCCACACCCACATTGACTTCCACCCGTTCCAAACCCCAGTTCTCTTAATGGTAGATGATGGGAAGGGTCCACTAGAGAATTGAAAGTACCTGTAGAGCATCTGAGGTGGTGTTTTGGTGGCCCGAATTGATGGAAAAATCTTCTGCAAACCCTACGTGCTAACCAGGTACGCCAGGTAGTTCAGGTGCATGAAGTGAATTCCCAAGAAAGTATACATAGAGGTTCATGAAGAGCGGAATCCCTGTATTCATAGCTAGTTTTAGCTTATGTTCACGATGGAGTGCCTGGGTAAAATCATCACTATTCCCCCCACCGATGTCAGTGTGGTGTTGTCAACGGAGTATGCCAAACACTGTAAGATAACGTATCCTGAGTCAATTATTTGGAAACACATTCGGCAGAACAGGGTAGCTAGTGCAGAGCCCAAAGATAATGAAGGTAGATGAGGTGCCATGGGGGAAGTGAGGAAAAAAACATGTCGGGAAGCTAGCATGACGTAGGCCGGTATTTCATCGGTAGGGGCGGCGCAGACCGAGAACGCGCCTCTACCCTCTGGGGAAGGGTGGTCTCATGTATGGCCTTGTGTTCCAACTATGGAACTCCTAGGAAAGAAACTAATGTACCTCCTGATGTCGTCCGCTGATGATATCTTCCCTTCTCTGTGGTCTTCTTGGAGAACTCTGCGACAATCCATTACCTCTGAAGAGTTGTGGTGGAGGTTGATACGCACAAGGATCAATCTTCCAGACATATGGCGCATCTAGATATCAAATAGGGTAAACTTTCATCATCTGCATGCATACCTGACATCCATGGATATGTACGCATGACAGTAGGGATGGTATGGAGAACCACATCTCTTGTAGAGAGTAATACTTGGCCAAGAGCATGACCCCAAGAAGCTTCCATTATAAGATGAATGTGTAGAGGAAGAAAAAGAAGAAGAATAATAATAATAAAGAAAAATACATGAAGAAGACGGCCAAGTTGATGGTCTTGGTGGTGAGAGGCCATCAAATGCTCCCAATTACAAGTGGAGTTCTAGGGAGAGTGGCGAAATCGTCAACTCCAACGCCAAACTTGTAGGGAAGATTGAAGTATGGTTTAAACCTTGTACCAACATTTATCTTTTCGTAGTATTGATCTGTCAACCCAACCCAATACTATTAAAGAACACATGGGAGAGGGTCCCCATGAAGCCTTCCCAACAGAGGGTGCAGATATGCCTATGGAGACCTCAGAGCAGACTTGGGGGCCAGTCCTCAGAATCGAGCATAGTGTGTCACTGATTTTAGTAGGATTAGGAAACAATGAGCTAAAAGAAAAGTCCATCGTTGTCCCCATTGTTACAGAGGATCCGAAGCAGGTGATTGAGTTGACAATATCTGAAGGCCCCCCCATGGTGGATACCAACTCCATGACACATGAATAGGATACTGCCGCACTTGTCTATTATAAGTCATTTCTAATTGGTTTTCCTCTTTGCTGGATAATTTACTTAATCAAGATATTTATTCCTGATGCAGTTATTTCATGGTTAGAGGCACCAAAACCAGTCGAGTTTGGGACATCTGCAAGAGTGGGATGGGCAGCGACTGCATCAGCCTTTATAGAAGCAACCATTATAGGTTGCCCTACCCTGGTACTCTACGAGATGTAGATCGCAATGGTGGATGGAAATTCTACTGGGGTTGATCTCCATCCCAACGAGAGTGAAGTCACTGACATTGTGGAGGTTCCCAAAGAAGACCCTACTGCTGAACTCCTCGCCACATTCCCAAAATGTAGGCCCTTGGACACCAAAGAAATTGACGATTCTAACTCAAATGCTGTGGAGGAGATTTTTATTACATGGCTCAAGGTGTGGAAGTGCGTGAGGTGCTTTCTCAACCAACCATAGGAATAATTGCTATGCCAGATGGGGTCACTCCAGACCTGGATACGCTTTCTCTATGCTGGAGGGGTAGACTCTTACCATTTTCATGTAATGATATGTTATTACAAGGCATAGAATATATGGGAAGATAGTTGATGTTCAGACATTTCCTGACTCTGGGAGGATTTAAAGAATATTCATTCCTTCTTGGAGGCAGAGCAGGAGGTCCAACACCATGAAGAGAAAACAAAGGAAAGAAAGGCATTCATTAAAAACCAATATGATTTCATTGAGAGAATTAAGGCCCAACTGGAAGATTCTCAGAAGAAAATACCAGAGGTGAATTTTTAAATTATTGGGCTTTAGACTGAACAATCACATCCACATGCCAAGGCTAATTAATTGTGTCCCTCTAATGTTGTCAAATAGAAGGATATCAGGGAACGGGAAGCAATGTTGGAGGCCATAAGTCAGAAGGTGGAAGTATCAGAGTAGTCAATAAAAATGTTTATCCTTAAGGGCCATGTTTTGGCTGACGCCTTAAACTCGTCCTTCTTTATTACTTCCAACTCTGAATTTTATGCACGAATGGACTACTTTCTTGTTTATTTTAATGCATTTCTACCACAATCTCGAAGTAAATAGTGATATGATCCTATCTTCACGTGGGTCACGCCCTATGTGGGAAATAATGGATGCTCGCGTTATTACTCCATTCTTATTTTGGATTGAAAACCATGCTTCAGAGACTTAACTTGAGACTAATGTCCTTTGAAAAACTGAACTATAACTTCCCCACTATACTATAGTGCACGAGCGGGGTAAATCCAGGGGCGTTCTACCTAATCCAAACATAAGGGAATGGGTTTTTTTGAATCATGATACCCAATGTTTGGAACATTGTAAGGGTGGCATGACAACAAAGGATAGCTGTTGACCATGTTCTAGACATAGTATCCCTATCGTGTTAGCCTAGAATGGGGATACAAAATGATGTTCGACCACTGACCATGTTCAAAACACGGGGCCTGACTCGAACCGTCATCCATTTTCCTCCTATAACATTGGCCCAAGACTGTAGTCAAGACAGAGGGCAAGTATCCATACCTTTAGGGGGTTCCCTTAGATGTGAAAGAGGACGAGGGTCCGAATTAAAGGCACACAAAGCGTGGAGTTGGAGTGATGGGTTGTTTGAATGTAGCCCAAAACTCTTGAAATCACACCTCATCGATGAAGGAACATTATTTTGGCGTATCCATCTAATCATGGATAAACATACTTACGAGCAGGACCTCTTTGGAAAGGGATCTGATTCATACCCTGATTAACCTGAGGCATCCTAAACCTATTTACGGTAGAATCGCAGTTTAGTGTCACTCACTGAGGACATATGGACTCATGCAGTTTAACGTTTTACAATGTGACGAAGGGTGAAAGGGGAGTTCCTTGGAATGGAGTATGTGGTGTGGTGGATATAAACCCGACGTGAATGAGGACATAAGGAGTCTATACCACACCATGTATCCTCATAGGAAATTATTTAGGTCAATGGAACAAATGTTAAAGTTAGGCTGGGCCCAAGGCAAGGTACCAGGACGTTCCTACATACCCCATGATGATGGGAGTCAAGCCATACATGGTTCTGAGAGTGCGGTTTAACATCATGCAGGATGAGGAAAGGCATGTGTGGCATGACTCTTATAGTAGACATCCAACTAGAACTACTAAGCCCACGTGATTTTTGCTTGAAGTGGGAAACAAGAAGTAGTGATGGGACTTTACTAGCATAGTAAGGAAGATGTTAGGGGTGATGGGACGCTAGGTTAATGTTGTCCCAATAATTCTAACCCACATAAAAAACACACTAAGATGCATGAAAGTGGTAAAGACGAGTATGTTGGATTTCCACTTGAACATAAGAAAGTGGAAATATGAGAATCATGATGCCTGAGATCTGGACCACAATGATAGTGGTGTGATGATAGGGGATAACTATTGACTGTGTTTGAAACACACCATCCATATCCTATTTTCCTAGAATAGGGACAGACAAATGAGGGTCGATCACTGACCACGTTCGAAACATGGGACCTGTCGCAAATGTCATATGAGGTCCCCATGGATGTTGGCCCATGTTGGTAGGTATGCAAATGTGGCATGAGAATAGGCCATAAATAGGGTCCCTTCATATGTGGAAGAGTATGGGGATCCAAATAACGATATGATGATGCTTGGACATGGAATGAGGGGGATGTCCTCATGATAATTCCACACTTCGGGAACTTCATCAAAACGTGTCTGAGTATGACAATAAGATGCATCATATAGAGGGAGTCGAGTCCCTTCGCAAGGACGAGGGTCATGGGGATGTACACTTCAAGATTAATGGTCGTAGGATGATCCATTAAGGGGGCTTGATTTAATGAATTGAGCATAGGGCGGTGAATTAGCTGAACCCAACACATAGTTCCCATAGGGGGATCGTACTTTAGGGTCATAGAGCTCAGACCAGGTTGAAAGAAGACATGTGAGGCTCCTAGCGCAAATATTGAAAAAATTGGCATTAATGAGAACCCATTAGGTACTCGCCATAACACATGTTCCCAAAAGAGTTCAGGCTTAGGGGTTGAAAGAGAGGTGACATGATTTCAGATTCCTGGGGCTGGACCCAGAGGTAGGTCGTCTGGGCATTCCTATGTATCCCATGAGGATGGGAATGAAGCCCTATGTAGTTCTAGAAGATGTCATGCAGTTTAACGTTTTGTGGAAGTGATGGAGAGTGTTCTTAGTTTATTTTCATAGATCACGGACCATCAATGTTAGGGAAAATGCGAGACACATGGTGAGGTAATTATAAAATTTGATGTGAATGATGACATGGTGTACGTATCACCATGTGTTTTTTAGATAGGTTTTAGGTCGAGGGATCGAAAATGCAAGTTAGGATGGGCCCGAGGAAAAGTTCACGGGCATTCCAACGCGTCCCACGAGGATGGGAATCATGTCGTACATAGTTCTCAGAGCGCACGGTAGGATACCGGTGTACGAGATAATAAGGTTGTGCGAGTATGAACCTTGCACTAATAGACGCGATATTTGATAGATCTTGTTTTTCCTCTATGATTAATGTGTTTTTTATGAATCTATGGACCTAGGATAGAATGTCCTAGAATCTCCAAAGGAATCAAGCCATTTGCGGATTTGAAAAATGGTACAACGTCTTACTGATACCAAACATGAGGCCCCTCAAGTGAGGATATCATGGTGATGTTACATTTTTAATCATGCGACTAGGATGATAATGTCATGGTTTATGGTCATTTGAGGGGACCAAACATGCATTTTAACATTGTGTGGTACATACGTAACAGTTTAAATACATGTGCGGTGAGGTATCATATTTTAAATTCATATGGCTCTAACGGATCTAGAGGAAATGTGCACAACGTTATAAAGAATACCCGACATGAATGAGGATGAGGTCCACATCATACCGCACACAGTTTCGATGAGGAAATCATTGGCTATGGGGCTAGAAAAGGTTAAAAGGTAAGTTATAAGAGACGCTAGACCCTTGTTGAGCTGGACTTGAAGACGTGGTGTCTAGGTGTTCCTACATATCCAATGGGAATGGTAATCAAGTCGTACGTAGTTCTAAAAGAGGTCTTAGTTTATTGTCTTGGAGCTTGAACCAGAGAGGTGGAGTCCTTCAAAGTAGGCACAGACCTCAGTCCAATTCCTATGCCCACATGAGTCAATGTCGGTGTGGGAAATAAGGGCAGAAGTGGTTTCTTGAAATAACTAGAAAGAACACCAAAGGGAAGATGCTGTGGAGCCAAGAATGATACCTTTACCCCAGATTTTTTCCTCCTAATGTTCCAATGCACACTGAGAGATAGTGCCAGAGTGTAAAAATTCCATTTCGACCTAATGGGGTGGAAAATAATATGAATCATGTAACCAAAATTTGAGGATTTATGGGGCTAGCGTGACGATGTAGGATAACTGTAGACAGTGTTTGAAACCCAACATCTGTATTAGGTAGAATGAAAAAGGGAAATACAAATGGGCGTTGACCATTGACAATATTCACAGCATGGGACTTATATCTATTTGTTGTCTGAAACCCTCGAGGGCGTTGGTCCATAATGATAGGATAACATTTATTCCTAGCATCCATTCCATTTGGGGGGTCCCTTCACATGTGAAAGATAATAGAAGACCAAATGAAGGGGTACATGAAGCCTAAAATATGGGTGAAAACATGTCCAGGTAGAATCTTACACTCTAGGTTTTAGACTAGAGTACTCATGGGCCAATTGTTGAATCACCGAAGAGGGAAGAGGTACCCGACTTAAGGGAATTATACTCGAAGGGATGAAAGCAGTGAAAGGGAGTAAAGCCCGCTCAAGAGGGGGAGTTATGCATAGTGGTTTTTTTAAACTCAGCGTGAATGGGGGAATTAAACCATACCACACTGTATACCACTCCTCTGGAAGAACAAAGGCCATGGGTCCAAAATTATAGGGAGGTTTCTAATAGAGGGTGTTGGACACAAAGACTAGACGTTCGGGTGGTCCTGCGCATCCCATTAGGATGGGAATCAAGCCATATATAGTTCTAAAGAAAATGATAGAATAAATAAAGTAAAGATACTCCAACGAGGGGTGTGTATGGCCTAACGAGTATCCTGACGTGAATGAGGACATAATCCCACACCACACCATACAACCCTACGTAAGAATTTGGGCCTGTGGTTCGCAAAGGCTGAGGGGCCTGAGGCTGGGCCATGGATAGAATTTCATGTCCAGCTTACAGTTTAACATCTTCTAGTGAGGAAGAAGGAGGGCATGGTATCTCATCTAGGGATGTGTACTACACAGAGATTAAACCGACATGAATGAGAATATAATCCCACACCACATAGTACAAACCTAAGTGAGAATTTGGGCTAGGGGCCCTCAAAGGTAGAGGTTCTTGAGTCTAGTCCATGGACTGAATGTCATGTCCAGCTTGTAGTTTAACGTATTTTATTGAGGACGATGGTGATCTTAGTTTAGGTTTATAGAACTCGGACCATATATGCCTTGTTTAATGACATATGTGTGGGAAAGGGGGAGAATCATCATGCTTGTGGAAGACCACAAAGTGGCAATGATGATAGAGGACAACTGTTGACCAGGATCACAACACAGTATCCACCATTGTGTGACCAAAAGGGGGGAAAACAATTGAGCATTGATCGTTGAAATTTTTTCCACCACGTGATATGTATCAACATTTCACTCACAATCCTCAAGGGGGTTAGCCTGTAATGGTAGGAGAGACCACAGGCCAGGCATCCATACCATTCAGGGGCCATTTTAGATATAGCAGGTATGGAAGTCCATATGATGGGTCTCGTGAATCATAGCAGGGCCTGTGCTCATGGGACGGACGTTAAAAAAAGGGAGGGATGTCTCAAGTGGATATGTGTGGCATGGCGAAATAGCCCGACGTGAATGAGGATGTGAGTCTATACCGCACCAAAAAATCCAAAATGAGAACTTGTTCCAGGGACCTGAAGGGGTCAAATGACCTAAGGCTGAGCATCCTGGCCATCTGTATCTATACAACCTTTCATGCGGGAATTTACCTCATACCTTTTAAAACCACGTGATCAATGGTTGGTGTGGGAAAAAAGAAATACAATTAGGCACTCCCTATCACATAAGGGTGTGACAGTTAGAATCACCCTCACACTAAAAGAAGACAAATATTTGGAGAGACAGGGGGATAATGAAAAACTAAAATCCTTGTTTGGGATATATGGAGGTGGTCACAATGACAAAAGATAGCTACTTACCATATTCGAAACATATCATATATATCGTGTAACCGGAAAGGGGAACAAAAAATGAGCGTCGACCACTAACCATATTCTCAATACAGGACTTGTATCAATTTATTTTATAAAACTATCAAGGAGGTTGGCCCATAACTGTAGAACATCCCTTAGGCCGAGCATCCATTCCATTTGGGGTTCCCTGCAGGTGTGAAAGATAATGGGATCCCAAATGATGGTGTGTGTGGAACATGAATGCACCCATGAAATTTCAAATAACGATGAATAGGAGAAGATACAAAGACTATCAGGGGTGATATATACATGGTACGATCATGATGAACTTGACAAAAATGAGGGAAATTTCTTCTGCCACACCATGTGTTTTTTCCCAACGGAAGGTCCCGAGGGTTCAGGGATGAGCCTATAGATGAAATGTCCGGGTGGTACTACGTATCCAATGAAGATGGGAATAAACCCACACGTAGTTCTGAAAGGGCCATGTAGTTTAGAATCATGTGATAAAGAAGTGGGAGGATTAGAATAACGAAGGAGGGACCATGGTGCAATCATCGTAACCCTAACATGGGCATGGCCAAAGAATCCTACACAACACCATGTGAGATCCTCCAAAAAAACTATGCCTAGGAAGGGATAGTCAAAGTGGGAGCTCATGTTGGAATGAAGATGAGACGTATGGGTGTTTCTACGTATCCCATTAGGATGGGAATCATGACATCCATATTTATTTACATGTAGTTTAACATCGTGCAAGATGATGCACAGTTTAATGTCCTGTAGGACTGAATAGTTTAAGGTCAGGCTGGACCATCATGCAGTTTAGGGTCATACTGGACTGTAAAATTTAAGGTCGTGCATGAGCGTACTGATGTTTAGGGTCATATGGGACCAACACTTTGAGGTAGTACAAGACCGTTCAGTTTAAGGTCATGATGGACCACAAGTTTTATGGTCATGTGGGAATGAATGGATCAAGAAAAGTATTGATTGAAGAACTTGTAATTGGTGGGAGGAGTTATACGCTCACCATTCATGGTAACCAGTGAGGATGCGCTATTTTAGTAAACCTTGTGATTTATGTAAGGTAATTCCCACTTGGGCTCCAACTTGGGAGGTTTCCTACCTGGTATCATTGGTACCCTTAAGGCCAATAACAAGTCTCCTTCAAATAATGGATGGAGGTGAACATTCTTTTTGAAAGCTCTGTCTATCTTGTACTGATGCCTTTACAGATTATGCAGGGCACAGAGCATGTTCTTGTTGAGCGCTTCCAACTTATCCAGATGGATTTTAGCTACTTTTTCTGGTGGTTTCTGATCATATATGGTTGTTCTCATTGAGGTCAATTGGATCTCGATGGGTAGGATGACCTCCGTCTTATACACAAAGGAATACAGGGTAACCTATGTGGAATTACGAGTCATCATCCAACAAGCCCAGAGGGCATTGCGGTGCTTTTCCTGTCAACTCTTCTTATTCTGACCAACCATTTTCTACAGAGTTTTATAGAGGGACTTGTTGAATTCCTTGATCTGTCCATTTTCTGGTGCATTATAGTGAGAAGTATGGTTAGAACGGCTGTTGTACTTAGCATAAAATTGCTTCAACTCAGCTACTAGGAAGATATTTTCATTATCGGTGAGGATGATATGAGGGACTCCATATCATTAGATTATTTTGGAACTCACAAAGTCAAATGTGGGACGATCCTTGACCTCCTTGAGTGGAACTGCCTCTGCCCACAAGGAAAAGAAATTTGAAGCGGTCATGATGAATTTGAACTCGTGAGCTGTCACCGGTGGATATAATCCCACGACATCAACTCCCCACACCGCAAATGAGAAAGTGTATTGGGTATAGTGGAGAGGCTCTGGCGGACGATGCATAAATTTGGTAGAAATGGCATATATTGGAGAACTCGATGTAATCATGGACCATGGAGGGGAAAAAGTACCCCAGTCTCTGGATCTGATGGGATAGTTTCAGCCCGGTCTGTTGAGCCCCGCATGAACCGGGGTGAATCTCTTGAATAACCTAAGAAATGACGACTCCTTGAATGAAATGGAGAAGAACCCCATCAAACGTGTTCTTTTAGAGGATCTTCTCATGGTCAGGGCCATCCTGGAGGTTAAACTGCAATGCACGGCGTCAGATTCGCTCACGCTCATCCCGATTAGTCGAGAGATTACGATTCTAGAGATACTCAACAAATGGGCCTCTCCATTCGGGAGTCACTTTGATCACTGCATCCAGGGTACCCGGGGGTCCTTACATGGAGTCCCTGTTAGAATTGTGGCTTACCCATGGGTCGTTGTCATCATCAGGGGTGACAGGATTAGTGACTCTCTGATGATCCATGTGGATAATCAGATAACCCTAATTAGGCTCCGCAATTGATGCAACCAAGCTGGCCAGGGCATCATCTGGACCATTCTGAGATCAAGGAACATGAGTAAGCTCTGGCCGAGATGGGTACTGGGCCATTAGCTGGAGGGTGCATTCCAACAATGGTACGAGCTCTAGATTTATAATGGCGAAGTGACTGTTGATCTATTTGATGACTAGTTCAGAGACCCCTTTACATGAAAATGGGGTGCATAAATTTTGAGATCCAGCTCAAGGCCAGTGATGAGATCCTGATATTGTACCTCATTGTTGGTGTAGCCTTTTGACAGTAGGAATGATTATGGAAGGATGACTTGTTCCGAGGAAATGAATACGATATCCATGCCTACACTGGTAAGCCTGGGGTAATTGATCCTTCTTCCGTTGGGGCTCCGGGAAGCACCATCGAAGTGAATCTGCCATCATGGTGTGTCTTGGTCTACCGAGTGGGTCACCTCATCAGGGAAATCGAGATACAAGGATTCATGAGAAGGATCGGGATGGGAAGCAATGAATTCTACCAAAACATTCCCCTTAATAGATTTCTCAGGGACAAACGTGATATCAAACTGCTAGAGAATCTCTGCTAACTGAGCTAGAAATCTAGTCAACATGGGGTGGTTCAGGATGTACATCAGTGGGTCTACACGTAACACTATATGTACCTCATGGTGCAACATGTAATTTCGCAACTTATGCACTAAAAATACTAGTTCTAGGAAGCTATTTTTAATGGGGGGGTATCTGTTCTCTATATCAAGGAGCAAACAACTGAGGTAGTAAAGGATGATCTTTATCCCCTCAATGTTCTTTTGTGCGAGAAGGGGGCAGAGAGAGCGTTTCAGGGCAGTCACATAATGGACCAATGGATTTCTAGAGACGAGTGTCATTAAGATCAGATAATGGAGTAGATACTACTTGATCTCCTCAAAAGTAGTATGACACTCTTCATCCCACTCATATATGGTTCCATTATTCAAGAGCTGAGAAAAGGGCTTACACTTATTGGAATTATTTGAAATGAATGAAAATATGTAGGCTAAGTGGCCATGGAAACCTCGCTGCTCTCAAATTTTTCTCAGAGGAGACATCTGGCTAATGCCCGTGATTTTTTTAGGTCGATCTCAATTCCCCTGTACCTTTCAACAAATCCATGAAACATTCTAGAGGTGGCACCGATGGAACACTTCAATGGTTTCATCTTCAGGTCACAGGAATAGAGGAATCCAAACAATTTCTCAAGGTCTTTGAGATGGTCCTGATGCTGGTGAGATTTGAATACCATATCATCCACATGGCATTACACCAACATTAAAAGTATTCTCTTAAATATGTGATTCATATCTCACTGATAGGTGGAAACCTCATTATTTAATCCTAAGGGCATGACTTGGTAACATAAAGTACCTTGTGGCACCCTAAAAGCTGTGAACTCCTCATCCTCAGGGGAAATTTGGATCTGATTGTACCTAGAGTACCCATACCTGAATGAGATGTCTTGTAATCCAGCTGTAGTGTCAATCAACAAATCTGTCACATGAAGGGGAAAATAATCCATCATACAGTGATGTTTGAGATCCTAGAAGTCGATGCAGACTCAGATCTGTATTTTCTTTTTCCTGACTGGCACAATGTTGGCTAACCATTTGGGTTACTATACCTCCTTAATGAAATTGGCTCTAATGAGCTTATCAAATTCCTCCTATACCATGTCACCATGAGAAGGGTTCATATTTCTGGGAGGCTGTATGAACCCATAATGATTTGTAGGGAGACCGAGGTGGTGGAAAACTACATGAGGATCTAGTCCTGGAATATAATCATAACTCTAAGAGAATTCATCACGGTGTTGTTTCCGGAATTCTATGTACTACCGTTTCTCCTCGAGAGGCCTAGAGGCACTAGTAAATGTGGGTTTTGTGTCTGCCTCGCTTCTGAGGTTCATCTATACCAACTCGTCGATTGTGACAGAGGGGCCCTCTTTAAAGGTATGACGAGCATCCTCTAAATCCTATTTTCCACTTATAATGGTGGAATCCTCGGTGGTATGAATTTCTTCTAAGTTGGCAGATCCTTATGGGAGGCTGGTACCATCCTGAGCGGCAGTGGTAACTGCATAAGAGGACTCATGTGAACCGAAACCATAGTGATGAAGGTTTTTGATCTGATCCCATATAGCCTTTGGCCCCAGGGACCACGTTGGGTGATATCAAAGCAATAGTGGCATTTCGGCATGAGCTGATTAATTCTAGCCCGATGGAACAATCACGTATGACGTATTGTCATTTCCATGGGGAGGACAACCCTATACCTTATAGGGATAGTAGGCTCCGAGGTCACTTGACCCGGATTTGTACTGGAGTACGAGGTGATCTTCTAGCATCACATAGGCTTGGGAATATGTTCCCCCCTCATCCTAGAACCAACGAAGCATTGTCCCATGTCTGGGGTCATAGCATACAATCAGTGGATTGGAAAGACATTGGAGTCATCTAGATCTTTCCATGGGTCCATCGAAGCTGCGGCATGCTCGACCTCATTAGTCTAAATCTGCTTGTCCTTGCTCTTGTAGTAGTTAGCATCCAGGTAGCAGAATTCACATGAGGAAGAGGGAGACACATCACATTGAAGCATTCCCCCTTGACAATTAACATAGTACTTGAGGCACTGGTGATATTATGAGGGAACCACTTCCTGTAAGTGGAGCCATGGACTTCCCATAATCCCATTGTAGGCGGTGTTTGGGAAGACTACCATAAATTTGGTGTTGGAAACTAGGACACCAAACTGGGTCTTCAAGAAGATCTTACCAATCGGTGTCTATTTTTTCATGTCATAACCTTGGGATCTTAGGTTAGAGAGACTCTAATCATCCATAGACAATCCTATATTTCGGAGTGTCCAAGTCAGGATTATGTTAATTCCAGAGCCCGTGTTGAAAAGACATCAAAAAATCGCCATGCCATTGAACTGGCTGATGATGTACAATGGGAGAATATTCCCATATATGGTAGAGCCTTCGTCTTCCCCAGAGAACAAGATAATCGTATGGAATTTAGAATTCTTGACTGCTTCAGCATGAAAACCTTCTAAATCTGCTACTTCCATCTCAAATTGGACGGGGCTTCTTAAATCCTCAATGAGGGCCTCACACATATCTAGTGATAGGATAAGGGGCTCAAGGATGGTGAGCCCTGCTAGAATACTGGTAAGATTCTTATGTAAATCATACTTCCATGTGAGGCCTGAACTTCTGCTTGTAGGAGGACACTCTATAGAAGGAGGTATGGTGAGCCCAAATGACTAGAGTAGTGGTTTACTAGTACTAGGAAAATCCCACTACCGAGTGGTCGAGGCCTGCAAAGTGGATTTCGGATGAGGGCTAGACCACTGAGACCAGCCTGCCCTAGGGTGGGGCTAGTCACGACAAGGTTGGGGTGGCTCAGCTGGATCCAGCAACATGAATGGTGGTGAAGGCGGGCCTGATTCCACCAGATGAGATGGTTGCACATGCTGAGCTCTTCAATGATCATGTTTCCTAGTTTCTGTAGCATGCATATCCTGGCTTGATGTGCTAACATAAGCACTTTGATGACCCAAATAGCCATGGCTCCGTCTATGCTGACGATGGTTGGCGACGTTGGTAGGATCCTCCTGGCGCTCTTCATCATCAGGAATCATGTTGGAATTTACCAGCTCTACGGTGTTAATTGAGGCATACCAAAGACTATCACATGAAGATTCGTCCACTACTAAACGGATACTAGGAGGGATCTCTATCTCTAGGAGCATGAAGTTTCCCATAGTATGGTATGACGTTGGCATTTGTTGGGGAATTTTCTTTCCCACATGTCGTCATTGTATTCTCTTATGAGAAGCGGATGAAATAGACGATAATTCATACGTGGTGGAAGCAGATTTTGAAGGATCTAACCGATTGTGGTGTTCCCAGATGACACCATGGGAATGGGAGAGTGTTTTTCGAGCCTTCCATTCATCATTCTTCTAGGATCCATGATTGGAAACCTGATTCCACTTTCCCAAGCTATTGTTGCTGCTGTCTGGCCTCACAAAGACACATTTCACCTATTCCAGAGCTGGGTATAAAGAGACTATGATGTTATCTACCTAGTCTAGAATCTAGTCTTTGAACACATATCACTTCGTGAGAGTGTACCACACAATTCAGTGGTAGGGGATGTGATTAGGGTAATCAGTAATGTTTTCATCTTCTAGTATTCTACACTCAGGAAAATGTACAATCCCTTGATTCAAGGCACTGTGAAAGTAACTGGGGACTTTTTCCTCATTGAATGTGGAGGTCTGGTTTTTCCTTTCTGAAAATGGGTCCCTTGGATCTTAACCCGAACAAAGGGCTGGAGAAGCCTGACGAGGATGTGGATCTTGGTTATCTTGCTTGGGCAGTAGAGGTGCATTGCACGAGGGCACCTACGGATTTGAGGATGCTGCTGCGGGCCCGGTGGTTAAGCCTGAGGTAGAAGGATTCTACGTGGCTGTGGAGGTGGCTCCATTGGAAACCACATTAGTCACCAAGGGGCCTTATTTAGGCCATGACGGAATGCTCGGCCCTAGCAGCCATTTTCATTGGGATCACATGGGGCAACAGATGTGCCTTCTTGGACTGTTGTAAGGCTTCTTCTTGGCGCAAGTCCTTATCAGAGAAGTCTCGAGATCCCCCAGGATCATTTTGGGTGATCATAGAAGGGACTAGATATGTAGTGACGTTACCTACATACATTTTCAGCAATTGATCCTGAGTCAGCGACATGTCAACGAAATATGTGAGTCCTTTCCACAGGGTGACCATGTCAATGACATGCTGATCAGGCCTTTGCTTGCACTTGAAGAGGTATGCGATACTCTTCTTTCACATGGTTGAATAGAACTGGTAGAATAATTTCCTACGGAGGTCCTCCCAGCCCGTTATTGATCTGATGGGGAGCTGGCTGACCAGAAAAATGCATTCCCTTCCAATGTCTGCACAAAACATCAGAGCTTGGTGGCCTCATGCTGTGCTTGAGTTCCAAAAATGGGGCCACACCCTGAGGTAAAGTGGGCCATGTGCTATTGTAGGTCCCCTATCCCCATAAAGGGGGAAAATTTGGGATTCTAGAAACCCAGGGATGCTGGAATATCATCCACCCATGCGAGATAATTCTTTCCATCGGGCGGGAGCATCACATGTCGCATCTCTAATTCCTTGAGATGTGAAATGAGTTCTAGTATTGGATCATCTGGGCGGGGGTTCCTGACTTGATGGGGATCTCTGACCACTAGTGCATTGGAGGGTTCTTCAATATGATTTGTTTTCCCAGCGGCTCATGCAGCAGCAGGTGGAACGACCTGTGGGATTTTTGGGGGAACCTGAGCTAGGTTGTTCCACCAGCTGCTCCATGAGACACTGGTCAGGGTCAAATGGAGGCAATTTTCTGAGGAGAAGCTGTGCATACCACTACTGCCCTGGGCTAGGATCACTATAATCCAGCCGTATCTCTACAAAACATTCAACAACGAGGTTTTCAACCACCTCTTCTATTTTGTGAGTTGTTGATGCAACACATCTTTTTCAGGGTCTTCCTCCATCATCTTCACAGAGCCAGATGGGTTGAATGGTTTTGCTGCTCCGACATGTTCTTTGAACGTTTTTGAATTCCGGCTGAGTACTAGTCCCTTGGTGGACATGAGAATACCCAGTAGATATCTTTTCTGGAAAGTGATCCTTCCTGATGAGACCAAGAAGTGTGAAACTCCCTCAGGGGTGGGGGGGCATGTCCTATCCAAGAATCTCTAGCTCATTGCCACCCTATGGAAGGTCCATCATGTTAACCATGACTATGCCTTGAGGCAGATCATATATGTGTCATGGAAAACCGGGTTGTTTCCAAATAGGAATGAAAAGGAAGGAATCCTACTTCCCTGATCCATAGATATGTACTTGGGGAGAAGCCTCTTTGATAATCTCGTGGAGTACCCTGATGCTCTGATCGCACTGTTGTTGGAGGCGCCTATGGAGACCAGGTGACTCAGGGTGTTGGGACACAGAGAGTGTGTCCAAATAAACAGGACGACATTTTCTTCCATGGTCCTTGAAATACACTTTGCTCTTAGGGTAATCCACTCACTGATAACGAAGGCAGAAATCATATACCCAGAGGGTTTGACGGAAACACTCGACTTCATCCTCGGTGGGGGATTTTGGCGCCGAGAAATTTAGTGCTGCAACTGGATAAAACATCTTAGAGAAGTGTTTTTCTATGAGAATATATCATAAGCTATAGGGCTCAGATTTAGGGTCTGGCCCTTCAATGGCCCAATCATCAACCAGAGGTGGATGGGGAATGGGTAGTGGTACCAAAGCAGACCATTGGTATGGTTGGCTGGCCGATGGAGAGTACGACGAGCGAGCCCAAAAACCACCTCATCTCGGGATATCCTATAATTTGTGTAGTATCATAGCCACAATGTCATGGTAAGACCAGATGATGACCACTGTTTCCAGTGCGTGAGCTAGGGATGCTGGCAGTAGACCATGCTGATGCTTGCCCACAATTGGTCCCCATAATAGCTCTCTGTTATCTCTAGTCTAGGGAGACAGTTCATCTGGAGATGAAGGTTGTGATTTCACGGCTGTAGCCTATATAGTTACAAAAATTTTATCCTCCTAGATATACCTACGGAGGGACATTTTAATCCAATGGAACTCTCATTCTGGGATGTCCAGGATGATGTTCCATGTTTATGCCCCAGATTTTGACACAGAGGACCTGGGTGAGGGTTCCATCATTTATTTGTATTTGAATTTGGAATCTAAGATGCAAACCGGTTTGATCTCAGTCTGAGTCTTATCAGTGTTCCTTTTATGGTAGTGACAACCTGATCTCCTACCCCATGATGGTTCTTCAGGTCAGGACAAATTTCAGGTACGAGGTGGTCCTTCGGTCGTACTAGGGTTGTGGTGGAGAGGACATCTACTAGAGTAAGCCAAGGGGAGAGGAACACTAAGAAAGATATCAAAAGGTATATGGGGAGGAACACAATGGGAAGTGATGTAATTGGTAGGACCTCCACTCAAGAGAATATGAGAAAGGGTGGGACCCCATGATTGTTTCCCTTGGTGACTTCACTGCAAGGAAGTTCCTTGTACTAGTCGAGACAAACACTGGTAGGGCATCCATGATAGGTGCTGGTGAAGTGAGGCTGGCCTTCACCCCTCTGGCTACTAAGGTGAGGAGGTCCTTCAATGGCCACTATAAGAACATGGAGAGGTCCCCCATGATAGAGATTGATTGGATGTGAAATTTCCCCACACCGATGGTATGTGGAAGGTGGAATGACTCCAAACACGATGTAATGTGCACAGGAGAGGATTCCGTGCGGGGTGTCACCATCATGGGGAGGTCACTCACATACACTGAGGGTAGCATGAGGCGGGCCTCCATGCCGAGCCTAGAAGTGGGGGAGACCCGAATTCTACATGGTGGTGGTACGGGGAGGGCCTCCATACTAGTGGTGACCATTACCTGCATTGGAGGCCAAGAGAGTCGACCCAGACATCCCGTGGGGTGGTTAGGGCCTCGATTCAGGTTGGGTATACAATTTCCCATGCTCAGTTTACATAAGCGTTTGATGATATATGTTGGCGGTGGCCTGATCCATAGTAGTTGTTGAGGTTGACGCCCCTTGGCGGTTTTCCTCCTCGGCCTGTGCCTAACACTGGCATCGGGTCAACTGGACTAGGGCCAATGGTGTAGGCACATGGCTTACCTGCTCCTCGACTTGTGGAACTAGATGGCGGCACTGGTGTAGCTTAATGGGAGCCCTCTTTGGGGGCCCCTGAAATGGGATCTAAACTGGGCCGACCCGCACCTCTCCTACCTTGTTGTCATAGGGGAGAGATTCATTGAGGTGTTCCGGGGAGAGGCTCCGAAAACGAATGTTTGTTAGAGTGGAGAGTAGTGGATCCCGGTGCGGCCCTTGGGGGCATCATTGGTGGTGAGGCTCATATGACTCTATATCTTGATGGGCCACATCCTGAGTCAGGATAATCCCCTCATCCTCATACCAGCATACGAGGACATTAATCACACTCCACTAAATGAATTCAGTAGGGGAAATGGGGCGTGGGTACCTGACGTTTGTAGGCATGGAGATTGTTTCCAATTTCATGGAGCTGTGTGGGACTGTTGCATTATCATTTCCACGACCCCTGCATTGGTGGGTGGTGGTGATCGAATTCCTATAATATCATGGGTCTTGAAAAGAAGAGATATTAACCCATTAGTGCTGAAAATAAAGGATCCAACGACCAGTTCCCCAACTCCATTTCATCATCCATGGATGGTAAGATGGATCCACGCTGACAACATCACAGACCGGGATGTCCAACATTTTGACTGCCCTAAATTCTAGTGAGATTCACACTAGGCCTACTATTTTCATGATAGGACCTGGCACTAGATAGATGGATCTGGTGACATGCTAGTCTAGTGATGTCTAAAACGCTATTAATATCCATATTGAGGAGAATAGATTCATGTTGGGATAAATATTTCTATTTTGGGTGATTTATCTAGGGTGCATGTGACTTTCTTGTTCCAGGACGACACTATTTTTTTCCTCACATTCCTGATTTCCAATGGCGGGCGACATCCGTTCCTTATTATGGGATGTTTCCTACTTGATCGAAATGGGCTGATGGGGTGACAATTCTTCCTTCTGTGGATTCCTCCTTGGAACTCATCACCTAACCTGGGTCTCCCTTATAGATTAAGACGTTGTTCGTGAAACTATTCCCAGTGACATATCTTTATGGACACCCGTTAATTGCACTGATTCAGTCGGGATATTCCAAGGGGTACAATCAGGGTAACAAACTACGGTCGAGGGAGTTGCCACGTTGGACATCACTGATTTTTCTGGACGATGGAACACTAGAACGTCTAGGTTTCTTCCCCTTATTATAGTGCTTCTAGAAGGCGCAGAAGCCCGAGGCATCCCACATCAAATGCAAAAGAATCATATTCCATAGGCATGTATCTGAGGTTTTCCTCAGCTACCTATGTTTAACACCTGGTTTTCTGAATGTTTAACATCTAGTAGAGACAGATCAGACTAATCTGAACACTGATTAGAGTGGATCGGGTGGGTGAAACACCTGGAGGGAACAATGATATTGGGGCTAACATATTGTTAGCTACCCAATTTTTGTATAGGGGAATGGGGAATGAGGTTGCATGATCCCACCGAGATGTGGTGGTCCGGATAAGAATCAAAATGGATGACAGATGGTTAAGTGAAGTGGGTGGAGAATGAGATGGAGTAGACTCGATGGAGACGATGATGTTGGGCTTGAGTATTGAAGAGACCATCTACGTATCCATGTGTCAGGGAATAATAGTCCTCGTAGTTCATCTGATGTCAACTTAACGCTGATTGGGGATTTCTATAGCTTACCGCTGGATGGTGTCACAACGGCTTATTGTGGGATGGGGTCACAAAGGCTTACCACTGGATGGGGTCACAAGGCTTTTTGTTGGATGGTATCGCAACGACATACCACTAGATGGGGTCACAATAGCTTATAGATGGATGGTTTTATAATGTATTACCCATGGATGGGATCACAACAGCTTACCGTTGGGTTGAATTGAACCTCAGGGAGGCTTTCTACAATCCCTATCTAGGAGACAAGGATCAAATCCCATGTACTTTGGTATATTTGATGCAGTTTAGGATTGTGCAGGACAAAAATGGGGCATGCAGTATCTTTTCATGTGGGAAAAAGGTGGTCTGACGTGAAAGGGGGTCGGAACCAATGGTTTTTGGGATTGAACCTCAGAGAGGCTTCCTACGTACCTCTCATTGGAAAGGATCAAATGCCTCTTAGTTCAGGTGGTGGGAACTGACTTGAAGGGGGTCAAAACTAATGGGGTGTTGTGTTTGAACCTCAAATAGGCATCCTATGTACCTTTCCTTGGCAAAGATTAAAGTCCACATAGTTCAGGTTGGTGTGGGTGAACCAATGTGAAGATTGTTGGGACCAATGGGTGGTGGGATTGAACCATTGTGAGGCTTCCTATGTACCTCTCATTGGAAGGGATTAAAGTCCACGTAGTTCATAATGATTTTGGTGAACCAACATGAAGATGGTCGGGACCAATGGATTTTTGTCTTGGACCTTAGGGAGACTTCCTATGTAGGTAGCCTTGGAAAGGATCAATGTCCCTGTAGTTCGGATTGGGGGTGAGGCTTACACTCTAGGCTTCTCGGAGAGGACTTCATGGTCGATTCTTACTCTAAGACCATTTGATTCATGATAAGCATGAGAAACAAGAGTTAGAAAAGGCCTGAAAATCATGTCACAGAAGGAGTATCTATGGGAAGTGGAATGGGGATTACACGCAGTTGGCGGCCCAAAGAAGAAATAGGGGCTTACACATGGTTAGTAGCCCGAAGAGATGTATATTGGGACTTACTCCAGCGTGGAGGAATGGGTGGTAAAAAAGCCCAGATGGAGAGGGATTTGACGCATTCTTAGAGTGGATCAGGGATTCTACCTCATGAAAGAAAAGCTATGGTATTACACAAGGGATGTTTCCCTTTACCTTCGGATAGACGCTGATCTGATAAAGAGGATCACATTCCATGTGTTGAATGTTCTCATGCCAGTGGAGACTAGTGGGGATGCCGAATGTTCGAGGTGTGGGAACCCCGCGTCTGATGCATGGGGAATGTCCATAGTTTAATTTCTTCTGATCAGGTTGATGGTTCTTGGCAGTTTAGCATCGTGCAACTCGGACGAGGTGGGTTTGCTCTGCACCCCTAGGACTTACATAACTGATACCCGCTCACCCTTGAGGGAAGTAAGGCATCAGAAATTCCATGGGAAATGGGTATTATAGAGAGATTCCTTGGGGGTTCCACGTTAGTGTGGCTATCAAATAATACAATATCTTTTAGCATGCCGATGAAATGAAGCATGATGCGAAGCAACACAATGAGAAGTATCACCCAAGGGACTTTGAAATTTCTATGTTCAAACCTGAGGGGTCACACAAGAATAGACCGTGTGATGTAGGTGTGTTCTGTATAAGAGAGTCTTGAATAGGGTGAATAAAGGTGAGGGCAGCACATGGATTTCACTTTAGATAAAGGGACAGGGCAAGATAGAAGGTCTGCGCACAAGATGCAAGGATTGCATGCAAGAGGGAAAGGTTGCACACTAGACGGACGGGTTGCGCGCAAGAGAGACCTGTCACACACAAGACGGACTGGTTGTGTACAAAATGGCCAAATTGCATGCAAGACGGAAAGTTGTCATGCAAGAGGGACTAGTTGTGCCCAAGACGGAAGGTTCACATGCAAGAGGGACTGGTTGCGCGCTGAATGGACTCGTTGCATGCAAGGGCACTTGACGTAGAGGGAACATGCGTGCAAAAGATGATCCCTTGAACATAAATGACTTGGAGAGAAAATTAGGATCAAGCCCAAGAGGGACCGCCCGAAGGAGTCCCCTCAGGGGACCTATCGTGCAAAATCCAATACCTGAAGGCTATGGGATTTTTCATGTGGTCGTAGAAGACATGGTTTTCGTGAAGTAGAGTGTCACTTAGTATTCTGTTTTGATCTCCGATGGGCGGGGATACAGATCATTTTATAGCCAGAGTCCTCAGAGCGACACGCAAGAGCCTGATGCGCAAACTCCTATCTGACCTTGACTTGTGCACTCAAAGGGGGGTTGGGCATGTAAACAATAGTTTGAAGTTTCCTTGCGGGAGGAAATGAGGGTTGGCAGGGAAAGCAGCAGTGGACATCGCCTTGGGCGAGGAAATCGGGCAGGGCGCGCAAACACCCGTTTGACATCACCTTGTGCGTGGAAACGGGGTGGGTGTAGAATGTTGCGGTGGATGGCATCTTGGGCATGGAAAGGGGTCAGCGTGCCATATTTTTTTGTGATGGAATATCTTATTCACACATCCCCCAAATATTGCGCGCTCCTACCACCCCGGTCCCGAAATCTCTACCTTCAATCCCGAAATCATCTGTTGCTATTTATCCTCTCGATGCGGCCCTTCTCCGAAAATCATCATAAACAACATTTAAGAAAAATATTTTTGAAAGATGAAAAACATGGTTGATTTTCTGTTAAAAAAATTATTTCAATACCATCAGTATTAAAGATATAAAAATAATGTGAAAAAATATAATTTTACAAATAATAAGAGGAGAAAAATATATTGGGTTTAAAATAGATTGGTTAAATAAATCCCCTATCCAGGTCCTAAACATAAGAAATCCAAATTAATGATGACATTATGAGATAAATCCTCACCACATTAGTAAAATTTGAAAAAAATATTCATTAAAGTGGGAACCATAGTTGGGTATCTAAAACATCATATTTATAATGATATTTTAAAAAAAACACATTCAATGGATATATATATAAAATATAAAATAAGAATTTAAAGGACATGGCATGTGTCTAAGAAAAATAAATGTGGGGAAAAATCCCATACCTCATGCATGAATTTCATTATATGTGATCTGAAACTCTAGCATAGTAAATTTAAATTTATTAGAATTTTATCAAAATAATTTTAATTGTTATAATATCATATAAATTTCACTTGTAATATGTTAATATATATTTATTAATACTTCTGTATTAAATAAATTATTTTTGGGTGTGAAATTATTATTTCTCTAGGGACTTTTCAAATTTGACGATCTAGTCCATTTACATTGACAATTGATCCAAAGATTAATTAATTATAGTCATTTAATATATATCATATATATTAATTATATTCCTATTTAAAATATTAATTGAATTATAGATAAAAAAGATTACATTATTTATGTAGATGGTAGGACTTACATATGAATGAACGATATATCTAGTTTTGAAAAAAATGGATTCAAATAAAGATAAATAATAATTTCAACATTATGAATCATTATTATATCATATCTATCATATATATCATATATAATAATCAAATTTATCAATATTATAATGAATTTAAAACTGATATGAACACTGAAGGATATCACTTTGTGGAGGTGATAGTCCACAAATATGGATTAAAATCATTATCATATTACACCATATGGGAATAAGGTATATAATTGTAGTTCCATAATCTGAATTAAAATTTAATATTTTGATGATGCTAAATTAAAACCACTAAAATTGTTCCTATAATGTCTGAAACTATATAATCCCACATTATGTGTTTAAATTATTAAATTAGAACAAGATAAATGGAATGACATTCCGAATAACCAAATATTATAATAGTCATGGAAAACATGATACATACACAAAAAAAATTTAATTTAAAAATATATAACAACCTAATATTTTATTTAAATATACCATTATTCTCTTCAGTGTATTGTAACACCCTGACCTGATGAACCTATAAGGTGGTGGCCTGAATGGTGGGTCACATGGCATCAAACATGCCTCCCCATAGTCCAGAGGCTGCCCAATAGAAGTAAGGTTCTATTAATGGTGTGGCGGGGAGACACATTACTATAGATATTAGTCTTAAAATTTTATAACAATATTAAAAAAATAGCAGCGGAAGCAGTTATAATAAAGTCATACTGGGGAAGAATAATCCAATATCTGAATAAAACTAAAATGATAAATTCCAATTCCATATAATTATTAATGTAATATCAAAAGTTACTATAAGGTACAAGTAGTAAAAAACCATATGGTCAACTCCTCGAGCTTCCAGAGGGAGAGTCCAGTCATGTACTCGCTCACTCTCATGTATACAACACAACACATGAAATGAATCCAAATACCCACTATTAAGATGATATACTCTGGTTCCAAATGGTTCCCATAAGGGTGTGAGTTAATAGTCATAGTAATCAATAACACACGGTGTCTAGTCTAATACATTACATGTTATATAATGTAAAGTACTGTGTTTGAATAAGAAGAAAAATTAACAACCAGTTCTGGATAAATAATGAACAACCCTCCTAGGTTTCTATTTGATGACTAGTATATATACCTACTTCGACACCATACTAGGTATATATGTCTATGTGTAGATCCTAAAATATCAGGATATATCACTTAAATCAGTTGTAGATTCTCCTACTAAGGATGAATCACTTAGAATATACCATAAAAACCCACCTCTAAATTAAGTCTAACCGAAATATCACCCTCATACATAACTATAATCCCACCATTATGTATTTTTTGAGTTTGAATATATCTCTAAAGAATCTTATATAATCATATACTATTACACAATAAACTAAGGACTAGTGTGCTTATCCCTCATGAAGAATGATAACATGCACCATGCCTTCAGGTGTCAACAGCAGTCATGAGTCCTCAAACATCCCATATAATCATAAACTCTTCCCTCAATCATCAAGTACATCTATTCCCTACCCTCATGTCATTTCTTAGAACATACAAAATGAGCTCATGAAATATTAAATATCACAATCTAAGCCTTTAGGCATCCACATTTGACATGAGTTGTATACAAAGAAACTCAATATGAGAATCGATACTAAATTCTCCGGTATCAATCACATCGATATCATTGGAATCAAAAGCTAAGTAATAAAAATCCCAATTCTAGTCTCAAAATACCATAACTATGATTATATGACACAACAATCAATTAAAAAAATTCCATCTTTTAAACTAATTAATTTCATTAATACAGTCTTTTAATTATCATTATAATTATATCAAACACGCTTAATTAATCAATTGACCCTAAAATCGTTTATATATTAATTAATAAATTTAGTCATGGTTATACTACCATTATTAATAACAAAATTTATTATTATTACAATTGAAAATTAAAAGAAAACAATGAAAAAATACCTCAAATATATTATATGGAATTAAAGACAAAAAAAAATCTTAATAATATCCAAGGGTTGCACACAAATCATGTGGTAGTAGGTCTCAGTCTCTTTACCTACTGAACCAAGGGATTCAATTGAAATTTAAAATAAAATATTATTTTGTATCATAGAATATCTATTTTATATGGTCACATGTAACATTCCAATGTTATAAAATATATTTCATATACATTATAAAATTAATACTAACAAAAATGGATTAGGTTTAGGACTCCCAATTTAACTCATTTCAAGGCATAGAACAAACACGAAGCATGTCAATGAATATATTCAAGTCATATCATCAATAATTTTACTTAAATTATTATCATTTAACCATAAAAAGATGAATGGTCATGCCACCCTTATATTCATGATTTAAAATAATTTTCGTAAATCATTTATGGAAGGAAATCAATCATCTAAAATTACTTAAATTAAAATCTCTTGTGGAGTCCTCTTCACCATGAAAACACTAGGCAAATTAATACATTCCATTTATTAATTAAACATAAAATAAAAATTTATTTAATTAAGTTCAGGTGGTACAGATATTGTACCATAAAAAACATGAAATATACTGACATGGGAATTACCATTTTATATATCTTTTCATGTTAATAAATATATATGATAGGTAAATCACTTCGACATTATCTTGGTTCAATAACCATTTCTATAGAAAAACTATATTTTCTAATGACACTTGGGTCCATTTCAAAACATTACCTATATCAATCATCACCTTAAGGATAATTCAGTAATTAATTATTTTTAGCCACTAGTTTTTATCTTATACAATAGTACACGTCCATTAATGGTGTTTTCCTATAATAACTTGAAATTGTACATCGAACTAATAATTTATCATAGCTAGTCTCTTAATTCACAATTTTCAGTTACATTTATCAATATGAAATATAATTACACTTTTTAATAGAATAACATAATGATTTAAAATGTTTAATGTTTCATGTATATGTATCAAAATTGATAAGTAATCCAAATCGAACACTCATCACTTGACGACTATGATGATGGAAAAAATTCTATAAACATTCACTAACATACATTCCTATATATACACCCCTTAATATAATATAATTATTCCCCTCTCCGCGAGGGAATATTTATATGGATTTTATATATATAGTTATGTATATGATTAAAATACCTTCCAGAGTCATTAAATGATATACAATCAATACTAAAGATAGAAAATATTGCAAAAATGTCAAACGCACTGATGGAAAAATATCAGCTCCTCAAAAATCACGAAATCCCTAATTAAAAATTTAGTTACAATTATGAATTTTGGAAATCATTACCCCAAATCGATGGTGGGTAGCCAAAATGATTCAAAATGCTCTTCCATCGGTGTCGGTTACCAGAATATAAAAATTAGAATCCAAAGAATCCTTTTATAAAACCAAAAAATGCGGAAAAAATTATGACTAGGTTACCTATTAATCATAGTGTTCGGCCACACAACATCATGTTATGGGAGACTATGAATTATCTGGATGTGTGTATGTAGATGGAGAATAAATATTACCTTTATACCTTGGCCATGAATCATGAAGATATCAGTTGGAAAATGAAGAAAAAAGGTGTCATGGAGAAGGTGTGTGTCATACGATCAGGAGAGTATCTGAGGGATGGAATCACTGATGTAGAGGGGATAAATGGTAGATATTAGTTTGTATATCTATCAAATTTTAAATTAACAATAATAAATAAGAAAAGTTAGTAAATATTGGTATTATTATTGGTATTATTATTATTATTATTATTAAAAAATTTCATTATTCTTACTCTACATTAAATTTCATTTAATTTCAATTTAACTATTTTAATTTCATGAAATAAAACACATCACAATGTTCTAACTCTTGAAATTAATATTTGAATCTTGGTTTTTAAAATGTCCCATAAAGTACATGAGGAATTTAAATTTCATTGGTTTTTTTTCATTTAAAAAACATGTGTCATTAGCACCACCCAACATAGAATATATCATCCTGATGAATACTTCTGGAATAATGAAAACATCACCAATCCTATAAGGGTCATGAATTCTTGCTCTGATGGTTTCATTTCATTTTTAGACACCCAATGCACCTCTATGAATTGATTTTGGTAGTGTCATAAAAGATATTATGATCTAAGACAATTCTCAATTATTTAAACTAATGTATTGAAATAGTGATTATTCTATCTTATTTAGCTTGATACACAACCATTTCACTATCTCATGAAACATGTAACAAGTGGTTCTCCCCACCATATGCATTGAAGATTAATAAGGATTCCAATTCTCGATCATGAAACTTCCACCATCAGAATTTCGTTTCAACTCATGCTTCTATTCTTTGAATCATTATCTTGGGAATATTTTCATTAGCATAATTATCTTGGTTAATTTTGAGGTTATATCAGGGACCCATTCACAATGAAATTTTTGAATTCAAAATCGAAAAAATAGAACTGGTCATGCATGTTTGCAAAGATGACACTACCAACTGTTAATCCACAACATCCACAACCAGACTGTGTGCATCAAAACCAGTCCTTATGACATTTTACATCAAACAAAGTGATAAAAAAGTACAAACACTTCAACTGACTCATCATGAAGGTTTCTTACATATAAAACTATGACATTACAAATAGAACTGAGATTCCTACATTTGAGGTCTCTAAATTAACTAAAAAAACACACATTGATATCCATACGTAACTTCTAGTTACATTTAATGATTAAAATATCACCCCTGAGACTAATTAATTGTATGGGTAACCTCATATTGAAATGACTTGATTGTGAGTAACTAACACAAGGTAGTCCACACACCATATCTACACGTGAGATGATAGTACAATGAAGAGACTTATAAATACATAAATTTTATGGTCCCAATGTATCATCAGTCTAGAAGTCATGTTAGATGAAATGGATGGTGTACAATATTTTTTTCCAGTCATTCCTACATGAGAATCCAATGGTTACTCAAGGATAACCATGCATTGATAACTACCGTGTGTTCAGCATGGAACTCTACGAGACCAATAAAAATGCACATTATATTTTAACCTATCATGTAGTGTATGGCCAATGATAACTTTGTATATCAAGAATGATGTCAATATAAGGTAAATGACCCTCTCTTAAGGAATATTAACCATAGAGTATTTTAATGATGTCCTAAAGTAACACAGTTCAACCACTACTAGTAGATTCCATAAGAGAAACTTGGCTTCACCCTTTGAGGAATCATCATAAACATATCATAGATAAATTTCCAACTATGTAATCTCATGACTATTCACACATAAACACTCAATTCCACCCTCAACCAACAATTTCTCTCAAATTTTGAATAAAACACCAACCACAAAAATTTAATGCTTCCACAGAAGCATTAGAATGATTTAATGTTTACATGACTCATTGGTAATTAATAATGATCGACCCTTCACAAATTTTCCATTATTAATGTGTTACATCTACATGGAATGAACCATTTTCCAGAACTAACATAGAACTTCCAACCTTAATGGTGTCATTTTCATTGAAGAAGGAGAAAAACTAGGTGTTCATAAGAATGCACAATCATAATCATCTTAAATTGAATTGTGATACTTACCTAAGTCATGGTAACAAAAATCAAATCATTTTTCATGGAATCCAAATCCAAACCGACTAGTGTGTTAACAGACATGAATTTTTAAAATTCATCATCATTATTGGGATGATATTTAAATATGTATTGCCATGTCACTCTACTCCGAAGAAGACCCAAGACGGAAATAAACAACATAAGGCATAACGATTCCTCCGAACTTGAATGGTTCATTTTAGATTTTAACACTAGACACCCACCATGTATGTAAATTCATAATACCTTGATTTTTAGACGAAAGATGACACTTCTAGAATATTATAAATATATTGTCTACCATATGCATTCAAGTATTAGGTGGTCCACTCAATGATTAGTCCTTAAATCATATTTCTATATGTGAACCTTATCTTGGATTATGACATACCCTATTATACAACAATGAGGAAGAAGAGAGGGTCATGTGATCTACAAATTATGTTACCATGACTGAGGCGTGTCTAACTATCCGAAACTATGAGTTCATCGATCCTCACATCGATAAAAATGGTCAACATATCAAGACCACAAATCCAAACAAGGGTTTCATTTAAAGATAAGATTACTACTATGGAAAATGAAACCTGAATGAAACAAATCATCATGACTCTCACAACACTAGAATTAATTTTACACTCAAAGGGTTCTACATACCACAATAAAACCCCTTACTAAGGAGAAAACATCTATCCTAATAGAAGGTAATTCCTAACAAAAGTCACGAGGCTCAAAAGATGATCATCATAGACATTTTCAAAAATAAAGGAGTATATGGAAAATGTATTTGTTTTCACTCCATGGATACATAGAAAGAATAGCATAAGAAACCCTTTCACATGGGTTTCAGCAAGGACAACACATATTGTTCCTTTATAGGTCCGTAATATTTGTTTCCATTTAAATCATTAAATATCTAAAATATTTAATAAAAATCATCTTGTACCATTTTTAAACAAAAATAGTATGCACTAATTATTTTTACGAACACCCCAAGGGAAAATAGGAATGATATATCTAACTTCATTTTTAACAATAAACATTCATTTACATCCCTTATTTATTAGCCAATTATTCAAGTAAATATATCTTAATAAAGATCAAGACCTAATAGTGTATCACTAAGCCATGTAAGGTTATTATAATGAAACCCAATAGCATTTTATTAAATTACTATAATTATAATGACCTATAAAGAGTTATCTCAGATAAATATTACCCCACCTAGCCTTCATGGGTCCCATTGACCATTTAGATGGTTAAATGGTACATTTAGAATAAAATTTTAATAACCTACACATTTTACAAAAGTCACTAAACAAATATATATAAATCTCAAGGATTTTTCGATTTCACATGTTACCATTACCCAATTAAATGTTTCTTATACACCATACATTTAAACAATACCTCCCTTTATAATCAAAACCATTTCATTCATCCAATTCAACCAATTTTATTTATCCCATTAAAATATTTTTATTTCAAAACTAGCTTGTTATTAAAATCATCTAACATAGAAAATACTATATTAAACATCAAATCATTGAATATCACTCCAGGCCCAAAATTAAAACTATGAAACATCATACATTTGTGACTAAATAGCATGAAAAATTCATGGAATGTGAGTTATCTATAATCCCAATATTATATATGTAATTATTCATCCTTTCCATAGTTAGAAAATAGTTCAATATAATAAATTTCATAAATAAATAAGAAGTTGAAAAATTAATAATTAATATAGTTCAAACTAGTTTCAACTGTATAAATTTGATTAAGACGGTGGATAGATCAGTGGGTCACATTTTCTTAATAGTGCCTCTATGTGTTCAAGAATCTGCCGACTAGTAGTGAGAGTCTATTGATGGTATGGTGGGGATATTATACCATATATATCAAATCCATAAAATGGTATAATAATATTTAGAAAACAAATAGATTAGGAATGAGTAATAATAAACACAAGCGTAATAAAAATAATATAATATATGAATTACAATTAAATCTTCAACCCCAATTCCATATAATGTTGTCTATAATTTTTGACATTACTATAAGGTAAAATCAGTTAAAAAATAATGAATTAAAATTTAAACCCAATTTTCAAATCTAGGGGAAGCCCGAGAAATAGATCTATCATGTTCTCCCTAGCTCCCAAATACATATCCGAACATTAGAATAGAATCCAAAAACCTCTGACCAAGAAGATATACACAGGTTCCCAACAGTACTTGAGAATGGCGTGAGATAATAATCCAAGAAATAAAACACCCACAGTTTCTAGAAAAATAAAATAATTGATATATCATTAATATATGTTATCATGTATAAAAATAAAAATAAATAGTAATATGTCTATAGATAAAAAATAATATGCCCTGGTTCCGAGGGTAAACATGGATGTTATACCTACATTGGAACCCTACTAGGTATCTATGTCTATGGGTAGATAATTCTCTAACAAGATGGTTCACCATAATTAGTGGTATATTCCCATACCAAGGATGATTCAAATATAAGATACCATAAATATATGGAATCTTCAATCAAGATAACAAAAATCCCACCCTCTATCATAACTAGAATCTCACCCTAAACAAATTTTCTACTGTGCTTATAGCCCTATGGAATCTATCATAATCATATAATCTACCATAATAAATTTAAAACATTGTGTGCATATCCCTTAGGTAGTAAAAAAAACATTCACCAAGACCTCATGTGGCAACAACAATCATGTGTCATTAGACATCAGATATAATCATAAACTCTACCATCATGCATCATGTACTTGTGCGCGTTTCCATCAGGTCGTAAAATAGAATATTCCCAAGGACCACATGTGTCAAGGGAAAAAATGGACCAATGCCTTAGGTATCAACATTATACATGAGTCAAATCTAGAAAGATTCTGCATTCCAATTAGTATCAATACTTGTGGTATCAATCCCATCGATATCACATAATTTCAAAATGTAATAAAGAGAAATAAAATTTCTAGTATCAAACATACCAAATTAATCATCATACGAAACAATGATCAATTTATAAAAATTACTGTCTATCAAACCAATTCATTTCCTTAACCTATGCTATTAATTTTAATCATAATTATATCAAACTTGTTTCACTAATCGTCCCACCCTAAAGTCATCAATATATTGATTAACCAGTTTAGCTATGGTGATTAATCAATATTAAATCACACAATTTATTATTATACCAATTCATAATTCGAATTCAATAATTAAAAAATATCCAATTTATAACAGGTATTTAAAGTCAAATAGACCACGTCTGAATAATGTCAAGGAATGACACAACAATCTGGTGGACACATGTCTCTATCACATTGCCTATGAAACCAAGGGATGCAATGGTGGTTTAAAATAAATTTTTATAGTTTAATAGTGATAATCCTATTTATATGGTCATTTGTGGAAGACCAACACAAAAAAATATAGATAATATGTTTTAAATAATTAAACTTGAAATAAAGGGATTAGGTTTAGACTACACAAATCAATTCCATTCAAGGAATGAAACCATGATGAATAATGATGGTTAATATATTCATGTCACATCATTGAATAATTTTACATAAAACAAGATTATTTAATCATAACATAGTGTGTGTTCATACCACCATAAAAACACAATTTAAATCAATTAATTTAAAAAATTTAATAAATTCATTCAATCATGACCTGTTCGTTTTATTCAATTTACATATAGAGTACTAGTGATTATCATGAATCCAATAAAATTAATACATTACTTTTATGAATTAAACATGACATGAATATTAATTTATATAGGTTCAATAATTACATTGAAGTTATCATAAAAATATTTAGATACCTACATAGGTATTCCGTTTTTATAAATCATTTTGTGTTAATCAATTTATACAATTACCCATGCACTTAAATTTTATCATTATTATTTAACTATTTTAAAATAAAAACACTATTTTATATTTCCACTTTGAAAATTTTAAAATCATTCCATACATAAATAATAAAATCAATCATAATATAATAAAATATAAATTTCTAACCATCATTTTTTTTCATATAAGATAGTTCACCTTCATTGGATGGGTTTCGTTAGAAAAAAATTCAATTTCATAATAAAGATATAATTTATATTAACTAATAATATTATCCATAGTATGTTGTTAATTATATCAAAACAAAATAATTCAACTTATTTAAGGAATAACTAAAGGCACAGTTAAATTTAAAGGGTCAAGGATAGGTATCCTTCTAGAAAAAAAAGACTAAGCCAAATACTCAGAATATCATGACTTGGATGACATAATTGAACGCTCAACAACTACAAACACAAGTATTCATATATATATATACCCATTAATCCAATTTAAATATTCACCTTTCTATTATGGGATATGTACAAGGATTATATATATATACCTATCTCTGTGAGTGAAAGCCCTCCGAGAATTTTCAAACACCCTAGAAAAATAAGAACTCAAAACAACACGGTAAGGACCAACCCACCCAAGGATAATTTCAATAACCACAAAAATTATGAAATAACCAATTATTAATTGAGTGAAAATGAATAATTATGGAAAAGTATACCAAAAAAATGAAATCGGTGATCCAAAATGTTCTGAACCACCTCTCAAATAGTTCCGGTTTCCAGAATAAGACCAACGAAGTCGTGCGAAGCCTTACAGAACCTAACGATGAAATAAGAAAACAGTTTTCTCCACTTCCAATCATTTACCGACACAACACTGGGTGATGAAGGGGAATAGGAAAAAACCTACAGAGAGGAATATGAGGGAGGAGAAATATTATGTTGAGACCTTGACCAATAATCGATAATATATTGGTTAGAAATTGAAGAACAATAGAGCTAGAGAGAGATAGAGTTCATCACACCGCCTAGAGAGGAACACATAGAGGGTGTCATGTGAGTGGATGGGGAGTAAGGGTAGATACCCCTTTAGGTCGCTGAAAAAAATTACTCAATATTAAAGAATAAATATGACAATAAATGTTAATAATAACAATAATAATAGTAATGTTAATAATAATTTTATTATTATTATTATTAAAATTATTATTATTATTTACATCAATTTATATTAAATTTAATTTAGTTTTATTTATATAATTTAAAAAAATAAAACACATCCCAGTGTTCTAGGTGTTGAAATTAATATACGTGTTGAAATAGTGGGTGCCCTAGACCCAACTATGTAGTACTCTTGATTACCATATCATGTGTACAGTTAGCTATGCATGATGTTATCATACCATTATAGTGCAGAATTTTCTGCATCCACTATAGGGATTGTAATGTCCAAAGGTTAGTTGTTGTGTCGATAGGTTATAGCAGATGCCGGGCTATAATTAGAACCTTGAGATACAATGACATTGATCTTAATAATATGTTCTATAGTCTAGATACATCTTACTGACTAGACATAGTTGATGTCTGACTATCTGGTGTTGGGGCTCATAAGCATTAAGACTTCTTCTCGTGAAGTTATCACTTGGAAATCTCTAGTTGTGAGATCATGAGGACAGACCCTCCAATAGGAACACCACATGTTTTGGGTGTCATTGGTTGTTCCTATCTACGGACAAGTTTATTGGTCTCCTGAATTGAGACCATTACCAATGTATATCATTTAGTTACGTACTTTGATGCATGGCGAAAACCATGGCAGTAATGTCGTGGGGAGGTAGTTTGTGTCTGGTGCGTCATTAATGGTATGATGTTGGTTGAATGGTAAAGAAAGGATTTATCGCTTCCACATTTAGGAAGTTATGTATCTCAGGCCTGGTTGATCAATATGGTGACGCCTTCATAAGTCTTTGGCCAATGTAGTAGAAAGGTGAATCCATCCGGATACATCAAAAAAAGATAAAGAAAGATAAGGACGATGATACCAGAGTGCGTCCTTCTTTATGAGATATCAAATGAAAAAGAGACTATAGTACACAGTCAGTGTTCGTAGAATGGTAGTCATTGTTATGACTATCCTTATCTTTTTAGGGGGCATGACGGGTTGCTAGAACTCGCTCTTGGTCTGCGAATTTTATTAACTGATATCGAGATAAGGGCCTAGAGGGTCACACACAACAGCGTATTCAAGAATCCGCACCTATTCAGTGGAATATGAATATAGACATCGTGGGCCGCGCAACAGGGTCCAAGCATTTTCCAAGTTTTCGATCACCAAAAGAATTAAATAAATTCATTAATATTAATGTTATGAATATTTGGGATTGAATTTATTTAATGTATTTATGAGTTTTGTAAAAACGATAAAGTGTTAATCGAACGAATATTATTTTAATATTCAAGGTTCGTTTAATATTAAGTGGGACATCGAGTCGAGTTAAAATGCTCAAATTGTTATCACCTAATATATTTTATGTGATTAAATTAATAAATAATATTGACGCAGTTTTAAGTCGTCATAATTATTCATTTAGAGGACATTGAAATATACGGGGGATGGGGAACCCAACCGGGTATTTCTCAATGTCTCTATAAATAAGAGAGGAGGCTCTCTCTCTTGGTGGGAACATCACTATTACTTCGTTTATGGAATGAAATTTGAAAGCCTCTCTCTCCTCCCGCTTACTAGAGAGATAAGCTGAATATCCAAGAGCTCGGATCAAGTTTCTTCTCACGCATCGCAAGATCATCGATACAGTGATCATCGGGATGTCAAAGACATCGTTGGATTGCCACTCTAGCACGCAGAGTTCGAAGATCGGCATTCCCATGGATTTTTAAAGTGCGTGTGGATGATCTAGAGGGATCCTGCTATGGATCCTTCATGCAACGATCATCGTCGACAAGTAGCGGTCGACAACAGCTTCATATATCCAACAGGTACGTTTTTATTTTATTTTTGTGATCTTAACAATCTACGCGTGATCCTCGGACCTCTCAGGGGATCGGATCGTCGGCGACGACAAGTACCATCATTGCGTCGACAAAACATTGAAAATCCCCAGCCCACCGGCATCCGCTGTGGGCCCGAGAAACCTAATAGTGGTATCAGAGGGATCGCGTAGATTTTTTGAGCCTAGAAAATTAATTTGCATAAATATTTAAGTAGAGGGTTCAAAAAAGGTCCCAGCGGTTCAAATCACGCTTCGATCCAATTTTCAGTGGCCAAGATATGGTCAATTTAAATTTTTTGGATTGGATCGAACATGAAGATTGATCTCGGGTACTAATATTATTTCATCCAACGGAACCGATCAAGTTGAGATTAGTTCAATTAAAATTGTTAAAATTATAATTTTTCAAATTAAATAATTTTCACAATAATTTTATTATATTAATAATAATTACATTATTATTAGAATAATGTAATAATAATAAGATTATTATTTTATTATATTAATTTTATAATTATTTAATTTTAAAGGCTATTTAGCCATTAGAAAATTGTGGGTGACTTGACTTGTGGTAGAAAGACTTCACAGAATTATTTAAAAAAAATAAATGAAAGGGGTTGGAGGCTGCTGCGTGGAAGAGAAGAAAGAAAAAAAAATGGAAAGGGGGTGAGAAGGGAAACCGCGTGGATAGCAAGTAAAAAAAAGAAGAAGCCCTGCACGTGGAAACAGGACAGCAAAAAAAAAGGAACATGCAGGGGTCCGAGTGGACCCCTGATCTGCTCTCGCACGGCGCACAACAGCACCGCCGAGAGTCCTATCCCGCGCGCAGCAGCAGCGGGATACACCAGCACTGGGACGACGCCTCTCTCCATGAGGACCAGTATGCCGCCAGTGCCTCATCCCAAGCCTACCTCCCTGCTGCTCCCTCTCTCGTGCGCTGTTGCAGCCTGTATCTAGGGCCACCGGTAGCCCTGCTACTTCCTCTCTCGCACGGTGCAGGCCACCTACTAGCCACACCCTCTGCCTGGCCTCCTCTGATGCGTGGCCTGCAGCAGCTCCCGTCGTAGCCGCACCCCCGCAGCCGCCTCCTTCCAGCAGCACGCTGGCCACCATGCAGAGCACACTAGGCCTCGCCTCAGACCTCTGTGCACCCTGCTAAGCACCCCACGCCCCAGGGACCCAGCACAACCATTTTATCCCTCCACCAGTGCCGCTACCTCTAGGTCTCTACCCCGGCGCACAGCCACAACAAGCCGAAGACCCCGACTCTCCCGGCGGATCTGACCCCAGCTGAGCCCCAAGATGGCCTGCTGGCTTTCCTCCGCTGCTCGGGCCGCCTCCGTTCGGCCGCATCGCTACAGCCCTTGGACAATGCCCCTCTGCACTGACCTCCTCCCCTGTGCACTCAGCCGGCCGTCCTGCTCAGGCATAACCAGGTGCGGCGCATGCAGCACCGCGGAGCCGAACAGCCGCACTAGACTCACGTGCGAACCCGTCTAGCGCATGCGCAGGCAGCACAGCCGCGCCCGGCCGCCGCCTGGTCCTCTTAGCAGGTAGGTAACCCCTTGGGTTTAATGAAATCAATTAATATAATTAATTATTTAAATTATTTAAATTAATTAATATATTAATTGTAGTTAAAATGATTATTAATACCCGAGGATTAAAATTAATTTAATTTTGAGTATTAAAATTAAATTAATTGATGGACCAGTAATTAATTAAATTATTTGATTTATTTAATTCATTTAATTTAATTAAATAAACCCTCTTACATAATTATTTCATTTTAATATTATCACGCTTTAATTACCCGTCATCTAGTCTTGAGCATCGACCCATGTATATCTGCTTTTAAATTATTTAATTAATTAATTTTTTAAACTGCATGCGATGATTATAATTAATTAAAAGATTGTCTGCGCATCATCTATTTTCGGTTAAATTGTATATGGTCCTGCGCGCCCAATTTATATGATGTACATTTATTCCCGAGTCCCCTCGCATGCGCGCGAGTATTTTTTACTTCGGACAAAGACGACGAGCGACGTAGACCCCGCCATGATATGGTGGTGTACGAAGATGCAAGACGACGCTTGGATTCCACCAAGGCAAGGTGGTATTCCAAGAAATGACGTCGACCCCACCAAGACTTGGCGACACTACAGAAGACCAGAAAACATACAAGACAAGGGGCAAGCTGCATTTTGAGTCAAGCTTCGACTCAGGTAAGATGCGCTTAGGTTGTTTAAATGCTCAAGGCCAGTCGGGTAGTAGTTTTACCTTTATGCATTTATTTATTATTTTACGCATTTTTAAAATAGTGGGAAAAATATATAAAATAATAGATAATAAAATTCATAAAGTAGCGACGTTTGATTTCTATTGATGTTCAGTTGTGAGAACGACAACGTAGATGAAAAAGATTAATAGAAATGGATTATATTCGTCGAAAGAAAAACATGAAACCCTCAAAGAAAATATTAAGTCACAAACAGTCATCCATCATTCAAGTTTGAACAAACCTGGGTGTTCGAGGTGCCGGTTCATGCCTTAGCTGAGGGTGGCTCTTACAACCGGGGAGTTCTAATTTGTGTGGTGGGTCGACTTAACTAAAATTGCCGAAAGGATATAGCCTTAGCTAGTTTGTTGTAATTTTATAGGAGAGTGTTGAGTAAATCAGTAAATGATTTTTGAAGTCGGGACTTCACTCAACAGATCAAGGAACCGCGAGCTAATGCGGTTGGCCATCCAAAAGCCTACCTTGGACCCTATGAGTTATGGCATAGCCCTATATTGTAGATGATGAGGGAGGTTTAGGGATCCTTTCCACTAGAATACACAAGATTATTCCGTTTCTATTATAGAGGGTTCCTAGAATTCAAAAAATTAGTGGGAGACATTTAATGATAAAATAATCAGTAATGTCATATTTTGTAATCACATAAATGTACAATCTACTAAAGTTTATTTGTAGATAATGACAAATAATACCACAATAAAACTGCGATAAATATTAGACAATGTTAATGTCTAAACTAAGCACGAATTTCCTAAATATAGTATAAGTGCTTGTGCACATTACTACTACAATAGAAAATCATGGTGCTTATGTCCCAACAAGTTTAGACAAATTAGGAAGAAAGGGTGTAAAACTGCTTTCAGGAGACTCATGAATAAAGCATGTGATGGTTCTATCATAATGCTATCATCAACATCTGATGTTAGTTGTGGTCGCTACATCATGACTAAGATGATGATCACATGTAGTCTCATCTCCAAGTTCCCTTTAAGGGGAAAGTGAAGCAAGATTTGAATGCGATGGTCGCACTCGGTTTGTGTAAAATGAAAGACGATTCACAATCTTTCATGCCATCCCATTTCTTATACATTTTACACCCAATTACTCTAGTTTTGTTTAATGTTTATAAACGAACCATATAGACTAAGCGCTTCATTACCGTTACGGTAACATTTTCCAAGTAATAAGAATATAAGAGATAACTCCATATTTTATTCTTATGGCGAATACATTGAATGAAAAGGAAAAAAGTATTATGGAAAGTCACGCCAAAGGCACCTTCATCAAGTACATCAAAGAAAAGTGGTCGGTTATTTAACAGGAGGTTATTTTCATAAATTCATGGAAGTTTAAAAAAACTGAAATACTAGAAGCAAGTACCTGCTTCTTGTTCAGTTAATATTCATCATATAAAAATATTGTTTTCTATCATACTTCTTCGGTATTGAAAATACAATATGCTTTTCACATATTTGTATTGAAATACAATATCCAAGCATATAGAGAAACATTACTATAAGTAAAGTGTCTTCTCCAAGCAGCTAACAAAGGGTGATTCCTAAGTCAGCAGGGAGAAACACATAACTTCTAATTGCCAAGTGATTGATTCAAATTAAACAAGTTGGGGAGTATAACCAAAAACATTTATCTCGTGTGACCATTTGTACAAGATGGAACATTATTCCATTTTCTGGAATGAATGTTGTTTGAGGTGACACAGTCAACAAATAGTTCACTACTATTTAAATCAAAGGCAATACATAATATGAAATGTAAGACCTACCTAGTTGTGGAAATGTGGTTCTTTGTCAAGTGAAACTAAAATTGGACGTCAACTATATACCCAGTATCGTATTTAGGCTCAGCACAGCTAAAAACCGATTGTATAATTGACATCTTTAGTTTATATAAAGAAACCTTTGGAAATAAAGGTACGCCACAATGCTTCTGAGGATAGTTCAACACGAGAATGTCAATTGTTCCAAAGAAAGCTATAGGTAAAGATGCTTCATAAGATTCCTTTAATTCATTATGGAATTTACCAATGAATTATATGTTTTGGTTAGAAGATATGAGTTTCTTCGGATCGGCTGGTCGAAGAATATCTTGACCAAACAATCATCGATCATGATAATGTAGTGTGGAGCAATTCCTAAACGCATGTTACCTTATCTATATCACCGTATTGATGTTCATAAGGAGGATCGATGATGAGTCTTACATATTAACATTGATCAACAAACATATAGCGTAGAGAAATACCTAAGCTCATATGTTACACATCAAAGTTATGATGTAAGTTGTATCAATGTTGCAACTTGTGGAAACTTACATCAATTTTCAAAATGTGATTTGCAAATAACAGCATAAACCCATAACCAATATGCCAACTACAGTGACAAATGGATATCATACAAGTCATAGTATGATGGAAAAACCATTATGTCATAGGGCGTTTTTAGATGCAAAGAGTTTGTTTGGATTTAAACAAACATGCATCAAGTTAAACACATTGTGCATCTAAGGTAATTATCCTAACAGTTGCTTAAGATATTACCTAAATCCCTTAGATAGAAAAGATGTAGTCAAGTATTAGACTACATTTCTATACAATGTTGCACATCTCTATTATATATAGTGGGATATGAATTGATTTGGACTTAGTCAATGCTTGAGATGCACAATTGGTTGACATATGGAATAAGTTCCACAAGTACATGTGGAATAGGAATGTTCCAGAGACACATACTGCGTAGGAAGAATAAAACCGTGGTGATGGTTTTATAGTCACTTCGGTCCGTGATATATTATTAATTATGAATAATAAATTTTAAAATAAAGAAGTATATGGAAATAATCTAATAATGACAAGATCAACTAAAATTCAATAATAGATTCCATGTATCAAATTACAACGGGGCTTATAAATTGAATACGACGGTGGGTATTCAAATGACTTGATACATGGATGGTACAAGTATGGTAACAATAACACTTGATTGGTTACACCAAGTCAGTACGCCTAAATCTATTAGAATTATACTTTTCATAACCAAACTTCTATGATCCTTTTATTGTTCATTGGATTTCAAGATCATCTTTCATGGAAGGTGTCTATACGACGCAACCAGAACAGATGATGAAATCAAATGATGCCAATAAGGTTTGCAAGTTACTGAAATCCAATTATGGATTAAAGTAAGCAACATGATCTTAGAGCATTCATTGTAAATGAATCTTTTCCTTGTGTCTACCAAAGGATAGTGGGAGCACCAATGTTTTCCAAGTTATATATGTTCAGCATCATATGGAAAACAGACTATGATCTTATAGATAAATAAGATCAGGTTAAAAGAAATTCTCCAATTATTGACTTCAAGTAGAAACCTATGTTCTAGCGAATAGGATCTACTGAGGTAGATCCAAAGGTTGCATGGTCCTAGTCAATCATATATATAGTGTCATTATATTGAAAAATACAAGTTGGAACAATTCATGTTCAGAATTGTTGCCTATGTCACATGGCTAAATCTCTCTAGGTTAATATGTTCGGAGCATGTGTAGAGATTAATGTTGTGAATTGAAACCATATGATTTAGTGATGGATGAATCACATATTCCATAATATGTACAATAATTGATACTTCCCGGATATAATTAATTATTGGCAGATATCAATTGTTTCCAAGAGCACTGCAAGTGATGCAGTCAGAACTATCATCATGTACTTCGATAAGTACAAATGATATGTACCTGGAATATGAAGAGGAAGGTATACTAGTTGTGGTGGGACACATACTAGTAGTCCTTAGATAAATTTGATCTACTATAGCAGTTAGGCAAAGGAGATGAGAGATTCAAGTTCATAAAAGCTTGTGGTACTCATACCTACAAATACTGAGTACGTTGAAGCTTCTAAGCTAGCTAAGAAGTAGTTATAAATTGCAAAGATTTGTTCCGGTTCATGGATTCACACCTAGTGAGAAAAGTATTATCATAATGAGAATTATGATATTCTTACTAGCCAAGTTGTTGAGTTATGACAATAGAAAAAATTAATATACTCGGGGATACCCTGTCTTGAGAAGTTTAACTCAAGTCGATGAGGTTGCATATAGAAGATATGCCACACATTGAAAACATGGTAGGCCCAGCAGGTAAAGCCACTACTCAACAAGAAGCATGGTATTTATCATTTAAGTAACTAACAAGTTCAATTAGCAAGTTGGATCTAGTTCAAGTGAGAGTGTTGAAATAGTGGGTGCCCTAGACCCAACTATGTAGTACTTTTTATTACCATATCATGTTTACAGTTAGCTATGCATGATGTTATCTAACCATTATAGTGTATAATTTTCTGCGTCCACTATAATAATGGTAATGGACAATGGTTAGTTGTTGTGTCGATAGGTTATAGCAGATCCCAGGATATAATGTGAACCCTGAGTTACAATGACATTGATCTTAAATATATGTTCTATACTCTAGATACATCTTACTGACTGGAAATAGTAGATGTCTGACTATTAGGTGATGGGGATCATAATAATTGAGACTTCTTCTCATGAAGTTCGCACTTGATAATCTCTAGTAGTGAGATCATGAGGACAGACCCACCTATAGGAACACCACATGTTTTGGGTTTCATTGGTTGTTTTTATCTACGAACATCTGTATTGGTCTCCTGACATGAGACCATTACCAATGTATATCACTTAATTACGTACTTTGATGCAAGACGAAAACCATGGAAATAATGTCATGGCGAGGTAGTTTGTGTCGGGTGCGTCATTAATGGCATGACGTTGGTTGAATGGTCAAGAAAGGATTTGTCTCTTCAATGTTTAGGAAGTTATGTTTCTCAGGCTTGGTTGATTAGGATGGTGCCGCCTTCATATGTCTTTTCCCAAAGTAGTAGAAAGGCGAATCCATCCATATACATCAAAAAATGATAAAGCAAGATAAGGACGATGACACAAGAGTGAATCCTGCTTTATGATATATCAAATGAAAAAGAGACTATAGTACACAGTTAGTGTTCATAGGATGGTAGTCGTTGCTATGACTATCCTTATCTCTTTAGGGGCCATGACAGGATGCTAGACCCCGCTCTTGGACTGTGAATTTTATTCACTATTATCGAGATGAGGGCCTAGAGGGTCACACACTATAGCGTATTCAAGAATCCACAAATATTCAGTGGAATAGGAATATGGACATAGTGGGCCCCTCCACGGGGTTCGAGCCATTTCCTAGTTGTTGATCACCAAAAGAATTAAATAAATTCATTAATATTCAAGTTATGAATATTGTGGATTGAATTTATTTAATGTATTTATGAGTTTTGTAAATATGAGAAAGTGTTAATCGAACAAATATTATTTTAATATTCAAGGTTCGTTTAATATTAAGCGGGACATCGAGTCGAGTTAAAAGGCTCGTATTTTTATCACGTAATATATTTTATGTGATAAAATTAATAAATAATATTGACGCAGTTTTACGTCATCATAATTATTTATTTACAGGACATTGAAATATACGAGGCCCGAGGAACGCACCCTGGTATTTCTCAATGTCTCTATAAATAAGAGAGGAGGCTCTCTCTCTCTTGGTGGGCACATCCCTATTCATTTTTTATGGAATGAAATTTGAGAGCCTCTCTCTCCTCCCGCTTCCTAGAGAGAGAAGCTGAACATCCAAGAGCTCGGCTTAGGTTTCTCCTCACGCATCGCAAGATCATCAATGGGGTGATCGTCAGGACGTCGAAGACATCGTTGGATCACGACGCTAGCACCCGGAGTTCGACGATCGGCATCCCCATGTATTTTTGAAGCGCGTGTGGATGATCTAGAGGGATCCTGATATCGATCCTTCATGCAACGATTGCTGTCGACAAGTAGCGGTCGACAACGGCTTCAGATATGCAACAATTATGTTTTCATTTTATTTTTGTGCTCTTAACAATCTACGCGAGATCCTCGGACCTCTCCAGGGCTCAGGTCGTTGGTGAAGAAAAGTACCATCGTTGTGCCGACGAAAATTTTAAAATCCCCAGCCCACCGGCTTCCGCTGCGGTCCACGGAAACCTAACAATACGATGCTCAGTTTTTAAAATGAACCATCCTATAATTTATAAATAAAAATTTAGTTGGTTTTTATCCTATTCAAAAAAAATGTGTAATTACATGTACATAGAGAGACTCTATTTCCATACATTAAAATTTCATTAATTTTAATGAAAATTTAATTCATTACAAAAACATATTACTGAAGACCATATTAGCCTAATGCATTTGGAAACAAGGAAACATAAACACTAGTACATAAGGATGCTATGTTATCTCCCACAATGTTCTTCATGACTATAACACTTATTATGAAGATCAAACATAATACATATCTTAATAACAAGGGGAAGCCAAACATTAAAATGGGTGAGATAAAATTCTCATTAAAGTTAAAAAAAGGGAGATATGTTATCATAAACATAACGATAAAGGTATGAGAACATGACAATGAAATTAGATGATCAAAACTTAATGATTAAAGATCATCAACATGAATCATGGAATAATGATTGTATATTCATAAGACAAGAATAATAAGGGAATCATGATCCTAATAAACAAAATCATAACAAAGGAATTGAATTGTGGTGGACACATAAATAGGTAAAATCAATTTCTATATGTCAAGAAGCATATCTAGAACATACCAAGGAACATCATGAGGACTAAACATACATGGTGGGACACACCACTATACCCTATTGTGGTCTATTCATTGAAAGTGATCAGGTGTCCCCATCATCCCATAATAGATCGTGTTTTCCCATTTATACATAGTAGATCAGGTTTCCCTTGATTGGGTTTCCCATATTTTTATAGTTGATAAGCTTTCCCAATCATCCCATTTTGAATCAACCCTTTTAATGACATTCCATTCAGTATATCATGAGATATAAAATCCTTACCCGATTTATTGGAGAGAGATACGAGCCCCACAGATCTTATAATTAAATCATACAAACATGTCCAAAAAATTCATAAAAAATAATATCATAACCAATAAAATGAAATTGGGATCATAATCATGTAATTATATCTTAACCTATAGAAAATAATATGTTACATGACCATTTATTCATTGAATATCCGATGAAAATAAGAATGTTTTATAATCATATTAATGTGAATGAGAAAACAGTTTAATAAAAATCATGTCGTAAAAAATATGCATTTTAGAGAAAAAATGTGAATGAAACCTTTGTATCATTTCCCATATAGTAATGAGTAAACCCAAATAATTTTATCGTAGATAGGAAATAATTAGGAATGGTTCATTAAAAATAAATCACAAGGAAAATATATTTTCTTCTTACAAAAATTATTTTAAAATATAAATCCAATTGAAAACCATTTAATTTGAATACATAAAGGGGAAGCAAGAAAATATTTTGGAAACAATTTTCATTGAAAAAAATATAAAATTAACATGAAAATTTCTTGAAGAAATTTTCATTCAATACGAATGTTGAATTTTTTCGAAAACCATTTCATTGAAAAGGAACCTTGAAGGAATTTTAAAACCATTTTATTTTAAGACGATAGGTTATATATATTCATTAATGATGTTTCCATATTATTATCCTATTAAATCATATAAAGGAAATGAAATATATATATATATATAATTATACTAGAATTATTATTTTTTATTCATTATACACATTTACTGAACACATCCTTAATACTTTCCATTTAGCGTGTCAACGAATCAAATCACTTTAAAGAAGTTGAAGTCCACACTTATCCAAATGAAATTTTCATATTTAAAAGGACTAGAATCTACTAATGTATCTTTTATATAAAAAATATTGAATATTAAAAAAATAATAAATATCATATATTTCATATAAAATACAGTTTCCATCATAATACCCAACCATGATATATGGTAATGTATAAAAGAAAAACATCATTTCGTGAGGTTGTAGTTCTCTGTACACAGGTCCAACATGGTCATTTCCCATTAGATGGATATGTGTAATAATAGTTCTATCTCTGATAATAACTACATATCTATTTTTAGGAAACTAATGTTATTATATAAGCATGGAATAAAATTTTTTAGGTGGTGGATAATGATAACAAAAGAATGGAACCATAGGAAGGATGAGACCTCTTCTTTGGGTATCTCTAATTGGTTTTTACCGAAGGACTTCCTTGGTTGGATTTTTTCCTAAAGGGAGGATTCTAGGATGAATTTAGATATGACGAGAGGTTATTTAGCAAGTTTTTTTATCACCCAAATGGATTCATATTTGTGAATAAGTTGGAGGGTTGAAGTCCTTTTTATAATGTATAAAGAGTGGCATTCTTTTAAATTTAAATGAAAGGAATTCTCCCGAAGTTTTTCTTATGTCATGTGGCCCTAATAATGTTACCAATCCATGAAAATGTTGGATAGGGTTTATATATTGTCACCAAATGAATTTTGGAAAAGTGTTTAGGTCATTTTAGTCATATGTTAAAGGTTTAGTCAATTATTAAGATAATTTTATTTTAATCACTATAATTAATTTTAATCTCTTTCAATAATATTTTTATTAGAAAACATATTTTACCTTATTATTAATTATAAATTTTTATTATTCAAAATATGGAATAAATGTTTCAAAATTTTACTAACATATTTTCAAAAAATAATTTAAAATTAATCTCACATGTAGGTCATGACATCATGTTATTTAGTAATAACATTTCAAATGATTATAATGTTTTGATATCCAATTTAAATGTGAAATTGGTTAGAATGACTATAATTGGATTAATTTATTTAATATTAATCTCATTACACCTTAAAAAATTACAATATAATTTAACAATATCAAAAATTATATGTAAAGTCCTTTTTAATTGAAATTCAATGTTTTCACTATTTATAAAAAATGATGTTTTATATAAAATACATTTATTTCACCCTAAGATAATTTGGACATTATGATTTCAATTTTTTTATTTTATAGAAATATATTAAAAGTTTCTCCAAAATTATTTAGATTAATGGTCACAAAAACACACAAAAATTATTTCATTTGATAAAATAGAATTTTCAAACATATAATGACATATCTTCCACCCTAATATAAAAATAAGTTTGATTTATATAAAACCATTATAAATAATTTTATAAAAAGTATATTTTACTATAAAAATGACTATGATTAATGGATAGGTTATGAATATCTCATTTAATAATTATAAATGTAAAATATTTTTTATAGAAATTTAGTGTTGTTTCTTATGAAATCTAAGTCAGTATTTGATTTAGAACAATCCTATATTGTTGTAGAGTATAATAAATTATTGACTTAGTGTAGTTGGAAACAAAAAAAATCAATGATAATTGAATTATGTTGAATAATGGTTCACAAAAAATCGGGTTTTTATATTCAACCCCCTAAAAAAGAATATCATACTCATAATTATTTATTCTGATACAAAATAATGATGATACTAATGTATCATTTTATACTCTTATTCCCATGTAGCTTCCTATATAGTGTGGTTTGTCTATAATACATTGACTATGTGGGTGGAGTTGTTTCTTTGACCTTTTTCAGTTTGATATAGAATTTCAACTAGTTGTTCCTTATAAGAAATATCACTATATATTTGTATGACCTATGAGATCGGTACATGTGAAGGGTAAGGTATGTACATCATAGGAGAGATACATGGAACATATTGATTGCAGGAGATAGATTTGGAAGATGTTCCAACTAATTGACTACCATTCTGATATAATCAAGAATCTCAATGGTACTAATATACTAGATCCTTAGTTTCCATTTCATCCTTAACCACATTACATTTTTCCAAGGATAAATTTGTTGAAACACCTTCTCACCAACACGAAATTATAGGATATGCCAAAATTATCATCATAACTATTCTACTGACATTGTGCATCATTTGTATGAACCAGATTAGTTCAAACTTTCACTATAATTTTTTCCTCTATCCCAGGTTCCAATAACTTTCATATCCAAATTAATATCAGAAATTTGGAGCTATGTAATTCATCCCCTATATCGATTCATGAAGATCCATCTAAATTATTGAGTGAAAGATATCATTGTATGAAAATCTAACTAGATGAATGTGTTTATTCAAACAACCATTTAAATACAATAAAAATATCTCAAAATTTTCAAATGGGTTTTAATTTTTCTTTTGTATTTACTATAAATTTGAGGATGGTAATCTGTAATGAAAGTCAACTCAATATAATGTTCATTATGAAGACATCCCCAAAACATTGAGGTAATCCTAGGATCCTGATCAGATACAATGTAAACTATTTCTACATGAGACCATAACACTTCCTAAATGTATATCCAAAAAACCTAATATAGATAAAAGAATTCTTTGATATTAATGAATTTCACTGACTTATTGAAGTGGACAATTACCACCAATATATAATTACCTCCTTTAGAGGCTTCGGGGAGTCCAGTGACAAAATCTATAGGGACGTTCTCCCATTTCCATTTTATTACGGGCAATGGATGAAATATTCTATTATACTTTTTTATATTAGTATTAACGTCTAAGAATACCAAGAATCGAGATACCAACTCACTGATAACCCTCTACATGTTGTCCCACCATAACAATTATTTCAAGTCATTATACATATTCTGACACTTAGACTAATATATAATTAATAACTATGAGATTCCTCTAACAGGTCCTCATTAAAATATTGTATTGATGGAACACATACACAGTTCATGTACCATATCATTCCATATTTATTAGGGTTGAAATTTTGAACATCACTGGTCTTCTTTTTCAGCTCTACATCTTCCTTTTGTACACCATTAATATTAAAATATATATTTGTTTAATCATTCAATTGAGGAAGATATTATTTCCCCTTCCTTTGATATTTAAGGATATATCATTTTAAAATCCATAAATATTGGATATTTTGAGATCATCATCATGGATAAGTTAGTGTGATCCTTTTAACTCAAAGCATCAACAACATCATTCTCTTTCCAAGGGTGATAATGTATGAAGAAATTATAATTATTTATCATCTATAACCATATTCATTAACACATGTTTAACACCTTAATTATGAATATATATTTATATCTTTTATGATTGGTATATATATCACACTTTTCTCGAATAATATTATGCCATAATATAATTAAATAAATAATTAATGACGCTAACAACAAATCATGATTTTGAAAATTTTTCCCATGCTTCATTAACTATCACAATGTCTATGTTATAACCATGTTTTTATTTATAATAAGAAATATTATTCCATTATTAGAAGCATTAATATAGACTAAAAAATCTTCACTGCTTCAAGGTAAATTGGAAATAAGTGTGTATATTAAACTTCTATTCAGTTTCATAGAATTATTCTCATATTCACCTATCAAGAGGAACTTAGAACCGTTATGAGTTAAAATGGTCATTAGAATAGATAGTTAGGCGAATATATCCATAAAACCTCCATAATAACTAGATAATCCATTAAAACTACAGATCCCAGTCTTTTTGGTTGGATGAATCCATCATTCTATATCCCTTGTCTTTGATGGATCCACTCCTCTACTATCTCTGGAGATTATGTGGCCCAAAATGAATTTTTTTTCAGCAAAAATTCAGATGTTATAAGTTTATAATTATTTTCAACTTCCTCAGTGTATTTATTATAAATATCAAGTAAACTTTATGCCCATCATTTATCTTTGAATTTATAAAAATAACATATATAAATACTACCTCAAATATTGATCGAGGTAATATCTGAAGACTCTATTTGTCAAATCCAACGTCATATCAACGTGAATTATTGAAATCAAAAGGCATAAATATATATTCATAGTTTCCATACACTATATTTATGGTCTCCAAGGGAATATCCTCATTCATAACCCTCAATTAATGATATTTATAATGAAGGTGTATATTGATAATGTATATAGATTGGTATTGTTTATCAGATAAATCATCAATATGGGGAAGAGGATATGTGTACAAGATCATGATCTTGTTCTACCCCTGGTTGTCAATTCATGGTAACATTTATCCTTATTTCTTTCTTAAAAAAGGAACTGGTTCACCCGAAGGTGACACACACGACTGAATTAATCATTAATCAAGGTTATCTTGGAGTTTCTTCTTCAACTCCAGCAACTAAATGGGTCCAATATATAGGGTGTATTTGTAATTTGTGAGGAACATGTAAAGAGATGTATCGATAGCTGAACATAAAATTTTTGTGGGAGTTAATAAAATTATATTGGTAAGACATACTCAATGTTCCAATCAATTAGAATATCATTAATTCCATCTATCTCCCTATCTATTTTGAAAATACTCTCATACTGAATAAGAATTAACAGCAATACACATGATTTCTTATCCATAAAAATTTCATACATATGATCACATTTATTGATGATAATATTTTTTTTGAAATAGAAATGATAAATTCTTTTCCATGAAAATTAATTTTGGATTTTTGAAGGGATATCCAATCCATTCCTAATATGACAACCAATTCATCCGGGGTAAGAATGACATGATTTTTTGTAATTACATTCCCAAAAATTTTAATCGAAGAGGAATCATAGAAATGTGGTCAATCACCATAAAACTAGGGTATTTAGCTTTAAATTACACATCTAATTATTTTGGATTAATAAAAATACCCTAAATAAATTCAACATATGTGAAAGAGTGGATAGATAAATAATAAGATAATACATTTTAATATATGGAGTGGATGGTATGTGTACATTTAACTACATCGATATCACTCTATAAATAGTGAATTCTTGATATTTTCTTTTTTCCATTGGTTTAAGAGATTCATGAATCCAATCATCATAAACAACCCTTGGGTTTGGGATATGGTTATCATAATTTCCCTTATCCTTATTCTTGAAGCACATATGTGTGGGAGGTCAGTTCGTTGTAGCTCTTCCTCTATTTTCATAATTGTCCATCATTTCCCTAGTAGTGTAGAAAGTAATTACCCAATGGCCTTCCCATCTACACTTAAAAAATTTATTAGTCCCCATTAGACAATTTCCTCCACGCTTTATTCCAAAAAAAGAAAACTAATTGAAGAATAATCATCTTCTCTTCATGGTTTTTTTTATTTTCCATTGTACTCCATATTTATTCTCATGTTAAAAACATTATATTGATATATAACATGAAACTACAGTTCAACTTTTATTTCATAGTGAAAAATATATCCATAGATAATAAATTAAATTATGGAAAAATTCCTTCCAATACAAGGAATTAATCCACTGAAAAACCTATAAATATTAGTTTTATGTTGAATTTAATTTCAAATGAATACCTCATATGTCTTATGAAATTAACCATTTATGTTAATAAGGGTTCATCATCCATTTACATAAACTCTACGAACAACATTACCATATTCATATGAAAAATATTAGAATGGAGTATATTGAAGAATATGTTCATGAACATGTCTAATACATGGATTAAATTTCTTATTTCTTCATCATATTATTGATTATAGTTCACCACTAATCTCCTTAACCAAATAACTGATAAATATAAATAATTAATTTTACATGATATGAACTCTAGAGAAATGAGAATATATTTTTAGAAGTTTAAATCAATATTTCAGCAACAATAGGATTAGAATTCTTGCTGATAGAATGTGGATGTTTCCATGTGAAGGACGTAACAGAACATAGTTATCTTCTTTTCTTATTTGGAATATTAGAAAAATTTATAGCTTCAAAATTATTTCTGAGAATAGAAACACATTTTTTTCATTCCATAAACAATAATATTTGGATTCTCATGAGGTCAATCATTTCATTTTACATCACAATAACTATTAATGTGGTTTTTTTGGGGTCCAAACATAGAATAAAAACCCATAGAGTATGAAACATTTTTGATAGTAAGAAAAATAAATATTGAAAAACAACATAAAGGATGACTATTTTATGAAATCTTCTTAAAATACAAATTCCTTGGTTTATACATGGTTATTCATATAAAACATATATATAAATCCTGCATGATGGTTTGGGATGTGTTTGTGAATTCTCAATGCATATCCCCCAAAAGTGTTAAACTAGGTGGATAGTATGGCCCATTGTCGTGTACTAAGTTATGATCAATGTAGTCCTGGAACACCTTTTAATAGTAATCACTATTAGGTACATCTATACCAAAACCATGTACACTTGTAGTATCCAAAAAGAGATTTATTTCAAGGATTCCATTCAATCTATCAATTTCCAAAATATCAGGATATATTCTACACTTTGACTTTTCCCTAGACATTTCCATATATATGTCCTTAAGGTTATCATTGTGGTTTTTATACCTTAGTTAAAAATGTTTAAAAAATATTTGACAAGATTACAAAAATATAAAGACTCTCAATTCATACATTTATATTACATTATTTTTACAGAATACTCAATAGATTACAAAAATAGGTGCATAAAGAACTTATTATCCATGGGCCTTTGGAATGTTTGAAACATAAACATTGGTACATAAATGAGATAAATTATATCCCAATATGTTAATCATGAATAGAACTATTCTTAGAAACCAGAAATATAATACTTATGTTCTTATATTGGGGAAAGGAAACATAAAAAATGGATGAAATCAGATGCTCTGTAAGTGTAAAAAATATAGAAATGTAAGATTAAATAAGGAATAAGGGTATGACAATGTGATCATGAAATACAAATATAATATCCTACATACCAAAGATAAAAAAATGAATCATTGAAAAATATTGTAGGTGTATATGATATTAATCCTAAGGGAATCAAGGGTATAAGACCTGAAATAATAACATATGAATTAAATTGTAAAAGACACATACATATGTAATATCATTTTTTATAAGTCATGATACAAGGGTATAACTTTTTGGGACACATCCTGATGACTAAAAAAATTGGGTGGGAAAACCCCCATATACTTTCATAATACATTCCATGTAAGGGATCTGGATTTACCATAATCCCCTAGTGGTCATGTTTCCCAATCTTACCAAAGTGGATTGTGTTTCCCAACATCCAATAGTAGATTGGGTTTCCCCACCACCGCATCGTGGACCGAGTTTCCCCATACACCAATAGTGGATTAGGTAGCCACATCTTCCTATAGTGGATCAATTATATTGACATGATTACCATAATTATGTCATGAAATACAAATCATTACCCAATGCATTGGAGGGAGATGTACATCACAACAATATCATAATGAAATCATACGTACATGTTCAGAAAATTCATACTCAACCATATCATATCCCATGAAAATAAATTGGTGAAAGAAACATGCAATCACATCACAAACTATTGAAATATAAAATTTATATTATCATTCCATCAAATACAAAACTGTGAAAATAAGAGTGATTTATAGGCATATAAAACATGAATGAGAAAAGTTTTTCATAATAATGATTCCATCTAAATATAAGTTATTCAGAGAATGAATATAAATGTAACCATTGAATCATTTAAAATAATGTTAGGAGTACACCATCATAGGTGATATTATATGAAAAAAATAAAATCCTTTTAGATAAATTTCTAGGATAAAATATTGAATATTTTTTTTAAAAATTTTTATTAAAACATAATTATTTTTTTAAAAAATTTTCTTGAAAATATAAAATTGATTGTTGATAACATTTCTATAACCATTTTCCATGAAAATATATTAATTAAGATTCCTAACATTTTTATCAACTATTTTTCGAAAGGAATATTTAATCCCTTTTTCAAAACCCTTTCATTGAAATATATTCTCTAAAAAATATTGTAAAACCATTTATTTTAAAAGGAATCGTGAAAAAACATTGAAAACAATCTCTTTGAAAAGGATACTTGAAATCATTTTTAGAAAAATATTTCACAATAACTATTTTGAAAACATATAATAGAATCTTGAAAACCACATATAATTTTTTATATAAATTTTGAACGAAAACTATACAAAATTTCAATTTTTGAAATCATTTTTGACAACAGGATTTTTTAATTTCATGAATGTGTTCAAAAAACAAAATTTGAGAAAATACTACATTAAAAATTTGGTAATTTTTGATACATAAACCCCATGAAAGATATATAATAAAATGAATACGTAAATACCCCTAGATTTTATGATATTTATAATAGAATATATTCACTAGAATTACATAAACCAGAAGAAATATATTTGTGGATAATAAGCCATATATCTTGCAGAAAAAAGCGATACTATAAATCCCCTTACCTTATGTATATACTCTTTTAATATTCATTAAAACCCCATTTATAGTAAATATAATTCTATTATGAATCTATAAAATAATGGTTTTCATATATCTAATATTAAATATGGATTTATATTACCCTCTTCTTAAAACTTCCTTGTTAACGTCATGTTTTTGTTAATATCTTTATTGTTTTACTTATGTGTCTAAATTTGTTATTATTTTGTCCATGTACCTCTATACAGATTTAGAGAATGCAAATAATTATATTAATATCATGTATATTGTCACTATCCGTCCTCGGGGCCCGTGCCGTGACTACCCCAAGCCCGCCTTCCATAGGCCAGGGGCTGGCGACTAGCACCAAAGGCATAAATCCAGATAACTGGGAAGGAATTTCCTTTTTAAAACATAAAAACATCCAACCAGAGTACAAGAAGAAGTAACACACTAAGTACAAAAGAATGTTCTGGAAAGTAAATGGGACAGAATACAAACCCAACTGAAAAGTACAACTACAACTGAATGAAAGTACAATAGAAAATACAAACAGCTGGAAGATAGAAGCATCTCCTAGTTCACCCACCTCAGATCATACCTGAAGGGTAGGTATAGAGAGCCTCCTCAACGCTCTCACCCACCAACCTCCTCCGAGTAAGGTCTCTTCGTGAAGTCCACCTCCAGGTACTGACTCGTCGTGAGGTCCACCTCCGGGTACTGACTCGTCATGCGGTCCATGTAACACCCTGAGATTTTATGAAAAATATTATTTTAATTTCATTAATGTCTTATGTTGTATTCTACACCAAGATTACCTTGCGCTATACGCAACACCGTATTAGCTTGCAGTATACGCAACACTATTCTTGGACCGTGTTACACACAATTTTGATAATAGTTATTCTACGCAACATTGAGTATATATATATATATATATATTAATTGTATAAATTAAATATGGTTGGATTATGTTATACGAAACAACGAAGGATTCTTTCACAACACGCAACCCTGACTTGGCTTGCATTACACGCAATCGCGACCTTCCTCGATAGCGTGTGTTGTACGCAATACCGGGTTTTAATAAACAATGTTATATTATTATAATATTGTCATGAACTAGCCATTATGAATAGTATTAACTAAATTTTGAATTTTATAACATTATTATTCATCTTACACATTTCTAGAACATGGTATAAGAACAAAATAAATTTTTCGGGTAAAATAAGTATTTTTCAAAAAATGTAGTTTTACCGCCTTTTGATGGCGCACCCACTTTAAATCTAGTTTTTGACATGTTTATATGTTCAATTTGACAAAATAATATTCTTCTTTTGAATCAGGATATAAAAATTAACATTAGATAAAGTTTTGATATTTTTCCGATAACTATCATATTTTAATGAATAGTAAAAACACGCTATATTTTAATTAAAAACATCTTTTTTCATCGTAATATCTTATGTGGTTAAATTATAATATTGAATGGTTTTAAAGTATAAATAGAATATATTTTTACCCTTTAATATAATGTATGTCATTAGCATTTATTTTATCTTGAATTCGTAGGTTAAATCAATTCAATCTTTTGCAATGTTTTAAAGAAAAACCCGTTTTCTTTTGACAACAGGATTAATTTTAATTTAATTTCTGCATCTTTTGAGTATTGAATTTGGAAAAATGGATTCCATATTTGGAATCAGTGGGTCCAAATTATGTTAATAAGCTACTTTTTATTTTTGGGAATTATGAATAATAAATACTGTAAATTTTATTTACCATAGTTAAAGGTAAATCGTGTAATTAAGGGTAAATATAATATTTTAAAATTACCCTAACAAATGTCAAAATCCTATTATATGACTAAACGTCGACCCATATCATCTAAGGGTCGGATTAGAATCATTTAATGGACATTTGTCCATGAAAATAACTTAATTATTATTAAAACCAAAGAAAGTGACAACATGTCACTCTCTTAAATCTTATAAGTATATTAATTTTAATTTAGTTATAAACTTCATGAAACTTCGAACATGAATAGTATCCAGAAATCTAATGAAATTATCTACATCATATAAATTTATTTATAATTTTTAGGGATTAAATAATTGTCATTAATTATGATACAATAGTGATGCAGAAATTGTTTATCTAGTGAAAAATCAAGAATATTGTTTTTTTAAACTAATAGTGACCATAAAATGCACCAATACCTAACCAAAACATATTGTCCATGTAAATTTAAACCATAAGCATCCAAGGGTCGAATATTTGACCATTTGGATCCTTATAAAAGCGATTATGACACTTAAATTATTTTATTTTAAATGATGCCAAAGTTGTCACCTTCATAATTTAATAAATATAACAATTTAAATATTGTGATTTTAAGATGATAAATTCGAGTAAAAGTATTATTGTGAAAGTTAATATATTTATCTTTATCATAGGATTTTATTTTAAATTTTTATACAACAAATATGTATATTAAATAATTATACAAAAATGATGTAGTAATTATTTTATTAAGAGATAAACCAAATAAATGGATTTAAAAATAATAAAATAAATATTATATGAACTATTTAATGTGATACACTAATTTTATAGATAAATATGACCTTTTATTAATATATTAAAGCTTTTAGTTCGAACATATATTCTGTATATATTTTATTTAAATTCAAATAAATGAATATTGTCAAAATTGACACTATTGTTATTTTACAAAAATAACATATTATAAAATTGTTTAAAAATCACAAAAATATTTAAAAATTATAAATTTATATTTATATGGTCTATAATTTTATAAAGTAAACAATTATGGAAAATTCACAACAAATAATTAATTATTTGTTATAATTTAAAATTTAGAATTTTATTACCACAAATAAACTTAAATAGATTAAATAAGGATAAATCAAAATGATAAGGTTTAAAATAAGATCCAAACATGTCTTAATTTGATTGGTTGATGGGATTACAACCATATCTCATCTAATCTTCGAATATGAGTCATTTTTGGAGGTTTTTAAGTGGGGTTAGATTTATTATAAATTAATATTTTTAAGAATTCCTAAGGTGCCCCTCTCCTCCCTTATAAAAGGGAACCTCCTCCCCCTCCTCCTCACACAACTTTGAGCCTTCATGCTCGGCCAACCCCTGCTAAAATCTCTTCTCCACTTCCCTAGAATAATCCTAGAGGTTCTGGTCTTCTTCAAAGACCAATCTTAGTTCCCTAAGTGAAGGATTCAAAGAGGCGTTTCAAAGAAGAGGTAATATCCATTACCGATCTTTTCAATTTATTTCTTCTTCAACTTCTTCTTCTTTAGTTGTTTCATGATAAAGTAATAACATAAGTATTACCTACATACTGACATGTTATTATAAATATGAAACAACTCTAATTAACCTTCTATCCATCCTACGGAAAAAGGAAATCACCGCGCGTGCGTACGTACGGAATACCGTCTCCACGCCGTGGTGTAATCTATTTTCCGCCACCACCTTAATTGGATGGGTATAATGGTTTAATGAGTAACTATATATGATTATTATAAAGTGATATTGATACTGAAATAGTATACACTTCAACACAATTCCACGACCATGAGAACGATATCATCGCTCGTGCGTACGTACGGACTACCGTCTCTACGACGTGATGTGATTCATTCTCAATGATTAACCATTCATGAATGATTATAAAGTATATATAATAAGTAATAATTAAATATATGACCTTATAATGATACTGGAATTATTTATATGTATGTCATCTACTTAATTCTATTCAATTCAATAAGGAAACGAAAACAGCGTTCATGCGTACGTACGGACTACCGTCTCCATGAATGGTGTATTTCTTTCCATTTAATGATTTATTATATATATGTATATCATGAATATATATATATATATAAATCATGTTTTAGGTTCTGGAATTAAGTAATCATGATCTATGTAATCATATGAATAATTACAGGTCAAAACACGGACGACAAATGAATCAATTTTACCCAAAACGCTCTTTAACATGGAATTTACAAAAGAACGGGTAATATAAAGTCATAAGTGAACCATATATGATATCATAACAATTAATATGATTCTGTAAAAAGTAAATGACATTATTTAAATCATTATACAGGAGGTTCGGACACTTATGAAGCAAATCGGACCTAAGGTAAGGGAAATATCACAATCTCATTTTTATCCGAGATTGTTTATTCGTAAGTATTTACTGGGGTGTATTTTATCATCCACATCCATGTTTCCTCAATATGTAATATTATTTCCATCCACCTAAAAATTTTTAAATCCATTTTTACCTTTCGGTGAGTTTTTAGTAATATGTATGAAAGGAATCTTTTGTCATTTTTCGTACGAGGTACTTTTTGAGTTTTCTGACAAAAGTACGAAGAATGTTTTTTTTAACTTATACGGAATGAATGGATTTCTAAAACATTATTTCCAAGAAGCTTCATTTACAAGTATTCATGTTTATTTTTAATCAACTTCTTTTAGTTTAAAATTTTATGACATGTTAAGAAAGGAAAAGTGTTGTTGAAGTAGAAAGGATTTTTTCCTCAAGAATGAAGTTCAAGTATTTTATCAAAATTATTTTCCATCTAAGATAATAAAAGGGTTCTGTTTTTATCCCTATTTTTACATGGATTTGATTATGTTGTGATGGAAACATTTTTATTAATTCCTTTATCTTATATGAATTGTTTTATGATGTCATGTTGTTTAAGAATCCCATTTTTATTACATGGGTTATGCGATGATGTATGGTTTATGATTATGTGGCACACATAAGAAAGGATTCATTATAAGATGGGTGGGACCTATATCTCCCTCCAATGCATTGGGTAAAGATTTTATATCTCATGAGATAGACATGGCTGGAACGGAAGGTTATTTCGGTTCAGTGATACAGGACTGAAACGAGGAGTGAACTCGGTTCAGAAAGGGACTTTGTCCACTAAGATAGTCTTGGCAATGAGTCATGACTAACAAGAAATTATTTTCCATGATTATGTGTGCATGACACAAAGTTTCAAGTTTTATGTTATGATTATGGGGATCTCATTTTCACTTCTATGATTTATTCCATGTTAAGATATTATGATCTGTTTTGCAGGTTTTGATTTTCAAAAAGATATGATATGATTTTTATTTCCTTTATTTGCCCTTACTGAGCATTTGAGCTCACCCTTTTATGTTTTCTTTTCCCCAGGATATAAAGAAAGGTTTTAGGTAAAAAAAAGGCAGATCTTTATGGGAGATGTTGAAGATCTTTCACCACGATTAGAAGATTTTATTCCGAGTTTCCAAAGACACTAAACTATTACGATCCTTGTGTGTGTGTTATTGTTATGTACTAAGTATTCCACAAAAGAAATGTAATGTCCATGTACGTTAAGATACGGGTCTCTACAGTTGGTATCAGAGGAAAGGTTTAGTCAACCTTTGGAAACTAGGATGCGAGAACTTTAGTGAGATCCCTAGAGATATTTATAAGGTATGTCTAGGGATGTCCATAAGGATAAGTATACGTATAGGATACAGTACTAGAACTACGGTAACGATCATAGAATTTAACCTAAGATGTTAGATATCGAGGATACTCCACCTTTATTATGTTGTTTTCCCTAGCATGATTTTTGCCTCTCACACTATTCTTTTTTTTGGGTTTTAGAAAATGGCTGGAAACAAGATGATTCACGATAATGGAGGATATGATGGACAATGGAATGATATTCTTCATGAGTAACCAAATGAAATGGGATTTGTAAGTCCAAAGATCATTATTATTCCAAATCAGCAATCTCATAATATGATCAATAAAGTAAAATTTGGTATGTTTCCTGACTCGGCTAATAAGAGAAAGATGGAGTTTCATGATGATCATAGAGGAAAGAAAGTTCAATTTCCCATATGTAAATCATGTGGGAAGAGGCATCAAGGAGAATGTTTCAAAGGAACTGGAAGATGCTTTGGGTGTGGAAAAGAAGGACACAAAGCAAGTAAATGCAAAGGAAAAGGTTCAGTTAACAACATGGATGAGGATAATGGTATTGCTACGACATCAACAATGGTTAAATGTTTTAAATGTGGAATGTACGGGCATTATGGAAACCAATGCCTTAAGGGAAAGTCTCATGAAGATAATCAGTATGGTCGTATGGGAAGTATTTATGTGGATGATGATGAAGAGACTACAAATGATATGTGAGATGAAAGAATTGTTGAAGCTCGGTCAATGGTTTAAGAATGTAGTGGAATGATTACATGTTTATCAAGTGTAATGTTTTACTATAGAATAAAAAGACATCTAAGGATTGTTACACTATTGTCTTTCCTTATGTTTTGAAAGTTTATGATGAATGGTATGAGTAACAATGAATGGTTATTCAGATATTTTTTTGAAAGTGGATGATATGCGCATAATGAAGTGATAAAGAGAAAATGAAATGCTTTACAGTATTCATGAGCTCATGATTGATATAAGGACTAAGTGATATCATGGTTTGAGGATATATAATTTTGAGGATTTTGGTATGTGGAAAGTGTTAACTTTTAACTGCATTCATGTTTTCACTAAGGTTCAATGGGTATTCAAGAGAGTACAAGATTAAGGCCTTCAAATGTTTGGAATGTGACCAACAAGATATATCTTATGATATATGGGATCAACGATGGTATTTAATCTCTGAGAGTGGACTGCAGTATTATGGATAAGCCTAAAGATTGGAATGGATTATGTTGGACATAAGTTAGTATTGTTTGTTTTTCAATATTATTGATGGGATGTTATAGTATTATTGTTTTAGAAAAAGCACAACCTGCAGGATGGGCGACAGACCATCGCTTCGGACAAGGCTATAGGAATCGAACCCACAACCGAAGTGCGACTGGCCTTTATCGCCTACCACTGGCCTACAGGAAGTCCCTGTTTAGTAGAAACTAGTTTTATTATATTAAGCAGTATGAAATATGAAGTATAAGTCCATTTTAGGAACCATATATGATTAATCTCACTACAGACCGACTTTTGTTTATAATTTTTGCTAACCTTTTGTTTGAGACAGATGGAATGACCCGTCATTCTATCACATAATCTGCTAACACTTCACGAATAACAAATTCAACTTCATTTATTTAAGAGATGAAGTGGAAATTGTTCAAGGCACGAACAACAGTGAGATTATACCAAAATAAAGTAAGTATTTATTCTAATTCAAATTTTCAACTTTAGGGAAACGATATTGAAAACCAAAAATGATGTCCTAGTCATCTTATATCTGATTAATCGGATGGTACCTTAGATCGTCACAAATTTATGGATTTCTGATTGTTGGCTTTTTTATAGCCATGTTCTCTACCACTCTCCATCAGAACATGATTGTTAGATTTTTCTTCCATATCCATATTTTCACCTATGTGGAAACCCAGTGATTACTTTATTTGGGTAACCGTTACGTTTCATACTTTTGTTTTTAAAGATAAGTTTTGGTATTCCTTTTTACGATGTGGGTTTCTATCAAAGAAACTTTCAAATAGTAAACCATTTATAACCCCGACGAATTTCGAGGGCGAAATTCATTTTAAGGGGGGTAGAATGTAACACCCTGAGATTTTATGAAAAATATTATTTTAATTTCATTAATGTCTTATGTTGTATTCTACACCAAGATTATCTTGCGCTATACGCAACACCGTATTAGCTTGCAGTATACGCAACACTATTCTTGGACCGTGTTACACACAATTTTGATAATAGTTATTCTACGCAACATTGAGTATATATATATATATTAATTGTATAAATTAAATATGGTTGGATTCTGTTATACGAAACAACGAAGGATTCTTTCACAACACGCAAACCTGACTTGGCTTTCATTACACGCAATCGCGACCTTCCTCGATAGCGTGTGTTGTACGCAATACCGGGTTTTAATAAACAATGTTATATTATTAAAATATTGTCATGAACTAGCCATTATGAATAGTATTAACTAAATTTTGAATTTTATAACATTATTATTCATCTTACACATTTCTAGAACATGGTATAAGAACAAAATAAATTTTTTGGGTAAAATAAGTATTTTTCAAAAAATGCAGTTTTACCGCCTTTTGATGGCGCACCCACTTTAAATCTAGTTTTTGACATGTTTATATGTTCAATTTGACAAAATAATATTCTTCTTTTGAATCAGGATATAAAAATTAACATTAGATAAAGTTTTGATATTTTTCCGATAACTTTCATATTTTAATGAATAGTAAAAACACGCTATATTTTAATTAAAAACAACTTTTTTCATCGTAATATCTTATGTGGTTAAATTATAATATTGAATGGTTTTAAAGTATAAATAGAATATATTTTTACCCTTTAATATAATGTATGTCATTAGCATTTATTTTATCTTGAATTCGTAGGTTAAATCAATTCAATCTTTTGCAATGTTTTAAAGAAAAACCCGTTTTCTTTTGACAACGGGATTAATTTTAATTTACTTTCGGCATCTTTTGAGTATTGAATTTGGAAAAATGGATTCCATATTTGGAATTAGTGGGTCCAAATTATGTTAATAAGCTACTTTTTATTTTTGGGAATTATGAATAATAAATACTGTAAATTTTATTTACCATAGTTAAAGGTAAATCGAGTAATTAAGGGTAAATATAATATTTTAAAATTACCCTAACAAATGTAAAAATCCTATTATATGACTAAAAGTCGACCCATATCATCTAAGGGTCGGATTAGAATCATTTAATGGACATTTGTCCATGAAAATAACTTAATTATTATTAAAACCAAAGAAAGTGACAACATGTCACTCTCTTAAATCTTATAAGTATATTAATTTTAATTTAGTGATAAACTTCATGAAACTTAGAACATGAATAGTCTCCAGAAAGCTAATGAAATTATCTACATCATATAAATTTATTTATAATTTTTAGGGATTAAATAATTATCATTAATTATGATAAAATAGTGATGCAGAAATTGTTTATCTAGTGAAAAATCAAGAATATTGTTTTTTTTAAACTAATAGTGACCATAAAATGCACCAATACCTAACCAAAACTTATTGGCCATGTAAATGTAAACCATAAGCATCCAATGGTCGAATATTTTACCATTTGGATCCTTATAAAAGCGATTATGACACTTAAATTATTTTATTTTAAATGATGCCAAAGTTGTCACCTTCATAATTTAATAAATATAACAATTTAAATATTGTGAGTTTAAGATGATAAATTCTAGTAAAAGTATTATTGTGAAGTTAATATATTTATCTTCATCATAGGATTTTATTTTAAATTTTTATACAACAAATAAGTATATTAAATAATTATACAAAAATGATGTAGTAATTATTTTATTAAGAGATAAACCAAATAAATGGATTTAAAAATAATAAAATAAATATTATATGAACTATTTAATGTGATACACTAATTTTATAGATACATATGACCTTTTATTAATATATGAAAGCTTTTATTTCGAACATATATTCTGTATATATTTTATTTAAATTCAAATAAATGAATATTGTCAAAATTGACACTATTGTTATTTTACAAAAATAACATATTATAAAATTGTTTAAAAATCACAAAAATATTTAAAAATTATAAATTTATATTTATATGGTCTATAATGTTATAAAGTAATCAATTATGGAAAATTCACAACAAATAAGTAATTATTTGTTATAATTTAAAATTTAGAATTTTATTACCACAAATAAACTTAAATAGATTAAATAAGGATAAATCAAAATGATAAGGTTTAAAATAAGATCCAAACATGTCTTAATTTTATTGGTTGATGGGATTACAACCATATCTCATCTAATCTTCGAATATGAGTCATATTTGGAGGTTTTTAAGTGGGGTTAGATTTATTATAAATTAATATTTTTAAGAATTCCTAAGGTGCCCCTCTCCTCCCTTATAAAAGGGCACCTCCTCCCCCTCCTCCTCACACAACTTTGAGCCTTCAAGCTCGGCCAACCCCTGCCAAAATATCTTCTCCACTTCCCTAGAATAATCCTAGAGGTTCTGTTCTTCTTCAAAGACCAATATTAGTTCCCTAAGTGAAGGATTCAAAGAGGCGTTTCAAAGAAGAGGTAATATCCATTACCGATCTTTTCAATTTATTTCTTCTTCAACTTCTTCTTCTTTAGTTGTTTCATGATAAAGTAATAACATCAGTATTACCTACATACTGACATGTTATTATAAATATGAAACAACTCTAATTAACCTTCTATCCATCCTACGGAAAAAGGAAATCACCGCACGTGCGTACGTACGGAATACCGTCTCCACGCCGTGGTGTAATCTATTTTCCGCCACCACCTTAATTGGATGGGTATAATGGTTTAATGAGTAACTATATATGATTATTATAAAGTGATATTGATACTTAAATAGTATACACTTCAACACAATTCCACGACCATGAGAACGATATCATCGCTCGTGCGTACGTACGGACTACCGTCTCCACGACGTGATGAGATTCATTCTCAATGATTAACCATTCATGAATGATTATAAAGTATATATAATAAGTACTAATTAAATATATGACCTTATAATTATACTGGAATTATTTATATATATGTCATCTACTTAATTCTATTCAATTCAATAAGGAAACGAAAACAGCGTTCATGCGTACGTACGGACTACCGTCTCCATGAACGGTGTATTTCATTCCATTTAATGATTTATTATATATATGTATATCCTGAATATATATATATATAAATCATGTTTTATGTTATGGAATTAAGTAATCATGATCTATGTAATCATATGAATAATTACAAGTCAAAACACGGACGACAAATGAATCAATTTTACCCAAAACGCTCTTTAACATGGAATTTACAAAAGAACTGGTAATATAAAGTCATAAGTGAACCATATATGATATCATAACAATGAATATGATTCTGTAAAAAGTAAATGACATTATTTAAATCATTATACAGGAGGTTCGGACACTTATGAAGCAAATCGGACCTAAGGTAAGGGAAATATCACAATCTCATTTTTATCCGAGATTGTTTATTCGTAAGTATTTACTGGGGTGTATTTTATCATCCACATCCATGTTTCCTCAATATGTAATATTATTTCCATCCACCTAAAATTTTTTAAATCCATTTTTACCTTTCGGTGAGTTTTTAGTAATATGTATGAAAGGAATCTTTTGTCGTTTTTCGTACGAGGTACTTTTTGACTTTTCTGACAAAAGTACGAAGAATGTTTTTTTTAACTTATACGGCATGAATGGATTTATAAAACATTATTTCCAAGAAGCTTCCTTTACAAGTATTCAAGTTTATTTTTAATCAACTTCTTTTAGTTTAAAATTTTATGACATGTTAAGAAAGGAAAAGTGATGTTGAAGTAGAAAGGATATTTTCCTCAAAAATGAAGTTCAAGTATTTTATCAAAATTATTTTCCATCTAAGATAATAAAAGGGTTCTGTTTTTATCCCTATTTTTACATGGATTTGATTATGTTGTGATGGAAACATTTTTATGAATTCCTTTATCTTATATGAATTGTTTTATGATGTCATGTTGTTTAAGAATCCCATTTTTATTACATGGGTTATGCGATGATGTATGGTTTATGATTATGTGGCACACATAAGAAAGGATTCATTATAAGATGGGTGGGACCTATATCTCCCTCCAATGCATTGGGTAAAGATTTTATATCTCATGAGATAGACATGGCTGGAACGGAAGGTTATTTCGGTTCAGTGATACAGGACTGAAACGAGGAGTGAACTCGGTTCAGAAAGGGACTTTGTCCACTAAGATAGTCTTGGCAATGAGTCATGACTAAGAAGAAATTATTTTCCATGATTATGTGTGCATGACACAAAGTTTCAAGTTTAATGTTATGATTATGGGGATCTCATTTTCACTTCTATGATTTATTCCATGTTAAGATATTATGATCTATTTTGAAGGTTTTGATTATCAAAAAGATATGATATGATTTTTATTTCCTTTATTTTCCCTTACTAAGCATTTGAGCTCACCCTTTTATGTTTTCTTTTCCCCAGGATATAAAGAAAGGTTTTAGGTAAAAAAAGGCAGATCTTTATGGGAGATGTTGAAGATCTTTCACCACGATTAGAAGATTTTATTCCGAGTTTCCAAAGACACTAAACTATTACGATCCTCGTGTGTGTGTTATTGTTATGTACTAAGTATTCCACAAAAGAAATGTAATGTCCATGTACGTTAAGATACGGGTCTCTACAGTCCACCTCCGGGTACTATCTTGTCCATGTACACTCGATCTCTATCAGTGTTGTCTGTCGTCTGCATCCAACACCACAAGGTGCAGGCATAGCCCGTGTAGGGGTGAATATAACGATACTCATTAGGGACCTTGATACTCTCATGGTCTCACTAAATCCAACAAGGATAACCACAAAAGAGGATCTAAACAGATAACCCTTACTTAGTTATAAACACATACATATACCTAAGTTATCAAGTAACCCATCTCAATCAAGAGGTAATCACAAAGGTTATGAAATCAACAGATAACCACTAATTAAGTATATTCCCATAAATGTACATAAGTTATAAAATAACCCATCTCAATCATTAGGTAAAAACAAAGGTCATTGACTCAGCTCAAAATAAGATTTTATTCATGATGTCGAAACCAAGGCTGCCGGAGAACTCTTCCTCTGTCGAGTACAGGGGTCCTGTCAGGACTCCGAGATGCTACTCTCTCTACATTAGAATACTGAGGTACTCCTCCTGTCGAGTACCGTGGGTCTGCTGCCAACTACCAGGTACTCTGTTCTCCATGGGTCTGCCACCAAATACCGGGCACTCCATCCACTGGGCTCACCGAATCACTACGAGTCAAATCAGTCAAACGGTCGTCAGGTCTATAGCTACTCGGTCTCCGCACTCCTTACACTCGTCTCCAGGAGGGTCCACTCCACGAGCTACTAGTCGATACATCCATGTGTCACATAATCACAAGTTGATGTATCTCAATGGACCGCCTCGCCATATGGGTCTCAACGCAACGGACGACGCGTCAACTAGACACCCGGTCTGTGAGTTATTAACATTACTGTTCCAGGGGCTCGGTTGGATTTCGGGTACAATCCAACCAAGAGATACCTTAACTGCATCCAAACCTCAGTTAAGGTATTCCAAAATAACCGTCTAATCAAGAGGAGTTGAGAAAAGTCGACGACACGTCAATCGGACGTCTGAAGCTCATGCTATAAGTGTTTCCTCTCCGAGGGCCCAGTTGGTTTAGGGTTAGAACCAATCCGTCTGTACAAAAAGTTCGCCAAAACCTTGAGTGTAATATACTGAAACGGCCATCTCGATTCAAGGATCCCTAATCAACTGACGGTGAGTATATGAGATGTTTGTATCCCATGATATAGGCTTTTGTACGAACCAGGTATGAAAATAGGGGGTTTGGGCCCGGTCTGACCCGGCCCAACACCCCCGGGGTCGACTCGACTCGAGTCCGTGTCTGGCCCGATAGGGCGCTGCCCGGCCCGGCACTGGCGGCCCGGCTCAGCGTTGGCGGCCTGACCCGGTGCTGGCGGCCCGCGGCCCGGCCCGGCGCTGGCAGCCTGGCCCGACACAGGTGGTCCGACCCAGCGGCCTGTTGTGGCTCGGACGAGCGGTCGAGCGTTGCACCACAGAGCGGGGGGCACTGCCCCGCGCCATGGATTGACACCGGTGGCTCTTTGTGCCGCCCCGCAGTCCCAGATCCCGCGGTCGTGTGGGATCTTCCACCTCACCATCGCGGCGGGTCTTCTCCGGCGGCGCACAGGGGCACCGCCACGCCGGCGTGGCGCACCACTGCCACCTTCCGTGAACCACTGGACGCGCTCTAGTGGTCCGTTTTATCCACCGTCTGTGCCAGAAGCTCTCCCGAGATCCTTTCTTCACTAAAAAACCTTTCAAACGCCTTTTCAAACCCGTTTCATCCTCACCGTCAATCCGCACACAAATATTAATTTTCAGAGGGTCCGTGCTTGTTCGTTAGCCCATGACCACTGTATTAGAGGTTTTCAGTCAAGATCAAACTCAAATACAATCCCCAAAATTAATCCCGCATACAACTCGCATGATTGAGCGATCCACAGATCAACCGGGTAGAGTATGGTCCGTGCTCGTCGTTCTTTTCTCAAAAGGTAAAAATAAAATCAAATATAATTCCCCTACCTTTAAAAAATTGTCGGGTGTTTGTTTGTCGTGGGGAAATCATTGCCACTCCGTCAACGCTGAGAAAGAACCGTTGTCGTTGGCAATTTCCCTGCAGTTATGTTTCCTACCTTTATGTGGAGGAAGAAAAAGAAGCACATCGTCAATCTTCACGGAAGCAGCATTCTTCATTGAAGAAGTGTCATTCTTTGTCGGAGGGAAGTTCTTTCTTCTTCACACCGTAGCTCTCCCAAAAACTCTAGAACTTCACTAATATTTCTCCACACACCCAAAGCTCCAACACTAAATAATATCTATTGATATTTCTATTATTCCCATTACAAAGAATTTACAATTAAAAAAGAACTTAATTAATTAAATGAAGTGAATCATTAAATAGGGAATTTCTTCAAGAATTTAAGAGGGGAAGAGGAGGAGGTGAGGGGTATCATAAATGGGAGTGTTGACAGAATTAAACCAGGGTGCTTTAATGGGTGGTTAATGAGAGTTATGGGGAGTTCACAAATTAAGAAGGGGGGGGGGTTCAAAGAGTTTAAGGGGAGGTGAAGGGTTGGGGATCGTGTGGGACCCACCTCACATTTATCGTCACATGGGTAGTTAGGTGCTTTTGGGTCCCACCCAAACTCACCCATGTAGGATAAAACCACCTTAGATATAAAAATAAAATTGTTTCACAATTTTATTCATTCCTCATTTAATCCACAATTTTTAACTTCTCCACCCGTGCAAATGCAATCGCGGAAAAGTTCCCCTTAAGCAGTTACCAGAGTTTCGAGTTTATCGGTGCCCTCAGATTTCAATTCCGAGCACCAGCTCAAAATTTAGAAAAACCCGCTCATTCGTTTACTGAATGTAACAGAGTTGAAATTCAGAAAATTATTCCAGGCACACCGGGCCTCAGAATCAGGTGTCGTCCGAAACTGCGTACTAATAAAATTACAAAGAAGTTAAGAAAAAAAATTCCTTGAAATTTTCAGGTCTTTAATTTACTCCCACCTCAGAGATTTACATATTCGTAATGCTACAACACAAACTAGGGGAAATAAAGGAGGTACCAAGTATGCATCTGAGCCTCACGCATCAATGTGCTCTTCTGGAGGTTCTCGTGCTGCAAATGAAAGCGCACAAGAGGAATCGACCATTCCCATAAGACCCCCCCTCCTGTCGATCCTCGACCTCTAATGGAACCTTGATAAAGTATCCCTGTCATCGATGTCTAGATATCTATGGTCGATGATGATGGATAGGTCGTCCACACATCTCCTCAGCTAAGATTCATGGATGATGTCATGCACCTAGTGCATCTGAGGTGGAAAGGACAGGTGGTAAACAACCTATCCCACTCTGCTGGGAACCTGGAAAGGTCCGATGAAATGCAAAGATGACTTGTCACCCCAGAAAAAACTCCGTAGACCCCGTAGAGGTGAGACCCGTAAGAAGATGTGGTCATCACCCTCAAACTCCAGTGGTCTTGTCTCCTATCATCATAGGGCTTCTGTCTACTTTATGTAGACTACATCTTCTCCCAGATGATCTGTACCTTCTCCGACATGACCTGAACCATCTCTGGTTCTACACATGCTGACTACAACACGATTTACAAAGGATATCTGAAACGCGTCTAGCTGCTGTCTCGCCACTCATAACTGCTGAATTCCCAATCTCCTACTAAGAGAATCTGCTAAAATGTTCCCCTCCACATGAGTATAAACTATATCTAAGTCGTACTCCTAGAAGAATTCAGGCCATCACTGCAGTCTTCGGTTCATGTACTTATGAGAGAAGATACACCTGAGACCATTGAGTTGGAGAGATCCTAAAACTGTTCACTCAACGAACAATGGGTTAGACTAGCCAATTGTAAGAACTCATCTCCACCCTTCTTTGTCTACATTGTTCAAGAGCTGCTGAGATTTCTCCTCTACTGAAAAGGGAAATCTGGTTTCATTCCCTGGATGAACCACGTTCTTTTCCTAATACAGTCAATCCTGACATGAACGGTAAAATTCATGTCATGGATGATGTCGTAAGGGCTCAACGCTACTACCAAGAGATCCATCTGCTACTTTGTCCTCCAGGGTTTGAGTCACACTGTCGACATCAGTGTGTGGTTACTGGGTCTCCTCCAGTAGGAATCTCACAAGTGAGGTTCAAGTCAAAACTTTTAACCGGAACCTCTTAGTATCATCCATAGAAAAAGGACAGGTAGGTAAATGTCACAAAGATACGTGTCTTTTATTACTGAAAATCGTAGTACAAAGACACAAAGAAAACACAACAACGATAACATGGAAACTAGAATATCCAAAAACAATGGCCTCCATGCCTAGAACTAGTACCTCTACTTTCCACCTTCTCTCAGAGCTCCGTAGTCGTATGGTTCAGCTGCCTGAAGCTGTGATCTCCCATGTCCACATGTTCCTAGCAGTCGGGGTGGTCCTCCTGGTGGTGGGGGTGGCAACTCCTCGAAGTGTCTTCCTCCACCAGATGCATGGGAAACTCCTCTACCATGATCTCCTGTTCCTTGCGGTCTTCCTTGATCGAGCCTCTACCTCTGCCTGGGAGGTTCATCATATATCTGTTGACCGTCTGTACGGTGGGTCGGACAGTCACGTTTCATGTGACCAAGCCCGCCGCAGGAGTAACACTGCCCGCTCCTGGAACGACTGGATCTGACTCCACCCCGGTTGCCCCGCACAACTGAACCTGAGTCGTGCAGTCGTCCACCGGTGGGTCTAGTCCTCTTGGACCCTTGTGTCATCTATCTACAGCCAGATTCAAAAGACTCCACTATAAGTATACAAGTGGTGGTTCCTGCTATTGAAGACTGCTCAGCAAGGAAACTCTCCACTAGAAAGCCTCGTTCCAACACTCTCGTCTGCGTCAGAATGTTCTGAGAAACAACTGAGGCTCTAATCTCTTGCCCGAGACCCTACTCGAAGGTCCGAGCCCTGATGAACGGGTCCCGTACCATATCTGTAGAGTAGAGTGAGAGGTTTGTGAACCTTTTTAAGTACTGAGCTACACTCATGATGCCCTGCAGCAGATGAAGTAGCTCATGTATCTACACCGCTCAAATGGTGGCTTGTACAAACACTGACCCTAACAGGATCACGATGACTACCCATAGAAGTGACGCCTCATCATGCATCTGGAGAATCAGGCTCCACCATCTGCCTACTGCTTCCTAAAGGAGGCTGACAGCAAGGGTCACCATGAAGTCCACAGGTGTACCTACTAGCCTGAATATCCTCATCAGAGCCTCCAACTAATCCTCAAAAGTATGTGGATCTGTCTCTCCCTAGAACCTGGGTGGCATTTGGTGCTAGAACTCATGTAGTACACTCAAGCGGCGTGCATCTCTTGCTGCTGAGGATGGTGGAATCGGTGGCCCAACAGGTGGTAGTGCTGCTGGTGCCTCTGCTAGTGCCTCAACTGGAAGAGGGTTCTGTACTGAGGGCTCATCACTCGGTGGGCTATCAGTAAGTACAACTCTCGAGGGTCTACCTGGTCATCTATGGGAAGGCATCCTGAAAGAAATAGATGTGACACTGTCAAGTAATTTAATCCTGGTGAGCTGACCTGGTTTTAGTTGACTTTTAAACTTTTGAAATCACACATGTAATCAGTGTTTTCTTGTACAAAATTGGAAATCAGTAGTCAAGGTCCTAGTGTATGGATACGTCGGCCGCCGCAACAACACTGGACTCCCTGAACTAAAAACCACACTTGGTACACTTGACACTATTGATTCATATAAAAGAATCATCATATTCTTGAGTTTTATGGTAGAACCAACTTCTCTGATACCAATTCTTCACGACCCGTCCTTGGGGCCTGTACCGTGACTACCCCAAGCCCGCCTTCCATAGTCCAGGGGATGACGACTAGAACCAAAGGCGTAAATCATGATAACTGGGAAGGTATTGTCATTTTAAAACCTAAACACATCCAACCAGAGTAAAAGTGGATGTAATAAACTAAGTGCATAAGAAATTGCTGAAAATTAAATGGGCCAGAATAAAAACCCAACTGAAAAGTACAGCTACAACATAACGAATGTACAACAGAAAAGACAAATAGCTAGAAGATAGAAGTAGTTCTTTGGTCATCCACCTCGGATCTTACCTGAAGGGTAGGTACAGATAACCTTCTCAATGCTCTCGCCTGCCAACCTCCTTCGAGTACTGTCTCGTCGTGATGTCCACCTCCAGGTACTGACTCGTCATGAGGTCCACCTCCAGGTACTAACTCATCAGGAGGTCCACCTTTGGGTACTGTCTAGTCCTTTTACACTCGATCTCTGTTAGCGCTATCCGTGATCTGCATCCAACAAAACGAGGTACGTGCATTGCCTGTGCAGGGGTGAGTATAACAATACTCAGTAGGGACCCCGAGACCCTCATGGTCTCACTAAATCCAACAAGGATAACCACAAATAAGTATCTCAACAGATAACCCTTACTTATGTATAATCCCATACTTATACCTAAGTTATCAAGTAACCTATTTCAATCAAGAGGTAATCACAATGGTTATGAAATCAACGGATAACCAATACATAGGTATATTCCCATACATGTACCAAAGTTATCAAATAACCCATCTCAATCATGATGTAAACACAAAGGTCATTGACTCAGCGTAACCCAGGATTATATTAATGATGTTAGAATCACAGATGTTGGAGAACTCCTCCTATTTCGAGTACAATTGTCCTCTCAGGACTCCGAGATGGTACTATCTAACCATAGACTGCTGAGGTAATCATCCTATCGAGAACCATGGATCTGCTGCCAAATAACGGGCGCTCTATCTGCTGAGGGTCTACCGCCAAATAATGCGCGCTTTCTCTAATAACCTATAGAGGTACTCATCCTTTTGAGTACCGCGTGTCTTCTGACATCTACCAGGCATTCCGTCCTCTGTGGGTCTGCCACCAAATACTGGGTGCTCCGTCCACAGGGCTAACTGAATCACTACGAGTCGAATCGGTCAAGTAGTTGTCATGTCTACTGTTACTCGGTCTCCGCACTCTGTACGCTCGTCTCTAGGATGGTCCACTCCACGAGCTACGGGTTGATACTTCCAAGTGTCACGTAATCTCACGTGGATGGATCTCAAAGGACCACCTCGTCGTAGAGGTCTCAACGCAACATACGTCGTGTCAATCGGACGCCTGAACTGTGAGTTATTAGGATTACCGTTCCGGGGGCCTGGTTGGATTTCAGGTATAATCCAACCCAGACATACTCCAACTGCATCATAACCATAGGTAAATTATTCCAAAATAGCTATCTCATCAAGAGGAATCCAACAAAGTCGACGGCACATCAATCGGATGTCTGATTCTCAAGTTATAAGCATTTCTGCTCCGAGGGCCCAGTTGGTTTCCGGTTCGAACCAATCCGATGGTACACAAAGTTTTATGAAATGTTGAGTGTAATATACCAAAATGACCTTCTTGATCCAAGGATCCCTATGCAACTGACGGTGCGTCGATCAGAGGTCTATAGCCCATGATATAGGTGTTTGAACGAACCTGGTCCGAAAATAGGGGGTTTGGGCCCGGTCCGACCCGACCCAACACCCCCTGGGTCGGCCCGAACCAGGTCAACCCAACTCGGGTCACTGTCTGTCTCGATAGTGTGTAGCCCGGACAGACTGGCATGGCCCTTCCCAGGTGGGCGCGGCCCGACCCGACGCTGGCGGCCCGGCCCGGCGCTGGCGGCCCGGCCCGGCGGCCGGTTGCGGCTTGGCCAAGCGGCTGAGCGTTGCGCCGTGGAGCGGGGGGCACTGCCCCTCACCGAGGATTGAAATTGGCGACGCTTTGTGCCGCCCAGCCTTCCCAGATCCCGCGACTACGTGAGATCTTCCATCTCACCGCTGCGGCACAGCCACAGCGGGTCCTCTTCGGTGGCGTGCTGGGGAGCCGCCGCCTCCAGGAGGCCTAATGGCTCCGACTGTCGCCTCTGGTCACCGGCGCCGCCGCGCCAGTGCGGCGTGACGCCGCCACCTTCCGCGGACCACCGGACACGCTCTGGTGGTCCGTTTTACCCACCGTCTGCGCCAGTGGCTCTCCCGTGACCCGTTCTTCACTGTAACGGCTTCCAACCGCCTTTGTGAACCCGTTTCATCGTCTCCATCAATACGCACACAAGAAATAATTTGCAAGGGGTACGATATTATTTGTTAGCTCATGCCCTCCATGCAAGAGGTTTTCAATCATGTTCAAACTCAAATAAAATCCTGAAAATTAACCCTGCATCCAACCCACATGAATGAGTAATCCGCGGATCAACCAGGAATAGGTTGGTCCGCGCTGACCCTTCTTTTCTCAGAAGGTAAAGAGAAAATCAAATATAATTACCCTACCTTGATAAATTTTTTGGGGCGTTTGTTCATCACGGGGAAAGTGTTGCCACTCCGTCAATGCTGAGAATAAACCATCATCATTGGCGAGTTCCCTGCTGTTGTATTTACTCGTTTGATGCGGAGGAAGAAAAAGCAGGGCATCGTCGATCTTCGCAGAAGCAGGGTTCTTCGTTGAAGAAGTGTCGTTCTTCATGGGAGGGAATTTTTTTCTTATTCACACCAAAGCTCTCCCAAAAATTCTAGAACTTCACTAATATTTATCCACACACCCAATGCTCCGACACTAAATAATATCTCTTGATATTATTTTTATTCCCATCACAATGAATTTATAATTCAAAAGACAAACCACTTAATTAATTAAATTAAGTGACTCATCTCATAAATTAGGGAATTTTGTCAGGAATTTAAGAGGGTAAGAGGAGGAGGTGAGGAGTCTCATCAATGGTATTGTTGACAAAATTAAACAACAGAGCTTTAATGGGGGGTTAATGAGAGTTATGGGGAGTTCACATATTTAGAAGTGGGGTTTGAAGAGGTTAAGGGAAGTTGAAGGGTTGGGGATCATGTGGACCCCACCACACATTTATCCTCTAATGGGTAGTGAGGTGCTTGTGGGTACCACACTAACTCCCCCATGTAGGATAAAACCACCTTGGATATAAAAATAAAATTGTTTCACAATTTAATTCATTCCTCATTTAATCCACAATTTTTAACTTCTCCACCCATGCAAACGCAACCGCGGAAAATGTCCCCTTAAGAAATTACCGGCTTTGTGAGTTTATCGGTGCCCTCATATTTCAATTTCAATCACTGGTTCAAAAGTTATAAAACCCGATCATTCGTTTTCTAATCGTACCCAAGATAAACTTCATAACATTATTACGGGCACACCGGGTCTCAGAATTAGGTGCTGTCAGAAACTGCGTACTCGTAAAATTTCATAGTAAATAAAAAAAAATTCCTTGAAATTTATGGGTGTTTACATATATTCCGTATATATTCAATCATAATAATATATTAATTATATAATTATGAAATAGAGTACACCGTTCATGGATATGATAGGTCTACGTACACATGGAAGCAATTTTAGTTTAACTATCATATTGATGGAATATAAGTAATTGAAATATATATAGATATATATAGATATATATTATTTATTGTATAATTATTCTTTCATATGTATCATTACATTTTCTTAACCCTTCTTTACTATATTCCACATTGAGTGTGAACAGATCACATCTTTTTGATGAGTCAGTAGTCCATACATCCTCAGAAGAAATTATTGGATTCTCACAAAATAAATTTCATAAAGGAATGTGTTATATAATAAATACATAATAATTAGTACCTAAAAAATAATATATGTCATATAAAATATAATTAACTTCATAATTGTAATCTATTAGAGGTGGTAATGGAAAAAAGGAACATTATCAATTCTTTTGATGATAGTCCACCGTACATAAGAACAAAATGTTTGTCACCCATCAAATGGAAGTGTTTGTAATTGTAGGTAAATACATTATTATTATTTTTTTGTATTTTTGTTATTGTAATGTTATTATATAAAACAAATTAGAATATTTTAGGTGTGTTTAATGAGTATAAAAAAATAGATTGAGGATTGAAATTACCACTTCTTTGGGTAAATCCTTTTGGTTTTTTCCAAAATGGATTTATTGGAAAAATTTCTACCCAAAGGTATGCATCTAAGAATAATATAGATATTTTGGGAGGGTATCTGTGTATATGATTTATTAGAAAAATTTCTTCAGATTTTTTAATATGTGGGAGGGTTGTGTCCCTTTTTTTAGTAGAGGAGGTGTGGCATTCTTGTAAATTTTTGTAAGGGGAATTCCACCCATGATTAAATGATATCAAGTGGATCCAATAATGTCTTAAATAAGATACAATGAATAATATGGTTGAAATAAGGCCATAAAAAGTTTTTTTGAGCAGTTAATGGTTCATTTTGGGCCTTATGTGTAACAGGTAGTCCTTTCTAAAACTAGTTTTTTTCTTAATTACAGTAACTAATTGTAATAAATTTCATTATTATTTTTGGTCAAAAACAAATATGAATTTATTTTAAATTATAAATTATTTTGATTCAAAGAAGGAATCCAGTTTTTACAGTTATACTCATAATAATGATAAATTAATTTAAAATTAATCTTTGAGGACTTTCACGAAAGTGGGTTATTATAATAAAATTTTTTAATAGTTTAGAATGTTATGATATCCAATTTCACCGTGAAATTGGTTACCATTACATAAATATTATTAATTTATGTAAAATTAATCAAATTACACTTTAAAACAAAATTAATTTATAATTTTACCATATAAATATATGAGATGAAAAAATAATTCTGAATTAAAATCAAGTATTTTTCATTATTCATGAAATTTTTTTAAAATAAAATTAATTTTATTATTGTTTACATAAGGACATAAAGTGAAACTAATTTGAGAAAATATAATTTTAAAACATATAATTACATTACCTCTATGACAAGTTTTATTATTAGTATGTTTTATTTATATAATAAAATTATAATTCGGATTTAAAAAATATTTATTAATATTAATATTACTATTTTTAGTTTCTAGGTAATAACAATTTAATATAAATAATTATAACAATAAAATGTCTTTTTGTAGAAACTATTTGTTTGGGGTACCACAAGACAAGTAAGTGTTAAGTGTAATGAAAGATCTCAGTCCGACATCACTAGTATGAAATCTGAGTTTGGTACATGTGAAAGGTCATGTATGTAATCCCACCTAAGAGATACATATAACACACCGTGTAGTTGACAAATATTTTTTAGAATTTCTAGATAATAGGCTATCATCATAATATGATCAACAATTATGAAGTGAACGATATACCTAGGACTTAGTTTCCCTTTATTAAAAAACAATATAACATCATTCCATCGATAAATTCATAGAAAAACATCAGTCCAACATCTAATTATAGTTCAATCTGATGGTTATCAGCATAACATTTCTTCTAAAATTGAGCTTCCATGATATGATTCTTAATGGTTCTATCATCCTCTTCTATTTCGTCAGCTATCATAGTTCCCAATAGTTGCCTTTTTTCCTTCGTCATCTCAGAATTTTGGCGATCTAAATTTCTTTCAATAGATTTCATAAAACCGATACATCTAAATTCCTGAGGGAATGGTTTTTAGATGAAATATAAACTTTATGAAGGGTTTTATCTCAAAAATAATCGAAATACAATGAAGAATATCTCAATATATCATCTATGGATTGAATTTTTTCATTCTAACCACCCATCCATTTGAGGATGACAAGATGTATTTAAACTAAATTAAATATCAAATGATTACTGAAGATATCCCCCAATCCTAGAGTTATACCTTCGATCACCATTACTTGAAACAGGAAGAGTTCTTCATGAATCCTTACAAAATTTTTAGTATATATATGGTAATCATTATAGAGATTGAAGCATTCTATAATTGCAATGAAAGTGTCCAACCTGTTAAATAAAATTACTACAACCCAAATAACATTAAACCCATTAGAGTATTTGGGGAGTCCAACCCCAAAATACATATTTATGTTCTCCCAATTTGATTCTTTTATGGGTAATAGTTATAAAATTCACTTATAAAATTTTCATTAATAATTATCATTCTGCTATAGCATGTAACGAGATACAAACTCAATGATATCCATTATCATGACATCCCAACAAAAGTATTCTATCATGTCTCTATACATTTTCTTATGTCCAAGATAAATAGATAATTAAGAATTATGAGATTATTATAAAATATCGTTCCTCATATCTATTATGTATGTAACACATTCATGGTTCCCAAACCTTATCATTCAATCATGATCGTGGTTAAATACTAGAACATCTATGAAATTCTTTTTCCGATCTAATGTTTACATGAGAAACTATTTAATAATCACATAGATAGAGTTTTAAACATCATTATACAATGATAAAATTTTTCCTCTATCCTTAAATATTTTTATATCTATAAATATTGGATTTTTGTGATCCTCGTTATTGATAATATAGAATTAACCTTTTTACTCAAATCATTGACCACCTTATTAGATTTCCCATTGTCATAATCCATTGAGTGCTCATAATCCTGCAATAGCCCAAACTAACTAATTTGGATCATGTTCAACAAATTAAATTAGAATATATATTTCATACTTTTATGATTGGTATATATATCAAACTTTTCCCCATTTCGATAATGCCTCTCTATCATTAATTCAAAAATTTCCACTACTAAATCCACATCATGTGTGGGGTGATTTTTTTCTTGAATCTTATAATATTGTGATGTGTAAGAAATAACCATGTTATTATTCATAATAACAAATAATTATCCTTTCATGGATTCATAACAATATATTGGAAACCCCTCTCTATTATAGGGTAATATAATCACAGGTGTGTTGACTAACATTCTCTTCAGTTCCTTGAAATTTTACACACATTAATCTTTCTAGATGAACATTGAATAATTTTGAGTTATCTTGGATAAGGGATTATATATTCATTATAAATTATCTAAAAAATAAATAATATATATATTATCAAAGAAATCCCTAGTTTCTAGAAACTTAAGTTGGTGTATGACAACATTCAATAGCCTCAATCATTGACAAATCCACTATTATACCATCTCTTGAGATTATGTTACCAAAAAAAGAAATGTTTTTAATCGAAAATTCATAGTTTTTATAATTTTTATATAGTTTCTCCTTCCTCTGGGTATTTATTAAAATTCATAATAGGTTTTTATTATATTCCCTTCTTTTTCAATCAATATGAATATCATCATTAATGACTACAAAAAACTGATTGAGTTAACATCTAAAAACATATTCATAAAATTAATGATAGTAGATATAGATTTTGTATGATCAGAAAGTGTTACTATATATTCATAGTGTGTAAAAATTTTATAATATTATATTTTTTTATATCCTCTTGATTGACCATAAATTGATGATATCTTGAATGATGTTCAATCTCAGAAATGTATTGATCAACATACAATTGATTGTAAAAGTTATCAATACGGTATAATGATACTTGTTCTTTATCTGGATCTTGTTTAACTTATAACAGTCAAGGAATATATGCATTTATATATCATTATTATTCAATAATAGAACATGTGATCCTAATGTGAAACACTTGGTTTGATGAAAACATTTTCATGGTTTTCATTGAGTTGCTTCTTCAATTCCAACAACTCAATTGGGTCCTTTATATATAGAATATTTGAAATGGGTAAAGAAATAGGTTTAATATCTATTGAGAACTCAACTTCACATTTTGGTTGATGGATAAGAATATATTCTCAAAATATATCCATAATTTCAAAAATAATTGTAAAATTTTCGATTCCATTTTTCCTTCCAATCTTTTTTGGATAGACAAGCCTTATGAAAGGGAATTAAATCCCATACATTGGATTTAATCTCCATTACATGCTCATACATCTCACCACATTAATATATGATCATAGTATGGTTTTGAAATATCAAACATACCTTTATTTTCTTGATAATTGATGTCAGATTAATGTATATATATCCAATCCATATATACCAGAACATCAAATAAAATTAGGGGAATAATGGATATTTTTTAAGGATGTTCATCCCAAAAACATTAATCATGGAAGAATAATATAGATGAGATGCTTCAATCACAACATTTTTTGTTTGAACTTTTAATTCCACATTTAATTATTATGGTGTAATTTTTTTTTAGATAATTATTTAGATATTGTACAGTTGGTATATTTCTAATCAAATAAGAGATTAGTGGTTCTAGAGTGTTTGATAAATGTACCTTTAACCACATCATTATCACACCCACATCATAATTAGTGATCACATTATATTTTCCCTTGCACAGTAGTTTAAGAGATTGATGATTTTGTTCATCATCAGTCACCCATGGGTTTGGGAACTACTTATCATAATTCCCATCCTAATTTGACATGAATCACTATAGTGAGTGAGGTTCATTCTTTATATATTTTTACAATTTATTCATTTTCCAACTTCTTCCCATTAGTGAATCAATCAGTTTCATGATGTTCTTCACTTTTATAACTAAAAAAATTATTTTACACCATAAGAAAAATTACAACATTCTTTTTTACACACTAGGAGAATAAATGAAGGATAAACTTCTTCTCTACATGGATTTTAGTTGTTCCATTTAAATCATCATTCATCTTAATATAAAAATAGTGAGAATAATATGTAACAAAAACCTATATTTAAAATTTATTTGAAGAAAACCCAAAATAATCATAGATGATAATGTCTATAATGATCAAAAAAATTCATAGAATTCGATTTAATCCACTGAAGAACCAATCAACATAATTTTTGGGTTGGATGATAATATCAGAAGTGTACCTTGTATGTCATGAGAAATTTACCATGTTTTTACTAGATGATTCATCACCCTTTTTCATCAATGCAGGGAAATCCATTTTTATATTCCTACAAATAACATAAGGAATGTACTTATTGAAGAATATTTTCTTGAAATTAACCAATTCCATAGATTAATTTTCATCTTGCTTCGATGTAATCTTTACTAGAGTCCACCACTAGTCTGTGTCACATATTAACTAATAAATTGATGGAATGACATTATCATGTTTTAGATACTAGTGAACAAATAAATTTTTTTCAGTGGAAATGAACCAATGTCTAAAAATAACAAAATCATAAGGCTTAATGAAGGAAGGTGGGTGTCACATCATGAAGGGCTCAATGGAATGTTTTTCCCTTATTTTCTCATTCAGAATCCATTCCGAATTAATTTCTGGATAAATTTGTTTGAGCATAGAAACAATTCTTTTTTTACTATATCATATAGTAATCATATGTTCAGAAGAAAAATAATTTCATTTTCTATCATGACAACCATTAATTTGGTTTCTTTCTGATCCAACCATTGAATAAATAAAAAACCATATAGTGAGACACATTTTTCATATTTAGGAACAACAAATTATGAGTAACTAATAAAATTATGACTTAATTATGAAAACTTCATTAATATATGACACCCATGGTTTATCCTATGGTATTTATAATAATTTTTTATAAATCCTTCATTATGGTACCTGGAGAGTTTTTTAATTACCAATGAATATCCCCAAGTAGATTAAAACTAAGTGTATTGTATGGATCATTTTAATATGCCAAGTTATGCTCATGTTAGTCCTAACACAAGTTGACAGAGTTGATACTCCTATGTACATTTGTGCAACAAACTTTTCCCATGGTAGTATCTATATATAGAATTTTTTTTATCTAAAACCACTTTCTATCCATTACCAAAATTTCAATACATTTTAATATACATTTATTAATCCTTAAACATTTCCTTGGACACATTCTTATAGTTCCGCTATGTGTTTTTATCCTATATTCCAATTGTTTACTAAACATTAACTCGGATACCATCTATAGAGACCATATCATTTCATACATTTATATTACATCACTTTTTTAGAATACATAACACATTACAAAAACAAATGAACAAATACCATATAATTCTATTGCCATTAATGATATGGAAACATAAACATGAGGTCTTAAATGTGATATATCACCTCCCAGTAGGCTCTTCATGACTATAACCCATATTAGACCCATAAAATATAATACATATATTCATAAGATGGGGAATGGTAACATAAAAAGGGTTGATCTATGATTTTATATACTAGTAAACATGGGAGATATGTAAGCATAAACATGAGATTAAGGGTATGAGAACCTGATCATGAAATTAGAATATCATACCCTTCATGTCAAAGATCATAAAAATTAATCATCGAATCAATATTTGCAGTTTATAAGACATTAATAACAATGGATTTAATAGAATAATCTAGGAAATCATAACATATGAATTGATATTTTGTTGACACATAAACATGTAATATATTTCTTATAGGTGAAGATGCATTTCTAGAACATATCTGGGAACTTGATGTGGATTAAAACTACATGGTGGGACACCAAACCATTACCATTCACAATCTATTACTTATAACGTATCGGGATTCCCCATCATCCCATAGTGGATCTGGTTTCAACATATTCCCATAGTGGATTAGGATTCCCCATATTTCTATTTTGGATCTGTGTAACGACCTGAATTCGGAGCCCCTCCACTGGAACCCCATACCTGGTTGGTTACATGGCCTCTAGCGCATTTCCCCAAATTTCAGAGGCTGAAAACTAGAAGTGAGGGCCTTGGGTGTGAATATATGGAAACTATTACCTCATTGACAGAGTATACAGCACAAAAGAAAAAAAAATAACAACAATAGGTGAAGCAGTAGACATAGATACACGAGTAAAAGATAAACAGTGGAAGACTAACAAATAAACAACTAGAGCAGGAATATGTGTAAATGATGCATGATACATATATGTCTAGGAAAACAGCCAAACAAGTCACAATGCTAAATACAGTACTAATCCAAAGTACAAAAGAAAAATAGATGAGTGACTCCTCAGCATCACAAGCCTCACCTTGGTCCCATGCTCTCCATCTCCACAGTAATCAACAACCTGAAGTAGAAGGGCGCTTTCCCTTATCTATAACTGCAACAATATAATCTTCTTGGACACAAAAGCATGGACCAAACATGGTGTGAGATACAATAACAGTACACAATCACCCAAAGATCTGTGTCTAACAGTCAATGAATATAAGGAAAGTAAAAGTGCAGGAAGCAGTAGACAAAAAAGCACACAACAGCTACAATCCACAGTTCTAGCATATAAAGTACACAAGTAACAACCAACAACAAGTAGAAAACAGGTTACCCTCTGGGTAGCTCTCACAGCCTAACCCCTATGGTTCAACCTACATGTACTAACAACCCACTAGGAGGCACACACAGTCTCACCCCTCTCGTTCAGCTAAGAGTAGACTTTCTGAGGAAGCACTCACCGTCAATTCCCCCTATAGTCTCGTATCGTGCTAAAGGCTCTCTGGGGAAGCACTCAACATCTCATCCACCCTATGGCCCGCGACATGGATCTACAGACTCTCTGAGGAAGAAATCATCGTCAATTCCCCCCGTGGTTTCAAATCGTATTAAAGACACTCTAGAGAATCCCTTACGTCCATTCTCCCTATGGTCCACTACACTAGGTTCTCATAGTCCTGTGTGAAATTATGATGCTCAGGGCGCGTGTATCACCCATGTAAACTTCAAGAACTACTTGGATATAATTATAATACACAACAGCATAACAGTATAGTAGTTACACTATCCTATAGCTAGGCATGGCAACTGGCAGAAACACTTAATAGGAAAAACAAGCATGGAAAAACAACATGAGCACAAAACCAATTTCTATACTCAGAAGAATAAACCTCTAATATAGAAATCTACAAAAGCATGCAATCAATCAAGGTAAGAACAGGAAAATGCACAATTTCCGTTCAATGGAATTGGAGAAATTGCACAAAATACACATATAGATTCTACAGAAAGGCACAAACCACCTACCTAGATCCTAGGCGATCGATATATGTGAAAAACGATGACAAATTCTTCTTATAACGTCGTAGATCTGAGAAAACATCCAAAACATATAAACCAAGATATCTTGAGAAGGAGGAGGAATTGGAAAACAAGGCTCAAGAAGAAGGAAGAACTCACAACTGCAATTCTAGCACAATCGACCGTGTTCGAAATAGAGAATGGATGGAGAGGCGGGAGCTCGTTGAAGATTCACGGATCCTCGAGGCTCTCGGATGAACAGAACCTAGAAGAAGATGTTTTTGTGTGTCAGGCGCGACCCCAGTCCGTTTAGTGAAAAAGAAGAATGTACACGGTGTGTAATTTTAGAGTACACAGCGTGTACTAGTTCTTTATGTACTCCACCAAAAACTGCCTCCATGTCATCTTTACACACCGTGTGTGTGGCCCAGACACGACCAGTACACGGATTCGAGCAGGAAAAGCATACACGACGTGTACTCAGAAAGTACCCGGCGTGTACTTAAAAGATTTCCAGAAATAATAGTTTTCTAAAACACTCCATAAAATGGATAGGCATACCTGAAACAACGATATGTGTTCTTACAAACTTCCCCCCTTAAAGAAATTCATCCCCGAATTTCCCTAGCGAGGCGTACAAGAAGAAAACCCAAACAGCTCAGGCCACTACGATCATACATCGGCATCCCTCTCCCCGGTCTCGTCCTCTACTCGCCCATGCTTCCAAATCACCCTTATTAAAGGAACAGACAACCCATGGAGAAACTTCGTACTATGATCGACAGTCCGGATATGATGCTCCTCAAATGACACATCCTCTTTGAGCTCAACCTCTTCTGGCCGAAAGACATGAGATGGGTCTGAAACGTAACATCGATGGTGAGAGACGTGGAAGACGTCGTGCATGGCCCAGTACCTCTGGGGTTACTACAGCCTATAGGCAATCTGCCCAACTCTCTCCAACACCTCAACTGGCCCGATGTACCAATGTGAAAGCTTTAATTGTCTCATAATCCTCTTGTGTACCAACCTCGGTGCGACATGCAGGAAAACCTGATCCCTGACCTCAAACTCGAGAGGTTGCCTCCACTGATCAGCATAAGACTTCTTCCACGACTGTGCTGTATCCAGCCTCTTCCGAATAAACTATATCCACTCTGAGGTCTCCTGAACAAGATGAGGTCCCAGCAAAGCTTCCTCTCCTACCTCCAGCCAGTATAAGGGTGACCGTCATGGCCTACCGTACAAAGCCTCGTAAGGTTCAATCTGAATTGTCCCATGAAAAATGTTGATGTAGGCGAACTCTGCCAGAGGGATATGCTTCTCCCAAGAACCCCCAAAGTCTAAAATGCAAGCTTGGAGCATATCCTCATGCTCTTGGACCATACACTCGGACTGGCCATCTATCTGGGGATGGTATGATGTACTCAAAAAGTACCTATGTACCCAAGGCCTTCTGAATTCCCTACCAAAACCGAGAGATAAAGCGTGCACCTCTGTATGAAACAACGGAGTGTGGAACTCCATGCAGACATACAATCTCTCTAAGGTAAAGTCATCCCAGATCATCGACACTGAAGGTATATTTGATTTGAAAGAATTGTGCATCCTTCGGGAGCCTGTAGATGAAAACACGAACAGCATCGTTCCCCCATGGTGACCTCAGCAACCCAGTCACGAAGTCCATCCCAACATTGTTCCAATTCCACTATAGAATGGGTAACTGCTTTAATAGGCATGCTGGTCACTGATGCTCTGCCTTCAACTGCTGACAAGTAGAGCTTCTCATGACAAAACTAGCCACATCATTCTTCATACCTGGCCACCATTACTGGAGATGAAGATCCCGATACATCTTGGTGACGCCAAGATGAACTGCCCAAACTGAGGAATGAAAATCCTGCATCAACTTTTTGCGTGTGTCTGCTGGCACCCACAAACATCCTTAGAAACGCAAGATCTCATCCTCGCCCACTGTCCATCCTTGAAGATGGTACTCTCCTGTCACACTCTTCGGAAGGACTAAGACTTATGAGTCTGATAGCTTCCTCATCCATACCCGATCAATAAGCGTAGAGGTAACATCTACAGAATATAGGTAAGTCTATCCATGTCTGTCGTGCACCTCCAGATGCATTGTAGAGAACAGTGACATCAGTCTCCACTCAATGTTGGCCTTCTGAACTGCCTGAACTTGAGTTCTCCTTCTCAACGCATCTGCTACTGCGTTTCCCTTTCCATGTATATAGGCATGCTCGAAATCAAAATACGGAAGATATTCAATCCACCTGCGCTATCTCAGATTCAGATCACGCTGGGAGGAGATATACTTGAGGCTCTTGTGGTTGGTGAAGACCACAAAGTGCTCTCCCAGAAGGTAGTGTCTCCAACAGCGTAAGGCATGAGCAACAGCTACCAACTCCAGATCGTGCATATGGTAGTTCCTCTCATGTGGCCCCAACTGTCGAGACCCGTACGCAACGACTCCATCTCCTTGCATAAGCACATCACCTAGTCTGATACCTGAAGCATCACAATAGACAGTATATCTCTTGCCTGGCTCTGGAAGGACTAGTATCAGTACCGACGTCAATCTTCCTTTTGTCTCATGAAAGGCTGACTCACTAGAATCTGACCATCAGAACTTCTCCCCCTTCTTGTTCAGACCTAACAAAGGTGCTTCTAGGCGTGAAAATCCCTGAATGAAGCATCTGTAGTATCCAGCCAGCCCTAGGAAACTCCGTACATAAAAAACGTTCTTCGGAAGCTCACAGGATACTATAGATCTCACTTTCTCTAGGTCCACAGATACTCTTGCCTCTGAGATGACATGACCCAAGAAGTGAATCCCATCCATCTAAAAGTGGCACTTCAAGAGTTTAGCATAAATCTGATGCTCTCTCAGTAAACTGAAAATGATATCAAGATGGGTAGCATGGTAGTGTCGAGTGTGAGAGTACACTTTGATATCCTCCACAAAAACCACGATTAAGGAGTCCATGTAAGGATGGAACACTCAGTTCATCAGTGCCATGAAAACTACTGGCGCGTTTGTGAGACCGAACGACATGAATGTATACTCGTATAGACCATACCTGCTTCTGAAGGCTTTCAGAGGTATATATGATGTTTTAAAGCACAACTGATGATTACAACTTCTTCGGGTAAATTTATTTGGCTTCTAAAAAGGGATTTCTTGGATAGATTTATTCTTAAAGGGATAATTTTTAGATTATTTTTGGTACAATGGAATGAAATTTAAGAATATTTCTTCTGATCTATATGCCTTTATAGGTGTGAATATGTAGGAAGGGTTGGTGACTTTTTATAGTGGAGGAGGAGTAGCATTTGATTTAATTTTTTGAATAGGGAAATATACCCATGTTTTCATATGTGATGTGACTCTGATAATGTTCCCAATTCGATCCAAGGGAGGGTAGAGTCAAAATATGTTCACCTATTGTCTTTCAAGAAATATTTTAGGTCATTATGGCTATTATGATTTATGATTAGTCATTCATTATGCTTAATTTTCTCTTAATCGTTGGAATTAATTTTAATCACATTCAAAATTTTTTTTGTCAAAAATATGTTGAAATTATTATAAATTGTAATTATTTTTATTTCAAATATGGACTAATTTTTTTTAAATTATAATCAATCTAGTGAAAAGATTATATTTTAAAATTAAGCCAGTAGGTGTGTCCTTACCTGGAGGTTTGTTGAATTTTTTTAAATGTTTTTATGTTTTTATATCCAATTCCAATGTGAAATTGGATGAAATGAAAAAATAGGACTATTTTTTTAAAAAAATGTATCTCATTACTCGATGAAAAAAACTAAAATTTAATTAATCTATAAAAATAAATTATATTAAAAACAAGTTTTTAATTAAAATTTCGTACTTTCCCTATTAATTAAAAAATGATGTTTCTCTAATAAAATCCTATAATTTTCCGTAATTAAATTTCCACATTATGAATTAGAAAATTATATTAAAATTAAAAAAAAACCAATTTTTTTAAGTGTATAAAATAATTTTTTTTCACATAAATATATAAAAATAATTTCATTTGAGAAAATAGTATTCTCAAACATTTAATGACATTACCAATATTTTATGTTTTACTATCAATAGTTTTTATTTATATAAAACCATTATATAAAACATTTTTAATATATTTATGAATATTTAAATTACTGTGTTTAATGAATATGTTATAAATATATAGTCTAAATTAATATAATAGTAAAATGATGTTTTTTTGATACTCACTATTGTGTGTAATAAAAGAACTATCGGTGTTTCATGAAACATAAGATTATATTAGGGTATCATATAATTTGTTTTAGGCATAGTCAAGATTAAAATGCATGAAATCAATGAAAACAATTTTATTCAAGAAATGGTTCTGAAAAACTCAGGATTGTTACATTGTATCCATGTATGTCAATCACAATACACTTCCTATCATCATAGGAAGAGGACAAATAAAAAATTGATAAGCACAGATTACCATGGAGGGATTTCATTGAGTGTAAGAAATAGTGAAAAAATAATTCATAATAAATTTGACAAGTTAGATAACAAAAAAAAATTAAATTCAAAGAATAATACAACTATAAAGAATAATATTTTAAGAATAAATAAATATTATATAATTCCATTTAAATAATCACATTCTCTCAAAACATATCCATTTATATAATAGATAGTTAAATAGTAATGTTTCCATCAATAAATAATATCATAGTAAATATATTCACAATGTTGGGCACCATAAAAAAACTAAAAATATTCATGAATATTAAACTTACAAAAATTGATAAGGGCTTTACCTAATATCAAATCTTTTTTATGTCATTAGACCCACTCATGCGTTAGTGGGAAGTATCCCCCCCATCACATAATATGTCAAATGAAATTATCATATAAAAAATGATGTAATACAGTAAATTCAAATATTTATATTAAACACAATTCAAGTGAAATGTTAATAATTTCTTCAATAAATAAATGTAATCATCAAAATTCAACATCAATATCGTGAATGACATCAAAATTATAAATACCATGTGGACCTAATCTCAATACATTCAAATAAATTATAATCATGGTTTAATTAAAATATATTCCATGTCAAGCAAAATTAATCTCATTTTATTTACCAATGATGAATAGAAATAACATAAAAAAATCATTAAAAATTTATTGAGTAAAAATCTATTTTTACTTTTAGAATCACATTAAAGATTAAAAAAATTAATATTATTAGGAGAACTATTTTCATGTAATATAATATACTGAATGTTTACATGATTATTCAATTCATTCAGTGGTCATGAAAGTGGGAAATTCTGTTCATGATAAATATAATAAAATATATATTCCTCTCAAATTTTTGTTAAAGAGTCAAAAATTAAATTCATGAAAAAACTATATGAAATTTTCTTATGAACCATTCTCTAAAAAAGTTGGAAATGGATAATAATTATTTCTATAAATCAATGGAGGCAAGTAAACAATTTTTAAAAATATGTTTAGAAAACATGGACATGGAAAATAAAGCATTTTGACCAAAGATTGAAATGAAATAAATTTCTATTAATAAATTTATTTCATCCTATTGAATTTATAATGAGATAAAATCTAATGGAAATCATGTAATTTATAGGAATGACCATTGTAACACCCGAGAATTTTATGAGAAATATTTTATTTTATGTTATATAAATCATCAAAGAAATCTTTTACTACACACAACACTTTCTCGGCTTGCTTTACACGCAATCGCGACCTTCCTTGATAGCTTGCATCGTACGCAATACCAAGTTTCACTAAACAACGATATACTATTAAAATATTATTAAAACTAGCAGTTACGAATAGTAATAACCACTTTTTGAAATTTTATAAATTTTATTTTTCAAAATGGACTTCATTATTGGATTCAGAATATCGAAATTAGCCTAGGGTGAAATTTTGTTATTTTTCTGAAAACTTTCAATTTTTGATGAATAGTGAAACCACTAAGTGGTAGTTAATAAAATTGAAATTTTCTTAAAATTTAATTTTACCACTTATGTGAGTAGAATTTCAAAAATACAAGAGACATGGTTGATGTCAGTAAGTAAAATTTGGTTCAATGAGATGAAAATTATTTTTGGTGAATTGTAACTTTTTTCTTTTATTTACCACGGTTAAAAGTAAATAGGGTAATTAAGGGTAAAAATGATATTATTATTACCCTAAAACATGTCCTAATTCTATTGGGTAAGTGTAATTAGACCAGAAACAACCTTAGGAATAACATATGACCATTTAGGCCCACTTGGATTAGATTAAGACAATTATTAATAATTTATTTAAAGAAGGGTTAAAATAGTTAAAATAAATGTTTAATAACTAAATCATTTTTAATATAGGTCTATACATATGATAAATACAACTATATATGTTAATTAGAAATTTAAAACGATTTCCTACATAATGGTATATTTTTTGTAATTTTTAGACATTATATAATTAAATTTATTTATGACATAAATATGATGTAGTAATTATCTTATTAATGAAATATTGACATAATTGATGCTATAAATACCCAGATAAATGTTATTTCAGACTTTTTATGAATTCAAATAATTTTATAGGTTAATATAACATGTAATTATTGATTTAATTAACATTGTTCGAACTAAACATTCTTTTTATTATTTTTCACAAAAAATCAATTACAAAATAGTGTCAAAATTGACATAAAATAGTTTTTAAAAGAAATATTATATTATTAATTAATATTTTATTCCTAAAAATCTAAGTATCTTCCAAATTACTTTGATAAGGTTATATATATTAATAATAAACAACTTGGGGTTATTTTGGCTGCTTATAGTAAGTTTATTAACCTTATAGTATAAGAACACAAGAAGACACGGTAAAATTAAAATTATTTAACTTAATGTTAAATCTAAATGATAAGGATAAAATAGGAACCTAAACTTGTCTAAATTCTATTGGATGAGAGTATTTCGACCCATCCCCACCTTATTTTCGAAATAAATCAATTTTAGCTATTTATAACCGAATTTGGCTTGATAATAAAATAATATTTTTAGTTATTCCAAAGGTGCCCCTCTCCTCCGTTATAAAAGGGCACCTCCTCCCCCTCTTCCTCACACCACTTTGAGCCTTCAACCTCGGCCAAACCCTTCCAATTTCTTCTCTCAACTTACCTAGAAACATCATAGAGGTTCTGGTCTTTTACAAAGACATATTTTAGTGCCCTAAAAGGAGGTCTCAAAGAAGAACTTCAAAGAAGAGGTAATGTCCGTTACCGATTCTTTCATCTTTATTTCTTCTTCCACTTATTATTCTTTAGTTGTTTCATTATGAAGTAATAACATCAGTATCACTCATATAATGATATGTTATTATAAGTATGAAACAACCCTATTTCACCATCTATCCATCCTATGGAAAAAGAAATCACCGCATGTGCGTATATACAGAATACCGTCACCATGCCGTGGTGTAATCTATTTTCCACCACCACCTTACATGGATGTGTATAATGGTGTAAATAATGACTATATATGATTATTGTAAAGATATATTTATTCTGAAATAGTATACATACACTCCAATAAAATTTCACGATCATGGGAACGGTATCTTCGCTCGCGCGTATGTACGGAATACAGTCTCCACGATGTGATGCGACTCGTTCTACATGATCTTCATTGCATAATGATTATATAAATGAATTGAATGAATGAATATGATATATATTACAATAATACCATTCTATAAAAGAGGTATCTATAACCTAAAGAGAATAATAAGAATTTATTTGACAAAACATGCATAAGAACAAAAAGTAATAAACACCCGAATAACAAGTAGTAATGAAATATTACTCTTAAGAAGCTATAAATATGACCATATACGATATCATAACAATAAGTATGATTCTGGAATAAGTAAATAACATTATTTAAATCATTATACAGGAGGTTCAGACACTTACGAAGAAAATCAGACCTATGGTAAGGGAAAATATCACAATCTCATTTTTATCCGAGATTGTTTATACTTTGGTATTTAATGGGGTGTATTTTATCATCCACATCCATGTTTTCTCAATATGTAATTTTATTTCCATACACCTAAAATTGTTTAAATCCAATTTTATCCTTCGGTGAGTTTTTAGTAAAATATATGAAAGTAATCTTTTGTCGTTTTTCGTACGAGGTACTTTTTTACTCTTCCGACAAAAGTACGAGAAGAATGATTTTTTTAACTTATATGACATGAATGGATTTTTAAAACATTATTTTCAGGAAGCGTCCTTTAAAAGGTTTCAAGTTTATTTTTAATAAAATTATTTTAGTTTAGAATTCTATGACATGTTAATAAAGGAAAAGTGTTTTTGAACTAGAAAGGATATTTTCCTCAAGAATGGAGTTGATGTGTTTTATCAAAATTATTTTCCATCTACGATAATATAGGGTTTTGTTTCTATCCCTATTATTACATGGATTTGATTATGTTGTGATGGAAATATTTTTATGAATTCCTTTATCTTATATGAATTGTTTTATGATGTCACGATGTTTAAGATTCCCATTTTTATTACATGGGTTATGCTATGATTTATGGTTTATGATTTTGTGGCACACATAATAATGGTATCATTATGATATGGGTGGGACCTATATCTCCCTCCAATTCATTGGGTAAAGATTTTATATCTCATGAGATAGACATGGCTGGACCAGCAGGTTAAACCGGTTCAGTGAAACAGGACTGAAACGAGGAGTGAACTCGGTTCAGAAATGGACTTTTTCCACTAAAATAGTCTTGGAAATGAGTATTGAATAATAAGAAATGATTCTCTATGATTATGTTTCTATGCCACAAAGTTTCTTCTTTTAAGTTATGATTATTAGGATTACATGTCACTACTATGATTTATCCCATGTTATGAAATTATGATTTCTTTTGCAGGTTAAGATTTCCAAAAGTTATGTTCTTATGTATATGATGTGATTGATATTTATTTTGTTTACCCTTACTAGGAATTTGAGCTCATGATTTTGTATATTATATTTCCCCAGGTTAGGAAGAAGGTTATTAAGTAGGATATTCCAAAAAGGGACTCTAGATATGATGAAATAAATGGGAGGCAAAGTAGACGCTTTATGAACCAGTTGTTTATGTTTCCTAGTTTCTAAAGACACTATACCAATACAGTCCTTTCCTGGATTTGTGATATGTTGTAATAAGTGTGCTTCAATTTTGATGTACTAAAAATGTATGTAAATTATGGGTCATTATAGATGGTATCAAAGGAAAGGTATAGTCAACCTTTGGAAACTAGGATGTGAAAGCCTTTGAAAGAACCCTAAGGATAAGTCCAAGCATAGAAAAGAATCTTAGTGTTTTAGAAATGGCCATGAATAACCTAGGATAATACCTTATGTGTGAAATTTTATTCTTGATTATGTGGTTTTCCAATTATAATTACTGTTTCTCACACTATTATTCTTGGTTTTAGTCAATGGCTGGAACCCGATGGAACCGTGTTTATGTGGAATGCGATGGGAAATGCAATGATTGTCCCCCTGAGCAACCAAACGTTATGGGAGTTGGAATGCAAAATCATGTAGCCATTCTCACAAAACATTCTCAAGCTATGAATCATGTAGGAATTCCAAACGAGCAAAGGAAAGAGCAACATTCTGTTGAATCGTTCATGAGGTAGCGTCCACCTTCATTCAGCGGGTCTACTGATCCATTAGATGCTGAACAATGGATTAGTACTACTGAAAAGATATTTTCAGTCCTTCATTGTTCTGAACATGATAATGTCATCTTAGCAGTGTATCATTTGGAAGGTGATGCTGATCAATGGTGGAATCTTATTAAGAATACGAGACAAAGGGATGAAATTGAGTCCATGGAATGGGACGAGTTCATTAACTTATTTTTCAAAAAGTACTTCCCTCGTAGTCTCTGAAAAAGATGGAGAAGGAGTTTCTTGAACTGAAGAAAAAGGATGATGAATCTGTTGGTACCTACGAGGCAAATTTTACAAGACTTGCAAGGTACGCTTCTGGTATTATTATCCAACCTGAGAGTAAGATCCGTCGATTCTTTAGTGGCTTAAAACCAAGTCTTCGAAGGGTGTTATCCATAAGGGACTTCAATAGATTTGGGGAAATCGTTTGATGTGCTCTCAATGTCGAGATGGAGATTAGATTAACCCATCAGTCATATTGGTTTGATAAGAAGAGGAAAATGGAATTCAAAGGAAAATATAAAGAGCACACTAAAAAGAATATGAGCTTTCCCTTATGCTCAAAGTCTGGAAATAAACATAGAGGGAGTTTTCTTAAAGGGACAAGTAAATGTTTCAAATGTGGAAAGGACGGTCATAGGGCATTTGAATGCCACAATGATGGGAAGAAGATTTATAATAATGAAAACAAAGGAAGGGATACACAGAATGAACCTACTACACATCAATGTTTCATGTTCAAGGAGATGGGGAATTATGCCAATCAATGCCCAAATCCAATGGTTGATGATGATGGTCAATGTCAACAAACTCTAAAGGCTAAAGACAAAGGAAATTCTCATGAAATTTCTATCAGCGATGTGGAGTACGATAACAATGTGGTGAAAGGTACACTTACCATCCACTCTAATTTAGAAAATGTTTTATTTGATTATGGATCCACCCACTCCTTTATTTCTGATGAATTTTATAAGGATATCACCGTATTACCTCAAAAATTAGATGTTGAGTTAGCTGTGACAACCCCTAATGGCACAACAGTCGCATCAAAAGTTTATAATTCTTCTCCGATTGAAGTTTGTGGGAATGTGCTTCCTGAAAATATTGTGATCCTTCCTATAGTGGAATTTTATGTGATTCTTGGCATGGATTGGATTTCTATACATGGATCTCATATCAATTTCCAAAGAAGGGAAGTCACATTTCATATTCTAGATCAATCTATGATCGTCTATCGATGCATGGATGAACATAACCTTCCAGTGGAAATTTATTTCATTTTATGGGTATTGATTCCACTAAATGAAGGTTATTTATCTCAAATGGTTGGTGAGAATCTCACGATTAAGAGTATTCCCATTGTACGGGAGTTTGACGATGTCTTTCCGGAGGAATTTCCGGGTCTTCCACCAAATCGTGATGTGGAGTTTTCAATAGAACTCGTACCGGGTGCTTTTCCTATTTCAAAGAAACCTTATAGAATGGCCCCAATTGAGTTTCAGGAATTGAAAAAGCAACTCCAGGAAAATCTTGACAAGGGATTCATATTCCCTAGTGCGTCACCTTGGGGAGCACCTCTCCTATTTGTTAAGAAGAAAGATGGATCAATGAGACTCTGCATTGATTATCGAGAACATAATAAGATCACTATTAAGAACAAATATCCTCTCCCACGAATTGATGACTTATTTGACCAACTACGCGGAGCTCAATAATTCTCTAATATTGATCTTCATTCAGGGTATCATCAATTAAGGGTCAAAAGGGAGGATATACCAAAGACGACTTTCCGTAAAAGGTATGAACACTATGAATTTATAGTGATGCCATTTGGTCTTACTAATTCCCCTGCTATCTTCATGGATCTGATGAATAGAGACTTTAGAGACTATCTTGATCAGTTTTTGGTAGTCTATATAGACGATATTCTTTTCTATTCAACGAGCAAGTAAGAATATGAAGATTACTTGAGAATTATATTGAAGAACCTGAGAAAAGATAAGTTTTATGCCAAATTTAACAAGTGTAAATTTTGGCTTCAAAAAGTTTCATTTTTGGGTGACATAATCTCAAAAGAGGGGATATCTGTGGATCCAGCAAAAACAGAGGTTATCGAAAGATGGTTGAGACCAACAACAGTGACTGAGATCCGATGTTTTCTTGGTTTGGCTGGATATTATAGATGTTTTGTGAATGAATTTTCACGATTATCTAATCCACTCACCAAGTTGAATCGGAAAGGAGTTATGTTTGTCTGGACGGAGGAATGTGAAGAGAATTTCAAGGAGTTGAAAAGAAGGTTATCCAGTGCACCTGTGCTCACACTGCCTTGTAGTGGATAAAGGTTTTTGATCTATAGTGATGCATCCAAGAAGGTATTGGGGTGTGTTCTTATGCAAAATGATATGGTGATAGCTTATGCCTCACGACAGTGGAAAATAAATGATCAAAATTACCCAACTCATGATTTGGAGTTAGCTGCAGTAATATTAGCATTAATGATTTGGAGGCATTATCTTTATGGAGAAAGGTGTGACATTTATTTTGATCATAAATGTTTAAAGTATATTTTCATACTAAAGGATCTGAATATGCGCCAAAGAAGATGGTTGCAGCTGATTAAGGATAACGACTGCTCAATCCATTACCACCCTGGGAAAACAAAAAAGGTGGCAGATGCATTAAATCGACAAGACCATGCCGGTTTATCCATGATGAGGATCACAAAAGATCCTATATTTATTGATTTACAAAGGATGGATGTTGGAATTATAATGGAAGGGGGGAAATCATATCTTTCTCAAATGAATGTTCAACCATCAATACATGTGATGATTAAAGGGGCACAGAAAGAAGATGTCGAGTTACAAAAGAAGGTGAGAAATGTTCCTGAATTCATCCTTGATTGTGGTGGGATAATAAAGGTCAGGAATCGGGTTTGTGTTCCTCCTATCCCCTAATTGAAGGAGCTGCTGAATGAGGCTCATAGTTCTTCATTCTCTATTCATCCTGGAAGTACGAAGACGTATAGGGACCTTAATGTGTAATTCTGGTAGGATGGCATGAAAAGAGATGTTGCTAAATATGTTTCTCGATGCTTGGTTATTCAGCAAGTTAAAGCTGAGAGACAGAAGTCTAAGGGGATGTTAAAACCATTACCCATACCCGAATGGAAATGGGAAACAATCACTATGTAATTTGTCACCGGACTTCCTAAAACATCCAAAGGCAATAATGCTATCTGGGGCATAGTTGATCATGTTACAAAGTTTGCACACTTCATCGCTACTAGAGAGGATTTCTCTCTCGATCAGCATGCCAGGATATATCTAAAGTAAGTGGTAAGATTGTATGGAGTACCACTTTCTATTATATCTGATCGGGACCTGAGGTTTACCTCAATGTTCTGGGGAAGTCTTCAGCATACTTTGGATACAGAGTTGAGTTTCATCACTTCTTATCATCCTCAGATAGATAATCAGTCTGAGAGAACAATTCAAACTCTAGAAGATATGTTGAGAGCTTCCTCTATGGATTTCAAAGGTGGATGGGATCAACACATACCTTTGGTGTAATTTTCATATAATAATAGTTTTCACTTCAGTATTCAGATGGCTCCTTATGAGGCTCTCTATGGAAAGAAATGCAGGACTCCAACTTGCTGGGATGAAGTTGGGGAAATAAAGCTATTAGGACCTGATCTCGTTGATGAAATGGAAAAAAAGGTCAGATCTATTCAACAACAAATAAGAGCATCTCAGAGTCGATAGAAAAGTTATGCCGACAACCGAAGAAAAGACCTAGAGTTTGAAGTGGGTGATAAAGTGTTCTTATGAATATATCCCTAGAAGAGGGTCATGAGATTTGGAAAGAAGGGGAAGTTGAGCCCTAGATCTATCAGTCCATTCGAAATACTGGACCATGTTGGGAAGGCAGCTTAACAATTGGTGCTTCCACCGAATCTCTCTCAAGTTCACGATGTGTTCCACGTATCTCTCCTAAGAAAGTACATACCTGATCCTTCACATGCACTCAGCTCATAAGTTGTACCGTTGGAGCAAGATCTTTCTTATGAAGAATGGTCGATAGAGATTCTGGAGCGTAGTGAAAAAGTCCTATGAAACAAGACCACTCGATTGGTGAAAGTTTTATGGAGGAACCACCAATTAGAAGAAGCTACATGGGAGCTTGAGGATATGATGAGATAGAGGTATTCTCATCTGTTTGTTACAAAGTGACAAATTTCAAGGGAGAAATTCATTTTAAGGGGGGTAGAATGTAACACCCGAGACTTTTATGAGAAATATTTTGTTTTTAAGTTATATAAATCATCAAAGGAATCTTTTAATACACACAACACTTTCTCTGATTTCTTTACAGGCTATCACGACCTTCCTCGATTGCTTGCGTCGTACGCAATACCGAGTTTCACTAAACAACGATATGCTATTAAAATATTATTAAATCTAGCCGTTATGAATAGTAATAACCACTTTTTGAAATTTTAAAAATTTTATTTTTCAAAATGGACTTCATTTTTGGATTCGGAATATCGAAATTAGCCATGGGTAAAATTTTGGTATTTTTCTGAAAACTATCAATTTTTGATGAATAGTGAAACCACTAAGTTATAGTTAAAAAAATTGAAATTTTCATAAAACATAATTTTACCACTTATGTGAGTGGAATTTTAAAAATCCGAGAGACACGGTTGATTTCAGTATGAAAAATGTGGTTTAATGAGATTAAAATAATTTATGGTCAATAGTAACTTTTTACTTTTATTTACCACAGTTAAAAGTAAATAGGGTAATTAAGGGTAAAAATGATATTATTATTACACTAAAACATATACTAATTCTATTGGATAATTGTAATTCGACAAAAAACAACCTTAGGAATAATATATGATCATTTAGGCCCACTTGGATTAGATTAGGACATTTATTATTAATTTATTTAAAGAATGGTTAAAAAAGTTAAAATCAACATTTAATAACTAAATCATTTTTAATATAGGTTTATACATAAGATAAATTAGACTATAGATATGAATTAGAAATCTAAGAATACTTCATAAATAAGGGTATTTTATTTGTAATTTTTAGATATTAAATAAGTTAATTTATTTATGACACAAAGATAATGCATTAATTATCTTATTAATGAAATATTGACATAATTGATGTTATAAATACCCAAATAAAAGTAATTTTAGACGTTTTATGAATTACAATAATTTTATAGGTAAATATAACATGTTAGTATTGATTTAATTAACGTTTTTTGAACTAAACATTCTGTTATGATTTTCACAAAAATCAACTACTAAATAGTGTCAAAATTGACATAAAATAGTTTTTAAAACAAATATTATATTATTAATTGTTATTTTATTCCTAAAAAACTAAGGTTCAGCCAAATGACTTAGATAAGGTTATATATATTAATAATAAACAACTTGGGGTTCGTTTGGATGCTTATTTTAAGTTTATTAACCTTATAGTATAAGAACACAAAAAGACACGGTAAAAGTAAAATTATTTAACTTAATGTTAAATCTAAATGATAAGGATAAAATAGGAACCTAAACATGTCTAAATTCAATTAGATGAGAGGAGTTTGACCCATCCCCACCTTATTCTCGAAATAAATCAATTTGGAGCTATTTTAAACCGAATTTGTCTTTATAATAAAATAATATTTTTAGTTATTCCAAAGGTGCCCCTCTCCTCCATTATAAAAGGTCACCTTCTCCCCCTCTTCCTCACACCACTTTGAGCCTTCAATCTCGGCCAACCCCTGCCAATTTCTCCTCTCAACTTCCCTAGAAACATCCTGGAGGTTATGGTCTTCATCAAAGACCTATTTTAGTGACCTAAAAGGTGGTCTAAAAGAAGCACTTCAATGAAGAGGTAATGTCCGTTACCGATTATTTCATCTTTATTTCTTCTTCCACTTCTTCTTCATTAGTTGTTTCATTATGAAGTAATAACATAAGTATATCTAATGTAATGATATTTTATTATAATTATGAAACAAACCTATTTCACCATCTATCCATCCTACGGAAAAAGAAATCACCGCGCGTGCGTACTTACGGAATACCATCTCCACGCCGTGGTGTAATCAATTTTCCACCACCACCTTACTTGGATTGGTATAATGGTGTAAATAATGACTATATATGATTATTGTAAAGCGATATTGATTATGAAATAATATACATACACTCCAATACAATTCCACGCTCAAGGGAACGATATCTTCGCTCGTGCGTACGTACGGAATACCATCTCCACGATGTGATGCGACTCATTCTACATGATCTTCATTGCATAATGATTATATAAATGAATTGGATGAATTAATATGATATATATTACACTAATACCATTCTGGAAATGAGGTTTCTGTAACCTAAAGAGAAGAATAAGAATTTATTCGACAAAAAACGCATAAGAACAGAAAGTAATAAACACCCAAATAACAAGTAGTAATGAAATATTACTAATAAGAAGCTAAGAATATGACCATATATGATATCATAACAATAATTATGATTCTGAAATAAGTCAATAACATTATTTAAATCAATATACAGGAGGTTCAGACACTTACAAAGCAAATCGGACCTAAGGTAAGGGAAAACATCACAATATCATTTTATCTGAGATTGTTTATACTTTGGTATTTACTGGGGTGTATTTTATCATCCACACCCATGTTTTCTCAATATGTAATTTTATTTCCATACACCTAAAATTTTTTAAATCCAATTTTACCCTTCGGTGAGTTTTTAGTAAAATATATGAAAAGAATCTTTTGTCATTTTTCGTACAAGGTACTTTTTTACTCTTCCGACAAAAGTACGAGAAGAATGGTTTTTTAACTTATACGGCATGAATGGATTTTGAAAACATTATTTCCAAGAAGCATCCTTTACAATTTTTCAAGTTTATTTTTAATCAACTTCTTTTAGTTTAAAATTTTATAACATGTTAAGAAAGGAAAATTTTTTTGAAGTAGAAAGGATATTTTCCTCAAGAATGGAGTTCAAGTGTTTTATCAAAATTATTTTCCATCTAAGATAAAATAGGGTTCTGTTTCTATCCCTATTATTACATGGATTTGATTATGTTATGATGGAATTTTTTTATGAATTCCTTTATCTTATATGAATTGTTTTTTGATGTCATGATGTTTAGGATCCCCATTTTTATTACATGGGTTATGCTATGTTGTATGTTTTATGATTTTGTGGCACACATAGAATGGTATAATTATGAGATGGGTGGGACCTATATCTCCCTCCAAATCATTGGATAAAGATTATATATCTCATTAGATAGACATGTCTGGAACGGCAGGTTAAACCGGTTCAGTGAAACAGGACCGAAACGGGGAGTGAACACGGTTTAGAAATGGACTTTGTCCACTAAGATAGTCTTGGAAATGAGTCTTGACTAATAAGAAATGATTATCTATGATTATGTATATATGTCACAAAGTTTCATGTTTTAAGTTATGATTATTGGGATTACATTTCACTAATATGATTTATCCCATGTTATGAAATTATGATTTCATTTGCAGGTTAATATTTCCAAAAGATTTGTTCTTATGTATATGATGTGATTTATATTTCTTTTGTTTACCCTTACTGAGCATTTGAGCTCACCCTTTTGTTTTTTTATTTCCCCAGGTCAGGAAGAAGGTTATTAAGTAGGATATGCCAAAAAGGGACTCTAGATATGATGAAATAAATGTGAGGAAAAGTAGAAGATTTATGAACTAGTTCTTTATCTTTCCCAGTTTCTAAGGACACCATACCTATACGGTCCTTTCCTGGTTTTGTTATATGTTGTAATAAGTGTGCTTCAATTTTGAATTACTAACAATGTATGTAAAGTATGGGTCGTTATAACCATAATATGAGAAATTATATTTTTAGGGTAGAACGATATAATGATTTTAGAGTAGATACATAGACATAAACAATCAATAAATGGACGAGATAATGAAATCAACCCTTAAATATTTTGTTATATTGAATCATAATTACAATTAAATAAATGAAAATAAATTGGAAATTAAATTAGATTAAGAAAATTTAATTTGTCATATGAAAAATATTATTGTTTTGTTTCACAGTTTAAAAAATAAATTAGTGGCACATATGACATATGTCTCAAAGAAGTAAATGTTAGATGAGAAACCCTTTCCTTGGGTATGATTTCTTTTGTATGTGTTTCATCCAAATGTATAATAAATATATTTTATTATAAATATTATAAATAATAATAATATATGTAATTCCATACAATTTTTTATTAATTGTTATTAATCATTTTTTACAATTATTTATTTAAAACATTATTCACAGTGATATATTGTTCATTTTTCATGTATATTTCTATTCAGTATATTTAAACCTTTTAAAATGATCATGGTTACATAATATAAATAATTATCTCATCATATATGTACTATATATATTAATTAATTATATATATATTTATTTATTTATTAATCAATATAAAACATATAAGAAAATTAATTACATATATCATAGAGATTGTATGTCATAAAAACACATAATGGATGTCTCATTTTTTAATGGATGGAAATAATGAAATGAAAATAATATTCCACCTTCAGAAAATAATTAATATATAACATATATCACATAATTTAATTAAATATAACAATTTATCATTTATTTATAAAATAATGTGACAAAATCACATCACATGTAATGGCGGTAGTCTACATGTAAACACAAGATACATTATAATTTTCCAAAAAAAATAGAATATAGAAGTATAATGATATTTTATAATTATATATTTATAATTGGTTCTTAAAGAAAAAAAATATATTTATATATATTAAAATAATCATTTATCCATATGTCAAATGTGTTGATGGAAAACAACATAAATCATTTTGCGAGGAGGTAGTCCATGAAATGACCAATCAATAATTCCATTCAAATTTGATTGAATATGGGATGAATTTATGTTAATCCACAAAAAAATCATATATATATATAAGTATTATTATTTTATATTGTTTTAAAAATTTTATAGATGAATTGGATGGGTAGAAGATGTTATGGAACACATAGGCATGATTAAAAAAATATATTTATATTCTCTAGAGAAACACATTTTGATTATACATAAATCCTTATGATAGTTGTTTTAATATATAAAATGAATCTATGAAATGGGGAGGGATATAAGGAAGAAATATTGATTATTTTTTGATAATCGATATATATCATGAAATTTATATTTGAGAGTAGATTTAGTTTCCTTTTATAAGTATAGTAGATAACACACTTTGGATATCAAAAAAGAATAAAATATACCATCATTTTACACAAACAAAGTGGCCCTACAATGGTCCATTAAAGAATATTAGATGATATAGGGTTTAAATATATCTATTAATATAATGTATTCTATTTTCCTTCCCATTTTATTCAATATAATTTTAGTTTAACACTTTTCATACACATTTCACCCTTAACCAAGGTAATTAAACATTAATCATTTTAGTACACGTTATGGAAAAAAAATTGTGTTAGCCTCAATGAAAAAATCAAAGTATTATGATTCAAAATATAAAATTTATTTAAAAATATTAAATAAATTTATGTTTCACAATTAAATTCAAAATTAATCCCAAAAATGTGTATATATTTTTTTCGAAAAAAATATATAACTATGGAAAAATATCTTTATATCATAACTCAACACAAACAATTTACTAATTACCTAAATTTTATAAAAAATACAATAAATGTAAAAACATTCTTCTAAAACAATATTAAAACGATATATAATTTTTTATATTGTTTAAATTAGAAGATAATTATAAATAAAAATTTGGATTTTTCACTATTAATTGAATTGTATAGATGAATGAAAATTCGTGAAAAATAAAACAAGAATAATTTTTAGAAATTGGTTTCAAAAAATATCTTTATTTTTTAAAAATAAATTTTCATAAATTTTTAACAATATATTTTAAAAAAATTTCCAAAATGGGATTAAATAAATATTTAGAAAAATAATTTTTCTTAAGAAAATCAATTAAATTTCATTCAATTGTACTTTAATTTTTATCTACAGTCAGCTCCAAACCAATGAAATTATTTTATTCATGTTTAAGATATATAATTTATATAATTTATATATCCCAATGAATACCCTCCAATTTAACAGGTATGTTATAACGGTATTCTATATTAGTGTTCGTTTTGAATCAATGATTCTTGTATCATAATTTTACAAAAATATTTTATTCAAAATGATATATATTAAAATGTATGGTAGTTTTAAATTCATTACATGATAAAAAAAATTGATCCTAGAAATATATAGAATTATAATTCATGAAAATATTTTAGTATTTCTTCTTCATAACTTCTTTGATTTCCCATATCACCACTTCTAGAATACATTTTCTGCAACTTTCTTTTCCCATATGAGTTATCTGAATCCTGAAAACATATTATTTAAAGTCCAAAATCTATATAGGCTCGTTATAATAAAATTTATTTAATGGTTGGTCTCGTATCCTCAATTTATTATTAAAGAGAAGACCTCTTTTAAGATTGGTTATAGGGAGACCCATTACATAGCCTGAAGGTCTAAGGCCAAGTACCCTAAATACTAGGCTCGAAAGCCCATTTATGGCCCAAAGGACCCATCGGTGAACAATACTAATACAATACCACGCTGCTAAAATACCATATATAGTACCACCACTTCTACAGTTCTTCTACATTGCCATTATTGCAACAGTACCACCGCTACTGTAGTTTTTCCCCTACAACATTACTAACACGGTTCCCTGCTATAGTACTACTACATTACCTTGGAATTTCTTCCCTACCCCGATTTGACCCTAGGTCACTCTATATAATAACATATATCATGTACTAATTTAATTTCATCATTATTGATTTTTTGTTTTGAATATTGAATTTATTTAAATAAAAACAAGATTCGAAACACATCACTTGTATTAGGGTTACCTTGCGGAATTTCCAAATAGTTATACATAGAAAAAAGTATTTATAGAATTTTAAAGTTTTTGATGTACATGTTATTTATTTTTCCTTTATGATCAAACATTATTTGACCCTTATTTGTATATTCATTAACGAAGACATAATATCCCACATGAAATTCTAAATTATTATTCATGTTATTAGATGATCTCTATTTATTTCTTTGAGATAATTTGATATAGGTTTTTATAATATATATCATTCGCACTGTATCATCCCCAATTTATAGCCCTATAATATTCACCTAACTAACTTCAACCCAATAATTTTGAGTATAAAATTGATTCCTATATAATGATTCAAATATTTACATTTGAATAATTGAGTCGAATATATTATTATTAGTGAACTCTACCAAAGTTAAAAAATGAATCCACATATACTGAATGTAAAAAATAGAGAAAAAATAACATGAATTATAATGGTTTAATTGTTAATTAATACTGTTCATATGTATTATTATTATAATGGGTGATGAATCAAGGCATGGTATCAATATATTTATGAAGAATCATCTAGAATTTGGATGTAAATAATCGAACACAATAGAAAACTATAAAAATTATTGTTACTTTAATCTTTAAAACATCATTAAAATTAATCGGTGTAAGGTGCTTAAGTGGTAAATCATTTATCGTAGCATAGATATATAATGGCTAGGTGATGTGATCAACAATAACCCATATTACATTGTTCAATCTATGAGAGATTGGTAATACATTTAAAAATTACATAATAATTTATTATTATTTATACATAGAAATTGGTAGAGGATATATGAATCTTGCAGGGTAATATTTATCATCATTAACCTATTGAAAATAGAAAATCATGACAAATAATCATTGAATTCAAATTTCATATTATTCTATTAAAAGATATTCTTATAATTGATATACATCATTGTATTAAAAGAATAATATAGAAATCCATGATAATAATATCATAAATAATTTCATATTTAGTTATGGTTTAGAGAGATTACATAATCACATTCTAATTTTCAGAACATCATATTCAAAAGAAATTCTACCAATTTTCCACCATTTATATATTTAAATTTAAATTGGAAAATATCATCATCATTTTGATAAATTTTGAAAATTTTCACCTACTATGGATTTTAAATACATTAAAAAAATGACTAACTTATCATCCTCTTTAATTACTCCTATATAAATAATTAAAAGATCTATGAACATTGTTAATCTGTAAATCCTAAATTTTTTCTAAACTCCCTGATCATTTCATATTAATGAATATACTATATTATTTTTATTACATGGGTGGTAGTCTATAGAGAAATAATAAGTATTGAGATTCTCAATTTGTCACATTTTCTTCAGGTTGAAAAAATTAGTTGAAATTGTAACATCTCATGTTTTTAAATGGAAACTCAATGTTCGATAGCGTACATGATAATCCACATCAAGCTTAAAAATGTTTTTCTCTTTTTGAAAGGAAATATTAATTTTAAATTAATTACACTAAATTATATGATTAAAATTTTGGAAAATGGATTACCTATTTGGAATTAGTAGATCCAAATTTTGTAAATAGTTCCAATTAATTTTTTGAAATTATGAATAGTATCTTTAATAATTATATTTATTACAGTGGTTAAGGGAAAACATGTAATTAAATGTAAAAAATATATTATAATAATATGAAACTGCACTCACACATCTCTTATGTTAATTGAATTATATTATTCTAAAAATTAGAATACATTGTTCTTTTTTTGTACAACATTGATCTACTTGGAAGACTTTAATGCATTTATAATATTACCTTCAATGAATTTTAAATTTTTTTACACTTTAAAAAAATTGCTTTCTTTTATAATGAAGTTATATAATGGAAATTATTGACTATAAATATTACATTGAAATGTAACAATATTGAGAACATCATCATATATATTTATAAATTTTACTAATTAAATAATTTAATTCATCGATGACACAAATTTGTGGAAATAATAGATTTACTAAATAAAAATTCAATTAAATGATATTAATGATATTAAATTAAATATAATATAAAATTATTGATGTCATCCAATAATTTTATGGATGAATATGACAAGGTAATACCATGTTAAAGTGGTTTTTTCTAAATTAATCAAGTTGTAATGTTTTTTTAAAAATTCATGTAACGAATAGTTTTTAAAATGAAATTATTCATAACATTAAATAGAAGGTATTTAATTAAATTAAATTAAATTTATTAATAAATATTATTTTGTAAAAAACTAAGAAAACTCTAGAAATTTCATTAATGACTCATTAAATTTTCTTTTGGAATGATTCGATAATTATTTTAACGCTCAATATGTAAATTACATGATAAAATATTAAGAGTAAAAATGGGAGAAAAAAGGTAAGTATTAAAAAAATTTCAAAACATACCTAATTATAATATTGTGGTTATTATCTAGCCCAGTATAATCCTATATTCTAAATAAATTATTTTGGGATGATTTCGAAACAAAAATTAATATATATTAATTTAATATTTTTAATAATTCCAAGGGATCCCCTACCCTATCCTATTAAAGGCATATATTCCTCTATTTTACTCACATGTTAAAAAAACTTTTGGTTCAGATAAGAAAAACCTGAATCCCATCCCAAAATCCATCCCCACATCATCGATGTCCTATTTTGTTCAAAATAGTCTCTTTAGTGGTGTTATGATGTTCTTCAAAGGTGATCAACCAAAGAAGAAGTGTCATTTTCTTTATGTATTTTTATTTTATTTCTTCTTAAACTCCACTAAAATCTAATACAACCACTTTGAAATAAAAACTCCATTATACACAATATAATGTGATATAACTATTTTAATATCGTCACCTTAACCAATCAAAAATTTTATCAAATGTGAAATGATATTTTCATTCTTGGTTATGATAGACTTCAGCCTCACGAACCGATACAGTTAATTTTTCATCAACATCATTAAATAATGTTTAATATTAATCACATATCAACCATTATATGATAAAAATATATAAATTAAATTCTTAATTTCTTTTCACATAAAAATGATAACATCACTCATGCGTATGTGTGAACTAACACCTCAACAATGCGATGTGATTCTTTTTTATTCACAAAATGACTTGTATGATATATATACTTTAATTAAATTATTAATATGATATTAAATATTTCATGATAATTATTTAATGAAAAAATAGTACTTACCTTATTTCTATAATGATCAATGAAAAATGAATACATTTCTCATGCGTATATACGACTTACCGTCCCCATGATTGTAATATTAATTATTTTACATATCGATATTTAATGAAAGGACTTAATGGAATAATTGATTTAAAAAAATTATTATTATGATATTAATATTATTCTAGTGATTAGGGAATTATGAAATCAGAGACTATTAACATCCTACCAAGTTCATTTTCGGCTAGAGTACAGAATATCTGCAAAATGCTCGAAATGAACATAAATAATAAAGTATTTGTTATGACATGATAATAGTTATAAAAATGGAATAAAAAACACTATAATGGGTCTAAATAGTGTTAATAATTAACATATTTTTGTTATTAATTATGATAAATATTTTACGTGATGTTTTAAGCATAGTAAAAAGGATTTTATCACAATCTTCTTTTATTGAGGAATTTATTGATGATATGAACCATTATTATTTTATAAATTGTATATTCAACCCATTTGAATTTCCATATAATTATTTTATCACTAATCATGTTATTTAATGTTATTTAAAATATTATACCTTCATGTGACATATAATTTAATTATTTAAATAGGTAAGGAAATCTTTAACTAAATCATCTTTTTAAGTGTTTTAATAACTTATTCATAGAATTATTTCTCATTCGTTTCCATGTTCTGACAATGGTTTTAGGGACATAAATTTTATTTTAAAAAATAGTGATTGAATTTGATTTAAAATTTTCAATGTGTTATGTGTCACATTGATTAAAAATAACTTTTATAAATTCATTAAATTGGTTTTCAAGCATTGATTGATAATATTATGAATTTTTAAGAAATTTGTTTAATAGGTTTTCTAGTTTTAACTATACTAATGATTTACATTATTTATTCCCCTTACAAGTTTTTTCTAATCATCCCTTGTTTTATAATATTTTACACATTTCATAATATTGGTAAGGAAAAATTCGTTACATTGAAGAAATTATTGAATATCATTCATGAATAGAAATAATTTGTTAATTTAAAAGAGTTTCCTTCAGTGAAAAAATGGTTACTAATTATAAGTGTCCAATTATAATGTATGATTTTACTATGTAATATTTTTCTATCCTAATTATATAAAAAAATAAACTATAAAGATCCTATAATATGAATTATATATATAAAACACTAGAAAATGATATGTTTAAGGATGGTTCATTATATATGGTTTCATATAGATGTTTAGTGAAATTTGGAGATCAGGATGTCTTCTAAAGAGTTAGGGATGTCATAATAATTTTATAATAAAATGGATGATTATATGTTTAATGTCTCAAAATAACTTTTTAGGATATATGTTATGAACTTTTAAGGTGATTAACAATAATTTTTGAGACATACAACTTTGAGGTAATTATGGGTTATTATATTTTGTTTTTCAAAACAATGTAACGAGATATACTTAGAGGACAAAACATTTCATGGTTATTTTTGAGTATTTTATCTCATGTTTAATAAATTTTATGAGAATGATATAGTTTTAGAAGAAAGACAACCCGTAGTATGGGTGAAAACCCATCACGTCCATCAATGATGTAGGGATAAAACCCCCATCAGAAGGGATACAATGATGTATTTCCTACCACTGGCCAATTTTAAGTCTCTAGTTAGTGAGACATTTTCTTATTAATTAAATCCATTGATGTAATAAGAATATTTTTATTTTTTTAACTTATTTTTGATCAAATGGATATCCTTAGAGTTAAAAATGATTTGGGAATTGACTAATAAATGTTATTTTTGAAGATGTTCACAATTTTGGGAACCCTATATACCTATGAAAAGAAGAGTGCTGGGGGGTTTTATATGATGAGTAATGATTGAATTTCTTGGAAGACTATTTTTTTTAATGTGGTGTTATTGAGACTCAGATTATTTATAGAAATGAATAACCTATCTTGGAGAATATGTCATTTTGGATATTATGTTATTAGAATGAGACATTAAGATTTATTGATGTTATATGGAGACAAAATTTTAAAATATAATTTTAAATACAATGTTAAAAAATCATTATAATTATTGGGTTTCAATCATAGTTTGGATTATTTTGAGGAATTATAATGATAATTATTTGGTTTATGTTGGAGATTTGGTATTACTTTTGAATTTTGGCAAATAGAAGTAGTTTTTTATCATAAAATCATCTATTAAATTAAGTGAATTATCTAATAATATCCTTATAAATTTGGGTTTATTTAATTTTTAAGACATAATGAATATATATTTTTGTTATTTGTGGTTTCTGTGATTAACTAGAAGATTCTTCTATTATTTCAAGTGTAAACAAATTCTACTAAAAATCATAATTTGGTGAGAAAAGATGGATTTTTGATAGAAATTGATTATAGGAATAAAATATACTCATCAATTAAGTGTATTTCCCTATGATCATAGTCTTGGTAGTAATTTTATTCCAGAAATCAATGAAAATGATATTTAAATAAAACATTTTCTCTGTACCTTCCCTAATATGAAATCAAATATCATATATCCCATCAAAATATTATAGCCTTGTGATTATTAACAAATTCCTAACAATATTTTCCATTATTCTCTATAGTAACATGATTGTTAGTATTCTTTTACATATCCATGTTTTCCATCATATAACCCTTTTATGTGTCATCTCAAATGACTAGTATAATTGGCATTCTTTCTTTTAATGTGGATGATTTAATAAACTATTTTACAAAGTGGAATTGCGATAAAGTTATTTTGAAAATAAATAACTTACTTACTGACCCCAAATTAAAATTTCCAAGACACAAAGACCAATGTGGGGGATGTAACATTTTGTGTTTTTAAAGGAAACACAATGTTATTTATCTTATATGATACACCACATCATGATCAAATGAACAACTAAATATTATTATTTACTATGGTAGTAATAAATTATCTGTTATAATGGTGGGAATGAATAGTGTTAACAAAATTATGTAAATATAGTTTAGAAATGTTTATATAGTAAAATTTTGTTTACCAAATTATCATGAAATGAAAATAAAAAATAATTAAATATAAAGGATATATTTTTTATAAACATCTATTTAAATGTGAATAATTGGATTTATAAAATAATAAAATCACACTTTCTAGAATATATAAATCAAATGTTATTTCAATATAATGTTTTAAATTTGTTATATGTGTTTCAAGACATTATATCGAAACAAATAAAATTTTATCGACAAAATTAGTGTTTTTTAAAATATATTATTTCATCATTAGATGGACAAGACGTTTTAAATATAGTTTTTAACAACATTATGGGTTATGATTGAAAAATTAAACTTATTTGGATTACAGACTACAAATTCATTTTGGATATAATATTTTTATTTTTATGATAAAATTCCTAATTTAATGTATAGTGAAAAACAATTCATTTTAATTCAAATCTTTTTTTTATATAATATATTTATATTGTTCAATTATCATATTAGTTGGTTTTAAAGTATAATTTGTATACATTGTTGACATTTTATCTAATGATGGAAATTTTATGTATTTTCACATTAAAATTAGTTATAGTTTCATGCCATCTTTTGATAGTTTTTAACTTTAAAACTCATTTTCAGTTTTGACAAAGGGTGTTAATTTTAAAATAATTACTACAACTTGTAGGATTAAAATTTTGAAAAATGGATTCCATATTTGGAAGCAGTGGTTCCAAATTGGTATATTTAGTTCCATTTATATTTTGGCCAATTTTTATAGTAGTTATAGTAATTATTTTTATATCAAGATTAAGGGTAAATCATGTCCTTAAAGATAGTAAAATACAATAATAATATAAAACTACACAAAAACATGTCCTAATTTAACTAGATGAGTGTATTATGAATATTAGAGAACTTGGGTTGATTTTTTGGACAAATTGGAGCCACATGAATGACTTCAATACATTTATAGTTATAAATTCAACGAATAGTCAATTATCTAGAAGATTTTTAAAAGTAAAGTATTTTAATATGTATTTACACTGGGGATATCTAAAAATATGAATTTTTAATTTAAATATTAAAGTATTTCTTACAGAATGGTAATTCTGTATAATTTATAATTATTAAATAATTAAATTTATTTTTTACATAAAGACGAGGCAATAATATATTTATTAATGTAATAATAAAATATATGATATTAATAATATTAATATAATTTTTTTTTTGAAATATTTGATTTTTTAAAAAAAATTGGAACAATATGATATTTAAATATTGATTTAATTTAGTTTATTGAATGCAATCAAGTATTTATGATTTTTTAACAAGTCATGTGATCAATAGTATCAAGATTGACATAATTAATAACAAAAAATATTCAATATTCAATTAAATGAAATGAAATTTATAAATATATTATATTATTACAAAATACTTATTTAACTCCATTAAGTTCATTAATGATTCATTAATTTTCCTTTTTTTTATTTGATAATTATTTTTACTCTCAATATGTAAATCACTTGATAAAACGGTAAGAGTTAGAATGTGTTAAATAAAAAAGATAAGGATTAGAAAAATTTCAATACATGATTAATTTTATTTGTATGATATATATTAGCCCCAAATTCAAATTATATTCTTAATAGATTTTTTGTTACCATATGGAATATATATTTTATTTATATTAATTTAATGCGTTAAATAATTCAATGTGTGCCCCTCACCTCTTCTATTAAAAAGCACACATTACTATCTATTACTCCCACATCGTAAGTTGCTTTGATTGGCCAATTTCTACCCAAAAACCTTCCTATAATACCTAAACACATTCCTGAGTTCTTATTTTATGCAAAACATCATATTTAGAGGAGTTAAGGTGTTTTTTAAAATTGATCACCCAATGAAGATGTATTGTTTTCCTTCAGTACATATATTTTATTTCTTCTTCAAGTCCATTAAAATATACTCAAATCATGGTGAAAAAATTACTAAATTACCATATATATACTTATATTTAATTATTTTAATATCCTAACTTTAAAACATCTCTGATGTCATCAAATGAAAGATTAACTTTTTGTCTGTTTGTACGATAGAGTACCTCCTAACAAAACTATATGGTTATTTTTTTTCATAAATGACTTAATGACTAGTAATAATGACGAAATTAATATTTATATGTGATATTAACGAAATATTAACCATTATATGATAATAATATATCAATTATCTACATAAATTTCCTTCACATTAAAACGATCACGTCATTCTTGTGTATATGTGAGCTATCACCTCGACGAAGTGATGTTGTTATTTTTTATTCACTACATCGCCTATATGATATAAACAAGTATTTTTATTTGATTAAAATTAAATTAATGATGTTTTGATCATTCTATATAGATAAAAAAATACTTACCTTCTTTCCATAATGATCATTAAAACATGATAATGTTACACATACGTACACACAACTTAATATCTCTACGATTGTAACGTGGATCATTTTTCATATCCATATTTAATGAATTGATTTAAAGGATTAATTTATATTAAAAATATATTATTATAAAATTAATATTATTTTTAAAATAAAAAATCAATGACCTCATATAATATTCACATCCTACCATGTTCATTTTTGACTAGAGTACCAAATACGTACAAAAAACATATGTTAACATGAATAATTAAGTAATTGTTATGACATGGTAATAGTAATATATAAGGAATAATAAACTTTATAAATTACATTAAAAAGTTAAATATTTATCCAATGTTTAATATTCATGAAGAAAGAAATTATATGTGATGTCTTAGACTTAATGTTAGGGATATCATATCCATCTCATTTCATTAAGAAATTTCTTGATGATATGCACCTTTATTAATTTAGTAAATTTATATACATACTCATGGAATTTCGATATCTACATTTTATCTATATCATGTTATTTAATTTTTTTAAAAATGTTTTCTTTTCATGTGGCTTATAAATTAAATGTTCGATAATGTAAGAAACTCTAACTAAATCATAATTTTAGGTGTTTTAATGATTTATTCATTAAATTCATTATTAATAATGTACATGAATTAAAAATGGTTGTATGTGAATAAATGTTTGAAAATAATAATTTTAAATTTTCATCTAATGTTTTAAAAGTGGTATGGGGGATTCTTAATCGAAAAGTGAAATAAATAATTTTATATTGGATTTAGAAAGTGTATTGGATATATTATGAATGAAAATGGAAATTTATAAGGAGAATGTTGAATATAGAAATATTTTATGCGTGGTTACTTTTATATTAAAACGGTGAGCCCAATATATCTTATACAAAGTTTTTCCCCATTATATCTCACAGGTCAGCTCGATATAGCTTATACAAAGGGTTGATCCCAATTATAGCTAATAAATTATTGGTGGGACAGATATAACTTATACGAAGGTTGAACCCCATTATAGATCTCAAAATGCATTGGATATTCTAGATATGGAATTCAACTATATGGTTATTCAATTAATAAGGGTTATTATAAGCGTGATATGGTAATGATGTCCCAAGTCACCTATGCGAATTTTCTATTCTTGCTAATGATTCATTAAGAAAATGTTTTTAATGGGTTTTCAAGATTTCAATAGACTAACTATTTGCATTCATTATGTACCTTACTAAGTATTTTTTTATCCCATGACTTAAAATATTTCTCACAAGTCAAAATATTTATAAGGAAAAAAATATTCCTTGATTAAAATATTGAAGAAGTTTCATGAAAAAATGCCATGTTTTATTTCAAAAAATTTACCTTTTGTGAAACAATTAATACTCTGTATAGTTGTCCAATTGTAACCTATGGATTTACTTTTTATTGTTTTTCATGATTTTTCTAAAAATCTAAAATGATAAGATCCTCTATTGTGAATTAATGTTCAAAAAGTCTTGAATAAGATATGTTAAAGGCTAAGCCTTTATAGAAATGACGTATTCTAAAATCTTGTGATCCATGTATTTCATAAATATTTGAAAATATTGAGAATGTACCCATATGATCAAAGATATGTTTTTGGATTCCCAGTCATGATCAAGGGATGGATAATTTTGTTAATGAATCATTAATTGAATTGGTTTATATGAAATACACTATTCATACTTTATAACAATCCAACAATGTACCTTCTATGATGGATCAATATATATCATAAATAAATCATTTAGAAAATGTATAGTCAAAATCCGAATATTCATAGAACACTTCATCAATTATTCAATGTATTCATTAAAATATTTATTCAATAGGAACATAACCACTTTTGAAGTAATATTTTGTAACGGGTTAGACATAAGAGATTCTTTTGGGAATAGAAAAAATTGTATAATACCAAACCAATTAAACTATATACCTTATTAATATTGTTTGGATTAAATTTCTTTGGAATATCATAATACTAATAGGATCAATTAAAATGCTCTCTATGGTTAATATGTTATTGGGAAAAGAATTTTTTTTTGATTTCAGAACCCACACATGATAAATATCTATTTAAAATATTTTCATCTAAGACTCTCATGAATTATATTGACTTTATTCTTATGGTCCTTATATATTTTTGAGTAGAACAAGATATAATCTATAAATATCACAATAAAATTATCATGATATTTATTGAGTACTCTATTAACTAGATCCATGAACATAGATGGTGCTTTGATAATTCAAAATAGAATTACTATAAACGTTAAATGCCCATAACTTTTTAAAAAAATGATACCAATGGAATACATTTATTGTTTTACAAAAACTAAATTTAACAGATCAATGGTCGACCTGTTACAAATATTTATCTCCCTAATGATGTATGAATAATTCATCAATTCATGGTACATAATAATTTTTCATTATTTTAGTAAAATAGTTATACCTATAATAATCAAGTCGCAAAATAGATCTATCAATCATTGTAAAGAAAATAATTGGCACCCTCCATGGATAAATAGTAGAGAATATAAATACATTTTCACAAGAATCATCTAGTATTTTCATCGTCTTCACTAATTCTATTGTGTCCATTCAACATGGAGAGTTTGATAACATTATTTAATAAGGTAGTAAGTTAATTTAAAACTCAAATTCATTCTATGGTAGATGTATATATAATTCCACAAGGAATTTTTTTATTAATATAAAGCGAGTACATCTTTTTTTATGATTTAATTTTCCATCCATATATTTTTTCTACTCTTTTATATAAGAATAGTTTTTTCAAGAGATATTAGGGGAATATGTGTACATGAAATTGTTGATGAATCCTCCTCTCCAATGATAAATAATTACACATCTTCTTAAATTCAGTTTCTATCTCTTTACAATAAATTATTCCACCATATTTTTAATTCCATTGAATACCATGTATTATATCAATATAAACCATATGTATAATTATGATGAAAAAATATGCAATGATTATGGGTAATAATGATATTTGACTGAATCACCCTTGTTTTAGTAAGACACCCACTATGATTGATTACTAAAAACTCCATTCCTATGGTTGGAGGAAAATATATAATTTTAATGGAAAAAACATAATTTTAAATTGAATGTAAAGATTGAAAATAAAATGATGTTGAATCTAAATTTGATAATATAAATAAATTACATTATACAATACCATTAGGGACACAAAACATAGCTATTTTGAATTCATTTCCATATCCTTAATCTCTAGAAATTTTCTTGTGAAATTTCTCTTGACTATCGAAATTATTTTTTCAATGTATCCCATATACATAAAATTGATTCATTATATAGTGGAATCATCTTTCATTACCTTTAATCCACATGAATTGTGGAATTTATCTCCCTAATAGTTGAAAGAAAAAATTCATTAAAATAATATCATATGGTTCTTCTTTCATCATCAGTTAGAAGATGTAAATGTAACTCTTAGCTTCATTAATTTTGTATTATTTAATTTCCCAGATTTCTCAACCACACTATACAAAACATAATTTCATTAATAACCATAAGACATTGACAATTATTTCTCTGACTTGACAACTCATGTTACTATATACTCATCTGATGAGAATGTTTAGGAGACTATGTCCAATAAAAGGTTTGTATTTAACCTTCAATATCTGTAGTTATCTATTCTACATGGATTATATATATATTCTATATAATTCGATACTAAACTTTTAATGTCGGATTAATACTTAGTAAAATTTTAATATTCCTTATGTGTTAGACTAAAATATTTTTACCCCATATCTTCTGTTCTCTCATGAGAAAATTATTTTTTCTAGATGGGTAAAATAAAAATCAACCACTTATGTTTTAAAATTATTCTTAATCCTTAATGTTCTAAATCTAATTTTTTTATTAATATACTTAAAGAGATGTTACAATTCCATGAGAACCTTCTCTAATTCATTAATTCCCAAAGCGAGAAATATTTTCTCTAAGAATCTTACCTATTTCCTATATAAAAATGAAGTATCATTCCAATTAAAAAATGATTTTTCTAAAGAATTATTTCGTATTAAATATTTATTATTCCTTGTGAATCTATATTATACTCTATATTAGACAGTATAATTGTCATAAAATTATTTATTCTCCCTAATTAAGTTATAATATGTTCAAATCTAGCTGCATCTCTTTCCTCAACATCATTATCATCCAGGAGAGAAATCCCAATATTGATTCTGCACATTAATACATTTTATATTTCATCGAACAAAAACCTTTTTTGAAAAATAGAATACACTATAATATATCATAATATAATAATTCCTCTATTATAATTATAATAATATAGAAACATTTTAGATTAATTTAATATTTATATCTAACTAATATCAAGATAATAAACTAGTTATCTTTTGAAATATATTCAAATGATAAAAAATAAAATTACTCATAATAGATTGTATTTAAAATGTTAATTAACCAAAAAATACCCACTATGGGTGTCAAACCATGTCTTTTGTGAGGGTGATTTTTTTATAAAAGATGAAAATCAAGTTGAATTCGAATATGGATATTTTTTACTTTTACTGGTTTGTAAAGATTTTCTAGAACCCATAAACATATAGTATATAAAAAGGGTATATTTATTGTAAACCACACAACATCTGTCATAAACAATCATTATTATATTATAATAATCATTTAATTATCCTCAATGTCATTTTAGGATATGTTCTCAAATATTTTATTTTCTAAATCATGTTCCAGATTTTTCTGCAAAACAACCTAGGATAAAAACTTTTATTCCATGAACCTTTCATTATAGACTCATTGGTAACATCATCAAGTTTGTATGGGAAAAAAGTGTGCACATATTGAATGGAGGAATAGTTTAGTAGTATTTTAAAACTACTTACTCACTTATATATAACAATACATTTGAAAACATAAAATAAAATATCATATTTTATTTTATTATTAAATTATTCTCCTTAGAATTACTATTCATATAAATCAAAATCACATCATGTAATCATATGGAAAGGAAATATAAGAATACGATTAAATAAGATTCTTAGTAAGGGTATGAATTCCTTAGAATAAATCATGAATAAACAAGGAATAATAAATATGTATAGATTTATAACAAAAAAATATATTCTATTTAATCAATAACTTAATCATATAGAGTAATATGATATGAAATAATGTTGATAAAAAAAATATATTTTATTAATCATGTGATCATGAAACATATGTATGTATATAATAACTGATCAAATTATCAAATATCCATCAATAAATAATATCATAATGATGGAATACATAACGTCTAATATCATAAGCATATCTTCAAGGACTCGTGAAAAAATATCATACATAAATGGATTAGGGCTAATCAAAGGAGACGAACTATTTTCTTTATGAGACCTATTAATGCATAAAGGGAAACTTGTGGGCCTCTTGAATCCCATAATAAGTAAAGTTATTTCCAAATATTAAATTAGGGAATAATAACAATATAAAATATTTGAATTGATAAACTAGAATACGAAATACTAATATTTTACCCAATAAGTAGTCATAATCATAAATAATCATGTGTAATATGGGGAACAATATGAAAATATATATCATAATTGAAACTAATCAAAAACAATATTTAGAAATAATAAGTATAGTATCATTTAATCATTTCATTAGTGGATAATAATAAAACTAAGCATTTTTCATTGATGATTATAAATACAATAAAGTTTTATAAAACTATTCTGGAAGAAAAACACATTTCATATTAAAATTTACATTAGTAACATATTAATTAATATAATGTAGAAGATAATTTACTTTGAAATAAATATTATAAAATAGTAAAAAAACACTTTCATGAATGTATTGATAAATATGGCAAGAAATTCTTTTCATGATGAGTATGTTTAAATATATATTCCTTTAAAAACTTTAATAAAATGTATAAAGTCACCTCGTTTGAAAAATTATAAGAAGAATCTATTTAACAGTTATTTAAATATAAAACATTGCTAAAATGAAATTATACAAACCAAAGGAAAATAGTGTAAACATTTTTGAAATATTTTTCATAAAATGTGATCAAGATAGAGAATGGTTTATTAACTAAGGAGAGAAATGAAGTTTATATTCTAAAAAAATATTCATTCAGTCTCAGGAGTTATTAAATAGATGAAATTTAACAGAAAATGTGTAATTAATTAAAAATAAATAGTATAGAATATTATATATTTTGTTTAATATATAAATATTGTATCAACCCAATCATTCCATACATTGATATTACATAATTTTTAGATAAATATTAATTAAAATATAAAACCCCTTACAAGAGGATGATAATTTTATAGTGGCATTTGAAACATTAAAACATGAAAAAATGGTTCATAAGTGAGATATTTCATTTCCCAATATATCCTATATTACAAAAAATCATATTATATATATATCATATATATCATATTTCATCATAACATGGGTAACATAAACAGAGGAAAGGGTGAGATCAGATGCTCAGAAAGGAAAAACAAGAGAGATATCAACATATCATGATAATAGGGTATAAAAACATGAAAATCACATTTTTAAACATTAAAAGTAATTTAACAGTTTATAAAATCAAGAGATACCATAAATCATATAACTTCATAACACAAGAATAATAATGGAATAATATAACTCTCCCCATGAGAGAATAACATTGGAATGAGACATATATTTGTATCACATACATAAATATAGAAATTCTTTTTATTAGTTCAAGGATCATTTACAATAATATCATAGTGTAATTGGATACTAAAAATACCATTATTATAGTAATTGTTCACTCGTATGAATATCATATTGGATATATTTCCTTACAAAAACCGGTTCCCTCCACATTGTAATCCTTTTTATCTCATGAGATCAATATTTTTTAATTAAATCCGTGTTGATATAGGTCCCACCAATCATTTAATAAAAATTATACATATTTGTGAAATAATATCACAAAACATTAATCTTTTGAGATCCCACAAAATGAAATGCGATTCAAAAAAATATTCTAATAACATTACCTGTGGAAAATAGACATGTTTCATAACAATTTAATATTTTCATCAATTTATAGCCCATGGAAAACATAGATTAATTTGTAAGGATGTTTTCATGATATAAAACTCTAAAGATAAATTAGTTTCATAAATATCATATCATTATAATCATAAACCATTCAATAAATGAATACTAATTTTATCCTTATATGATATCTATAATAATCCATAAGCAACAAAAATAGATGTCATTATAGATATGAATGGTTTTTAAAAAAATATCACATAGAATATTTCTTGAGTAAAAAATAATTTCATAGAAAATAACCTTATTAAAAATAAAAATTCATAAAATATTGGGGAAATTCATTTAATAAAAAAATTTCATTGAAAATATATAATGTTTTCTTTAAAAATCAATTATAACATTTAATAAAGAAATAAAATATTATGATTCGAAATTATCATTTTAAAGCATGTTTTTTTAAATTGGTATATTTAAAATAAACATGATAACGAATAATGTTAGACAAAAAATAAATCATTATGTTTCAAAAATTTTATTATTCCACATACATTAAATTAGTGATTCCTTTTAATATATTTTTTAAATCCAATGATACATTGTTTAAAAAATTAGATGAGGATTCATTAATTTTTTTTTAAAATTAAAACATGGTTAAAAATTTATTGAATAAACAATTAGAATAAGGTTATATATAATTTTAAAAACAATTTTAGAAAACAGTGGTTCGGAAGAATAATGTGTTTTTTACTTAAGGGAGAAATAATGTTGATTTTTTATACAAACGTATCATTAAACTATTGAGTACAATAACCGAAGAATGTGAATAGGAAACCTGTATTATATTAAACATATAAAATTGGAGTAAAAATAATCAGTTTTCATGGGGATAGATAAAAATATTTCACCATTGAACCCATGATAAAATCTATCCCTATAAAGGATGAAATTATAATATAAAACGCTTACCAGTAAGGTAACATTCAGTCATAATATGAAATGAAATAATAGAATTAAATAAAACATATAATATCATTAAATTGAAGATATTCCAGATATAACATGTAAAATGTAAATAATATACTGCTTATAAAATTATATTGATTCATTAGATAACATGTGTCTCAAAGAAAGAAAACTATGACAAAAAATATCATACCACTTTGGTAATCATTTGAGCCATAAACCCCATTAAATATAGATTTTAAAATTGACATGTAAATCCATGTAAAATATATTCTATCATTCATAATATTTATTCTTTTTTGGTATAATATCTATATAAAATAATGAGGTGGTGAATATTTTATTTGTCTCCCAAAATAAAAATTAATACTGAAATCCCTTACCATAAGTCTCAAAATCCATCTGACATGTTAAAACCTTCTGTATAATAAAAGTTTCTTTATTATAACTATACTAAATAACAATTAAAATATATAATATGATATATTATTTCAAAATGAACTTTTATTACCCAATTTCCAATAATTCAATGTTAAATTGATGTTTCCTTCAATAATATCTTTGATTGTCAAGTATATTTTGATATGTTATTTTTGGTCCTCTTAGATCTATACTAGTTCCAAACCATAAACAATAATATACATAATATAAATATCATATTAATTCATTTAAAATTTATTTATAGTGATCCATAAAATTTATAGATATAAAATGATATACATCATTCATGGAGATAGTATAACTATTTATACATAAAAGATATTTCCATTTTCGTGATGAAAATAAATAAAGAAATAAAACTAATATATTAGCATTAATAATAATAATTATTTATATATATAATATATTTTCTTCAAAAATAATCCTCATTTCCTTCCATGTATATCATATGTGAAGAATAAATGACATCGCCTCATGAGGTCGTCATCCGATGTACTCATGAACAACATTATCATATTCCCAATGAATATAAAATATGAATGGACATGTTATACAATGATTGAATAAGAATAATAATATCATAAATATCATATATAAATAATTTATCCATCATTTTATCCAAACCTGAGGGGTGGTTATGGAAGACGAATAAAATTTGGTCCTGATGTTGTAGTCCGCAATACACATCAATAGTGATTTTATTCCCCATTTCATGGATGAGGATAAAAATTTAGTTCATTTATTTAACATAATAACATATAAAAATGGTTATTATAATGACGATATAACATGAACAAGATTTAAAAATATTTTCATTAGGTTGAGAAAGAAATAAAGTAAAACACTCTGTTGGAGATGCTACAAATTCCTTGGAAAACATTTTTGGGTTTCGTTCAAAATTCTTTAAGAATGGATTTATGACTAGAATAATTATTATAAGATGATATGAAAAAATAATGGAATTTATTTATATATTTCATGGATGATCCAATTGGTTTTTTATTTTTATTTTACAGAGGAGTGTGTGTGGTCTTTTATATGTGAGGTGTGTGGAACACTTGAAATGTTTGAACGGAAAAAGATAGACCAATTCTGTTGACATTCGAAAAGGGTTAAAAATTATCAATTCTCCATATTTTATATTATAATGTCTAAATATGGAATTAAAATATGTGTTGGAGAATTTTTTTATAATATTTAACCCTTATCATTTTAGTTTAAACCATGGTAAACACATTTTTACTTTACCACAATAATTAATTTTTTATGTTTTAAACATTCATAATGGTAAAAAATCATCTTGAACATATTATATTATATAAATTATTATTTAAAATATTTAATCCCTTTCTAAAAATTCTATTCATATATGAGTAAAATATGAATTTAAAATTATACCATCAGATGTGATAATATCGTTGTTTTATTAAATCAAAATGTTCAAAGGATTTAAAAAACATTTACATAAAAAAATAAATTTTATCAATATTAAATAAATAGGATTAATAGATATATTATTCAACTAATAATAATTTCTAAGAAATATTATAATAATTTGGTCGTGATTGAATTTTTTTTATCAATGTCAATTCATAATAACACCAGTATTTTTCACTATTCATCTAACAATTACATTTTCATAAAATTTCTAAAAGTCACTCTAATGTAATTTCTATTTGAATATTTAAAAAATATTGTTTATTTTTTCAAATAATTTTTCTAAAATTTGGAAAAAATACTTAATATATGCATTGAAATGTTGAGAAAACATCTTTTCAGAAATATATAGTTTTAAGAATAAAATTGGATTTAATATTATATATTACGTATAAAAAAATAAATATGAATGTTAAAATTTTATTGAATATGTAATATGTACACTTCATTAAAAAATGTGACTAATGTGGCTGGTTAAATTTATTGTGGTAGAACACATTTTCCTACATAGAAATAGATTTTCAAGATTATATTCACATTATTTCCCAAAAGTTTTTATTTTTATTTGTAATTAATCAGTCACAAAATATTTAATTTTATATTCATTTGAAGAAAATATATTAACATAATTTATTTAATAATATTCATACCCTTGTGTCCAATTAATAACTGATAGATATCATTTCAAATATTAATATTTTAATAATATGTAATGTTTCATTTTAAACTCGGTGTTGTGTGTACCACAAGATAATTATAGTGTTTCATGTAGCAAAAAATAAAATTTATTAGGAATGTAACAAAAAATATTAAATGAATATATTTATTTGAAATTTTTTTCCAAAAAACATAGTATGTTGCTTTCAATCCTCCTTAATCAAATTGCATACTCGCAATTATAACTTCTGGATTGTAAAATATGTTAAACAGTAAAAAAATACCATAATGGGAAACCCACATAATTAAAACGGTTAATAATAAATCAAATTGAAAATAGATAAATGGATTTCGAATGGTCATCTATAATAATATGAACTATATTTCTAAATAGGGGAAAATAATTGGGAAGTGAAAATTTTGACATAGAAATAAATTAAAATGTCTATCCAATGATAGAGAGTGACAATGATCATTAATATCAAAAATGTGAATGATCATATGAAAACAATAAAACACAAAACTATAAAAATAATGGGTTTAAATATTTTAATTGATCTTTTAAGAAATTATTATAGTACGATAAAATTAATTTTGATGATTGTTTTCTTTAAGTTGAGGAATTTTTAAGAAAATCAATACATACTTGATTTCAGGTCATTTAATATTCAAAATATCATAATTTAGTTAGGCATTGATTAATTGGAAATTATTATATTAATCTATGTAATGATAATGAAATTGTTTAGACAGAATATGTAATGGATCCAAAGATCAATAATAGAATGATAATTTATTTCTTTTATCAATAGTTATTATAATTGTTTATCTAACTATTAAAAATAATTCTTTTCCCAGAACTTGTATACCAACGGTTCTTTTGAACCATTGGTATAGGTGTTCTTTACCAATGGTTTTCGTGAACTGTTGGTAATGATGGATTTTTTCAAAATGTTTGATGAAACAATTGGGAAATCATTGTTCTCCCAATGGGTTTTAATAAACATTGGGAAAATATTCCACCAAATTTTACTAAGGAAAGCGACCCCCCCCAATTCCATAAGCAGATTGCACGACTCCCAGAACCATTGCCCAACACCTAGAAGCCCTTCAGAAGCCCCATCATAGGTGCACCTCTTCCATCCGATCAGCTGCTAGGTTAGACTCATTCTACCTCTTCTCAAGGATATCCTATCACCTCTTCTCAAGTATATCCTTCTATTCTCAAAGATATCTTTATTCCCTATTTCTAGGGATTTGGAAATTTTTTATGATTCACTAATCCACGAATTGTGTACTCAAATCAATACATCCACGAATTGTAAACTCAAATCACTACATCGGTGTACACATTGTCCAATTGATGTTTTCATTACACAAATACATTTATAATGGCATGATGTCTCTTTCTTGTGTTCTAATTTTAAATATTCATAGTTTTTTAATCTAAATGCTTCAAATATTACAGCTTCATGTATATGAACTCATAATAAATTGTTTTTAATATTTATTCATAGTATTTCATGAAAATCACTCATTTCATTAATATAATGTCAAACATGATGATCTTATTCATCTTAATTTTTTTACACTATGTGTATTACATAACTATTATGTATCATGCTTCCATCAAAATCAATATATATATATAAAATGACACATTGTTCAGTTATCCTTTTCACAATTGAACATATAGAGTATCTTCTTGAACTTTTCAAAATAGTATGTGGTCCCTAATTATTTTTCACAGAAGAAATAAGAAATAATTAACCGTACAATCGAATTTTTTTCATGAATAAAATATCTACAAAGGGAAATCTCGGTGAGACCTCTCCTTTTCCCATGTATTACTTCTTCTTTCTTCATGAAACTAATTCACAGAATGTCAAATTCGAAAAATTATTGAATATTAGTTTTCCTAATATAACCATTAATATTTCTGCCTTCAACATTATACATGTGTTATTCAATAAACCTTTTATAACACAATGAACATTTTCAATGATTTGGGATTCCTCAAAATGCTTGAGAAAATCATAAAAACACATGTTTTGTATCATGATTCTCATATGGTTTCATGGATACAATTTCATATCAGAAATCATGACTACGTGGTTCAAATATCAAGAAGTCCATGAGATTATTATTCTTTACAAAAATGTAGTTGTTTTGACCTCTTCCTTTTTTGAACACAATGCTCATGATCCACTCTATTTCACTCCCCAAAACAATTATTCGTATGTGAGATAAAACACAATATAACTTTTATGGAATTGATGGATATGGTACTTTCTGTGGGGTATGTGGTTTTCCTTTGTTTTAGTGGGGGTGATATGGTACTTTCTGTAAACTTTAGTGTCGGGTTTTTGAAATGTAATATCTTTTCAAAATATTTCCATTTTTAGCATCAATAACTTATTTAAAAAACACTCTTTACATGGTTGTGGGTGTTCATTTAGGATGTAATATAGTATGAATTTATTTTACTTGATATATCCAATATTATTATTGATTTATGTTCAATTTGATTATCTTTGACCAGTGATGTTTGTTAATAAGTAGTTATTAATGGTTGTAATAATGATGATATAGTATAAGGGTTCACCTGGTTTGTATAACGGTTGACATGGTGTCTACGATAATTTAGTCTCCAGGGAATGTACATGGGAATGTACACACACTACATTATTTGGATATCCATGTAAACATACATGGTCAATCTCTTATGGTGAAAATTATGTTCGGCCAAATGGGGTGCTGAAAACGTCTCATTTACACATGGATTTGTTTCATGGGTATGCCCACATTATGTGTTGGCCATACTATAGAGTATGTACTAATTAGCTCAGTCAAAACACATTCATCCCTGAAATTCAAGCCTACAAGGTTTAATGGAAGAAACCATGTTCTAATGACATTCCTAACCTTTTTTCTAACTCACCTCACCTAAAAATAAACTAGAACATTGGTTAAATTCATGAATTCATTTTAAAAGTACACTATAACATTGGTTAAATGGAAGAAATCATCATCGTTACTGAATTACATACATATTTGAGCAAAAAACCATAATTCAAGAACATCACTGTAATGTATATACTTTTCACAAAACACATATCCCTTAAATGTCATGAATTTATCGTAGGCACTAATTTAAAGTTGTCTTGTTTACTGGTGGAATCTTTGTATCTTTGGATAATTTATTCTATGAACTATAGATTGGAACCCCATTCAGTGTTTTGAGGTCTACCCAAGACACCCCCCCCCCTTTTCATTGACCCAGGACAACCCACGTCCTTCATGGACCCCGGACAGCCCCCCACTGACCTCTCTGGACCCCGGACAACCCCCACCCTCCTTCCTCCACCCTTAACAGCCCCCTCCTCCCTAGACCCCATACAGCCCCGAACCACATTTCTCGACCCAATACAACCCCCCACCCCCTTTGGAACTTGGTCAGACCCCTCCACCCTTCTCCCTAGACCCCGGACAACCCACCACCCTCCTCCCTAGACCAGGGACAGCCCAAAAATCATTATTTGTATGTGAGATAAAGCAGAATAGAACATAAATTTCCCTCTCCGATGAGTGGACATTTGGGTTTGGGACACTAATGAGTGGAATCATAGTTTGGGACATCACAATTACTGGATATCCTTTTTATAGGAGTTTTTAATCAAATACAAACAACTCAAAGTGTCTCACTTTTTTTGAAGTGGACAACATTTTAAGTGAAAACATCTACTGGCATACGGAAAACCATCCACACTCACTCATATTTGGTTGATTGATTAGGAAAACGATCCATGGGTCATTTATTATATGTATGTGTCAACCCTGACTCAATCTGAGGCACGGTATGGCGGGTATCACTTGAAGTGTTTGTCTTTTGATTAAAATGGACACTGTTTTAAGTAAAAACAACAAACATATGGAAAAATAACCAAATGTGTTCAGATTGTGTTCATACATTATCAAAATGATCCATATATCATTTGTGACTTGTACTAGTCAACCACACCTCAATACGAGGAACGGTTTGGCCGGTACCACTCAAAGTGTCTCACTTTAATTTGAAATGGACAACATTTTAAGTGAAAACAACAACTCACATATAGAAAACTGACCAAACATATTCAGATTCTGTTGATACTTGAGAAAAAAATACATGGGTCATTTGTGATGTGTACGAGTCCACCCTGCCTCAATCTGAGGCACAATGTGTCTGGTACAACTCAAAGTGTCTCACTTTTGTTTGAAATGGATAACATTTTAAGTGAAAACAACAAATAGCATATAGAAAATAGACCAAACACATTAGGATTATGTTTATACTTCAGGAAAAGTATTCATGGGTGATTTTTTTACGTGTACAAGTCAACCCCGACTCAATACGAGGCACAGTGTGGCGGGTATCACTCGTAGTGTCTGTCTTTTGTTTAAAAAGGACACTATTTTATGTAAACACAACAGCCATACAGAAAACCGACAAAACATATTATGATTGTGTCTATACTTTATTAAAACTATGCATGGGTCATTTTGATGTGTACGAGTCAACAAAACCTCAATCCGAGGCCTGGTTTGTCTAGTACCATCAAAAGTGTCTCCCATTTATTTGAAATTGACTGTATTTTAAGTGAAAACAACAACTGGCATACGGAAAACCAGCCAAATGCATTCGGATTCTATTAATACTTCAGGAAAACAATCCATGTGCCATTTGTGACGTGTAATAGTCAATTTAAATTCAATACCAGGAACATTGTGGTGAGTACAACTCGAAGTGTCTGTCTTTTATTTAAAATGGATACTGCTTTTAGTTAAAAATCATCCATATGGAATTGAGACCAAACATATTCTGATTGCGTTGATACTTTAGAACAATGATACATAGGTCATTTGTGACGTGTATGAGTCAACCGTGCCTCAATCAGATGCAGGATTTGGCTGATACAAATCAAAGTGTATCACTTTTATTTAAAATGGACAACATTTTAAGTGAAAACAATAACTGGAATACAAAAAACTAAAAAAATGCATCAGGATTCTATTGATACTTTAGGAAAATTATACATGGGTCATTGGTGATGTGTATGAGTCAACAATGACTCAATCCGAGGCACGATATGCCGATTATCACTCGTTGTGCCTATCATTTGTTTAAAATGGACATTGTTTTAAGTAAAAACAAGAGACATATAGAAAACCGAACAAACACATTCTGATTGTGTTGATACTTTATCACAATGATCCATATGTCATTTTTGACGTGTAGGAGTCAACCAGGACTCAATCCAAGGCATGGTTTGGCCAATACCATTCATAGTGTCTCACTTTTTTTTTGAAATGGACAATATATTTAGTGAAACCAACAACTGGAATATAGAAAATAGACCAAACGTATTCGGATTCTATTGATAATTTAGCACAACGATCCATGGGTCATTTGGGATGTGTAAGAGTCAACCCCACCTCAATCGAAGGCATGGTGTGTCTGATACCACTCAATGTGTATCACTTTTGTTTGAAATGTACAACACTTTAAGTGAAAACAACAACTTGAATACAGAAAACTAACCAATCACATTAAGATTCTATTGATACTTCAGAACAAAGATCCATGGGTCATTTGTTATGTGTACGAGTCAACCCTGACTCAATTCGAGGCACAGTGTGGCCTGTATCAGTTGAAGTGTCTGTCTTTTGTTTAAAATGGACACTGTGTTATGTAAAAAGAACAACCATATGTAAAACCAAACAATCATATTCTGATTGTGTTGATAATTTAGCACAATGATCCATGGGTCTTTTGTGATGTCTACGAGTCAACCACGCCTTAATCTGAGTCACGGTTTGGCCGGTACTACTCAAAGTGTCTCACTTTTATTTAAAATGGACAAAATTTTAAGGGAAAACAACAATTGGCATACGAAAAACCGAACAAACGCATTCAAATTCTATTGATACTTTAGGAAAACAATCCATGGGTCACTTTTGACGTGTACAAGTCAACCCTGACTAAATCCGAGGCACGGTGTGGCCCATATCACTCAAAGTGTCTGTCTTTTGTTTAAAATGGACACTGTTTTAATTAAAAACAACAACCATATGGAAAAATGAAAAAACATATTCTGATTGTGTTGATACTTTATAACAATGATCCGTGGGTAATTTCTGACATGTATGAGTCATCCACGCCTCAATATGAGGCATGGTTTGGCTGGTACCACTCAAAGTGTTTCACTTTTTTTTTGAAATGGGAAACATTTTTATTGAAAACAACAACTGGCATACGGAAAACCGACCAAACACATTCAAATTCTATTGATAATCAAGGAGAATGATCCATTGGAAATTTTTGACGTGTATGAGTCAACACTGACTTAATATGAGGAACAGTGTGGTGGGTATCTCTCGAAGTGCCTATCTTTTGATAAAATGGACACGGTTTTAAGTAAAAACAACATCCATATAGAAAACTAACCAAACATATTCTGATTCTATTGATACTTTATTAAAACGATACATAGGTCATTTTTGATGTGTAACAGTCAACCGTGCCTCAATCCGAGGCACGGTTTGGAAGGTACCACTCAAAGTGTCTCACTTTTATGTGAAATGGGCAAAAATTTAAGTGAAACCAAAAACTGGGATACTGAAAACCAACCAAACGCATTCGGATTCTATTGATACTTCAGAAAAATGATCCAAGGGTCATTTGTGACGTGTACAATTCAACCCCGACTCAATCTGAGGCATGGTGTGGCAGGTATCACTTAATATTTCTGTCTTTTGTTTAAAATGGAAACTGTTTTAAGTAAAAACAACACGACATATGGAAAACCGACCAAACATATTCTGATTGTGTTGATTCTTTAGAACAATGATCCATAAGTCATTTGTGACATGTATGAGTCCACCATGCCTCAATCTGAGGAACAGTTTGTCCAATACCACTCATAGTGTCTCACTATTATTTGAAATAGAAAACATTTTAAGTGAAAAAAATAACTGACATTCGGAAAACCGACCAAACATATTCATATTCTGTTGAAACATTATCACAACGATCCATGGGACATTTGTGATGTGTACGAGTCAAACCCCCCTCAATCTGAGGCATGGTGTGGCCAGTACCACTGAAAGTGTCACAATTTGTTTTTGAAATAGAAAAAATTTTAAGTGAAAACAACAACTGGCATACGGAAAACAGACCAAACGCATTAGGATTTTGTTGATACTTCAAGAAAACGATCTATGGGTCATTTATGATGTGTACGACTCAACCCTGCCTCAATCAAAGGCAAGGTGTGGCCCATATCACTCCAGCTGTAAGTATTTTGTTTAAAATGGACATCATTTTAAGTAAAAACAACTGGCATATGAAAAACCGAACAAATGTATTCAGATTGTGTTGATACTTGAGCATAAGGATTTATAGTTCAGCCTCACACAATACACTTCCTATGTGAGGAACTCATACCCCTATTCGAAAACTCATATCATTTATTATGCCAAGGACAACTAAATTCCCCAAGTCACCAAATATCATTGATACACACCCATTATCATCATTACTATGTTCAAAGACACCCGCCCCAAACCATGAGACATTATATTTGTGTATGGTTGAAGTCATTTATCCATTTACTTATTCTGTTGTTATTAGCTTCTAATTTCTTTATTCAATCATGTAAGTGTTATAAAATATAAATTTTTTATATATTCTTAATTATGTACAAAACATATACATACTTATTCAGTTTTTTATGTGTTGTATTCATAATTTATAATTAAATTATGTATGTATTCATTTTATAATTAAATTATGAATTGAAATTCGGATTGGACATGTAATTGTCTCTCAGAATTGAATTCTAAATCAATTATGTATGTTTATAATTTTCTTATGAGTTATGATTTCATTCTACATATGTATAGTTTTTGGAAGGTGGAAACTAATTGATTTAGAATTATGTTTTTAATTGTATATGTTTTAATTCTATGTATGTATTCAATTCCGGCTTTGAAATACAGGCATGTAAATCACTCAAAGAGTCCTAGACAATAGTAGCTGACCACTCATAGTGGCAGCTCACAACAGCCTACTGCTGCAATTTCCCAGCATGGCCTATTCCAACAGTTATAAAATGTTGTCAAAAGTGGTTACATACCAACGGTTATATAGAACCTTTGGTATAAAACATCCAATTATATACCCGGAATAGTCTCTTTACAAACGGTTTCAAACCATTGTTGAAAACATTATACCAATGGTTATGTAAAGCTACTGGTATAAGGTGGATATCCTATGATATTTCAACGGTTTTCCAAAAATCATTGACATATCTCTTTCCCTATGACTTTCTTCCCCATGGGTTGAATAACCATTGGTATATGGTTATCCAACCTTTACCATTGGTTTTGAACCGTTGGTAAAGACTTATTTTCCAGTAGTGTCTGGTATTCTTAAATAATCTTATAAAAAAGTAATGCATTAATCTAAAAAAATGAATATGATGTTCCATATAAATAATTCAAAAAATGGTTTACCTTATTAACATACCATAGTTCAATATTTATAATTAATTTTAATAAATTTAGAGAAATGTACTTAATTGTTATCCTTGAATTATTAATAAGTATCTCTTAATGGTAACATAATGTATATGTTAATTCATTGGCGATATAATCTCATGAATCATGGTAAAAACCATATCTACTATATATCAAGAATTAAAACATGAAACATTTCTCCTCAGTAAAATAAAAATCAATATTATTTAACATTTTCCAAAAATCCAATATTATTGTAAATTATATCATCAATGACATAAAATACTTTTTCCATATATCATTAATAAGATCCAATGATATCAATATTATGAAAATTAATTCATTCAGATATATTTTCTATATATAAATAGAAAAATTATATTCAAAAAATAAAAAATATTATTAAGGATTATTTTCCGTTAATTCAAATATTATCATGCCATTAAAAAACTATTCCAGTATATTAGTACCATTTAACATATTCCTGCAGTAACTTAATGAAAAAAACTATGGAATAATTCAATAATGGTTCATTATTATAATAAAAATATTATAATTAAATAAATTATATTTATTTGAATAGAAATATAAAAACAAATTAATTATTCAACATTTTTAATAAACCATTAACCATTCTTCATCACCTTATTAATTTACAATTCATTCCTTTCCTATTACATTTTTAGTCTCTTCATCACTAGATATATACTATTTAATCATCCAACCATTTTGATTTCCTTTAAGATATTTTCTATTATGACATATATTTTCATCATTCTCATAATTTCAACTTATAAAAGAAATTAAGAATTGTTTATATCTTTTTTATACCATTATTCTACTATGTTTCCTTAACAAAAAATTTTCATTTTTATTATATAATAACATTTGTTTGGTCCCTATATTGAAAAAACCTCATAAACTCTTGTTCTATGGATACATTCCATAAAGATCATCTTCTAACATTCATGAAATAAATGAATCATAATATTATTTACTTTATGTTCTCTCCCACCAACACTTTCAATCAACTTTATCGTTAACATGTTTTGGGACACTAATAAATAGTTAACATGGATGTTGTTAACCATATACATTAATTATTGATTTTTAATCATCACAATCTCCTTATTTTTAGTTATCATCTCAATAGATTTTTTATCAACACATTATCTATCAGATTCCACATTGATCTACTTCCACCTGGTTTCTTCCATTGAATGAATCATAATATCATTGTGTGAGAAACAATAATAATAGTAGATAACCACATAACACTAAAAAACCACTTATAGTATGTCAAAATTATCACACATTATGAATAAAATATAAATATTTAGGTTTATACTTGGTCATTGATTTTCATTTTTTAAATCATTTATGACGGTCTTTAATGATTTGGAAAAATTATCTAGCATATCCCATGAGTGTGTCAACCAATGTACGTTGCAGGGCTCATTGTCATGCACCATGAGATTATTGTGTCTATATTAATATATAATTTATCTTTTCATTGACTATAGTACCCTAATATTTTATACTATGAATCTTTTAAATTTAATATCCTTGAATGATTAGGTTGATCACAACACCGAGTTGAAACTGCGAGATACTATTTAAAACGTTACCATTATGACATCACCGTAAATTTGATGGGAATGAAAAATATTAACTTCATTATGAAATTTATATTTCAAAATCCATCAAAATTATTTTTATACGCATTAGATAATAATAAATCATATTTTATGGGTAAAATTCTATTTTTTCTTAAAGTAGAATTTACAATCTATTAATGGTGCATTTGTTTTGAAAATAAATTGTTACCATTTTAAAAATTATAATGAATAAAATAAATTTTTTAAAGAATAATATAGAAATTATATTACTGATAAATGATTTTTGTTTTTCTAAAAATAATTATTCTCTAATGAACAGTGAAAATATATATTTTTATTAAACATTCAATTTCATTATATAAATAGTCTATTAATGTTGTAAATGTTATATCTCTTATAAAATAATAAATAATTATTTTACAAAATAGATAAAAATAAAATATATTTATATCATGTAATAAGTAAATAAATTAATTAAAAATGTAAAACTAAGTATTTTTATTTCATTGAATAATAAATTTATATTTACAATCAAAAAAACCATTAAAAAGACACTCCTAAATGATGAATTTGAATATTATAACTCATCAAACGAGACAGAAATGTTCTAAATAAAATTATAATAAATAAAAATAATATTAAACAGGTTATGAATAATATTATTAAAAAATATAATATCATACTCCATGACATTAATTTCATGTATAGTACCCTTCCTGATTTAAGGTAAGGGTTTCATCTAAAACCTCCATTTTCCATCGTGAAATGATTTGTCCCTAATTATCCCAATGTAATTTATAATTATTATTATATAATCATCTTATATTAAAGATTTATGTTACAAATATATGAATCTATGTCAAAAATTTATTATTTTATAGTGAATTACATTTTTTATATGGTGCCATTTTAAATTCCTTATGATAAGAAATCTTGATTAATGAGAACATCCCAATTACAAATCCATTTTCAAGTACACTCTATGATAAGTTTTAAAGAACCAATAATTATCAAAAATAACTATTTTTATAAAGAAAATATATCCTACTTTTGTTTTTTTTGTTAATGTAATTAAAAATTTATATTTAAATATTTTAAATATTTTCCCTTCAACTGGAATAATGTATATCATTTATAATGTTTCATAAACACTATATTTACATTGTTTAACATCACATTACAAATTTCAATATGAATGTTATATTAATATTAATTAAATTTAATTTCATTGTCTTCTATTTTCAGTGATATACGTGGTTGGAATCTAATTTTTAGGAAAAATACAAATTGTTTTTCAAAGGAACTATTCCTTTCAATCTAAATGGGTATTACTCTAAAGAAATTATTATTGTGATTATGATATTTTTTTCTTATATTTATTACCATTTATTAAACACTACTATTTATTTATATTTAACTATTATTTTACCATATAACCTATTTTATTGAATGGTTTATGATTATATTTGGGATGTACTATCTTGATACCATTTAGAATATTACAATGAATGGTTTATGATTATGATAATTTTTGGGAGAATGTTGTTCATATTTTATACTCATGTTTCAATATGAATGTATATTTTAATTATGTTCCGACTATTTCATACTATTATATAATGGAAACTAATCTAACACACATACCCCATGTAGGTATTTCCCCATATGAACGATAATGACATTAGAGCTAGAACTAGATCTAGAGCTGAACACATTACAACTATATTTTGAAAACTGACACTAGTTATGAGCCTTAACCTTACCAATACAAAATAGTCCAATCCACAACATGGTGTAACAATTTTAAATAGCTTGATGGGAAAAAACCTCCATCAATCAATGGAACTACCAACCCATTTTTTCTGAGAAATAGACATGCTGCCTAAAAAAGATCTTTCTCAATTTAAGAAGTAACAAAATAAATAATTTTATCATTTAATAATATCATGTATCGAGATATATATATCAATGGTGGTCATTAGTTAAAAACACAAAGGAAAAATACATTACAAATTATAAGTGGTAGGATGTTAAGGAAATTATCTAGGAAAAATATTTATTTCATGAACAGTGAGTTAACATGGAGAGAAAATTAAAGGGTTCATGATCGAAAGAGGATAAAATAAAAGGTACATATCATGAAAACAATAAATGGTTACATAGGCATGCTTTTTACTACATATAAAAGCCAAAAAATAATATTTATAATTTCTTCTATGGCCTTAATCAAATACATTTATGGGAACTAGTATGTGAAACGTCTCGTTATATGATAATATAATATCATGTGATATCAAGATGGAGAAATAATTCTCTTTGTCATATGACTTAAAAGGGAGGAAAGAGAATAAGGGGATTAAAGATTAAAATATGGGTAAAGTAAAGATGTTAAAGAAGTGTTTTCTTACAAGTGATAATTTTGAAAGAAAAAAACTTTTTATTTCATGAAGGGAGTGGGATATATCTATAAGTGTGGAGAGAATATAAAATAGGATCATGATGGTAAATTAATTATATAATTTTTCCAATGGTTTTTATTTAATGTGATGGGGAGAAATACAAATTAATGTCCCAAGCATCAGCGATTATACCCCAGTATAAAAAAGGGATAAACGTCAAAATTATGTTGTTACAACATTCGAAGATGAATAATTAAATCAATTGTGAATTTGGATTCAAAAATTATCTTATGATATTCTAGTAATAATAACTATGAAATATATAAGTATTTTAGTATTGTACTTATTATTTATGAATTTGGTTAAATATTTTTTTTCATTATGGTTTTTATGTGATAATTACTATCATATATATGGTATGTGGGATTATAAAGATAAATTCAGTTGGATGAATATAATGTTAATTAGATTTTGTAAATTTAGTGACCATCGTTATACTTTTTTTTCGATTTAGACTATCATAATTAGGATGTGTCTTAAAATTAACAACTTTTTGAATAGAATATGATCAAAGTTGGATATTGTAGTATAATGTATGATTCAATATATTGGATACTATATGTTAAATAAAACAGTTTCTATAGACATTAAAAGGATGATAGAATGGATTTTGGATCTTATCATTCTTTAATGTCCTGCATTTACAAAAAATCATCATGAGGTTTTATGTAATGGATGTATGGGATGATGTAAAAATAGATAAAAATACCGAATATGGATGAGATTTATGGTTTTTAAATTGAAAATAATCAAGTATGATTATTTTCTAATATCAATATCAGAATATTAAACGACTTTTCCAACTCAATAAAAAATATTTTTAAAACAAAAACATTATAAATTGAATTTTCATTATATGAAATCAATGGTATTTTAACAAATCCAAAATTTAAGGTTTTTTGATGGTTAACCATCTAATGACCATTTTCTCTTTCACTCTACCTTAGAGAGTGATAGTTATATTTCTCATCCATGTCCAACTATTTCACATCCAAGTAATGTTATCCAATTTGATAGTTTAATTATTTGGTGACATTCACATTTCTATTTTATTCTTTATCAGATGATGGTTTATTAACTTGATTTCTAATATGGGATTTCTACAATGAAATTTACAAGTATCAATAATTTCCTTTTGAAGTAAAATTTTATATTGTGAGGATACTATTTATTAAAGGATGAGATAATGTAACACCCCATGATTTTATTATTTGCCTCTTATATTTTTCAACCCCAAAAGCTAATTTTTCATGCCATACTGAGTCTAAAAAAATTATATACAATTTAAAATTTGATCTTTATAACAGAAAATTTAAATTGGTAAGAAATGATAGGATTAACAACGATATAAAATTTATTTTCTGAAATTCATCCAAATTATTTTTATAGGTTTATGATAAGAATAAATATAAATTTACAAAAAAAGACTATATTTTCCAAAAATTAGTTTTACCACCTCTTAATGTTGTACAAGGATTAATATATAATTTTGAACAAAAATATAAAATATAAATATTCAAATACAAAATAAAATTCACATGATTAAGTTTGACCATCTATTTAATTCCAATGAAAAAAAATTTATTCATTTTTATAATATTTATTTCATAATTAGCTAAGGATGAGTTTTCATTATTTTTATGAAAATATTATTTTCCATGAATAGTTAAAATATTAATTTTTATGAAAATTTCAATTTCATTATATTAAAAGTATATTTATGATTTAAATTTGAAATCACCAATGAAATTATAAATAAAATTTTTCTATCTCGGAAATGAAAATATTATAAATTTATATCACGGAATAAATAAATAAATGTTCTAAAACGATAAATTAATTATTCTTTTTTCTATGAAATTTAAATGGTGATTTAGTATTTTGTAAATAAAATAATTTTTTAAAAGAAGATCTAATATCACCAAATAGATTAATGTATGAATATATTTTTTATCTTTTGATTATAAAAAAAATTGAGACCTTAATTAATTTTTCAAACTATCTTATAATCAGTTTCTAACAATACAATCTATATTTTTCAAATAAATGTTGGATTTAATTAAAATATAAATTTCTAATATTTAGAAAAAAATGAAAAAATTAAATCAATGTTTTAATTTTACATTTTGAAAAATGGTTAGTGTGAATTTTTGGTATTTTTATGAAATAGTTTAAATTTTGGTGAAGAGTGTAATATGGTAATTTGAAAAATTTTACATTATGACCCAAATAAATGAATTATTCCATCATGCATAATTTAAGAACCCAACAGTTTGAATAGAATTGTACAATTAACTATATTTAGTCATAATAATCAACACTATAGGTATTGTACATCAAAAATATTAAACAAATTAAATAAATAAAAAAATAACACCAATCTCCTCCACTATAAAAATCTCCACACACAACCCCTTCCAATCCTGCCTTAAAATAAATTAATATTTCTTATACAAAACCAAATTACTCTACTGAAACTCTACCCCAATTTTTTATATTTACAGTCTCACCAAATTTCCATTTTCATGTTCTATAATGAGGATCTCAAGGAGATAAAGTTCAAGTGGTAAAATTCTTTTTTGTTTTCTTTTGATTTCATTTTTATTTAATTTATTTCCTTATCTTCTGGTCACATCACAATAATAATATGGAATTATAGACATACTATATTTTATCTAAATTAAATTTATTATTATAATGGTATATAAAAAATTAAATCTATTCTCTTCTACTTGTTTTAAATAGGTGAAACCATCATCCATGATTGGTTTATTTACCAGCTTCGTGGATGATGTGTTTTTTTAAATTATACCTTAAATTATTATCATAATACAATTCTTGTTATTAAATAAGTCTATAATATATATATTAATCCATATTTAGTGTTCTTGAACAATAATATATACCTCATATTGATCAATAAAACCAAACTACTACATGATGATAAGAAACACCAAAATAATTAAATGGATTATCATTGATTTTTCATATATTTAATCATAATCATATATAAAAATGATATTTTAAAAAATTTAATATTTAGTATGTTCATTAATAAAAATAAATTTCAATTTTGTACAATTATTCCCATTTTACATGATCTTTCAAACATGTATACTAGTGAACCAATCGGGAGAACCTATGAAATGAAGACTCCTGAATGATGAAATTGAATCTTATAACTCATCAAAATGACATAATGGAACATAATGAAATTAGAATAAAATATAAATGATTTATAATATCTGAATTAAGTTCTTAATTAATATAAATTCATTATCCAAGAAATTATGTGAATGTACATAACACTAAAAAATAAAAGGTAATGGTTTATTCCTTAACCTTCAATTTTATTTAAGATAATATTTTTCCCACTTTACCAACAATGTAATTGTAAATTAATCAAATTTACTCTTACAAAATTATATTTTTATGTAACCACTCCCCTTTATTTTGTTGTTAATTACATGTTTTTATAGTTTTAATTTAAATTCCCATAGATAAGAAAAACTTATTAAAGGGAATATCTTTATTTCTAACCCATTTCCAAGGACGAATTATATTTATCATAAAGCCCAAATTATATTTCTAGAATTTCTATTTTAATCAAGAAAATAAATAGTAGTTCATTTCTAGTTTTGTGAAAACAATTAATGTTTTTTATCTTAAATTATTATCTATTGGTTTCCCCTAAAACGCACAAAAGTGTATTATTTATAATGTTTTTTATAACACTTTTTATATGATTTAACATTAGTTTCCAAATTTATATATGAATTTTCTTCTAAAGTTACATAAATATAAAATAATTAACTTTTATATTTTATTATTTGCTTGTTTAAAATATTATTTTATTAAAAAATACAAAGGATTCTTTAAAATAACTCTTACTTCTAATGTAAATGGGTATTTCTCTCAAGAATTTATCGATGATTTTTCTTAGTATTTCAACAGTTTAAATACATTCTATTGAATCTAATGATTTTGTGATATTTATCTCTTATGTTATAAAACTATATATTTTATTGAATGATATATTATTGTTTTTGGCAATTTACTATCTTGATATCATTCACCATATCACAATAGATGATTTATAATTATGACTAATTTTTTTTTGGAAAAACTTATCATTATTTCATATTCTACATCACATATCAATGAATTTTTTTATTATGATTGTCCCTTATCATAAAAGTAATTATTTGGACATATTATGTGTAGGGAGGAATCTATTAAATCCCCCTGATGAATCTGTAGGCCTCATGAGACAAAATAAATAGGAATTTTAATTATTTATGTATGGTGTCGTACATTGACAGTTTTTTATGTTTTATAAAATATTTAATTTCTTCATTCGGATTTCGTAAATTTATAATACATGTGATTATTATTCTACTAGAATATCCATGGTTATGTTTTATTATAATGTGATTAATTATAAGGATTTATTTTTCATAGATTCTATTTCTTCCGTATTATGTTCAAAATTTTGTTTTCATTAAAATTGTGGCCTTAAAATTTATTTCTATATCTTGCACTATATATTTTTACACTTACTGAGCATATGATATCACCCCTAACTTTTTTTTATATTTTCCATGATTTTTTAATGTATATTATGACTCTAATGTTTTGATTAGCAATGATAATAAGAGTGTTTTCAATGGATATTATATGTTATATCTCATTATATGTTATAATTTAAACAATATATTTGTATATGGTTCTACAGATATTTTAAACTATTTTGTATTTTTGGATGTGGCCTCTTGTTAATTATAACAATTTAATAAACACGATTCATTACAAAAATCATGGATGTTTATAAGATATCAATCATAATGGAATCAACGAATATGCATTAGGAGAGAATAACATTGGAAAAAGATATATATTTGGTATATACACATAATTAAAAAAATGTCATTTCCATATTTTTTCAATTCTCATTTCCAAGAAAACCATACTAGAATGGGATAACTCCTTATCCATCAAAGTAGTAAAGGATAAATTTCATGATTATCATAGTGGACATAGTTCTTTATGGAATTTGGTTTACTCACAATTATATTCTTCTTTTTCACATGGAATATCAATAATTATGCAATGCATTGGTGGTTCAAATGGTTCACACATGGAAACTATATAAAATCATATATATGAATGTTAAAAGATCAAAAAAAAAATCATATCAGGAAGTATGAAATGAATTTTGTTTGTTAAAAATATCATAACAACATATTATGTTGAAAATAAATAGGTATCATAATAATTTTGTCGTTTCATAAACTATAACAAAAGGAAAGGGGGTTAAAAATCATTTTATCATGGTACAGATGATGGAAGACATTTTGTTTTTCATAAAAATATATTCATTATATCCATAATTCATTCATATAAATAATATGATGTAAATATTTATATCACAACCCCTATAAATCTTAAGTAAAATTAATGGATATCATCATATAAATAAAATATCTTAAAAGAAAAATCATTTAATGATTTTATTGAGGAAAAATATTCATCTCTTGAAAATATAAATTTTTTAAAAGAAATATTTATAAAATATTTTTGAAAACCATGAAACATGAAAAATTATTATTTAAAAATCATTTAATGAATTATTGAATAATATATCATGTTATATTAGAAAAATCTCTTTTAAAACTTTTTTTTAAATTATGTTTCTTTGAAAATAACATTAGAAAAATATAAATAACATTCAATGAAAAAATATTTTTAATGTAAATTAATTCTGTTCTTGTCATACACATTAAAATAATGATGCATTTCACATTTTATGTAAAATACAAATGAGCATTTTAATGAAAATGGCATGATACGTTCTTTCAATTTTTATTAAAATTTAATCATGGGTAGAAAAAAATTTCACAATTAATTTTATGGATCTTAAAAACATTTTTTTAATCATTTTAAAAAATCAATGTTTTGAATGATATGTTTTTTTGACCGAAGATGAAAATAAATACTATTTTTATAAAAACATTATTTTTGTCATGAAATTAAATAATGTGATAAATAGTATGGTAATTTTTTCTCAACATATAATAATCTGAAAATTAATTCAATATGTTTATTTATATATTTATTATAATACTTCATCATTGCATTCATAATCATAAAAAATCACAATAAATAATGAGTTTTTAATATAAATATTTTACACATTGGTGACATATAATCAGAATTAATAGTATTTAATTTCATTAAATGTGAGATAAAATATAATTTAAAGATATATATTAATGATATATCATGTCATAGAGGTATTATATAAAAATCGTATATGAAGATAGTTTCATAACACTGTGATGTCTACAAGATGGAAAAGTGTGTTAAAAATACCTAACATCTTTGGAAGTATTTAAAATTCTAAACCCCATGAAAGGCAGATACTAAAATGATTATTAAAATACCAATTATTATTAGAATAAATGTCACAAAATACATTAATTGAATGTATTTAAACAAAAAAATGTACAGGTTGTGAATAATGCATTTTCCTCACAGAAGTAACAAATGAGATAGAAATCCTTTTCCTTAAGTATCTACATCATTTATAAAAATTACTGAATCATATAACATAAATATAAGTTTATATATTTTTTTAAAACCATATAAATATATATATAATTTTTTATATTATTTATTGATAACCAATTATTTTCTATTTATTACTAATTCATTGTTAATGTTATGGTTCAGTTAATAATTTCTTTTTATGACGTCTTTGTTTTGAATTATTGTTATTGGTCCAGTAACATTGATAATGGTTTCATAATATAATTAATTGTATAAATTATCTAAATCTAATTTATATCAAATATCCATTTATTTATAGTGATCAAATAAATGGTAGATATAGAAAACAAAACACATCATTCATCTGGACGGTAGGTCATACATACACCTGAATGCTATATAAATTTTAACAATGGAAAAAATATATAAATCAATGTTACTAATATATTACCATTAATATTTAATTTTTCATTCATATACATCACATATTTTTAATAAAATCATCCTTATTACCCTTCATGTAAGGTGATCGTGGAGAATGAATCTCACCACTTCATGATTTGGCAGTCAGTTGCACACATGAACAAAGTTACCATCATCCCATAGAATGGAAATAAAAAATCAATATGAATAATAATAATTCTAGAATAATAATAATATCATAAATATAATATATAAATAATAAATCCATAATTATTTACAACTACGAGAGGTGGTTATGGGAATTGAATAACATCAAGAGTGGGGTGGTAGTCTATCAAACATATGAATATTTATTTAATGACTAAATGGATAGATCATGATATTTATTTAAGTTAATTAATGAGATAAAAATATATATTAATATTTAATATAATTTTTATATTATACCATCATGTTTTTATAATAATTGATGGGATATATGCGGATGTAAAATAAAACACTAAGAAATGGACATTTACAGTTTTTATTTTTTTTGGTTATTATAAAATGGATTCATAGATTATATTTATGACTAAAAAAGGATTCTAATAAGATAGTATATATATAAGAACGTGATTTAGGTAGCTCTTTTTTGAATAAATTGTTTATTAATTTCTGATGATGAGATTGGACATGGTGGCCTTTTATAAGTGAGGCGAGTGACATGGTTGTAATTATTAAAATGAAAAAGGTGAACCCATTTTTATTACAATACCCAAGGATATAAAATGTAAAATTATGAACTATATAAAATATATGGAATAAAAATTATATTTTAATAGGTTTTTATTCTTTAGGTAATTTTAGACCTTAATAATTTTAGTTTAACACCCTTGAAGCTCTTTTTAAATTTTACAAGGCTAATAAGTTTTTTCCTTTTTCCAAATAATTACTAAGAAAAAATAATTTTACCATCTTGAATAATATATATTATTCATATTCATAAAATTAAACCTATTTTAATAAATTAAATTCCATAATTTGAAATGGTTAATTCAAAATTATTCTAATATATACAACTAAAAAGTTCTTTTCCAAGGATATAACGGTCAAAATCCTGATTTTTTTATAATAATTGAATATAAAATTAATTAAAATAAAAAATCGGATTAATAAGTTTTTTATTGAATTTATTATACATTTAAAAATAAAAAATAATTTTTTTTTATTTTTATAATATTTAATGAAATTCAAATTCAAAATAATGACATATATTTCTCATGATTCACTAAAACAAATATCTCTTAAGAAATTTATTATAATTTAATACCAATATATTTTTTACATTATAATTTAAAAAATTATGTTTATTTGATCAAATTTTATTTTTAAAGGGGGAAAATTTAAATTTTAGAATAAGTGTGCAAAAAAAAGTAAATACATTTATAAAAAAATATAGTTTATATAAGTTAAATTAGATAAATTGTAATATATTCAATATAAAAACAATATGATGATGGATAAATTTTATTTTATTATATAATATATAAATTTCACTAAATTCATTCACAAAAATGGATTTTTAAATTTATTGAAGAATAACCTAATTGTTTTAAAAATAATTTCTAAAAATGATTTCATTTATTTTTATTTAGTTTTTATTTTGTTTAATAATTAATTGGTAACCAAATAATTAATTTTATACACATTTTTAAAAAATGTATTTTAATAGTTTATTTAATCATATTCAAATATGTCATTCCATTGGATATGTGATATCTATTATATAAAATAAAATAGTTTAATTGTATTTAATTTTTTGATTAAGCTCGTTCTTCTCTGTAACAAAATAAAAATAAAAATAAATTAATTGAAAAAATAGATTTCACAATATATTGAGGTGTCATAAAGAGGGAATTATTTTCATTGATTTATAATAATAAAAAATAATCATAAATAATGATGAGATTGTGAAATAAACCATTACCTGTTGTGTAATAGTACAATAATGACATTTTAGAAATATATAAGTTGAAATAAAAATTTAAAATACATTAATTTAAATTGATCCATGATATAAAATATCTAAGGGTAAATATTCATTCCCCATAGATTAAGTGGTGAAAATGGCATGGCTCACAAAAAGTAATCATGATACAAGAGACCCTCACCTCTTATATGGTTACCTTAATACATGTGTGAACATCTGGTAAAATAAATTTAGATTTATTATTGATATATCACAAAAAAATATTCATATATTGTATAAAATTTATTATTTTTTTATTAATCTTTATAACCTATTTTTTATGAATTCTTTATTAAAAAATTATTTCATGCGTAATTTCATTTATTTTATGTATGTTTTGGTTTCGTATAATCAGTCCTTATATATTCATGATGGGTTTGTAATATATATATTGTCAATAATGACATTAATATAATATATATTTATTTTTTATATATTTTTACAAACCTAGAAATTATAGATAGAAAAATGGATTACACCATTCATAGAGATGGTATGACTTATGTATGAATGAACCCTTATTCCTTTTTATTACATAATGATTGAAAGATAGGTAAATAATCATTAACCAGTAATGAATAATTATTATATCTTATTTACAAATTAAATATATTTTTATTAACTTCCATGATTTAATAAAATAAAAAACTTATCACATTGATATATAGGGGCATTTGTCCACACATATGCAAGACATATACTATCATTTACCCATAGATAAAAATATAATATAGTCAGTGTGATATTATAATTTCTGAGTTATAATCTTGTAATAATAATTACATATAGAAATTAAATATTTCATTATATCCATACATTAGAAGTAGTGATGGAAAATAAATAAAATTCTTTTTTTACATGGTAATGTGCATTACACACTACTGAAAAATTCTTATCCAATTCGATGGAAAATGGGATGGTTTTTGGTTTTTTCACAATCATAATATTATCTTATTATAACAAATATAATTTTCCTAGTATTTTATCATATTTATAGATGATTTAGGGTGGTTTATAAATAAATAAAATGGAGAATCTTTATTATGAACACTTTCTACTCTTCATCGAACAACATTACAATTAAATATAAAGCCCACCTAAATTGGGTTTCAAAACAATTAATGTTCTATTGGTCAATTGTACAGATATAAAGAATTGATATAGGAATGTATTGGATAAAAATGATATTATAGTGTTTATTTTAGAGGATAGGGGTTGTCTTTTTATAATTGTGGGAGATGGAAGACATAGAATGTTTTTAATTAAAAAAATATAACCATGTTTTAATAATACAAAATGGATTAAAAAAAGAAACATTTCCAAACCATATATGTTATATAGTAGAAAAATATCAACCCAATAAAATAAAGACATGATTTTAGGTTTATTTTACCATTAAAATTTTATTTTAACACATGATAAAAATATTCTAACCATAACCGTGATAATTACTTTTTAATATTTTTACTATTACTTTTGTAAAAACATAATTTGAACTTATTAAATAACATTAATAATGAATATTTCAAATAATAATATGTTTTACTAAATTTAATTTACATCTGTGGTAGATTTTAAATTAAAATGTAAACAAAAAACGAAAGAAATATTTTCTTAATTATAAAATGATATTATATGAAATCAAACATAATATTTAATAAAATTGCCGAAATTTTATTAATAATAATTTTATTAATTTTTTTTACATTCAAATTGATTTAAAAAAAAGATAACTTTGTATATTTTCTAAACTAAATTTATATCTTTAATAAATATTATTTTTCATTATTATTTTGAAAATATTTTTTAAATAATTCTAAAAAATTCACTACAATATTTTTTTGAACGTTAAATCAATAAATGATGTTTTTTCTATAAAATACATTTAATAAAAGTTGTACTGATTAATAATAGAATAACATCACAAAATATGAAGAAATGACTTTTTTGAAAAGTAAATATAACATCCCAAAATAATGTTAATGGAAATCCCTCTGGATATAATTAAGTGTATTAATATGTGAAATGGTTTTACAACTTATGCAATTCTGTTGTTTTAGGTTTTTGGGATTTAAAAATAACATTAAAAATTGTGACCACTGCTAATATAGCCGTTGAACATTGATAACATGATTAGTATAAATGTAGGGCTTTAACAAATCCAATTTACTCAGATAAAGGAAGCGATGGAATCATCTATTAGACATGACCCATATGAAGCCCATTTTTCAGAGCTCAGAAATGAGGTTGCGCCTTTGGGCTTCACTCTTCACCAACACCAAGCCGATCTTGAATATGTTATTCTCATGCAGGACCGCCTATGAGAGAAGTGGATGTTGATAGAGATTACCACCCGAGCAATGTTATCCGGCCCACCCCAAGAGTCTGTCACCATCACACACCTTACTCATCAGTTTTATGCGGGTGTTATAATGGGTTATGTAACAAGACCTTAACACTATGGTTATGTATATTATTTTTTATATAATAATTAATATACATTAATTTTATGATTATTACCTTGGAAATAGTTTTTAAAGTACAAATAGTATTTTTAGTTAATGTTCAACTATGAAATCTACTTTGATGAATTAATGGATTTTGGAATTAAATAACATTTTAATAAAATATTTTTATTGTTATCAAATTAATTTTTCTTAAATATACATGATCCAAAAATTTTATGAATGAAATTGTAATTTTTATTTTGGTTTGAGATCCATTTTTGTCAAAACCCATAAATTTTAGATAAATGTTGGTTTTTATTTTAAAAGTAGAAATTATCATATTTAAAAAATTATTTATATATAATGAATATTATTTCGGGAATCAAGACGTAAAAATTATCCAACAGTTAATTTTTCTTAATTTTGTGAAGCAATCAAATTTTTGGGTACAAATTAAATAGCGTTTAAATATATAATGTTTTTTATGACATCATAATGACCAAATAGTGGTGTAATAAAATAATATAAGCACTATGTTCAGCCAATATATGTTATACTATTAAAATAATGTTATTTTGAGTTTGTTTTATTTATTTTACTATGCCTTAGTGGACCCTTCAAGACTTATTAAACATTTTGTCTTTTTAAATTTTTTTCCTTGGGAGTGTGACTCACCTTCACATAAGAAACCCCATTATTTTAAGAAGTTATGACTTTGGCCTTATAAAATATATTTTTCCACTTCCCTTTGCTAGAAACCATGCGCCAACACCATGGGGTGGTTTGTGGTTTGGATTAGTTTAATGTGAGGTGTCCCAAACATAAATAATAAAACATTCCCTCACCATTCGTATATAAACCCACCCAAGCTCCTACTTCCTCCTCACTCAATGCCTTTGGAGTTCTTCTAACCTCTGCCCTACTGTCTCTAAAATCCTTCCAAGGTTCCCAAGCTCCCAAGAAGCCTCTATCAACCCTCTCTCAAGCCTTGGGAAGTACACTTCCAAGTAAGGGTTTTTCTTCCTTCCTCATTTTTGTCCAATATGCTTTAAATTGTTTTCCCATTTTAATTTCAATTATAAATGTTGGGGTATGGTTTTTCACCTCCCCCATACTTTCCTCTTTATATTTTAAAGATGATATACACCTTTATCTCTCATTAAATTCCTCCCATGTACACCCGTTACTATGATTAAATTTCGAAAGGAATTCTCTATCTTCATTTACATTGAAGTATTTATTCTGTATCATGAATATAAATTCAATGGGGGTTTACTGATGCTCCATGGGTAAAAACCCTTGGCTCATGAAAATTCTATGTTAAGTGTTGTTTTCATATTTAAATGCTGTTATTATCATGCTTTACCATGCCTTTATGTATATCCTTCTATTGTGCTCTATTGATATGCCTATTTTCTAACATGTATTGTATTCCTCATATTGTTACATGATTATTCCCTTGCTGGTATTTATAGCTCACACTTTTCTTATTCATGTCCTCATTTTATCCCGTGAAATGATAAGTATGAGGGAATGTAGTAGTAATATAAAGGAAGTTATCAATAAATATGTTTTATTTAATGTTTTAAGTTGTTATGCAATGATACTAATCCCCAAAGACACAAGAACTCTCGATCTTCTATGTTGTATCAAGAGATGTTTATGTAATAAATTATGTTTAACTGTGTAATAAAGATCAGGGTTTTCATAGTTGGCCTTAGAGGGAGGATTAGTAATTTCTGGGATTACGATTAGAAAACCCTAGTAAAGAATTATAGATAAGTCTAAGTATAATAAAAACATCCCATTGTTTTTTTGAGTTTTGAGTATGTGGTATATCATGAAAATACATCCATGCTTGGAAACGATCAGGTACAGGCGTCTTTGAAACAGTTGTATCCTAGGGGTAAAACCATAAAACACCACTTTGAGCTAGACTCGAACGAGAATGGGTACATAACTACATGCATTATTGTACTCTTTGTCACGACACACCCAGGGGATATGAATTGGTAATTTTAAAAGCTTAGTATGAACCATTATTTAGGGACAAAAAAAATACCCTATGAATATATGTTCAAGTGTAGATCATGGATAACATAGACTGAAGGAAACATATTCTTATGTTAAGTAAATAAAATTTATTTATAAGTCATGTGTTTTGTCCCTGTATTACCCTTTATATGTTACCCCTAATAATCCTTTAATTCTAGCCAATGGTCGGTAATAGGAGTACTCGAGCTAACAACTGATTTGAAGATCAATGTGATGATTGTACTAATGAGATGCCAAATCCAATGGGAGTGGGAAACATGAACTTTGCATGATTCTCTCTCAGTTAACTCAATTTATGAATATAATCCTGGGTCAAGAGTAACATTCAACCCCCCTATGAAAGAACAAGTTGCTATCGAGACCTTCATGAGACAAAGTCATCCTACTTTTAATGAATCATCTGATCCCTCAATCATTGAACAATGGATCAAATCCATTGAAAAGATCTCCTGCATACTTAAATACTTTCAACAAGAGAGGGTTCTCATGGCTGCTTATCATATGGAGGGTGAAGCTAATCAATGGTGGACATTGATAAAAAATACGAAGCCTGAGGATGAGATTAAGTAATTGGAAAAGATAAATTTCCAGAAGATGTTTTTCGATAAATATTTTATTCACACCCTCCGGTTTATAATGGAAATGGACAGAATTTCCCTCAATAAAAAAGATTACTAATCTGTTTCAGCATATGAGGATAACATCACAAGGCTTGCACGATATTCTTCTGCCTTTTTCCTTACCCCCAAATGCATGGTTGACCACTTTTTCGGTGGGCTTCAACCTAGCCTGCGAAAAGGGCTAGCAATCTGTGACTTCGACAGCTATGATGAAATTGCCCGATGTTTCCTCAAGTTCAAAATGGATATCATAGAATCTCATGGTTATTATATGGATAAGAAGTGTAATGTAGAATTCAATGCGGGCAGTCTGATGGATAAATCCAACGGTGCTAAGAAGAACCATAACCCCACTTACCAATGGTGCAGAAAGAAGAACCCTGTAAATTGGTTAAGGGGTCGAGTAAATTATTTAGGTGTTGAAGAGAAGGACCTGTCTATTAACTATCTGTAAGAAAGACACAAGGATACAACAGAGGAGAGGAACACTCCATTTGAACCTAAACACGTGGTTCATTACTACAACTGAAAAGAACTATGGCATCTTGAAAATCAGTTCCCTAAGACAAGGGTTTTCGAAGGCAACCAACAACCTCCAAAGTAGTAAGGGTGAGCTTTTTCCATCAGTACAACTGAATTAAACCCAGATAACAAAGTGGTGATAGGCACACTAGTTATTCATTCAAGAATAGGGAATGTAATTTTTGGGTTATGTTCTACACATTCTTTTATATCTCGAATGTTTAGTAGAACAATCTCATCACCAACACAAATCATGGAAGTGAAGATGTCAGCGAATATGTAAAATGGGGAAATAATTTCATCCCATGAATATAACTCCTAACCTATCATAATATGTGTATTTAATTTCCTAAATAACCTCTTCATACTCCCTCTAGTGGAATTTGATGCAATCCATGTCATTTATTGTATTTTCTTATATAGAGACAACATAAATTGTCATGAGAGGGGAATCACTCTCTTTGAGGAGAATCAACCCCAGATTCATTACAAGTGCAAGGAGGAAGATGAATCTTTTTTGGCTCCATCATCTCAAGTATGGATATTACTACCCTATGAGCATGCATATCTGGCTTAGCTGATTGAGTATAAATAGGAAATCATCTTAAAAGACACACCAATTTTGAGGGAATTCCCTGATGTTTTTTCCAAGGAATTTCCTAGTCTTCCTCCTAGAATAGATATTGAATTCTCAATCAATATTATACCTATTGAATTCACAATATCCAAGACTAAATATATAATGGATGTTGTGGAGCTTGAGGAGCTCAAGAGAAAACAACAAGATAATCTGAATAAAGTTTTTATACGCCTAGGTGTTTCACCATGGGGTGCACCGGTCCTCTTCGTCAAGAAGAAGGATGGGTCAATGTGCCTTGGAATCGATTATTGTGAATTTTAAAAAACCTTGATAAAGAACAATTATCTAATCCCACAAATTGATGACTTTTTTGATCAGTTTCATGGAGTATAATACTTCTCCAAGGTGGATTTTCAGTCAGTATATTATAATGTAAGGGGGGAGAATAAAGATATCCCCAAGACTGATTTTCGTACAAGATATAGGCAGTATGAATTCATAGTAATTCCTTTCAGACTCACTAATGCTCCATCAATCTTCCTGGACTTGATGAAAATAGTCTTTATAGATTACCTCGACAAATTTGTGGTAGTCTTTATAGATGATATTATGATATACTCCAAAACCAAGGAGGATCATGAGGAGCATCTAAGAACTGTACTAGAGACCTTTTAGAATGAGATGCTCTATGAAAAGTATAGAAAGTGTGAGTTATAGTTGAATGAGGTCTCATTCTTGGGCCATATCATCACAACCAATGGGATATATGTGGATCCCTCCAAAACAGATGTAATTGAGGGATGAAAGAGGCCAATATCGGTAACAGATATTTGTATCTTCATGGGGTTAGCTGGATATTATCGATGATTTGAGAAAATTTCTCACGATTTTTCAACCCTCTTACCAACCTAAATTTGAAGGGGGTAATATTTTCTTGGGGTGATGAATGTGAATAATGATTCAAGGAGTTGAAAAGGTGGCTTATCACTGTGATCATCCTCACTTTATCACCAAGAGGAGAACTTTTTGTGGTATTCAGTGATGCTTCGAAGAAGGGTCTTGGATATGTGTGGATACAAAATGACATAGTCATTGACTATGCTTAAATTAAATTAAATGTTCATGAACAAAACTTTACAACACATAACCTCGAGTAGGTAGCAGTGATGTTCCATTTGAAAATTTGGTGTCATTTTCTCTTTGGTGAGAAGTGTGCAATATATAAGGATCACAAAATCCTCAAGTATATATTCACACATAAAGAGTTGAACATGCGCCAACGAAGATGGTTAGAGATGATCAAAGACTACGACTTCTCAATCTAATACCACCCAAGGAAAGAGAATAAGTTGTAAGATGCCCTATATAGAAAAGACCATGTGATTCTATCATTGATGATTATTTAAAAGGAAACAATCTTCTTAGATTTGATGAATATGGACATGGGAATCATAAAGAATGGAACATCATAAATCCTTTAACAAATGATTTCTCAACAGTCACTTTTGGAAAGGTTAAAGGATTATCAAACAGATAATGTGATAATCCATGAAAAAGTGGAATCTATCAGAAAAGGGAAATCATCATAGTTTATTGATATTGAAGAAAGAATTGTGGGATTTTGGAAAATACTTTGTCTTCCATCAAGTCCAGAGCTGATGAAAGAACATTTGGATGATGCACATAGTTCAAATTTATCTATTCACCTAGGAAACACAAATATGTATCAAGATATTTGAGAGCATTATTGGTGGGGTAATATGAATAAGGAGATCGCTGAATATACCTAAAGGTGCCTGGTGTGACAGCAAGTGAAGGCGGAGAGGTATAAGTCTAAAGGGATGATGCAACCGTTTCCCATACTATAATGGAAATGGGAGAACATCACCATGGAATTTTTCACCGAACATCTGAAGACATCCAAAGGAAACAATGCAATCTGGGTTATTATGGATCGTATTACAAAAGAAGCACACTTAGTTGCTATTCAGGAGGATTTCTCATTGGATCAACAAGAACAGATATATATCAGGAAAGTTGTAAGGCTTCATGGAGTACCGCTATCTATTGTGTCTGATCGAGATCCAGGATTCACCTCTATGTTTTGGAAGAGTCCTCAACATGCTCTAAATACTTAACTGAACATCAGTATGGCCTATCATCCTCAAACTTATGGCCAATACGAGCGGACTATCCATTCAATTGAGGACATGTTGAGAGTGTGCTCAATGAACATTAAAGGAGGAAGGGATAAATATCTTCTTCTAGTTGAGTTCTCTTATAATAACAGTTTTCACTCGGGCATACAAATGGCACCATATGATTCCCTTTATGAAAAATGGTGTAGAACACTGGCATGTTAGGATGAGGTCGGTGAGCGTAAGATTCTTGGACAAGAAATGGTCTATGAAATGGTGGAGAAGGTGAAAACTATTCAACAACATATCAAGGCGGCCCAAAGTCGGTAGAAGAGTTATGAGGATAACCATTGATGAAACCTTGAGTTTAAAGTTGGAGACATGGTATTTATATGAATATATCCATGGAATAATGTCATAAGGTTTGGAAATAAAGGGAATTTATGTCCAAGGTACATCGACCCCTTCAAGCTTCTTGGTCGTGTCGGGGATGTGGCCTATCGTCTAGCACTTCCACCTACCATGGACAAAGTAAATGATGTCTTTCATGTATCCCTCTTAAAGAAGTATATACCGGACCATTAAAATGTACTCTCTTTAGAGTTGGTATAGTTAGAGGATGATCTTTCATAGGATGAAAAACCAGTGAAGATCTAAGATTGTAGAAAAAAAGTTCTACGAAATAAGATAATGCCCCTCGTCAAGGTGTTGTGGTTAAACTAGAAGTTTGAAGAAGTTATGTGGGAATCAGACGAAATAATTAAGAAGAGTAACACACATCTATTTTAGTGAGGCAAGAGAAAATTTCGAGGATGTAATTTCTTAAGGGGGATGATTATAACGATCCAATAATTTGTTAACATAAATCCCTCTTGATCTAATTAAATGTCTAAATATGTGAAATGGGTTTACAACATATGCACTTCTTTTTTTATGTTTTTTTTGGATTTTAACATTACATTAAGAATTGTGACCATTTCTAATATAGTTTTTTAATAGTGATCACATGATTAGTATAAATATAAGGCTTTATCAAATCCAATTTACTCAGACAATGTAAGTGATGGCCTCATTCAGTAGACATGCCCCATACGAATACAAATTGTCGGATCTTGGAAAGGAGGTTGTGTATTTGGGCTTCTCTCGTGACCAAGCCCAAGATGATCTTGAATTTGTTAAGCTCGAGTGGGACCACCTATGAGAGAAGTGGAAGTTGATAGAGATTACCACCCAAGAAATGTTATCCGAGCCACCCCATGTGTCTGCCACCATCAAAAACCTTCCTCTTCGGTCTTATGCGGGTGTTATAAGGGGTTATGTAACAAAACCTTTGGACTATGGTTTTGTATATTATATTTTTATATAATAATGAATATATTTTAATTTTATTATTGTTACCTTGTAAATAGTTTTTAAATCACAAATAGTATTTTTAGTTAATGTTCAACTAAGAAATATATTTTGATGAATTAATGGATTTTTTAATTTAATAATATTTTAATAAAATATTTTTATTATTATTAAACTATTGTTTATTATATAAAAATGATCATCTAATTTTATTAATTCAATTGTTATTATTATTAAGGTGTGAAAGAAATTTTTGTCAAAACCCATGAATTTTGGATAAATGTCGGTTTTTATTTTAAAAGTGAAAATTAAAATAATTAGAAATTTTTTAAAATAAAATAAATATTATTTCTGGCATCAGGATGTCGAAATTATCCGACGGTAAATTTTTCTTAATTTTCTGAGACCGTCAAATTTTTGGTTAAAAATTAAATACTGTTTAAATATATAATGTATTTTATGACATCATAATGACACAATAGTGATGTAATAATATATTATAAACATTATTTTAGGCTAATATATATTTTACTATTAAAATAATGTGATTTTGGGTTTTTTTGATTTATTTTACAAAGCCTTAGTGGACCCTTCAAGACGTATTAAACATTTTTCCTTTTTAAATTATTTTCCTTGGGAGTGTGACTCACCTACACATAATAAACCCCATTAATTTAAGATGTTAAAACTTTGGACTTATAAAATATTTCTTTCCTCTTCCATTTTCCAAAAACTATGGAAAAAACCATGGTATGGTTTGTGGATTGGATTAGTTTAATGTAAGCTGTCCCAAACATAAATAATTAAGAATTCCCTCACCTTTCCTATATAAACCCACCCAAGCTCCCACTTCCTCCTCACTAAAAGCCTTTTTAGTTCATCAAACCACCAAATTTATCTCTCTAAAATCCACCCATGGTTACCCATGATCTCATTAATCCTCTCTCAAGCCTCTCTCAAGCCTTTGGAAGCACACCTCTAAGTAAGGGTTTCTCTTCCTTTCCCATTTTTTCCAACATTATTTAAATTGTTATGAAAGTTAATTTCAATTATAAATGATGAGGTATAGTTTATAACCTCTAACATACTTACCACTTTATGTTTTAATAATGGGAGACCCATTTCTCTCTCATTAAATTCCTCCCATGTACACTTGTTACTGTGCCGAAATTCCAAGTGGAATTTCTCTCTTCATTTACATTCAAGAAATTATTTTTTATCATGAATAAAAATTCCATTACATTTGTTGGGAAATGTATCTATATTACCAAATTACATTTCATGTTATGTAAATATGATGAAAAACCCCTTTCTCTTTAATTAAACATTTTTATGAGTTCTTATGTCATGATGTTATGCGACCGAAATTGCAACTTTCTTTTCCAATCCAAAGTCATTGTGTAGTGAATACCATGCCCATTTCTCTATCAAGGGTATTCACCTTTATTCACATTTAATTATTGTTTTAATACTTTAATCATGTATTCCACATTCGTTTATCCTTCAATTAATGATTATGTTGAATGATTCAATGTTTTATGATCCATGTGGCACACTTATGCCTGGAATGAAATGTTTAAGAAGGGTGCGCCCTTATAGTGCTCCAATGTATTGGTTAAAGCATAGTATCATGATATGTCATGTGAAATGTATTTTTACTCATGGTAATTCAAGTTAAATGAGGTTTTACTAATTCTCAAGGTGAAATGAGGGTTTACTCATGCTCCATGTGCAATGAGCCTTGGCTCATGCTAATTCCCTGTTAAGTGTTGTTGCCAAATTTCCATGTAATCATTACCATGAATTATCATGACATTATGTTTATGTTTCTGTTGTGATCTATTGATATACACATTCTCTAATATGTATTTTATTTCTCATGATATTCAATGGTTATTCCCATGTTGGGCTTTATAGATCACCCTTTTCATAGGCATGTCCTCAGGTTATCCCATGCAATGCTAATTATGTGGGAATGTAGTGGTCATGTAAAGGAAGTTCTCAATAAAGATGATGTATTTCATGTCTTAAGGTGTTATTTAATTATCATAATCTCAAATCACAGTAGATATCTCGATCGTTTATGTTTTATCAACAGACGTTTATGTAATAAATTATGTTTAATTGTGTAATAATGATCAATGTTTTCATATTAATTTTTTTAGAAAATTATTTCTCTTCCATTCAAATTATATTTATTTTTTTATAATATTTTAAAAATTAATTATCTCATTTTATACATGTTAAAACAAATAATTTCAATAATTTAGACATTATGATTAATTCCTTCAAATTTAATGACTCGATTATAATGTAATAATTTTATACACTCCTTTTTGACTTGGGGATGCAAGAATTATATGATATCAATAAAATTAAATTTAAAAATAAATATATTATAAATTATAAGGATGTTGTAGAGAACCATTATTTATAGGATGATTAAGAGGAATTTAAATTTAAAATGATTGATTTAGGGTAATATAATTATAATGAGAAACCAATTTTCTATTACAAATTAATAATATAAATGATAGTGTTTTGTAAAAAAAAAGAAAAAATAAGATGTTGTGAAGAAATATAGGGTGATATCTAGGTTCATAATTGACAATGTAGAAGGATAAAATATCTTTAATAATGATAGAGTGGGGGTTAAATTTTATAATTGAGGTAATGGGAACTCTTGGAATAATAGAATCTATTAAATTAATATGTATAAATAATCATTGAAAATTGAACAAAATTAATATAACATGGATATACGATAATAATGAGTTGAAATCCTATAAAAACAGTTTGAAATATTTTTACCTTTTCACTTATAACTCTTCGACTTATTCCCCTGATAACCTTTTTGAAAATTTCTAGTATATAAATGTTTGCACTATATAGGGGAAACTATATTTACTATAAAAGGGTATGTGACCCATAAATGGATCATGGGTGATACATTAAACTATATCTCATTAATGTGTCTAGAGATATGATTTTAATAAAAATGAAACTATTTTAAAATATATATTAAAAATTATAAATAATGTTAATTTCAGAATAAAAAGAATATTACAATAATAAATGTGTCTCAATATTATAATATAGATCCATAATGAAATGTCTCATAATATATGTAAATTAAGCACATAATATAATCATCCAATCAATTTATTATTGGTTTGGATACAATTATATACTATATATCTTATTTTACACATTGGTTATAATATTATAACAATAACTGTGTAATGACATTGTCATTATTAAACAGTTATTATCTTACCAATAAGTTTGAAATTGGCTCATAACTGTCCATCAGATGAAATTTCAAACCATATCTTATATTAATTCTCCACTATAATTTTAAAAAACATTATAAAAATTTATCATAAAATACCATTCATATTATTTTATGAATTCTTCACATAATTAGATATTGAAAAAATGGAAACATTATAATTTTAATATAATTCTTTCAAAAATATATAATATGCTATACATATCTTTAAAATTAATTGGATATATCCAATAACCATTATTATATTTCTTTTTGAGTTTTTTAAATCAGTTAATCAGTTTTTCCCATTTCCACAGTCATTGAATCGATGTTATGTATGAAATTAATGCAATTATATTTTTACTTATAGTTGTAAATATTTTCAAATGGAATAAATTATGAAGGAAAATATTTTTTTATCCGTTCGAAAAAAATTGTAAATAAATTTAATAAATTTCAATTTTTAACATTATCTTCTATGTATATATTGTATAGGAAAATCTATAAATTAGTGAACGATAGTTTTATTTTTTATTTTTATATATATATTTATGAAATATAATCATCCAATTAAATTATGGAATGTTTTTTAATTAATATTATTCATTTTTATATTAGTTTTAACCTTTGTTAACCCATTTTACCTTTGCTATTATAATAGATATTTTCAATAGTTTGTATACATAATGAACAAAAATAAAATTTATTCTTTAAAAAAATTTTACCTCATTTTTGATATTATAGAATAAATTATTTATGATGCAATTTCCACAAGAGAAAAATATAAATTTAAGATTAATGTAGAACAAGAAATGAAAAGTATTTATTCAAAATAATGACTATTTATATATGAAAAAAAAACATTTATAACAAATTCAATCATGAAATTGATACCAATGAACATTATATTATTATATATTATATAATAGTAATAATTTTACTTATAAACCATTACTTTTTTTATTTGAAAATAATGTAATTATGATTTCTATTTCCAATAATTAAATATTATTTTTCGGTATTCTTTAAAAAAACATATATTATTTAAACAACTCAAAAAGTAGATTCTAGCCAGTTATGATAAAATTATTTAAAATATGATATTGATTTTATGAATGAAAATTTATGAAATATCTATAAATAAATTATAATATTCTCAGAAAAAATAAATAAAACACATTTTTTATTAAAAAATTATTTTTTTTGGAATTTGGTGATTATTTATTAATTATTTAACAATATATATATATATATTGACTAGAAATATTTTATACATTCATAATTTGTCTATATTTAATCTTATGTTCCCATGGAAACTATATTGTACAATATTCAACAAATAATAATTTTTTATTTTCATTTAACTATTTTTGTTTTTTTCTATTCTATCTAATATTGTGTTTATTTAATGTATTAGGGGTCACATTCTCCCCCTTTAATAAATTTAATCATTGTGATTTTTACTTATTCTGAATAACCAGGGGTCGATATTTTTTAATCTATTTTTTTAATAACCATATATTTAAAGGGGAAATACAATATCCTTGTGAAAATTGGGATATTTAAATGTAGCGGTTGACAAGAATAAACTATAACTATGATTATGAATAAGATAACATTAGTGGTAAGTGAAAATATTGATATAGAGGGAAAAAATACCAAAATAAATATAGAGAGTGAAAGGAAACATTTCCCCCCATAAATTGGTTGATCAATATAACTTTAATGAACCTAAAACCATTATAAAATATTATGTTAAAATATAATCGAGTCATTAAAAATGAATGTAATATAGAAACATTTATTCATAGATATACTCTTCAAATCGTTAATGAAATAATTTAAAATATATACTAAGAAAATATGGAAATATGGTTACTATAATGGTATAATTCCATTATGTATTTGATTTCTAAGACATTATCATGTTTCTCACCAATAGATGAATATTTTGAAGAACTATACATTCTTTACGTAATAATATAATATTATAATATATCACATAATAACCCAAAGATAAAAACTTTATTCATCTATTCTTTATATATTAAACAAAAATGTACTAGTTTAGACAAGGTAAGATTGTATATAAATTGATACAATTTACAGAAATATTTTTTCAATAACTCTAAATGTTAAACATAGATTATTCTACACAAAAAGATACAAACATAAAAAAACTAAATAACGTAATTATTAAATAATTTATCATATGAAAATGTTATCGCATAACATTCATACTAGATCCAAAAAAATGAAATAAATTCTTCAAAAATATATAATATTAAATAACATATTAGAGAAAAGGATTAATATATATCCATATAATGAACCATATCCAAAAATATAATTACATTCTTATAAAAACCCTTATATAATCTTATATTGTATTAAAATTCACAATAATATCTTTAATAACATTTTGATACTAACATGAATGTTAATACATTGGATGAATCATAAATATATATTAATAAATTTCCTTTTCAAAAAATCATATTTCATCTTTCATGAATATATGTATCTTAATATTTAACAATATATAATTAAAAATCATCAAATTATATAATAACCCAAAAGTTTATTTTATCACATAAAAATTATTCCTTATCAAAACTAATAAAATTTTCAAATATCATCAAAATACCCTCATTAAAAACCTCCAAATATGTATTTATGACATTGAATTTATTATCATTCAAATTATTATAAACCTATGATGGTATTTATAAATCTTATGTTAACATCATATCAAAAAATAAAATCATAAAACAATATGTATATTCTTATTATTTAAATAAAATTACTTGCTATATAATATATTATATGAATCCAAAAAACCTATATAACTTCACCAAATATAAAAAAAATCACTTTATCATATAAGCACTAATTAATTTATAAGACATATATCATATCAAATTTTATTCATTTTCTATTTATACTGAATAAAATCATTATCTTACCATCAATAATAATAAAGGGTTATACTGCCCCTCAATCATGTCTCTTCGACGCATATCCCTTTTTACTAAATTGTTTTTTCAAATATGAAATTAAACAAAATTATTAAATAGTCCATATATGTTTCATGACATTTTAAAAAAATATCATCCATTTAACACATAAACCATAAAAATATTGAATTATAGAATATAATTAAATGATTCCTTTGATTTCATAAATTGAATAGCTTAATTCCCTTGTTAATCAATATGTTAACCCATGTATTAGGCAATTTTCTTAGATATTTAATAAATTATCCACATAAAATACCTTAATGATTAAATAATACATTATTAGGTATTTATATACCTCCTCTTAACTATTCATAATTTTTTATAGAAATTACTCTCTTTAATGCCTTCATTTCCACCAAAACAACCTTCTATTAGTTTACAACATTCTGATGAGAATTTATTCATATATTCATGACATGTATGAATTTAATTCTTATTTCCTCATTGGTTTTCATGAAAATAAATTTTATATTATTAGTTATCTCTGTAAAATCACCCAAGATGAGATAATTAACCATATAATGTTATACCTTTTTAGGAATAAAAAAAAATTGTCAATAAATCCCCATTTTAATTTTATTTCTTAAGTGGAAAAATTCTATTTTCAATCACATTCAACATTAACATGAATCTTCCTTGTTTATCCAATTAATGAAACAAAATAATATAGTATTATAAATAATAGTCATAGTGAGGAAAAAATAATCATGAAAATTCATTCATAGGATATTTTACTTATGAAAAATATCATTTCAATATATACAACAATAGGTTTAATTAAATCCATACATAGTTATAGACAATTAAATTAATTTTACAATAGAACATATAAAAAAATGAAATTTCTTTAATAAAAATCCCCATGGATATTCAGTCCACATGGGAGTAAGGAAAAACATAGTCTGCACATTAATAATGCCCTAAATATACTCAACTAACTCCTTTTAGGGATTTATCCATAGATGCATCAGTTCAAAACCACATCCTCAGGTAGTATTCATACATTAATGTATTGCTAGTGAATTAAAAAGATATTTAACTTATAAAAAAAATTATGATATTTTAATATAATTATACATATCCACATTGTCTATCACAAGATTATGTTCCCTAAATAATATTTTCAAAAAAGTACTTCTTACGTATTATACAGATATTTATTTAATTCCATCAATGAATAACCCAACCCAAATTTCCAAAATTAATTTTTTACATTATTACATTGGTACAAGTGACTGTATCCCAAAGGAGTAAATATTTTAGCAGTTTGGGAAAACGAAATACATACTTGATTCTAACATAAATTTAGAAACATAAAATTATAAAATTATTTTCTCTTAGAATATAAATATAATATCTAGAAAATAATTTTATATCCAACACATTGTACATTATGGCATATGTAGAATGGAAAACAAAAGGCTTATCTCAAATTATTTGTAAGGTTTATTTAGAATGGATTCAATATTGAGTAAATAAAAAATAATCAATATGGAAAGGTAAACAATTGAAAAACCTATTCCATTTAATGAATAATGTGATCATAAAGAATAATATCTAATGAATAAATGTTGATACTATATTTCCATATTAATAAAAATTGATATAGAAACATATTCATGGATATCATTACTATAAAATAAATTTCATGGACATCAATAATATATTTTATAATTACTTAATTCATAATTATGAACATCATAAAAATACAATTGAGGCTTCAAAACATGAAATCATTAACTAAACATTTTGTCCTCATTCTTTGACATCATATATAAATTTATAATTTCTTATAAAAAATAACCAATATTTTTTGTCTCCTTATACATACAAATTCATCAAATGTATATGTAATACCATGACCCACCCATAACATAATTCTTTTAATACATCCATTTTATTAATAATAAATATATTTAATAAAATTTTCTTAAAAAAAAAATTATTTTCTATAGTATTCACAATTATCCACAATTTCAATATATTCTATAGTAAAAAAAATCATAAACCACATGGATAAATAATAAATAATTTATAATTCCAATATATCCATATTTTTGAATAAGTAAAATGAATAGTTATTATAATTTATGAAAATAAATTACAAAATAAAAGACCAATAAATATATTCATGAAGAATATAATCTATTCACTTCAAAAATAATTTTCAAAACTATGACATCCCATGATATTAGGAAATTTATTTTCTTTACAATGAACCATGGATTATTTTAATAGAATTTTCAATTCATTGATTTGTAATGATGGTGGTAAATTATATTACTATTTTAATTGTTAAAATATCTATTATGTTAATATCTTTAAAAAAAGTCCCTTTTATACGAATAGATAAGATGATTCCATTTATTTTTTTATATTAAGTCAAAAAAGGAAAAAAATTACATTAATAAATAATTGGAGAAAATAATTACTTACATTAAATCATTTAAAATAATATGTGGATATCGATGAAAAATATTGACAACTATTGGAAAAAGTCATGTTTTTATTTAAAAGCTTATTATTGTTCCCTTGAGTAAAATGAGTTTAAATGAAATGAAAACATAAAATATATGAAATTGAACATATGAGAATAAAATATATTTGTATTCACATAGAAATATCAAATAATTCCTCCAATAATGACTTCAATATAAATTGTAACAAATAATATTGAGATTATGAAATAAATCATTACCAATTTGGTATATATAGAATAAATACATTGTAAATACATATAACTTTATATGGCTATTAAAAAATCCATAAATTTAATGAGAAGAATAATTATGTTCATTCTTAAGTAGTATATATAGTACATAAAATACACATGTGGTTAATATTATAAGTTTCTCAAAAAAAATGTGTGATAAAAAGTAATTACCTCTCATTTGTAATTCTTTTAAATTTTATTTAATATACTATATAATAAATTTCAATTTTCTATTATTATATTAAGTAATAATGTGCATATATATAATTCCCTATATGATTCAATTGAATATTTTTTATACATTTTTGTTTAAAATCATTATTTTGTGGTGTTAGTTGTTTTTTTACATGGAGGTTTTAGTTCGGTAATTAAAATCCTAGTACATTTATCATTCATAAATAATTTAGTTAATTATAATTGAGAAATTAATATCATAAATATCCATTATATATATAGAATCTTCTATGAATAAAATTGATAGAAAAATAAATTACATCATTCATGGAGAGAGTATGGTGTAGGTATTTATTAACATTTTTTCTATTTTGGGATGCATTGAAAAAATGATATGTAAATAATAACTAACCTTTTTAAATATTGATTATATTATATATTATATATATTACTTAAATTTTAACGTATTTTAATCAATTTATAACAGAACTGGAAAATTAATCACATCGCTTTGTGAACGTTGTTGTCAACATATACACACATGTGACAATGTCATTTTGAAAGGTATGCTAAGAAGGTGTATGAAATTTGTACCATAATCATAATAATAATAGAATATGTTTTAATAATAAATTAATTATTTTAGAAATGATACCATATAAATAAAGGTGGTAAAGATAAAACTGAAAAAATTACTTAAGAATTATATGTTTTAATTTAGAAACATTATTGTTCATAAACCTTAATAATAGAATTTATTCCTTTTAAGAAGGTCCATAATCTCATCAATGTGGGGAAGGATGTTCTATGATATTAGTGTAACAATCAATGGTTTTATGAATTAATTTTGTTAATAAATAATTAAATTTAATTGTTGGATTTAGTTTTATAAGTTTCATGGAAACATTGGGTTACATGCTACCCTGTGTTATATTGTAATATACAGAACACTTATTTAGGTTATACAACACAAGACACGGTATTTTAACAAAACCATGTAATATAATTAAAATAGTAATTTGAAATTAGTTTTTATAACATAGAAATTAGAAATATAAAAACAAATTGACTTAATGAAATTTTAAAAATTATTTATAATGGTTTTTCAATATAGATACATGTTGATTATAAAATAAGAAATTACCAGTAATGAATTTCATAGTTTGAAAACAAATTTCTCAAATAAATGATTTGTATTTAATTTTTTATCAATAATAAAATTTCATAGTAAATGTATTATAATGTGAAATTTATAAAATAAACATCATCTTTGAAGTCTTAATATCAAAATTATCTTAGGGTGAATTTTCTTGATTTTTCTTAATATAAACATTTTTTGTTTTATGGTGAAAAATTTTGATTTTTATATAAAAATTCCATACTTTTTAATTTATTTTCAATGTTAAATTTTAATTAAAATATTTTTCATGTATAATATTATATATTATAATTTTTTATTCATATTTTTTTGGAATCAATTTTATATTAACTTTTAATATAAAAAACTCATAAAAATATGACAATTAAATCATTAATTTTTTTTATCATCATCTCTATCGGAATATTTTAATTTAATTATATATATTTATATGATATTAAAATAATGTGTCACTTAAAAAACTATAATATATTATATATATAAGGGTAAAAATGATTACATATTTTTAAAATTAGAATAAATGGGTTAAAATTGACCCATACCTTGTCAAAAACCCATTTTTTGGAAAATGATAAAGTTGTACTTCTTATTATTGATAATGGAAGATTATTTGGTCCTAGTGACATGAAAAAATCATGGGTGCAATTCACACTTAAAAAAACAGGTGTTCCAGTCACCTCCCTTAAAAAGGTCACCCACTCTCCATGATCCTTATATAATAAAACAACAATTAATTAATAAAAAACAATATGAAACAACTAATTAAAATCCATAATCACATCGTAGAATTATTATAGCAGGGAAAAATACCTCTATAGATGGCCATTTCAGAAAATTATAATGGGATACCCAAAGGAGAGGACATGTTAATAAACCTCATTTGGTTTTATTTCTACCTTAAACTCCTCTAGTTATTTTTATATTATGTGTGTAGGATAACCTCGATATAATTTATATATTTATAATTGGTTTTCATGTGGGTATAACCCACAATGATTCAATATTTTATCACATGGGTAACAGTATAATTTTTTCCGTCATGGTGGACTACCGCATTGCCAATTGATGTCATTCATTTATCCATTATCATCTTTAATGGATGGAAATAAGAATGTAAATACTATTTATTTAGAATAATACTATATCTATTTATAATGATTTTGATGTTCACAAATACCCTTTTTAGGTATTCTAATGATTTTATTTTGAATATATTTCAGGAAATTAATATTGTTTATTTCTCTTTTTTGAAATAATATTAAATCATTTAATCCATGTGGAATATTTGAAAAAGTGTTCAGAAATTGTTTTAGCATTTCAGCATGTTCTGAAACACTATTTATGCTCTACGTGTTCGGAAATTACTTTATCATGTTCTAGAAACTCTTTTCAAATCCTTTGTTGAGGAACATAGTGTAATGATGAAATATGTCATTTAAATTTCATTATATCATAAAATTATGGTTATGAAACCATACATTATCAGAAATGTATGGTTAAGAAACCATACGTTATCATAAAAGTATGGCTAAGAAACAAATTTTTATCAGAAAATTATTGAAGAAGAACCCTATGTTAGAATGAAATTTTATGTTTGTTTCTCATATGTATGGTTCAAAAAACTTACTTTTTTAAACAACCTTATGTTTTATCAAATGAATGAATCATATTCCTTATGTTTAGAAGCTGATAAATGTATAGATTATATACCGTATGATTGAGAGTTAAAGAGAATAGTATATATGATCAACATTACTTTTAAAAAATATATAATCAACCTTAAGTTGTGAAAATTACATCCTGAGAAATAATGTTATGCATTTCAACCCTATGTTTAGTGTTAGAGATTTAAATTACGACTTTATTGTGCAACAGTCTTTATGCAGATTATTAAGATGATTTCATGTTAGATTAGAAGCGTGATTTTAAATCATGTCATTGACTAATTCAAAGTCATTTATATGTGATTTAAATAATCGATTTATGAGGAGATTTTCATAAATAATATTCAGGGGAGTAATGACTACTCTGTTATTAAATCATTTGAATATCGTGATTCAAATGGTGACATTTGTGGATCTAATTTTTTCAGGAAAACTGTCATCGTTATTATATATATCAGTGATATTTTTTATTCAAATGTGAGGGATAATCATAAAAACAATATAACAAAATATTGAGTTCTTCATGACAATAGTTTTACAAATTCATTCTAGATTTATAGATATACTATTACAAGGAACCACAAACTCTGCCTTTTCTAAAGTAGAAGAAATATGTTGAAGATTCATCGATTCTACATCAATTATCAGTTTTGAATCTACTATTGTTGAAGTTTTCAAATTCATTTCAATATTTATAGCAACCAGATCATCTAAGAACTACTTCTATAGAAGATCATTCTTTTTGAAGATAATGATTCATAAACTGTCAGTTGTGTGTTATTGAAAATATTAAGATCTACTAGAAAGTATTTCAAGGAAAATACTCTCTTTTATTGTGAGTAACCAGCTTCTGGTATGTCAGCGGTCCGGGCTCCCTACTTCAATAATGAAAATTGTGTATGATGGAAATCAAGGTTGATCATTTACTTAATGAAACTTGGATACAAATTCCACTCAAAAATTCTATCTTCTAACATGATTCCAGAGAATCCTAAAACATGGAGTACTGATACAGAAGTAGAGTATGACCAAAAATCGAAATATATGAATTCCATCATCTATAGTCTTAGACCAGATGAATTTAATAGCGTATCTCAGTGCCCGAATGCTTATGAAATTTTGTAGACAATTTTAGTGGCTTTATAAAGAAACTAAAAATGTTAGGCATATTAGGTATGCCACAACTTAATTCAATTTAAACACATTCAAAATGTTTGACCGAAAAATCACCACCCAGATAAATGGATGACATACAAAAATTGTAAATAACATGACTGCCTTGGGATATTCTATCAAAGAAGCCAATCAAGCTCTAAAAGTACTAAGAGTACTACCACATAGATGGAATGGGATATCAACAGCTATAAGACAATCATCACCAGTCAAATATCTAACTATGATAGAATTAATTAAAAATATAAAGATGAATGATTTTTAGATTCAAGATGAAAAAAATGAGCATAAATTCATGATCAAGTGAGAAAATATTTATTTTAATGTAACATCCCAAAAAAAGAGCCGAAAGATGAAGAGTGAAATCAAAATGAAATCAGAGAGTTCTGACTCATTTAATTCAGATGTGGAACTAGCTCAGCTATCCATACAATTCATCAAATTCTACAAAAAGAATAAGGGATTCAGAAAATCATTCAAAATGATGAAAAATAACCCAGGGATGTCATAATCTTTGAATAAAATAATATGGGTCACATTAGACCTGAATGTCCTCAATTAAACGACGAAAAAAGTCATTTTTTAGAAACAATGATTATGAGAAAAAAGAAAAAATACCAATGAAGGAATCTTGGAGTGTTTTTGAAGACTATATCAGCTCATTAATGACTGACTCAGAAAAAAGAAGATTCAAATCTGAAAGCAAACATGTGCTTTATGGGTGAATCTAATGATGTAAAATCATATTACTCATATGATTCTGATTCTTGTTTTAGTTGTTCAAGAAAAACTGTTAGCCTACTGTAACATGATGGAAGAGAAATATGTTTCTTTATTTAAAAAACATAAATCACTGAAAAATATTTACACTGATGTTTTAGGAGAAAGAGTCACTCTAGAAAAACAAAGTCCAGAGTTAATTAAAAAATATAACTCATCAAATACAAACTATATAAATAATAAAACTAAAAAAAGACTTCAAATAGAAGTAGAAACATAAAAATGGGAAGCTTCTGTTTTTACAAAAGGAGAAAATACTCTAAATGAAATTCTTTGAACGAATGTGATTAAAAAGAAAAGATATAAAATAGGCAATAAAAGAGAAAAACCCAAACTGCATATGAACTATTTTGTTCCAAGTACAATGATAAAATTTACAGCAACCATGGAACAAAAGGTCATATATCTAAAAACTGTTTTTTTATGGAAACTGAAATAATTGGTATTAAGAAAGCCTTTGTTTCTAGTAGTTTATATGATTATATTGATTACAAAGAAATAATGAAAGTTTAGATTCCAAGGTCTTTACTAGCTTACATAGATGGACCATATAAATATGTGTACCCAAACGAACCCTGGTTTAAATTCCATTGCAGGAAGCAGGTCACAAGAGCCGAACTAAAATATGGTATATGGACAATGGCTGCTTCAGGCATATTAGTGGGAATTCATCGAACTTTAAAACATTAACTCAAAAGGATGCACTACTACAAAATGAAGCTATAGCCACGTTTTGGAATAGTGGCTATAGGCTATAGCCACTGTTTCATAAACTGTGTCTGGTATTGGCGTTGTTATAGGGTAAAACCTATAGCCATAGTTTGAACTGTGGAAACAACCTATAGCCACGGTTTTCAAACCGTGGTAGAATCCTAAGTTTTGAAATTGATATAGCCATGGTTTTAAACCGTGGCTATATGTCCCTCCATTAAATAAAAAATAGCCCCCTTTCCCCTTCCCCAGCACTACCCCTACACTCCCCCATGCCCACTGAACTTCCCCCCACAACCCATAGCACACACCCCTTCCCCCTGCCCACTGCACCTCCCCCCCATCCCACTGCACCCCCCTGCACACAGACCCTTCCCCCAGCACATCCCCTTCCCCCTACACTTCCCCACTGCCCACTGTACTTCCCCCCATCCCACTGCAAAACCCCCTGCAACGTTCACCCCGATGTCCGCACCGTTACAGTGAACATCGACTGGCTTTTTCAAAAGCGCTACAGTAAAGTTGACCCTGAAGTCCGCACCACTACAGTGCCTGTCGGTCTCAGTCGGTCAGCTCCGCAACAGTTGGGGCCACAAGCATTCGGCCCAACCGGATCGGGAAACATCAAACCAACATCTTAGTGACCCCTCCTCATTGGTGGATAATTCAATGAAATTATGTACCACTCATCGAAAAAATGGGGTGCTCACCAACAATCGCTGGTGGTGTTGGATTTCATTAAAGAAACCCATAATATAGATCTAAGGGGCTTGGGATACTCATGCTACCCCTTTATCTAATTTATGAGATTATAAGTGGTGACTCACATTAAAGAATGCCTTGACAAATTTCTGGGATCATATGAGTGGATCAACATCCTTAAATCTGTTCAGGTTTATCATCTCCCTTTTACTACTTTTGACCATACCCCAATCCTCATTGATTTCTCACATAGGGATGGAGGACCCATATTTGAATGAACCATCAGATTTGAAGTCTTCTTGGTGAGGTAGGATGACTGTGTCGATGTGGTCTACTTAGGGTGGTCGAGAGAAGACAATGATGTTAAAAATAATATTTATCAGGGGGCCGCTAAACATAAATAATACAGTTACACAAAATATATCCATCCATATATTCAATGTGATTAGATTGATAAAAGAATAAATTATCTTATTTCACAAGCCACCATGGATACTAGAGTTTCATGTATTTATAAAATGGAAGCAGAACTCGATGTTACCCTCAAAAGAATGGAGATTTTCTAGTCTTCGAGAGCGAGGGATGCTCATATGAAGAATGTGGATGAAACCACCCTCTATTTCCACCAAAAGGCCTCTGAACATTACAGAAATAACCACATTTTTTTCCTTACTGATTCTAATGGATGTTCTGTATCAAATCATAATTATATGTGTAATAATATTTTTCTCTTTTTCCATGGCCTTTGTAGACTGGGGTAGTCTCCCATTTGTCCTAATATAAAGAATGAATCAGACTGGTTGTTTTAGAGGAGTTTAATAAGCTGATTATGTGTGATATTATAGATGATGAGATCCTAATGAACTTAACTAGAAACATTCAATTGAAGCACTATTCTATGATGGTTTCCATTCCTTTTTTTCAAGAAGTTCGTGCAAATTTTTGGAAGGAATGTTTCGGGTCTCATATATGTTCTTTGGGTGGGAAATGACTACTTTAACTCGATCAATGAAACTCTTATAACCCTTATTCAGAAAATAAAAAAACATCATTGGTCACTAATTTAAGACACATCGGCCTCTATAATTTTACTTATATTCTCCTAAATTTCAGTGAATCAGATATGACCACTACTTCCCTATATTGTTTCTGAAAATCAAATTTCCATTGTTCCTATGAGACTCATATATGATAATTCAATATTGGGCCATGAAACTTTTCAATATATGAAAACATAGAATAAATATTAACAATGAATTATTCCATGGAAACATGACTTGAAAAAGGCTAATAATAGAGTTGAATGGTCTTTCCTAATGATTATGTTAATTAATATTAGATTCTTCTGTCATGGAAAAAGGAGAAAAACATAGATTAATGCAAACAAGAATTGACTGTATGTGAAAATAGAGGAAATAAATAGCATAATGGAATATTTTTCCAAGGTGAATACAAATTTAGTTGGAAGGGGGATGGTGTGGGCTGGATGTGGCTGCAGTAGGGCCAAATCACGGCATTACCGCGGCATGACTATGGTGTGACCGCAACGTGACCGTGGTGTGACCGCGGCGTGACCGCGACATGACCGCGTCGTGTTGTCCCGGTCAAGAGACATCCACGAGGTATCATCTTCTGGCCAGGGGAGAAGGGAGAGGGAGAATGCTATAATGCTGGTGGAAGGGGGCTGGTTGCAGGTGTTGGGGGGATGGTGCTGGATGATTCAAAGGTGGAAGGGGGGCCTATTGCGGGCAGAAATGTTGGTGGCAGTGGGATGAAATGAAGGTGTAAGGGGGGTGGTGTGGGATGGATGTGGCTGGAGCAGGGCCAAATCATGGCATTACCGCGACGTGACCATGGTGTGTCCGCGGCGTGACTACTGCGTGACCGTGACGTGCTGGCCCGGTCCAACGACATCCGCGGGGCAGAATCTTCCGGCCAGGAATAAAGGGAGCAGGAGAAGGCTGGAATGCTGCTGGAAGGAGGCTAGTTGTAGGTGCTGGGGGGATGGTGCGGGCTGATTCGAAGGTGGCAGGGGGGAGGGGGCTGTTGCGGGCTGGAATGTTGGTGGAAACGGGATGAAATGAAGGTTGAAGGGGGTGGTGTGGGCTGGATGTGGCTGGAGCAGGGCCAAATCACGGCATTACCGTGGCGTGAATGTGGCGTGACCATGGCATGACCGCGACGTGTTGGCCCTGCCCATTTTCATTTTGTTATTTTATGGTTCTTTTGATGACTTATAGGGTTTGATAACATTGTTTAGAAATGTTCATTTTTATGGTTTTCTTGAGTGGTTCACCTGTATTCTTATACGAATTTTCGTGTAGATTATGGATAAACATCCAGAAATGATATTTCAAGTTATTAATGATTTTCTAGAAGTTTAAATGATCTTAGAATAAATTATTTGGTATTCCATGTGAATGAATCATTGGATAACAATTAAATGATGACTGTTTGGGTTAATTTGGGTGGTTTCTCAACCACAACAAAATTATTCATTTAGTAATATGCACATATGATAGTTAAAGAACATTAAATTGGTCACCCCATTCCATTCCCCCCTGCCCTCCTCCCCACTACCCTGCAGACCCCTGCAGACATCCCTCCCAAACCCCCATCACTCCCAATTCAGCCCCCTTTCCACCTTGCACAAACCCATGGACAGACCCCAATAGACCCCCCCCAGACAGACTCCATGCAGCACCCCTTCCCCCTGCACAGAACCCCGGACAACCCCCCATTCACCCCCGGACACCCACCCTTCACCCCCAGAGAGCCCCCCCCCTCGTGTACCCCCAGGGAGCCCCCCCGGACAGCAACCCGAGAGCCCCCTGTGCCCCCTCGGAAAGCCCCCGACAGCCCCCCACACCCCCCCCTGTGCCCCCCTAGACAGCCCCCCGTGCACCCCCAGATATCCACCCGTGCACCCCTGTACAGCCTCCCGTGCACCCTCGGACAGCCCCCCGTGCACCCCCAGACAGTCCCCACGTGCACCCCCAGACAGACCCCATGCAACCCCCCTTCCCCCTGCACAGAACCCCGGACAACCCCCCATGCCCCCTGGATAACCCCCCGTGCCCCCCCGGACAACCCCACGTGCACCCCCGGACAGCCCCCATGTGCACCCCCGAACATCCCCATGTAACCCCCCTTCCCCATGCATAGAACCCCGGACAACCCCCCGTGCACCCCCAGACAACCGCCTGCACCCCCGGATAACCCCCCGTGCACCCCTGTACATCCCCCCATGCCCCCCCAGACAGCCCCCCGTGCCCCCCGAAGAGCCCCCCATGCACCCCCGAACAGCCCCCCCCCCCCCTGCACCCCCAGACAGCCCCCATATTCACCCCCGGGTAGACCCCATGCAGCCCCCCTTCCCCCCTGCACCAAACCCCGGACATCACCCCCCCCCCCCCCCCTCGCGCCCCTGGCCAGCCCCCCTTGCACCCCCAGATAGCCACTCATGCACCCCCAAACAGCCCCCAGATAAGCATTGTTAAGGATTAGAGGACACCTCACCTGAACACCTTGGAATTGACAGAAATAACCTACAATGTGTATATCTCATAGAAAATATCCATGTCAATCTGGGGAACAATGAAAAACTCTCTCAATGATAAAAGTTATAATATTTTGACAAAATTCTCGGATTAATCATTTAGAAAAATAATGGAAAGGGAATAGTAAGGATCATAGGTGAGGTAGTCACGATAGTTGAGCAATCCCATCAATTCATGCTCATTTTTCTTCTCCCATTCTAATGGAATGGCCCTAATTATGTTTCAAAGGTGTGGATGGATGGTAGCTCCAAGAATCAACTATGGGTTTAGGAATATATATCCATGCATATGAGTTTCATCCTGACCGCAGATAATATGTAAAAGAACAATCAACTACTGTTGTGGATTCCCCTTGCTGATTTGTCCCAAAAAATGATATATTTTCAGTAATAATGGGATCGACAAGTTGATACATATAAAAATGTCCAGTTGACCATCCATGATAATAGATAGTGTCCTATGGTGACTTAGGGGTGAAATTAAAAATATACCCAGTGGTATTTATTTTTTGGACAAATATTACCCTTTGTAAGATGATGGACCAAGGGATGTTACTATTGTCAATTATCCCAAATGCCGGTCGGTTGGACCGATGAGGTGACGAAAGTTTTCCATATTATGGTAGACTGACTCCGTAAAAAATCAACATAAGCTATATTTTTTGGCTATAACTAAGTGGTTTAACTAATTATTGATGAACTGAGATGAGGGGGATATTGTTTTCAATATATAATATCATACCCATCCTTCCATTAGTTGCGATGAGGGTCATAGTGACAGAAGAAGCAGAATAAGAAGACAATGGAGGGTTTATACTATTTCTTATATAAAAATTTGAAAACAAAGGAGTTAGGGCCCACAAAATTTGAAAAGGAACGAAGTCCCATGAACTAAAATTCAATGAAGACACATGTACATGAACCAATAGTTCACAAAAGTCCATTAATCACTGGTGTGCAAAGACTTGTCCAGTGATGTGATAGTTCACGGAACAATTCAATAAGTGAAGCATTCAACCATGATTTTTCTACCTCTATGTGGCATGTGAACAGAAACCTGAGGTAGCCAGGGTTTCTCTAGATCTCGATTTCCTCTTCCCCCTCCTGTCAGCATTGGTTCATGGAGGCTTATACTAGGATCGACGCAGGGTGGGCGTGTTATGGCTTGGCGTGGAGAGTATAGGGTCTGGCGATATTCGTCACACCTTCCAATATAACGGGTTATTTGGGGTAATTTCCAGTGTATAATTTTTGTGGACCTGAGGAGTATCACCCTGAACCCTGGTACTATGGGCATCTCCTTTTTCAAAGGTTCTTTCTTTAGGATTGTTAAGAGTGATATACTTTCCATTATCTCATTCATTTTCTATTTCACAAGATGTTGATTTGAATAATGAAAAGAGATTTATATAGTTACGCAACTTGTTCTACCATCATTAGTTTTTTTGAAGGCTAAAAGTGGTCCATAATGGATTTTAAATTGTGTCTAAATACTGGGGAGGATATTCTAAATCTATGTATAAGATTTATAACCCACTGGACAGCCCTGCGAGAGCCACCAGACAGCCCCCTATGAGATCTACCAGACAGCCCCCAGACAGCCCCCTTCCCCCCTGCACAGAACCCCGGACAGCCATACAGCCCTGTGAGAGCCACCGGACAGCCCTGTGAGAGCCACCAGACATAACCCCAGTGGGCATTAAAATCTAACTGATCTGTGAAGATTCAAAAATAGAGGGCATGGGCATCTACTTGATCTGTGAAGATTCAAATTTAGATGAACATGATTTACGGGAGATTAAAAAAATCCTGTACAGAACTCTAGACAGCCCTGTGAGTGCCACCAAACAGCCCTGCGAGAGCCACCAGACAGCCCTGCGAGAGCCACCAGACTGCCCCATGTGGAAGCTATTCTAAAAATATGGATAATATTTATTACCCACTCTTAGTGGGGGGTTTTTAAAACCACATCAATATATTAAGAATTTTTTTAAAGGGTATTCGACCCTGTGTGTATGATTAGTAAGGTCAAACATTGATATCCCAATGGTTTCTTATTCGCTGAGTGTAATACACCTTCACCTTTAACTAAAATCATTTAATCTGAGTAGGGATTATATTATGTTAATTAAGTAAAAGTACATGGCGTATAATTTATAGACGCTAAAAAATACACCCTCACAATCAAATTAATTTAGAATGAAAAGAATCTAACCATGAGGTAATATATATCACTTTTCTATATCAGGTAGTTTCCTAGAGTAGTTTAATAAAAATACTGTTCACCATGGAGAGAATAAAAACTCAATCCTTTTTAGAACCAAGAGAAGAATATCAACATAAGGAATTTAGTTCTCTAAGAAGATAATAGTGATTCATGGTTTTTTTCCCATGAGGAGTATCAAAACTAGAAAATGGGCTTATAGTCATGGTTTTATATCTGTAGTTGGTATAACCATTGTTTTAGGGGAGCCTACTACTATTATTAGAGTTAAACTATGGCCTCAGCGCTCCCCTAGTAATCCTATAACCATGGTTTACACAGACCATGGCAATAGGCCGTCCTAAATCCATGGCTATTTCAAACCGTGGTGGTAGGTGGATGTAGAAACCACTATAATTATATGGGAAACACCAAAATTATGAAGGAAATAGGTGGGAAAGGGGTCTGACTATGGTTTTCCAATAATTGTGGCGGTATAATGGGAAAATATGGCTATGACTATGGTTCTCTTGAAACAATGATGGCAGGAAGGGACTATGGCCATGGTTTTGGATAAACATGGACCCCGAGATAAAATGAAACATATATGAACCATTTTTTTGAATCCAATGGCAATATTACTCCATCAAACCCTCTACGACCATGATCCACCCATATCTTGAATGTTTTTTACTATACCCAATATTATTTTTTCTGTTTTAAAAGATTAAAAATTATAAATATATATAAATATATATACATATGTATATATGTTTTTATAAATACATATAGTATATTTTATCACAATGGTAAAGTCTTGGAAGGATTCTGTAAGTGGAATCAAGAACAAAACCTGGTGGGATTTTTAAAATTTTAAAAGGATACTGCCATGGATTTGTAAACTATGAGAACACGTGATATTAACATATGGTGTGTTTCCTATGGACATGGTCTGTTTAGACCATGTCCTTTGAGAACCTAAGGCCATATTCTAGAATTGTGTTTATATCATAGATCCCATTGAAATGGTGATAAGGCCCAGAGTTGATGTAAACCATGTCTATAAGTTAAAAACATAGCTTTTTGAACTATTTACAGAGTTCTGGACTGTGGAAATATGACCATTTTCTAGTTGTGTATATCGACTTAAGGATTTTTATTTCCATGAAAACGATATAGACTCAATGATTCTAACATCCCTATGAGTAATAATATACTTTATTTATTTTATGTCATATCTTGTGGTTAATGGTGGGGAATCCAATATGAATTTGTGGTCACAATTATGTGATGGTAGGGAGATGGAATTAAATTTTAATTTGTAGCTAGTTTGATATATGAGATGTATATTTAACTACACATCCTATGAGAAGATGAATCAATCCAGACTGAGTTCATAATAGGGGAATATTATTCTGATATTGGATAATAACCAAAAAATATCCATGGTTTTGTTTACAATATGAGATTTGGGTTTATCCAAAGTGTCCTAGTGTATGAACAATATTTAAAACCTGGAATTAATTGGTAAAAGTATCAATGCCAAATATAGGGTTAAAATGAGGTACTATGGATGGTTCCAAGATAGGTGGTCCATAATTCACTATGTATCCAATATGAATTGAAATAATGACACATATAATTCTAAATAATGAAGTCTTTATGCATATTAGTACTGTTCATCAGAGGAAATAAAATGGTTCTTTCCTAGTGAATAGTTAATGTGTAAAACCCAACATGAATGGGTAAACCCAAATACTAGGAACTCTTATAAAGAAATGAATCATACGTAAGGGAACTAGGTCATATAGAACAAACCACTCTAAGTAGTTTAAGTCCCTATAGAATGAACCATTGGATTATATAGTTTAATTTAATACATGAGGACCAAGTATCCATGGGTAATTTTCCAAGAGAAGAATCTCAACTCAAGGATTTTAATATTATAGGAGAAATATATCAAATCAACGGATTTAGGCATCAAAACCGAGAATATCAACTCAAGGCATTTAGGATATCCAGAAGAGTATCTCAACTCATTATTTTTTTTCTTCACTGATAATTAATTCCTAGATGAGAAATGTTTCAATATTAAGATGAAATAATATTTCTTCGAAAATGGGTATGATGAGCAAATTTGTGACATATAGGGTATTTTAATCCACCTAAATAGTTGGGTTAAAAATGTGTAAATCACAACCTAATAACATCGTAGTCAATTGATACTAGTTTGAATATGTAAACCATTGGTAATAAGGATACCACTACCACAATGTTAGGAAATAGTGCATGGGATTATAATATCTTCTCCTCAATATAAAAACATGCCACCGGTTTGTATGATGGATATGTGGCATGGTTGTCATTACCAATTAGAGGTGTCATTTTTGGAATTTTATACACTTTATACTAATTTATTTGAAAGGGGAAAATAAAAGGGTATAATTATGGTTTTTGGAATTCCAAGGGGATAATCTTGATTTAATGATTTTGGTTTCTAATGATATAAATATCAAAGTTTTTAATTATGTTAAAATTGAAAAGGATATTAAATAAGTTTTTGAGCACCCTAAAGTTGACACCACCATTTCTTGGACACGTTCTTCTGTTGAAGGGATATAACAAGAAATTTATTGAGTGTATGATCATAATAATGGATTGGAAATCCATAATTCTTCCATCTTCATGTTTGAATTTTTTCTAATTGTTGTTCTAGAGAAACATTATTTTTATCATTAGTAACTTTGAAATTATTTTTATAAATCTAAATTCAATTATATAAAACTTGTTTAAATTTCTCATCATTCAATTCACCTACCTGCAATTATGTTTAAAAATGTTTGAATCCTATAAACTAATGTTTAATCCAGTTCAGGATTTTTATTTTCACAATAAACATTCATGTTAACCAAAATCAAAATCAAGACACACTATGGCCCCATTGTATGAAACTTCGTTGGGGTATCTATCGATTCCATAATTATTAATTTGTTCAATTGCTATTTCATTTTTATGATATTTATTTTCCCACATCCCTCCCCATCACCCCCTTCACACCCCCCTCATACTCTTTGAATCACTGTCAAATTGTGGCCAATGAGTGGGCTCAGAAAGGAAAAGTGAAATTGAACTAAACATGTAAATACAAAATGCATGGGTGGTGCAATGGTAGTATTTTGGCATGACACATCCATACGTCGTATGTCTACGCCGAAGGAAAATAAAACAAATAAAAACAAAAAAAATATTGTATAATGACAAAAAAAATTAAACACAAAAATTAATATCTCCACTACCCCGATCTCCCTCCCCTGCAATAAAAACCATGTAGCCACCTCCAGTGCTATTATGACCCCTTCATATAATATAACTACCCTCCATCAATAGAAATTAGTAAAATCCTAAGTGGCCAATGTGATAAAGAAAATAAAATAAAAATTAAACATCAAAATACCTGTTTCCTGTGAATAATTATCTGTAGTTTATTGCATTTTTCTATAGAAACTTAATGCTCTTGTGGTAACCCACTTTGATTGCTACATGTCAGGATAAAGATTGAAAATAATTAATAAATTTAAATGTAAAAAAAGAAATAGAGGATAATCATACCTTTTTCAATGATTTCTATATTAAGTATGATGTTCTGAAAAGTCTATCCTCTTGCATTTTGAAAACGAGAAGACCACCTATTGCAAGTGTATGAAATGTGGTCAAAGGAGAGATAAATGGTTTTCTAATTCAATTACGTATTCTTAAAATCCAAAAAAAGAATAAAACCATGACTTGTTTATCAAATGAAAAAATTATCTTAACACTAACTCAATAATTTCCATTAAATATAAACAAGTAGAATTAAAAAGTCAGCTAAATGCAATTTAAAACATTCTTGAATTAAGGAGGCTAGGAGAGGGAAAACATAATTGTTTTAAATAATAAAAACTCACGAATATTTAGACATAAGTTCCAAGAATAATGATTGATTATAGTAAAAATAGTTTATATAAAATCTAAGAGATAATAATGATCGATTCCCAAAATTGTTTGGGTTAATTCATAATGAGTTGTGATGTTTTGTATTAATTCTACAAAGATTTATCGAAATTTAGATACATTTTGAAAATATAAACCATCTCATATACCAAGCATTAATATTAATGAATTGGCTGAGATGTAAAATCATAAGAAGATGAGAATAATAACTAGAAGATATAATATATTTTTACATTATTGATAGAATATTAAGATTATATAATTGGAAGGAATAATAATTATATGAAGATGAGATACAACAATGGACTATATTAACTTGTGTGTGTTACCCTTGGTCATCCCCTTGAGGGTAAATTTTGGTAATATATCCTAATAATAGGATTGTGGTCTCTTCAATGGGATTAGATTCAGATATTATTGGGGAATCCCTCTGTGTGACTCAGGGTGTGATCCTCTATAATTTTTTCTATTTCCATAGGTGGGGTTTGTGGAATCATTATTACCAACTAATTTGGGTGTACAATCCCATAAATAGTGGGATAATCTAGGTATGGTATGGTATACCCCATATTCCTGTGGATAGATCCCCTATATATGTATCGAGATCTTCGGAGTTACAATGAGTACATCTTTGGTGAGGTCTGATGAGCATGACCTCTTAGGAATGCTCCATCAGTGAAAGCATAGATCCAGTTGTGAGTGCAACCAGAAGAGTGTTAAATTGTATCCTTGAGTAGAACCGTATGGATAAAATAATGGTTAATATTCCATTGAGGATTGTTTTATGTTAGGGGTATATCTAGTTTATTGTTCCTATTGCTATGTCTCATATTTTTAATGATGTGTCTATGTGATGATGAGATAACTACTCTACAAATTCCTATTTTTTAGTTATTTTGGGGTGTCTTATTGAGAATTGTTATACTAAACACTGCATGGGATCTGCCCATACATTTAATGTCTTATGTAGACAATATTACTTTTGAAGTAATCCTAGGAGGACCAAGAGCAGATAGAAGATAGTGATCTATATAGACCATTGTTCATGCTAGGTTGTTGCATCTTTCAGTAGTCCCCTCCCTCATAACAAGTTAGTCTCATTTATCTATTTTTGTAGGATTTTATTTTCCCCTTTATGCTTTTCATGTGTACATGTACCTTAGGCAAAGGACAACCTCGTGTGTGTTATGCCTACTTAGGGATGGTCACTAACCCTAACCAATTAGAGGTGGTCCTGTGGTGTCATTAGTGTCATTGAACTTACAGCCAAACCCAATACAATTTAACACAACTTCCCTAACTATAAAACAAATTCTCACAACTATAATATCTCTAAACTATATCCTAGGAAAAATTAGGCTCTGATACCACTATGAAAGGACATGAAACTCTAGGCCCCACATGGCTGATGGTAAGTTGAGTGTGCCACCTAAAAACCACATGTAATTGTTCAGGGACTGGTGACTATCACTGAGTAGGCATATTAAATATATGAGAGAACATAAACTAATGAACCTATATATTATCACACATATTTCCAAGCACAGTAGAGTAATTTGGAAGAGTAAAAAATGGAAATTTTTAAATGCATACAAAACCTATAACATCCCACAACAAAGTATAAAGAACTCAATCAATGTAAAGAGGAAAATATATAGGCCAAATAACTAGTAGGAATGTCTAATCTAACCAAAATAGATAATACAGTCTAATCATGAGGACTCCATTCTAAAAACAGTCTAAACTCCACATTCACCAAGCACCAATACACACCACCTACACTATGTCTGCCTAAATCTCCATAAAAAACAACCATTTCCATAATAAATTATATGTTCAAGATGAACGCACATAAGGGTGAGTATAAATATAACCAGTATCACACCAAAAAATCAAGAATTAAAGCACCACTAAGTATTTATATTGAAACAAAATAATAGAGGGTAACGAATGGAGGATAGGGATGAAGACTGGGGATTACCTCTGGTTGTGGGGGAGAACCGTCAGGAATGGAGGAGGAGTGGAGGCAGCTCGGATCATCTTTGTTGTAGGAGGGTAAGGGTGAGGAAGGATGGGGCGATGAGGGGTCGAGGGTTTTAAGGGATGTTAGGGGTGTCGACCTCGGCTTCAGAAGAGAGGCATCTGGGAGGAGGGTCGCCGCGAGGAGGAGGGTCGTGGCGAGGAGGCTTCAAGGAGGAGGGTCGCAGCGAGGAGGCGTCAGAAGAGCGGCATCGACAAGGAGGATCACGACAAGGAGGCATCAGGGAGGAGGGTCACGGTGATGAGGAGGGTGCGGAGAGGAGACGGTGGGGAGGAGTGTTGTGGAAATGAGGACGGTGCGGCGAGGATGCGTCGGGGATGAGGGTCGCGGGGAGGAGGAGGGCGCAACGAGGAGGAGATCGTCGGGAGGAAGAATCGCGAGGAGGAGGAATCACAAGGTAGGAGGGGGTCGTGGGATAAGAGGGTTTGAGAAGGAAACCTATAGCCACAACCATACCAATATATCGTGGCTATAAACAAGCTGTATCCATGGACTGATAAAACTGTGGCTATAGATCTGTGGCTATAGCCTAAACTTCTAGAAGTGATGTAGGATTAGTCACATTTGTTGAAAATTCCAAATGTAATATTATTAGCATTGGAACTATTGGAGATCTAAAAGTTGTCTCAATTTATAAATTACTCTATGTACATGTATTGAAACACAACCTGATAAATATCTCTCAACTCTATAATTACAATTATTTTTTGGATTTTTTAACCACTGTTTTTCTGTTTTTAAATACAAATTTCACAAATTTAGAGAACTCAGAACTAATAATGTTTATACCCTGGACATAAATTCCTTGTATAAAGAAAAAGTAAACTACTTAACTACTAAGATAAATGAATCGTGGATCTGGTATATAAGTCTTAGACATTGCAATATATATTCATTACATAAGTTATCTAAGAAATAATTACTTTCTAATTTGTCTAGTCTCAAATTTGAAAGTAATAGATTTTGTGATGCATGTCAACATGGAAATCATCATAAATCATTCTTTAAATATGTTAACAAAATTTCAACATCTAATCTTCTAGAACATATCCATATGGATCTGTTTGGACCATCACGAATAGCATGCTTGACAGGGAAACTATATGTATATGTTTTAGTTGATGGCTATTCTAGATTTACTTAGATTTATTTTGTAAAATATAAAAATGAAGCTTTTAATATATTTTAATTTTTTTCAATACTACCAAAAATAAAAAATGTTTTAAAATAATTTCATTACGAAGTGATCATGGTGGAGAATTTGGGAATCTTGAATTTAATTCATTTGACTCAAATATGGGTAGAAAACACACCTTATCTACACCAATAAAATCTCAATAAAATGGAATTGTTGAAAGAATAAATAAAAATATTCAAGAAATGTCTAGGAATATTCTTAATGAATGCAGTATTCTAACCTATTTATGGGATGAATCTGTAAGAACAACCTGTTATATAATGAATAGTGTTTTAATCAGAACAATTTTTAAAAGGACACCATATGAACACTAGAACAACAGAAATCCTAATGTAAATTACATTACTATTTTTGGATGTAGGGTTTATAAATTTAGTTCCAAGGATAATCTTGGTAAGATTGATCCAAAATCTGATGAAGGCATTTTATTTGGATATTCTACAACTTCGAAATCTTATACAGTTTTTAATAAAAATTCAAGGAATTTTGAAGAATCAGTTCATGTAAAATTTAATGAATCTGATCCCATTTAGAAAAGGAAATATCAAATTGATGAATCTAACTCTAATGATAAATGAAACTTGATAACATAAAATATTATTTCGAAGAATATTTAAATGAAATTTAGTACCGTTTAGAAGAACATGACATTGATGAACCCAAAAGTGTAATACCAAAACAATCTATAACCCTAAATAATCACACATTAAAAATAGTTATTGGATACCTAGATGATGGAATAAAAACTAAAAGAAATGTTGGAAATCATATTGAATTACCTGCCTTTCTATCCCAATTAAAACCTAAGACATTAGAATATACCTTAATGAATGAATATTGGATGATAGTAATGTGAGGAGAACTAAACTAGTTCAAGGGAAATGAATTTTGGAATTTAGATGAAAGACCACAAATATATTTAGTTTTAAGAACTAAATGGGTCTCTTAAAATAAAAAAATGATGAAGGTATATTAACTATAAATAAAGAAAGACGAGTAGCTAAAGGATATAATCAAAAAGAAGGTATAGATTGTGATGAGACATTTTCACCCGTAGCTAGATCAGAAGCTATTAGAATCCTTTTAGCCTATGTATCTCATATAAACCTTAAATTATTTCAAAGTGATTGTGAGTATTCTTTATATGGTTAATTATTGGAAGATGTTTATGTTGAGAAACCTCATGGTTTTGAAAATTCACAAAAAATAAGATTTGGTTTATAAACTTACTAGAGATTTTAATGGCCTTAAACAAGCACCCAGAGCTTGGTATTGAATGTTGTGTTTTTTATTTTAGAAACATATTTTAATATTGGTATAGCAGATCCAACATTATTTAAGAAAAATATTAACTATATTATTTTATTGGATCAAATTTATGCTAATGATATAATTTTTGGTTCAACAAACCAAAAACATTTTCATGAATTTTCAAATTTAATGGAAAAATTATTTGAAATGAGTATGATGGGAGAATTAAATTTCTTTTTAGGATTTCAAATTAATCAAAAATATTTCGGAAACATTTTAAATCAAATAAAATACATTACTGATTTACTAATTAAATTTGGATATGAAAACAACAAGACATACACAACATCTATGATCAATAATATAAAACATGATTTGGATGAAACTGGAAAATCGATTGGCAATAAGTTATATAGTGGTATTATTGGTAGTTTATTATACATTACTTCTATCATACTAGATATAATTTATTCAATATTTCTTTTTGGTAGATTTCAATCTGATCCTAAAGAATTTGACTTAAGTCCTATAAAAAAATTAGATATTTAAGAGAAACATTTTTCAATCTCTTCTCTATCCAAGAAATTATGATTTAAATTTAGTTTCATATTCAGATGATGAATTTAGAAGTTTTAGATTTTATAGAAAAAGAACATTAGGGACTTGTCACTTTTTAGGAAAATCGTTAGTGTCATGGTCTATTAAGAATCATCACTAAGTTGCCCAATTAATAATAGAGACAAAATATGTATCTACATGGAGTTTTTGTGGACAGGTTTTGTTGATTAAAAACAATCTTATGAACATTGGACAATATTTTAATAACACACCCATTTTATGTGATAATATAACTACTATAAATATTTCAAAAAATCCTTTTAATTAATCTATAACTATGTTTTTGAGTACGAGCCATCATTTTATAAGAGATCATGTTCTTAAGAATTATATATTATTAGAATTTTTATGTAATGAAATTCAATTAGCTGATATTTCTTCTAAACCACTTCCCACTATGAGGTTTCATTTTCTTAAGGGGGAGCTAGGTTTATTTAATTTAAATAAAATTCTAATTTTAATCTTTAACGTGTTTATTTTTTTATTCACTATTTTAAATAATTTAATATATTTTTTAGAATAATTTACAATTTCAATTGTTTTTTTTCTCAAGAATTATATATTATTTGAATAATGTGATGATAATTATGTATGTAAATGACCTTGGAATCAAGTATGTCATATTCTTTTTAATATTCCAAACACAATAATTTTTTTTTCAAAACCATTCGAAACACCAAAATCCCTTACAGCCTTTGTTTACCATTGAATAACCCATCGAAACCCTAAACCATAGAGCCTTCAGAACATTGAAACAGAAATGTACAAGACACAGTTAATTGAGGAAGGAGAACCTAGTAACACCCGATGTAAACGTTCGATAGAGAGGAATAACTTACAATAATAAGTGATTGAATTATAATGGTTGTACCAGACCAATCTATTGCTGACGCAAGCTTTGGCCTTTCAGAATCTCGAGTAAACTATTAGTGGTGGAAATACAGAGTATCTATATGTGTTAAAGCATCGTCACATTTTAAAATTCATTCAGTTCATTATTTAATATACATAGGACACCGTATTTTCAAAAATTGATGATTTGGATTTTTTAATTTCATCTATAGAAATAACTAGAATATTATCTATCCCTCATGTGGGAGTTTATAATTTCAACTAAATGAATATTATAAATAGTGTAAATAAGTTTGAGGAAATTATTATTATTTATTCAGTTCAACAAGTATACGAAAAATGTTATTGAATGATCTAGAACCTGATCAGAAGATTCTTGTTATGTTTGTGCAAACAGGGATTTCACCTAAGATGTATGCGATGGATAAGATTTTTTTACCTAACATGTTAATAATATTTTTTATGAGTGAAATTTAGTGGAATTTTATGAGATATATGGTAAGATATCTCAACTACTGCTGTTGACCAGAGGATAGAATGAACATCTATACCTAGTGAAAATTCATTTTAATTTTTTTGTTAATATCTGATATGATAAGATTATTAGATTCCAATGTAAGATACCATGACAACAATATTTTCAATGATGTTACTCTAAGGATGATTGGAATCTTTTGGAGTATTGTGAAAGGCAAGATTATGCCTATTGGAGCTGAGGAAGACCAAGACTTAAATCATGGGGATCAACATACAAAATCTAAGGAAATAATGGCTGAATCGAGAGTAAGTTATGTTTCAAAAACATCAAGAAGAATAAAATTTGATGTATTGGACCCACCTGATGATGATGATAGTCAAGAGGTACAATAGAGGAAAAGACATCATGTGGATCAAACCAGTGAGATTCTAACTCATGAAAATGTATATGCAACAGAACTTCTTCTAAGCTACAAATTTATTTGAGAATCTTATAGTACATCAAAATGATCGAATAAAATTTTCTTGGATTAAGGGGACTCCCCAAGTTGATAATGAAATTGTTCCTCAAAATGTTGAAAATCCTGAAGATGTTGAAGTGGCTAGGTCTGAATCTACTCAAACTGTACAACCTACTGAGTCTGATCAAGAAAAATTATGTCTTAAAGGAAATCAATGAAGAAGCTGATTAGGAAGAGCATGAAATAGTTACTATGAATCAAGAAGTTAATATTTCTAAAATTCAAACAAAAATCATTAATGAATTTTTTTACTTGGGATGAGTCCGGGAAGGACTGAAAGGAAAAAAACCAGTACTGAAGCAAGTATGGAGAGATGATAAAGGGAAATCAGATGTTGAATCCTTAACTATGATTTTTTTAAATTCAGTGGAATCTCAGACTGAGAATCAAGCACACAATGCATTTGATTCTGGGAATGATCGTGTGTAGGAGTAAATCCAAAAATTTGATAAAGTTCAAGAAGAAAATGATTCTTTGAGAAGAGCATTAGAAAATTATATACAAAAGTTTTAGAACATGAATGATAGTTCAGTTTCAAAAATGGAAGTGTAATTTTTTAAGAATGAAATGTTAGCTAAAGTTGGTAAACTGAAATCTGAAATATTACTAAAATCCATTTTGGATGAATTCAAAATATCTATGGAGAAATGGTTTTGAAATTTCAGGTAAAATCAAGAGAGTGCATCAGATACTTCGCCATTTCAAATCAAGATATACTAGGACATTACAACAGTAATAAGAAATATGAATGAAAAATTGCAGGATTTACAGTGTAATAGTGCTCCACTATCTGTTCTGCTGGATAATCAAAATCATCTTGATGAATAGCAGACATCAGATGACCCAGGGGTTAGAGTTTTACTCAACAAATTCACAGAGAACCAAAAAAATATTATAGAGAATAAATAGAGGTTACATGATCTTGTTAGAGTCAATTTGATTTTAGATATCTATATGACTCATGAAGGAAGTGATCTCATAGTATAGTTGGGTGATTGACTGATGAAAAGGTTGAGACTGTAGTTTTCAGAGCACAAAAAGTCATTTAGAGGCGTTCAAACCAGTTACCTAATCTTTTTACCCCAACCATAATTCATATTCTCATTTATGTACTTGTATATATATTTTAAATCAATTATATTTCCATCACATGTATATGTGTTATATGAAAATTTGAATATACTGTGTGTATTTTAGTGCTAGTAATCCATATTCAAATATTGAAAATTTCTTTATTATATCATTTACATATGTTTTGTACTATATTAAAGAGTCTTATATTCAATATTATATCAATAATTTTTATATCCCAAAAAGGGGGAAAATATGGATAAACACAACATTTTTTTATATAAATCTTTTACTCAGTGGGAGAAATGAAACATTTTCCATTTAAGGGGAGAAATTTCTAAAAAATTTAGGAGAAATTATTGGCTAAACATAAAATTTTATATTAATAATTTATAAAGGCTAGATATTATTTTATACTTTATAAATAGGGAGAAAATTTAAAATTTAATTGATAATATTTGTAAAAATTAATTTTTTTTATCATTGAAAAATTCTAAACTATATGAAATTAATTATGTTAAATAATTTCATTGGTTTCTTCATGGGTTCTGTGGTCATCAAAAAGGGAGAGACTATTGAGAATAGTAATCTATCTCTTTATGATGATTTTTATGTTCACAAATACCGTTATTTTTTATTATAATGTGTTTACTTTGAGTATATTTCATTAAATTAATATTCTCCATTACTTTATTATGGAATAATATTAAAGAGTTTAATCTGTGTGGAATATTTGACAAAGTATTCCGAAATTGTTTTAGCTTGTCTTCATGTTCTAGAAAAACTGTTCATGCTCTACGTGTTCAGAAATCACTTTGGAGTGTTATGGACACACTGTTCATACACTATTTTGAGGATCATAGAGTATGGAAGGAATCCAACGTTTACATTACTGGATATCAGAAAAGTATGGTTAAGCAACCATACGTCATCAGAAAAGTATGGTTAATAAACCATATGTTATAAAAAAAGTATGGTTAAGCAACCATACGTTATCAGAACAATATGAAAGAAGTTCCCTATGTTAGTATGGAACGTTATGTTTTTTTCTCAAAAGTATGGTTCATCAACCTTACTTAAGTGAAAAACCTTATGTTGTATCAACGGGTATGGATTTTGTAACATAGATTTAGAAGAGGGTAAAAGTATGAATTATGTAGCGTACGTTTGAGTTTTGAACAAATAATTATGGATAGTCAACCTTACATTTGAAAAATGGATGGTCGACCTTATGTTGTGAACCATACATTCAGAGAAAGTATGTTATGAATTTGAACCCTATGTTTGACATCAGAGATTTAAATTACGACTTTATTGAGAAACGATCATTATGTAAATTATTAGGATGATTTAAATATATAAAAAATACCAATTTTTCATCACATCCTTGATAGATTCAAAGCTATTTATTTGCGATTCAATGGATCTATTTAAGAAGATATTTTCATGATGAATATTTAGGGGAGTAATGACTGGTCTGTTATTCAAACATTTGAATATCATGATTCTAAAGGCGACATTTGTTTAAATAATTTGTTTAAGTAAAAGTGTCATTTTTATTATAAATACATTAATGATAATTTTTATTACAATGTGTGGATGAATGATCAGAAAAAATAATACAATCCCTTGAGTTCTTCATGACAATAGTTTTACACAGTCATTCGAGATTAAAAAATCCATTGGGGAAAGGAACCACAAACTCTATAATTCCTTAAGAATTAGAAATACATTGATGATTCATCAATTCTACATAGACTATATATTGTAAATCTACTACTCATGAAGTTTCTATAATAATTTCATGATCTACAGCAATTGGATCGGCCCAGAACTACATCAACATGAAGATATTACTTTCTGAAGATGACCTTACATCAATTGTCAGGTTTGTGTTCTTGAAACTGTGAAGATAAATTGGAACGTATTTGAAGGAAAATAATCTTGTTTATTGTGAGTAACCAGTCACTCTTACCATGTTGTGTATTCGATACATTGAATGAATCAGAAGCATATGTTTTTAGCGTTAACTTGTTAAGGTGTCACCTGTCTACAATCAGTTGTGGAAGGATTGTTAATAATAGGACCAGATAATGAAAATCACCATGATCATGGAGTATAGAGTTGGTGGAGTGGAATAGGGGCCTTTTGTTCCCCCAACCACTACACAATCTTGTGTTCTTTAAATTATTATTTTTCGATGCATAAACAACCTGATAATGATAAAATGATAGACTCAGTCATCATCACAATTTATGAATAATTTGTAAAAGACACAATTCACCCCCTCTTGTGCATATATGGAATAACCCAATCCAACACTATTTATATATTATATATATGATATTTATTGTATAATTATTGTTATATTATTATTATGTTACATATTCCATACTGATTTTCATTATCATTGAATATGATAAGGTCGTTCGAGTGTATGGATGACTGTCCCATTACAAAGTGATATGATTCATTCACAAATTACATGGAATGTATTATTTAGATATTTAATAAAATTACTTGAAATATATAAAATAAAAAAGGCTCTAAAATTATAATATATATATGTTGCTGATATTTTATTTAATAAGTCATGAAAATGGAAACAATGTTCATGTCTATGTTTGACCTACCATCACTACGAATAATGTCTTTCATTTCTATCACCAAATTTATGTATTCCTATAAATAAATATAAACTAAATATATGTGATATTAATTTTATGATTTAAATTCTTGAGATTTATAAATAATTAACAAAGTATGATAAATAATAATTAAAAAGAAAAACATTTATGAAAAACAACGAGTTTATTACATGAAACATAACTTTGTTGTATAATTTTTAATAAATATGTAATAAAATTTCACAAGAAAATTATATAGGTATTGATATATATATAAACATGTTTATGTTATAGTTTTATAATAATCATATATTTATTATGTAGGATGTCCGAATGTGTTTGATGAATGTAAATATTTGGTGTAAGAGGATTACAACTCTCTCTTTTATTTCGGAGTGACTAATTTTATATCAACCACTCATTTGTATTGAGATTTTCATAAAATTACCTATGGAATTATATATTATGTATGTATCTCATTGCATGATAAATAATGTTTCTAATTATTCCAATTTTTCCTTGGTATAATGATTAAAAAGTAACATAAAAAATAGTTTAATTTTCATCTCAATTTCCCTTCTTTAAGATATACATTATGTTATGCACCTATAATATTACATGTGGAGTATATACTTTCCCATTGATATAGAATATAAAATATTTATTAAACCTCATTATTTATTATTTACTATTTTATTTTGTCTTTCATGGGTTTTATAATTCAATGTTACTAATGTGGTAATGATTTTATTTTATAATATCATCATTTATTATGATTATTTGTGATCTAGTCTCTAATATTTAATTCCCATGATCAAAATATACAGTTTTATTATGATTTTTTCCTCCAATTTCATGACCAATAATTATATCAAATCTTCTATCACTGGGTGTCATTTTTATTTTTAAAGAAAATAGTTTTCATATAAATTTATGTTTTAAAAATGTGTTTTTCAAATAAAAAACGATATTCTTCTACAATAATGTTTTTAATGTTCCAAAATTTTTTTCTATATATGATGAAATATTTTGGTGAGAACCATTATTTAGTAGGTATATTCTCTAAGTATTCCATTCATATTTTATCATAGAATTGTATATATTTTGATTATGTAATGTTTATCAAACCTATTTTTTTTATCATGGGTTATACCTTGATAAAATTATTATGAGACCCACTTCATTAAAAGATTTATTCTACGATGAATTGATTACAAATCCTTTAGATTATCAATTATTTATTGAATGATGAAATATTTATAATAACATTTTCATTTAATGGGTTATTATATGGTAAATTGTTTTATAATCTGGTGTAAAATATCAATATGTTCATCATTCTGAGATAGGTGGGAACTATATATCCCACAAAATAATAGATTAATGATTTACATATCCTATGTAAAATACATGCATTGATAAAGGAGTGAAACATGTACATTAAGAAATGTATAGAGTTGGGAGTGAACCTGATATAGTATGTATTGGTTAGAACAAGGAGTTAACTCATTACACTAAAGGGCCTTCTTTGTTATGGTAGTCTTTTAAATGATTGTTAACCAATATGGAAATTATTTTCTATTAAATTTTTTATGCCACAAATTCCATGCCATATGCCTATATTATTTTCTTATACCTTATGTTTCTTTATTATCTTTCAATTCATCTCTTACAAACTTGAAGTCATTATTATTTGACTCATGTATATGATCTATGAATCCAATTGTACTGTTTAAAAAAATTATTTCATGTTTTCATACCCTTATGTTCATGTTATGCCTATGTATATCCCATTTTTTTTCAATTGACCATATAATCCATCCATTTTATGTTTTATTTCCCTGATATTTGAATATATAAATTCCTCATCATATTTATTTTAGTTTGATAATCAAGAATATCCTAGTGGGAGATGATGTATTTTACATACGTTTCCCTAATTACATAGGCACTATACATTTACATTACATAAAATTGTGTCTTCGTAATATAATAATTATTCTGAAAAAATGTTGTAATTTTGATGTATGGTAATCCTAATTATCTATAGTTGGTATCAATAGATAGGATTATTTAACCTTTGTAAACTATGGTGATAAAACAATAGTGGAATCCCAGTGAACATGTATTAGGATGACTCTAAGTGAGTTTCAGTTTATTGTAATATGTCATAGAATTTTTGTAAAGGATTGAGTATGTCTTTTATAGGAAATTAAATTTTAATATTGATACTACTTGTTGATGTGGCTCTGGAATAGTTTTAAGTAGTTATAACAACCCTAAAGACACCATATGGAGATAAACTCAATTGGTAACTCATGCATGACAATGGGCGTTGACACAGATGTGTTATGAAACTGCCGTAAGATATGCATTGAAAATTCAAAAATTCATTACAAGCCTTTATGAAGCATATAAATATAATATTACTATGAATTACCAAATATAAAAAAGATATTATATATATTAGAGAAGAAGGTGTCTTGATTTAGACATCCAATACTGTATTTTTATGATTACGTGGTTCCCCATCATGATTATTTTTTATTATAATATGATTTTTAGTTTTAATCAATTAAAGGATTGCGAAGGAACCATGTTAAACATGAGTTTTGTGGAAAACGAAATCATTATCTCCATGTAAATCCATGTTTTATGTGATATGTAATGAAAATTGTATTTGGTATTCTGAATGTCATTATGAAGACAAGAAAAATTTCGAAATCCCAATTGGGAAAATTAGGAAACAACAATCTGTTATGTTCTTCATGAGGAATCTTCCACCATACCTTCGTGAAACTGTTGATCAACCAATTACAGATCAATTGAAATGTGCTACTAAAATATATATTTTCTTCTAACATATTGACTCAGGATCCACATAACCTAGTCCTTGAGATGGTGGGTCGCATGGATGAAATCCCATTTCCATATATGCCTAAGGATTCCGACAAGATTTGATAGTATAAGGGTGGTATATTGGGGAGATTGTACCCTCATGTTAGTGTAGGACAACAAATAAAAATAAAAATAATAAACCAAATAAGGACACAAAATAGACAGAATCCATAAAATGTGGATGCGTAAATAGAAAACATGATAAGTTAGTATCAAAATTAACAAATATCTAAAAAATTTAATAAATATCCCAAAAAACACAAAGTAAGTGTCAATACAGGATACATGGAGTGCATATTCCAAAATAAAATAGGTAGATTCCAGAATTCTATAAATTAGTAAAAGTATAAAAAAAAAATCTCCAGAAGCATCTCGAGCCTTTTCCCAGTCCTCTATTCCTAGGATCCAACTTGTTAATAACATAAAAAACATTTATTAGAGACATTACCCCTATCATCAACTACAATCCAATAGACTTTTCAAGTACTAGAGAAATCCAAACAACTGTGTGATATATAAATTTCAGTAGGCGACTACCAATAGAGATTATATGTAATCCAAGCAGTGATCATAACAATACAATGTGATGATATAACAGCATATTAAATAAATTATAAAATAAAGGAATAAACATATCGCTTAGGTTTCTAAAGGACACCTTACGGGTCAAACTACATCCACCGATATCCAAGATAATTATGAAAATTCACTATATGTATTAGTAAGATATATATTTATTAACTATGTATTGAATCCACATATATTTTCCATGTATTTTCTGAATTAAATGGCCATACACATGAAATACTTGTGATGGTTGGACCGTGGCATAACTCAGAAATCCATTACCAGGCTAACTAGTATATAATCTCATGTAATATGGAACATTCCATAAATCCTAATAGAGTGATAGAATTCATGGTACAAAACTCGGTATTGTGAGTATGTCATCATGTCAACCCTCTAATCAATGAACGTGGTGCCTCATCCCATATATATCATCACTGGTGTGATATTCCATACTTAACACCCTATGTATGTGAGTGTGATTATCCATCACGCTCAACCCTCTTTACATGATACATAGCCTATATCATGTTATATAATTTATAATATTACTTGCAGGGAGAAACCTATCATGAAACATATTTAACAATCCCATATATAAAATAAGGGTCAATAGTTTCATTAGAGAAATTGATAAGGAATCAATAATAGGTGTGACCTTTACACATTCTTATCAATTTAATATCTATTTTATAACATTGATCTAATTTATTAAAAATAAACTATCGTGAATAAAACCTTATATCTTACCCAATTAATTTATATCAAGAAGGGTAATCCATCCTGAATTAACCATAAAATTTATCAAATTCATTTAAATTTCTTATTAATTAATAAAAAACAATGCAAATTATGTTTTATGACTCATAATGAATTTCATTGTTCCATGGTCAAAAAATGTAATTAAATAAATTGGTAATTCAATATATTAGAGGGCCAAACACCTACAATTTTCATTTGGTTCAATTTAATACTCACATTCCAATGGAAATTACTTTTAAAAACAAATATAGAGTAAACAAAGGTGATTCCATAATATTGGAAATTGACCAAAATGGCAAATTTCACTGGACACACCAATGGGGAGACCATATATGGTGTATACATAAAATGAACACCTAAATTAAGATCATTAGGTTCATAATAATATGAAATGGAAATTTGGATATAAATAAATAAACGAAAATAATTTTCATATAAAAAACTAGCATACGACACAACAATGTAATTGTGATACATAAAAAAAAGAAGGAATTATGATGTGACCATGTACTGTAAGTCAATAGAGGACACAATGGTCGATATCTCCATCATATTTGATGCATGTGATAAGCCATTTGAAAAACATTCTAATGATAGGATAATTGGGAAAATCAACCTACACTTAAATACTGTGACAGATAACAAGATAAACATTGAAAAAAATTTAGAGACTAGTAGTGGTTACCAAGAAAGATCTAATTACCCAAATATATCAAAGACTAAACACCATAAAAATGAGTTTTATACAAGTTTATATTAAGAGAAATTTTATATCAAAGGAGAGTTCAAATCAATGTTTTAGCTAATAGAGAAACCAATTATATTAAGAAATAATATGTTTTTATGTGTGGGGGGGATACAAATTTCACCCAATATTTTGAAGTTCATGGTTTAGGCACATTATTTACAAATTGTAGAAAAACCATCAGATATCTCATTGTAAAAAATCGTATAATTTTCATCTGGGTGTGCACCACATCCTGCATGGTTTCCAAAAAACCATTCGGCCTACAGGTTCCCATTTTCAGAAATCCCACAGCTAAAACTAATCATGTTACATGGGTTATACAGTTTAAACAACTGTTTATCCTAGTTCATAAGCCTATTTTCTAGAACTCTAGGCTCTGTACATGCCCCAAATTTTCATGGGACCTTCAATAGGCCATATAACATCTTAACAGGATTAATAAATGATTCCAACTGAAAAGATTATCCTTACATTGATAAAAAGATAGGTAATTATATCCATCCCCTGTTAAAGAAACTCATCCCCATGATTACCTTCTATGGGTAAAGAGGTTTCATCAGATAATAGATTTAGAAACCGAGGATTTCAATTAGATTCATTCACCTTGGTCTCTTCATGTACTTGACCATACATCCATATAACCTATAAAAAATAACAGACCTTCTTTATAGTAGCATCACACTCTGATCTACTGTATGCATGGGATACTCCATGAAGGTAGAATACACATTAAAATAATCATAATCAAGTTGAAATACATGTGTTAGGTCTGGATAGTACCTCCGAAGATGAGATTCATGAATGACATCATGCATGAACATGTATCTCTGTGGAAGTGACAACTAGTAAGCCACTAGTCCAACCCGTTTCACTACATCAATGGTTCCAAAAAAACTCCATGCGAGTTTCACCTACTTTAAAATATTTGTATTATCCAACATGGGAATGAATCAAAAGAAAACCCAGTATCCAACCTCAAATTCGATAGGTCTATTTTTTCTGTTGGCATATCACTACTGTTAGGGTTAAGCTATTCACACTCTCTTTCTAATCCACTAGACCTGCAACATTGTCTCGTTCAAATGACGTGGTATAAAAATATCAAACATTTTTGTATCTATATATAACATAGGTGAGTATTAAGGCCTACCATATAAGGCTTCCTAAGAATCCATCTCGATTGTATACTGAAATCATTTATTGTAAGAGATCTCAACCATGGGATGGTGCTTATCCGAAGAACCTCCAAATTCATGGATACATGCACAATCAGTGTCCTCTAGAACATAGATATTTAGTTCAATCATTCCAATAGTTTTCAGTTGATAGGAAATCCACACGAATACCTATGTCACCACATCATTCCACAACCTCAACTATAACCGTGATGTGTAATGAGATCCTCTATCAGAAATGATAGAATAATGAGATCCATGAAGAGTTTCAACCTCCTTGATGTATACCCTTCTTATTTTATCTATATATAACTTCTCTCAAATAAGAAATTAGTGTTAATATTTCATAATATGATCAATTACAACAAACACATTATCATTACAATGAGGTGGTCTTGTTAAACCCTAGATGAACTCCACCGAAACATTATCCCATTTTCACTATGATTTAAATAATGGTTCTAAAAGATCAAACATAATCTGATGTTCAACCATCACCTTGTGAAATATGGTACACTATGTGTCGTAGCAAGAAATATTGCATTTTAGGATAATCCACTTAAATTATCTATGAAGTTATCGATACAATTTTGGTGACATTTGGGTTTATCACCCATGCTAGGGCATGAAATTATCTAATTATCTCATCTTTGATGTCTTATGGGACCCATACAACCCGAATTAATAATACAGATTGCTCCCCATCCATGCTCAAACATGAATATGAATCTTCATCCTCTAAAACACATTCCCTAAATTCACTATCATTGGGTTTATATTTTTGTATCATTCCTAAAACATTAAACGAGTATATGTCATTGTTGAGGCTGAGAGCATATTCTGACCATAGTCCTCATGAACCTCAATGTTCATATATAATAATAAAGCCATAATCTTCTATTCACTAATTGACTCCTATAATAAATGTGTCTAAGTCTTCTAGATCAGATCCTTGTTTATTTAATTACATATTCGACGTGTGTAGGATACCTCAAAATCAAAAAATTGTAGGTACTCAACCCAACATAACTATATGATACTGAGAACCCAATGTATTACGATGTATATGAATATCATTTTTATCATTTAATACCATAAAAATATCTAAGAGGATAGTGTATCAAATATTGTAAGGCATGAACAATAGTATCATTCTTGAGATTGGAAATCATGTAATTATACCCAAGTGGCCTCAACTGATGACACCCATATCCAACGACCCACTCATATTGCATTAGAATATGACCAATCTTGATTCCTAATGAATCCCAATATACTGAATAGATCATTCCTTTATTCATAAAAATCAGTATTGGCACAATGTTCAAATGAATCTTCAAAACTTGAAAGACTTCTTCACAAGATCATGGCCAAAAGTATTTCACAAACATCAATGTAAGGCCCTTAAGTGGAACTATGAAGAATGAGAGATTCTGGATGAAGATTTTGTAAAATCAATATAGCCCCAAGATACGCCATATGTAAATTTTGTTATTGGGATTACCCTAGTAATATACATCTATCAATTAATCTGGGTCTATTAAAACTCTTAGCATAGATATGATGTTACCTAAGAAGTGAACATTATTAATATAGAAGTGGAATTTGTTGATATTGGCATAGAGGTGGGTGTCTCATTGCGTGTTCATCATGTTATCAAGATGGATTGAATTTTCATGTCTAGATCATGAATACATAATAATATATTAAACAAATAAAACAAAAAATGAATATAGATATTTGTGGAAAACAAGATTCATATTATACATAAATTAGAAGGTTCATGGTTAATTCCAAACAACATAAAAATGTACATTTATAGATCATTCCTTCTCATGAAATCTATGTCTTGGTATATATAAGGTCTTAAAACAAACCCGATGATATATTCTACTCATATCATCCATTAAAGAAAATTTTTTACTAAGATCTAACCAAACAGGTCATATATTTTAGGTAGTGGATTCAATTCATGTTTATAAGATGATTCAAATGAAGGTAATCAGTTCATATACTAAGGTTAACATAAGTATAATTATCTAAAAGGAATGGTGAATCGTAAGGAGAATTGTTGGGGCGTATGAAGCCTTCGGCCTCCAAATCCTCTAATTTTTTATTGAGTTCTAGAATGTAATTATTTTCCAACCTCTATAGGGTATTAGTCAATTTTTATTTTCCTGGAGATTAATAAATATTTAACATTTCCATTATCATTAGAGGTACACTAGAAATGTTTTAAGGTATGAAATTCCTGAAACACTCGACTATAGCACCCCAAAATTATAAAAATAAATTGATAGGCATTAACCATGTAGATTGTTTTAAGTAGCATTTAAACATTATTTTGTCACTTCTATTATTTGAATTTCGAAAATCAGACATTCACAGTTGTGATCATTATGTTATTTGAAGTCTGATAAAACAAACATAATTATTGGTAAATAATAACCTACCTAGAGGAATAGTAATATGACCCTTATAAATAGTAAAATAGTATAAAAATAGTAACCTCATCAATGAATTCATAATGGTGTCATATAAGAGAAATTAAGATCGTTATATAAGTGTCGGTATTTTTGGTAGGTCATAAATATTTATTCACAATTTTATGACTAATTAAATAATTTAATTCAAACATTATTTTTACAAAATTTAATCATAAACTATTAATTAATTAATTTCTTATTTTAAGATGATTTTATGTGTCCTTGATTTGTAAGACCCAAAGCTTCCAAGATACGTTTCCTTTTGAATAATACAATAGCTTGCATTGTACGCAACCTCGAGATTCTAACACACCACAACAAATCAAACTAGCCGTTATGAATAGTAATACCCAATTTTTAAAATTTTATCTTTTAAAATGGACTTCATTTTTGGATTTGGAATATCGGAATTATCTTATGGTGAATTTTTGGTATTTTACTGAAAACATTCAATTTTTGATGAACAGTGAAAAACAAAACTTTATTGTTTAAAACCGAATTTTTATTTAAAAAATTATTTATTTTATTTAAATTTAATTTAGGTCAAAAATAAAAATAACACATATATAAGTTAAATTTAATACATTGAATTCATTTTATAATAAGCATAGATATATAAAAAATTTATTGAACTTTTTACCGTATTTTAACCACCTTCTATGAGCATTTAAAAATTTGCATAATACATAATTTTACCGCTTCTTTGAGTTGAATTTCAAAAATTCGAGAGAAATGGTTCATATAATTAAGAAAATCGTGGTTCAACAAGATGAAAATAATTTTTGGGAAATAGTAACTTTTGACTTTTATTTACCACCGTTAAAAGTAAATATGGTAATTAAGGGTTAAAATGATAGCATAATTACCCTAAAACTTGTATTAATTTTATTTGATAAGTGTAATTCCACCAAAAAAACCTTAGGAAAAAATAAGATCCTTTTTTTAACTATAATTAAATTAGGACATTTTTATTATTTTATTTACAGATGATTTAAAAGTGGTATATTCACTGTTTAAAAACTAAACTATTTTTAATATAGGGTTAAAGACAATATAAATTTGAATAAAAATATTCCTTAGAGAGAGGAAAATATTTCCTACATAATTTTATTTTATTTATAATTTTTAGACATAAAACAATTTAATTTATATATATCACAATAATGATGCTATAATTACATTATTAATGAAATATTAAAATAATTTATATTATTAATATCCAAATAAATATAAATAGACACATATGATGAATTAAAGTAATTTTCATGGTAAATATGACATGTTAATGTGGTTTATATAAATTTTATTTGATGTTATAAAGTATTAATGGCTTTCAAAGAAATCAAACACCAAATAGTGTCAAAATTGACATAATAATTTTTTAAAACAAATACTATATTATTAATTGATATAATATTCAAAAAAATATAAGGATCAAAAAAAGAACTTATATAAGGTTATATATATTCATATTTAACCACTTGAGGTTCACTTGAAAGTTTATATTAAGTTTATTAGCCATATAATATAAAAATACAAAGAGACATGGTAAATGTAAAACTATTTAACAAAGAGTTAAATCGATAAGATATGGTTAATATGGTGAACTAAACCTATCTAAAACATATTGGTTGAGCGGTTATAGTCCCCTAACCACCATATACTTTAATTAAATCAATTTTCATCCATTATAAACCGAATATTATTTTATTATAAAATAATATTTCAAGATTTTCTTTAAGTGACCCTCACCTCTCTTATAAAAGGTCACTTTTCCATATCATAATTTTACACCTCAAAATCCTTCTGTATCGGCCATACCCTTCCCATGTATCCTCCCAACTTTTCTATATTAATCCTATAGGCCTTACTTGGGTCATAAAGTCAACCAATGTATCCCTTTTCAACAATTGAAAAGGAAGAACCCAAAAAAGAGGTAATTATTTAATCACCGTTTTAAATTCTTTCCTTTTTCCATAACCACATTCATCGTTGTTTCCATTATAAAATAATAACTCCATTATCATATATATATATTTTGATGTTGTTATAAAAATGTTACACCATATTAACTATTCTATCTATCAATGAATGACACAGTCACCATATGTGCGTACGTACGGCTTACCGTCTCCACGTTGTGGTGTAGTTTGTTATTTAAACACTTAATTTTTTGTATGGGTATAATAATGAGTGTAACTGATCTAAATAATAAATATAACATGTTAATTATTATTTATATATGATATACCATCTCATTATATACGATTTCACTATATATAAAATGATATTTTCACTCATCCGTACGTACCGATTTCTGTCCCCACGAACGCTATGAGATTCAATCCCCATCGTAATAATTAAAGAATAAATTTCATTTTATGATTAAAATTAATTTTTATTAACATAATATCATTATTTATATGAATCAAATACATTATATCCATAAAAAACATGTCTTACGTAACTGAGCATATACAGTAAAACAGATCTGTTGACACCAAAAAGGGTGATAATACTAAAAAATTATTAATAAAGTAATATTAAAACAACATATATGATACCATATTTACTTATATGGTTCTTATATATTTTAATAACAATTATTCAACTATTATACATGATCTTAACATACCCTTGGCCAAGGAAAAGTAAAATGCAAGGGTTAATTTCACAATCTCTTTATCATCCGAGGTTATTTTTACGTGAATATCTACTGGGACCTCTTTATCATTCACATACATGTTTTTGTAAAACATTAATTGAATGTTTTGTAATATTTACTATAAAATGTTTTAATGTCATTTATACCCTTATTTGATCCTATAAGTTTTGAAAAGAATTTTTCTGTCATTTTCCAAACAAGGTATTTTATGACCTTTTCGACAAAATTTATGTAGGAATGTCTTTTTTTTAACATATATAGCGGGTGTGGCTATTTTTTTCAATTATGTTACCCTAAAATATTCTGATACAATTTAATAATAATTTTTTCAAAATAAATGTTTTCTTTTATAATTATATGAATTTTAAATTATTTCAAAATAGAGAGAGATATTTCTAAAAATAAGTTTGGAATTCATCTATGTCAACATCCTTTGATTGATTTTAAGGTTGTTTTAAGTTGATTTATTATGATAAAAACATCCATATTGTGTTGAAGGTTATGTGATATGATTGAATGTGGATGTGTTATTTTTTCACCATTCCTGGTTTACGGATAAATTATTGACAATTCGTATGCTAGTTTTAATACGAATGTTTATGTTATGTTTAATTATTTTCATATAAGAAATACATTGGACTTAGTTAGTGACTGATGAAGCCTGTTATAGCTCCTCGATGTATCGGTATGCCTCATGAGACAAATTAGTGTCTTGGCAGAAGGCCTTGACAAAATCATATTTGTAGTCTTGGAAAAAGGCCTTGACTATGTGGTTATGAAGTCGGGAATTAGACATTCCATCATTATGAATGTGGCTATTGATATATCATGTGATTATTCGACTAGCAGAATATCAATGTGAATAAGTAAATGGAATTATTTGATTTTATATTTTCCATATTATGCTTAATTTTATGTTTAAAATTATTTTTTTGTGTTATACATTGCCTTAAATTTTTCTGCTTATTTATGAATATTTATGATATATTTTTATCTTTACTGGTCATTTAAGATCACCCCTTTCTATGTTTTAGTTTTCTCAGGATGTGAAGATGTATTTTATAGTTGATCTATATTGATAGGATAAGGATATAAGTGTGTTCAAAAGGGGACGTAATGTGGTTGTTGTTTTTATTTAATTATGTAATGTAAAACATATGAATGTATCAATACTTAGAGAGAAAATAAAATGATAGGTTTTTCAGGAATTGATCCCTAGTGATCCTGAAAATGTTGTGTCATAATACAGTGACTCTAGGTAATCGGGGTCGGGGCATTATAGTTGGTATCAGAGGAAGTTTAGTAAAATATTTGAAAACTAGATTTAGAAAAATAACTCCGATTAGAGAACATAAAACTATGATATAATTTTATGATTAATATAGAATAACTTCCAAGAATTTTCCTACTTTATAGATTTTGTGATTTTTCCAAGAAATAAATTTTTGTCTGGATACGAGCCAGTAGAGGCAGCTCTGGATTAGATGTACATAGGGGTAAAACCCGAGTAAACCACATTGAATTAGACTTGAAAATGAATTGGTGCACCACAACGATCCTTTCAACACTCTTTGTTACCACAATCCCAGGGGGTATGCTTATGATAATTCACATTTTCATTACCAACCATTATGAATGATTTTTTAGTATATACCTCCTCAAATAATTTTTTTTGTGATTATGGATTATATCCATAAACTTTTCAATTTATGTTAAGTGTTTTACAAATTTGGAATTATGTATTGCGGTTCATAAACTACTCTATATTATTCCATTGCTTAGAAATGGTGCCTTGTAGAAGGAATGGGAACTGTATCAACACATATAATCCATATAAGGACTGGCCTCCTACTCAAGATAATTATAGTGGAGATGGTGATGCAACTGGTACTGGTCAGCTTATCAACACACTGGCATAACTCACTCAGGTTATGTATAATAACCTTACCCATATGGAGCGCCCTGATCCAAAATGAAGATAATCAATGTTAGAACACTTCAGGAGGCAACAAACACCAACATTCAATGTGAGAACAAATCCATTAGTAGCTGAGAAATTGATAACTTTCATAGGGAAAATATTTCATGCTTTGTGGAGTAGAAATGTTTAAAAAGTTGTCGTGGTAGTTTATCACCTCACAGGAGATAAAGATCAATGGCGGTCATTAATCCAAACACAAACGACGATGAAGAAGTATTGAACTTGGAATTGAGGGAGTTTAAATAGATATTATTAGAAAAATACTTTCCTTGTGACAATCAAGTGAATATGGAAGGACAATATCTGAGTCTGAGGAAAAAAGAGGATGAGAATCTCTCCATGTATGAGGCTATATTTATAAGGACAGCAAGGCATGAAAAAAATTATATACGTAACCCACATAGTGAGATTGATCGATTATTTGATGGGTTAAAACCATTTCGTTGGCGAGCATTAGTCTCAAAATTCTTCTAATCATGCAATGATATTTTCACATATGCTATCAAGACTGAAAAAGATTTATCTAAGTCTAAAAACATTAAAGAAAAGAAGGAGAAGAAGAGATCTGTTGAACACTCTGGAAATGGAAATAAGGGGAAGAAGGGAAAAGTTGAATATCCATCCTGGGGTAAATGTGGGAAGAAGCACCCTGGTACTTTCTTGAAGGGAATGGGAGTCTGTTACAAGTGTGGCGAAAAAGGCCACCAATCTCATGAATTAATGGTGATGAAAGAGGCTGTCAATGTTGGATTCTATAATTGTAGAGAAAAGGGGAATTATGCAAACGAATTTCCAAAGCGCCAAGGTAACATACCCATGAAAAGGAAAAGGGAGCCAGACCAGGATTATTCGATCACTACTGCTAAGGTTGAAGCTCCAAAAGATGTGTTGGCATGTAATTTAATGGTTTCCTCTTAATTAGAAAATGATTTTTTGATCTTGGATCATCACATTGTTTCATATCTTCCCATTATTAAATGAAAATTGGATATTTCCAATTTTATTTAACAAGGTATTTGTCAATAAAAACTCCTAAGGAAAGTAACATTGAAACAAAGTTTTGTGAATAAGTTTCCAATGGGGCATATAAATGTTCTTTATCTAGTGATCTCGTCGTCATACCCATGATTGAATTTGATATAATCCTTGGTATGGATTTCCTTTCAAACCATGATGCCAAAATTTATTGTAAGAGGAAAGAGGTTTTAATTTTCGATTGTGAAAAGGAGTACCTTATATTTAGAGCAGAAAAGTCACCACCTAATTCTTATCTAGATCCTAAATCAGTAGCTCTAATAAAATAAATTATCAGGGAGGATGAGAATGAAATAAATATGGGTGTGGAAAGTAATGTTCAAATAGAGATTGTACCTATTGTGCAAGAATATTTTGATTTATTTCTATAGGATTTACCTGGACAACATCCAGAACAAGAAATTGGGTTTTCCCTTGATTTAATTCTTGGTTCAAGGCCCATTTCGAAGACCCATTATAGAATGGCCACAATGGAATTAGTGTAACTAAATAAACAACTAGAAGAATTGATTAATAAGGGATGTATTCTCCCTAGTGTTTCTCCACGGGGAGACCTAGTTGTTTTTGTTAAGAAGATAGATGGATCAATGAGGATGTACATTGACTATAGGGTGATAAATGTTAAAATAATAAAGAAAAATTATCCTCTAACTCACATTGATGATTTATTCGACCGACATCATAGATCTAATTATTTATCAAATATTTACCTTTGATCTGGATATCATCAATTGTGTTTGAAGAAGGAAGACATTCCGAAAATAGCATTTCGAACCAGGTATGGGCATTACGAGTTTACAGTAATGCCTTTTGGATTGACTAATGCACCCTCTGTCATCATGGATCTAATTAATAATGTTTTCAAGGAATATCTGGATGAAATTGTAATGGTATTTATTGATGATATTTTGGAATACTCAAAAAGCATTGAAGATCATGAAAATCACATGCTCATTATCATAAAGACTCTTAGAATAAATTAACTATATGAGAAATTTAGCAAATGTGAATTCTAGCATCAGGAGATATCTTTTATTGGTCATATTTTCTCTAAGGATGGAATCTATGCTGATATTTAAAAGGCCAAGGAAATCCATGAATGGCCAAGACTGACACGTATAACTGAGGTACGCATTTTTATTGGTTTATCTGGTTATTATCGACGTTTCGTACAGAATTTATCCCGGTTGGCTATCCCATTAACCAAGCTCACAGGTAAAGGGGTTAAATTTGTTTGGACAAAAGAGTGTGATGAATGTTTTGAATAACTAAAGAATAGATTATTCAATGATCCTATCTTGACTCTACAATCTAATAACTATGGGTTTGTTATTTATCGTGATTCATCAAATAAAGGACTAGGTTGAGTCCTTATACAGAATGATAGAGTTATTGGCTATGCATCATGGCAGCTAAAAAAACATTAACAAAACTATCCCACTCATGATCTTGAGTAATCAGCTGTAATATTTTCTATAAAAATATAGAGACACTATCTATATGGTGAAAATGTGAGATTTATACTAATCACAATCATTTGAAGAATATTTTCTCAAAAAAGAACTCAACATGAGGCAAAGGGGATGGATTGAACTACTCATGGATTATAATTTCACTACACCCTACCACCCAGGGAAGGAAAATAAGGTGGCATATGCTTTGACTAGATAGGATCATGGATTTTGAACAAGATGAGAATTGAAATAGATCCTATTTTCAAGCATCTAATAAATATGGATATGGGAATAACCATTGAAGGTGAATCGTGAATTATTTTCCAAATGGTTTCCAAACCATCTTTACTAGAAAAAATAAAGTGTTCCTAGACTGATGATTAAGAGTTTCGAAAGATGATTAAATCTATGAATGATGGGATATTGAGTGACTTTATATATGAAGATGGGATTTTGATGTTGGGGAAGAGTCTTTGTGTTCCAAATTTAACTAATATAAAAAGATAATTTTTGGATGATTCTCATAGCTACAATTTTTTTATACACCCAGGTAGAAATAATATGTATAAAGATTTGATGGAATTTTTTTTGTGGGACATAATTTAGAGGGAGATTGCTGATTTTGTGTCCAGATGTATGGTTTGTCAACAAGTGAATGCTGGAAGGCAACAACCGGGAGGAGTAATGCAACCTCTTCCCATACCTGAGTGAAAATGAGATAATATTACGATGAACGTTTTCATGGGGCTACCAAAGATTCCTAGAAGGAATGATGAATTATGGTTCATTATTGATTGTATTATCATGTCTTCAAATTTTCCTACTATAAGAGAAGATTTACCACTAGAACGTATGGAAAGACTATATATTAATAAACTTGTAAGACTTCATATATTACCCCTATTGATTGTTTCTGATCGTGATTCCAATTTTACATCAAGATTCTAGAAAAGTCTTCAAAAGGCCCTAGATACTGAACTAAGTTTGAGCACTGCCTACCACCATCAAACCGATGGAAAATTAAAATATACTATTCAAACCTTAGAAGACATTTTGAGATCTTTCTCACTTGAATTTCAAGGTATGTGGTATTAATATTTATCTCAGGTAGAATTTTTCAATAACAATGGCTTCCATTAAAGTATTCAAATGGAACCATATAAAGCGTTATATGGAAAGAGATGTCGCACTCCAACTTGTTTGGATTATGTTGGTGAAAGAGAAATCGTAGGCCAAGATCTTGTTAAGGAAACAATTGAAAATTTGAAGGTTATCCAAATCCACAACAAAGAAGAACAAAGTAGGCAAAAGAGCTATGTCTATTAAAGAATTACGGATTTATAATTTCAAGTTGGAGACCATATTTTCGTGAATGTATCTCCGTTGAAGGGTCATAAATGTTTCGGTAAGAAGAGTAAATTGAGTCCCAGGTACATCAGACCTTTCGTAATTCTAGAACGAATTGGAGTTGTATCTTATCGTTTAGCATTGCCTCCATGTATCTCCAAAGATCACGATGTATTCCACGTATCACTATTGAGAAAATAGATGCATGAGACAATGCATGAACTCACCTATGAGGAAATTAAAATGGAACTTGATATGTCTTATTATGAAGAGCCTGTCAAAATTCTTGATACCAGAGAAAAAGTGTTGAAAAACTGTACGGATCATCTAGTGAATGTTCTAAGGAGAAACCATAATATAGAAGAGACAACATGGGAACCTAAGAAACCTATGATGAAGAACCACCTGAATCTTTTTATGGATTAATATTCGAGAAATTTCTAGGACAACATTTTTTTATGGAGGGGAGAATGTAAAAAAAACATCCACAGTACGTTTCCCTTTGAATAATTCAATAGCTTGCATTGTACACAACTTTGAGATTCTAACACACCACAATCAATCAAAAGAGCCATTATGAATAGTAATACACACTTTTTAAAATATTATAAATTTTATCGTTCAAAATGGAATTCATTTTTGGATTCAGAATATCGAAATTAGCTTAGGGTGAATTTTTGGTATTTTTCTGAAAACATTCATTTTTTGATTAATAATGAAAAACACTTCATTATTGGTTAAAACCGACTTTTTATTTTAATAAATATTTATTTTATTTAAATTTATTTTTCGAAAAAAATAGATACATAATACCTATATATGTTCATTGTAATTATTTGGATTCATCTTATAATAAGTGTAGATATATAAAATGTTTATTGAATTTGTACCGTCTTTTACCCACCTCCTAGGAGCATTTGCAAATTTTCATAAAACAAAATTTTACTACTTTTGTGAGTTGAATTAAAAAAATCCGAGAGAAACAGTTAATATCATAATGTAAAATTTGTTTTAATAAGATGCAAATACTTTTTTGGTGAATAGTAACTTTTGACTTTTATTTACCACAGTTTAAAGTAAATAGAGTAATTATGGTTAAAAATAATATCATATTTACAATAACACTTGTCTTAATTCTATAATATATGTCTAATTCGACCCAAAAAACCTTAAGAATAAAATATTATCCTTTTTTCCACTTCAATTAGAATAGGTCTTTTATTATTATTTTATATTAAGAAGAGTTAAAAGAGTTAAAGTCAACGTTTAATGACTAAACCATTTTTAACATAGGGTTACACACAATATAAATTTGACTATAAATATTCATTAGAAAGATAAAAATATTTCCTACATAATGGTGTTTTATTTATAAATTTGAGACATTATACAATTTAATTTATTTATGACACAATAATGATTCAGTAATTACCTTATTAAAGAAATATTAAAATAACTTATATTATAATTATCCAATTAATTGTAAATAGAGACTTCAGAAAAATTCCACTAATTTTATCGATTAATATGACATGTTAGGGCTGGTTAAATTAGATTTATTCGAATTGATAAAGTTTAAATTGCTTTCAAAAAAAATAAATTACTAAATGCAGAAAAAATTGAAAAAATTGAGTTTTTAAATCAAATACGATTTTATTCAGAAAAAACTAAAGTACGAAAAAATTACATAGATAAGGTTATATATATTAATAATTAACCACTTGAGGTTCTATTTGGAGTTTTTAGTATGTTTATTATCCATATAATATAAAAATACAACGAGACATGTTAAATGTCAAATTATTTAACTAAGAGTTAAATAAAAAAGATATGGTTAATATGGTGACCCATAACTGTATAAAACCTATTAGTTTAGAGGATTTTGAACCATCCTCACATTATCCTCTATGTAAATCATTTTGGAGCCATTATAAACCAAAAATTATTTTATTATCAAATAATATTTCAAGCTTTTCCTAAAGTGACCATCACCTCTATTTTATAAGGGAACTTCCCCTTATCTTAATATCACACCTCCAAAGCCTTTTGGCTTAGCCCACCCTACCCAAATATCCTCTCGACATTCCTTTATTCATTCTAGAGTCCATACTCTGGTCAGAAATCCAACCTATAGTTCCCTTTTGATCTAATCAAAAAAAAAAGAACCCGGAGAATAGGTAAATATTTCATCACCTATTTCAAGTTCTTTTCATCTTCCACTTACTCTTTCATTATTGTTTCCATTATAAAATAATAAATCCAGTATATTATATATAAATTGATGTTATTATTAAAATTTTACAACCATATTACATATTATATCCATCAATGAATGGCAATGTCACCATGCATGCATACGTATGACTTACAGTCTCCACATCGTGGTGTAGTTTGTCATTTAAACACTGCACTATTTGGATGGGTATAATAATGAGTATAACTGATGTAAATAATAAATATAACATGTTAATGATTCTGTATATATGATATAATATCCAATTACATACAAAATCATCATCAATATAATGATATTGTCGCTCATGCATACGTACAGATTACTGTCTCCATGAACACAATCAGATTAATTCTCCATCGTAATCATTCAAGAATAATTTTCATTTTATGATTAAAAATAATGATAATGAACTTCATATCATTATATATATGAATCAAATACACCCTATACATTACAAACATGGATGATGTAACTGAGGATATAAAGGAAACTGGATTAGTTAACACCCGAACTGATGATAATACTAAAATATCATTTACAATGTAATATTAGAAGATCATATGTGATATCATTTTTATATATATGGTTCTGGAATAATTTAATAACAATGATTTGACTATTATAAATGTGGTTAACATAACCTCGACGAAGGAATAGTACAAGGTAAGGGTTAATTTCACAATCTCTTTATTATCCAAGGTTATTTTTATGTATGTATCTACTAGGACCTCTTTATCATCCACATCTGTGTTTTCATAAAAAGGTAATTCAAAATATTTTTACTATTTACTATACTATTGGTTATATTCATTTATAAACTTATTTGACCATATTTTGTTTTGAAAGAAATCTTTCCATCATTTTCCAAAAAACGTACTTTATGACCTTTTCGTCAAAATTAAGGTAAGAATGTATTTTTTTTAACATATACATCGGGTGTGGCTATTTTCCAATGTTATATCAGCATCAAAAATTCTCATAAAATCTTATAAGAATATTTTCAAAATAACTATTTTCATTTATAATTATATGACTTTTAAATGATTTCACAATAGAAAAAGATATTCCTATAAAAAAGTATTGACTTCATATATGTCAACATCATTTGATGGATTTTAAACTTGTCTGAAGTTGATTTATTATGATAGAAAATATTCATATTTCATTGAAGGTTATGTGATATGTTTGACTATTGATGTGTTATTTTTACACCATTCATGGTTTATGGATAAAGTATTTACAGTTCGTATGCTAGTTTTAATATGAATTATTATGTTATGTATAAATCTTTTCATATGAGGAATGTATTGGACTTAGTAATTGATGGCCGAAGCCCTCTATAACTCTTAAATGCATCAGTAGGTCTAATGAGACAAACTAGTTTCTTGGCATAAGACATTGAATAAATCTTTTTTGTAGTCATGGAACTGGGCCTTAACTATGTGGTTATGATGTCTTTCATTATGCATTCCATCATTATGAAAGTTTTTATTGATATTGCATGTGATTATTCGACTACTGGAATATACATGTGAATAAGTAAATGGAATTATTAGATTTTATATTTTCTATATTATGTTGTTGTTTAAGTTTAAAAGGTTTTTGGTCTAGTGTCATACAATGCCTTAAATGTTTATGATTATTTATGAATGATTCTTCAATATTGTTATCCTTACTGAGCATCTGATCTCACCCTTATCTATGTTTTATTTTTCTCAGGATGTGAAAAAGTATTTTATGGTTGATCTGTAGAGATAATCTAATAATATAAGAGTGTTCAAAAGGGGACAAAATTTTGTTGATGTTTTTATTTCATGATGCAATGTAGAACATATAAATGTATCTATTACTTCCAAGGCAACTAAACTGATCGGTCATTGAGGATTTGATCCCTTATGATATAAAATATACTAAATATATTGAATGACTATTATTATTTTATCATATTAATATTGTATAGATGTGGTTCAGAATATTTTTTTTTATAATGATAGGTATAAAAACAGTTGTAAGTGCCAACTTAGTGTTGGTTTAGTAACGACAATGTTCGTTGTTTTTATTTTTATATAATTATAGAGTGTTAAAAAAATTATTTTCAAAACACATTTATTAATTTTTATATCTTCTTTAATTTTTTGGATAATAATTTCTAATTTTATAGTTATATAACAATTTTCCTTTCCCAATGCTTCTGCCACACTTGCATAGTGAAAATAAACAAAATAACAATTTTAAGAAGTTATTTTGATATATATATGAGGGAATATAAATAATTAAGAAATATAAAATTGTATATTGAAAAAAATTAATTTATTTTTGTGATATTAATTTATTTTTAATTTTTCTATATGATGTAATTAACATTATTTCCTGTGAAACAATGATGAAGTGCTTGTCCAGTTATAAGAATATAATAAAAATGTTTTCATTAATATTATACGAATTATAAAATGAACTAAAATGCGGATAAGAATTTTTTTTATAAGAAAATGTCGACCTTTATCAGGTTTTTATTAGGGACATGTTAGACCCACATGGATTAGATTTTCACATTTATATTATTTTATTAAAAATATTGACAACATTTTTACACTATAACATTCAATTTGATTAATATTTTAATGAAAAAATTTCCATAATTTTATTCGAAATTAAGTATTCCATTGAAATATAAAAAAATTATCCTTCACAATTATTTTTTCTTTTATTTTTTTGGTAATAAACTGATGCATTAATGGCTTGAAAAATTATGTTGTAGTAAATATTTAATTAATGAATAAATCGATATATTGATTTAAAAAATATAAAAATAAAAATAAATTGATATTTTCAAATCATTTCAGTATTTCCATAGATAAATTATTATATGAGTATGATATAATATAAATTTAATACAAATTGGAAGCCTTTTTTGATGTCTTTAAAGTCTTGATTATGAATAGATTTTAATTTCACAAAATCATTTTCAATGTTTAAAATATCTTATTAAGTTATTTACAAAAAAGAATGATCAAGGAAAAAAATTATGATATGCCTTCCAAAATAGGATATAATATCATTTTGATTCCTTCCCTATGTCTTACATCCTAATCTAAAATTATTATATTTTAATAATTTCATTAATTTCTATGTTACCTGACACCTCAATTATAAAATGAGGATCAATCATTCACATACTTTCATCACAAAAATCCATCTTTTTCTGCTAAACTCTTCCAAAATAAATAATCATCATCCCATTCCACAATCTTTAGCTGATGGTCTTAAGAAAATACCACTTAGTGGATCCTTAAATGGGTTCTCAAAGATGAACTTTCAAGAAGTATGATTCATTTTTATTATTGTTTATGTTTTTTTTCACTTATAACTTATCCCCAACTGTTTTCCAATGTATAAAGAAAACACAAAAATAAAATATATGATAGAAAATTATTGTGTTTATGGTATATTCATCATAAAATTACTCATCATATTTTTTTTTCATAAATAAAAAAAGCGACACATGTGGTGCGTTAATCAATCACCAGCGTCGACATTGAATATTTGTTTCCCCTTTACTGAAATAATTTCAAGTATTAATTAATATGTAATAATTTAAAATGACCTGAATATCTATATTATATTACTTAATGTTTATTATTTTTTTGACTAAGAATACCATAATAAACCAGCCGTAGAACCTGTGAAAAGAACGCACCTATAGAAACATATATAACAAAATATAATTAATGAATCGGTTGAATGATGTAATAAAATCATCATATAAGGCGTCATAAAAATGATTATTTTTTCATAAATGTTTAATAACACTCTTTTAACAATGATTAAGTAGTTTTGAATATTTTTTATGTAGGAAGGACCTGAGGTTACGGAATTCGTAAGCCAATTTCCATTAAATGTGTTAACCTTATACTTCATTATTTATATTCTAATAAAATTATTTTTGGATAAATTAATGTTTATACAATTTCTTATTATTGGTATTTTTAGTTTATAAACATATATATTTTAATATTAATTTTCTCACATCAATGATATGATATTTTTAAAGGACTTTCCATTTAAAAATTTCATTAAAAATTATATTTTACATAATTAAAAAAATATTTTTTATAAAATTATTAATTTCTTATGAATATTTTCAGGTCATTGGTAATTGGTTATAATGTAGTGTGGGACCTATATCTCCCTTTAATTCATTGGGTATGTATCAGTTTGAAGTCGGCACTATGGTTACTCTAACTGTAACAACAACAGTTACACCATAAGGTAGTCCTGAGGGTTAAATTGTAAGGTATCTATGAGGGTTACAAATCATAAGTTACCCCTGAGGGTTAAGAAGTACGTAATTAGTGCCCCAAGATACCCTTATGATTATATATAAATTTTTTATTGTTTTATGGGAATATAATTTTTCCAAATGTAATTATACGATATATTATGGGTGAGATGTATATTCTTGTGAAAATGATTTCATATGTTTTTAATTATTTATTTACTAATAGTCTATTTACTTCTTTTTATAACACTTAATGTGCTTTTCGGCTCATCCCATGATTTTAAAATATATTTTATATGATTTTTTTTAAGATCAAATGACAGTTAATGTTATAATTCACATGAATCTAATTAGTTATTTTGTTATTATATTTATAAACTCTCATTTAATGTAAGGCTTGTCTAATACTCTATAACCTAGTCCAGAAAAGGACATCAAAGATATAATATCTTCTGTCCATTTTTTTATATTTTTATTTAAAAAAAGAGCATGTTTTTTTGCTGAATTTGGATGTGTGGGTTATGGGAATTATAGTTTGTATTAGTGGGTTTTTTAGATAACTTTATGGGTTATGATGATGTGAATGAAATATCGTAAATGATTTTTACTATTTTTTAATTTGAAATTAAATACAATTTAATGATTACTATATTTCTGAAACTAAGATTTTTTTGTTCAATATGGGTTTCCATAGAAGAAATAGGAAAAATGATGTGGAGAGGCAATGAAAGAGTGATATCCTTCTGAATCTGCATCCTAGAATTGTTGGGATTCGAATCGATAAGTTTGTGAACGTAATGGCTCACTTAATATTAGAAACTCAATGGTGGTGGAATATATTCAATGAACCAAACACAACTACCACATAGTAACTTGATGATAATAGAAAATATTATAAGGCAACACCCCACTACAATCAGTGGATCATTTTACACAGTAGCGGATAAAGGATGAATTAATTACATTGAAATGATATAATTTTTTTTATAATTTTTAGTTAATGAAAAGGAAATTCCTTCCATTTATCCATTTAATGGTGAAGCAGATCATTGGTGGTCAATGGTCAAGAATATCAGGAATAAAGAAGTGATTGATTCCTTAGAGTGGGATGAATTTAAAAGTTATTTACATGAAAAATATATTCAAATTAACATTCGAAATAAGATTGGTAATCAATTCAATGAATTGAAGAAATAATAAGAAGATTCATTGGTTGTGTATGAAGAAAATGTTACCAAACTAGAGAGGAATAAACCAACTAATATTCTGAATATTGATAGAAAATTCAACCATCTTTAATCAAGACTGAAGCTAAGGTATCGAATGGCATTGTACTCTCGTGAAATAAAAAGTTATGATAAAATTATCTAATGTGATGGGAGGGTAAAAATAGAATTTTCTAATGATCACTTTCATTTTTATAATAAGGATATGAATAGGTACATATTGAATGTGATGGGTAATTATCAATAAAGAAAATATGGTGGTAAGACATTATAGTTTCCACTTTGTGAAAAGTGTGGCAGCAAGATCCTTGGGGAATTCCTTACCAAAACCAGGAAGTGTTTTCAATGTGTTAAGTTAGAACATATGGCCCCAGATTGTAATGAAAATGAGCATAATACAAATCCTTATATGTAAACTATAACATGATTTATATGTGGGGACATGTGTCCTTATAAATATACCCTCTAATAGATAGATCTTAATGATTCAAAGAAGAAAGAATATGGTACCTTGTTTGTTTACTAAATATTTTCAATAAATTTGATTGATATTGGGCCTACACATTTCAATATTTCTGAGGAATTTGCTAGTAAATTGGAAATATCAGGTCAAAAAATGAGATCAAAAAATATTTCTATAACACTATGAGGAAATATTAATAGAAACAAGAATTTTTGGATTCTTTCTATTATGGTCTATGGACTAAATTTACTTGAAAACATAGTTGTTTTCCCTTAGTAGAGCTTGATTTCATTATAGGTGAGGATTGACTTTCTGTTTATCCTAATAATATTGATCGTAGAGGTAATGAAGTTGTTTTTGAGAAAGTGTTTCAGTTTGTATAAAGTAATAAACACATACAATTGATTACATATATCGAAACTAAGAAACTTTTGAAAGTCATAAATTAATGTTATCTAGCTCATATTGTTGAAAATAAGGGAACTGTTTAGATTATTAATGTACTAGTGGTAAATGAATATCTAAATGTTATTCCCAATGAGTTACTCAGTGTTATACCTAATTGGGGAGTTATATTTACAATTTAATTAGTTCTTAATACTAAACTAATTTCAAAACACCAACACCAAATTGATATAATGGGACTTGTTGAATTGAAAATTTAGTTACAGCAGCTGGCTGATAAAGTATTCATTTGGTCAAGGACTTCACCATATGGTGATCCAGCATTTTTTAAGAGGAAGATGGTACCATAAGGATTTTCATTAATTATAGAGCCTTGAATACCATCACTATTTAAAATGGGTATTCATTTCCTCATATCTATTACTTGTTTAATCTTCTCTAGGGAGCTCTGTACTTTTCTAAGATTGACTAGAGATCCGGATACTATTAACTAAAGGTGAAAGTGGGTGACATCTGGAAAAAAACTTTTCATAATAGATATGGGATTCATGAATTTGTTTTCATTCAATTTGTGTTTACTAATGAATCTATTTTATTCATATATTTTATGAATTGAATAATTCATGAGTCCTATGATATATATTTGGTTGTGTCTATTAATGAAAATCTGGTATTTTATAAGAGTAAATATGAGTATGGAAATCATATAAGGGCTGTTTTGCAAACCCTAAACGAAAATAAACTGTATGGGAAATTCAAAAAGTGTTATTTTTCATTAGATCATATTTCTTATCTTGAGAACATTGTAAATAATGATGTAATCGATGTTGATCATGTGAAAACAATAGTGCTTGATGAATGTTCAAGACCTAATATTGTAACAATGATTCGTATTTTATTGAATTAGAATGCTTTTAGAAACAGGTTTATAAAAACACATCATTGTTTTTTGGTCCACTTACTATGTTAAGATAAAATGGGTTAAATTAATTTGGATAGAAGAATGTGAGGTTATTTTTAATAACTGAAGAATATATTGGTGAATGCTTTATTTTTGGAATTTCCTTCTCGAAATGGTAAGTTTTTCATCTACAGTGATGATTCTTTATAGTGACTCGGTTGTGATTTAATGCATAATGATTAGGTAATTTCGCATACATTAAGAATACTAAAACAACATGAATTAAATTATCTGAAACAAGATTTAGAATTGGATTTTGTTAGTTTTTCTTAGAAAATTTTGAGACATCATCTATATAGAGCTAGTTGAAAAAATATATACTGACCATAAAAGAATGAATTATATATTCAATCAAAATTTGTTAAGAATGAAGAAGAGAAGATGGATTTAATTGATAAATTATTATGATTTCATGATCAATTACCATTCATGAAAAGAAAAAATGTGTAGATTCCTTAGGTTGGAAACAACATGCATTAGTAACCATGTTACATTAGGAACATGAGCCCTTAGTTGATGATTTGATGAGTTTTGGATTATAAGTTGTAGGTACATATATTTTTTAAGATTTCAGTGTAGTAATATTTTTTGGATATAATTATGCATGTTCATAAGGAATTCCACAAGCTATAAGAAAAGGTATAATTCGTTAAAATAGGTATGCTTCCTAAATTTAATTTTGATAAATATTGTATTGTATAAATTGGAAAAAGTTTGTCGTTGCATTCTGATCCCCTATTGGAGAAACAATTGTTGTGTGATTCTCAGAGTTCTCTATTTTATGTTAATACTTGTTGTACTAATATGTACAGAGACCATCATGAGTATTACTGATGGGATGGAAAGAAAAAATAGATTGTGGATTTTACTATGAAATGCATGACTAAATCTGTACATTTTATTCTTATTAACGAAACAATGTGTTTGGATAAGCTTTATAGAATATAACCTAAAAATAATTTCATGTTACATGGAGTGACTATTTCCAATGTATATAGACTAGTTCCTAGGTTCACTTCTAATCTTTGGTAGGGGATTCATAAGTGGTTGGTCACAAAATTAAATTTCCATACAGATTTTCATCCTTAATGATATGGGAAGTCTGAGTGAAGAATTTCTACTATGGTGGATATGGTAAGAGTTTTTTCAATGGTGTACTAGGGAATTTTGGATCAACATATTTCTTTTGATGAGTTTTCATATAATAACAGTTTTCATTCCAGTATATAGATGGCTCTTTTTTAGCCATCGTATGGGAAATAGTGTCAAACTACACCTTTTTGGGATAATGTTTGGGAATGTAAGTTGATGGGACCAATTGTAGTAGACGATGTGGCTGATAAAGTGAAGATAACCTAGAAACACATGAGGATAGCACTGCGAAGGTAGAAAATTCCTCCTGACAATAGGATGAAATATTTTTCATTTGAGGTATGTGATAATGATTTTCATAAAATCTCACCATGATAAAGTGTTATGAATTTTGGTGGGAATGGAAAGATAAGTACATGATTCATTATACCTTATGAAATTCTAGAGAATGTTGGGATATTCACATACATAGTATTGCTTCCTCACTGTTTATCATAGGTTCACAATGTTTTTCTTATTTTTTTTAAGAATGTCTGTACTAGATTCATCCCATGTCTTCATCCCAAAGGAGTTAAACTAGAAGAGTACCTTTATTTGGAAGATAAACCAATTCAGAGTATTCATCAAAGAGAAAACTTATTTCAGAATATGTTAATCAACCAAGTAGGGGTTTCTTGTAGAAACAACATGGTAGAAGAATAAAGCATTTGAATCAGAAAAATACTTTGATGGGAAGGAACCCAGACATGATTATTAAGATTTTTTTTTCAAGGATGCAATATTTGAACGGTGGGGAGAATGTAACACCCAAATGTTTTAAAAATAAATTTAAATTCATGACACCATTTTATGTAGATAGTAATAACAGTCCTTGAACATAAATTTTCAACTTATATTATTTGAATTAGGAAAAACAGACATACACAGTTGTAATCAGCTAGTTATTTGGAGATTAATAGAACGGTCATAATTTTTGGTGAATAGTAGCCCACCCTTATGAATAGTAATTCTACCTTTATGAATAGTAATATGTCTCTACTGAATTGTAAAATGGTCCAAATAATATTAGACTCAACAGTGTATGTATAAATGAATCCTAAAAGTGACACTATTATTATATTATATGTGTTGGTATTTTTGGTAGGTCATAAATATTTATTTACAATTTTACGATTATTTAAATAGTATAAATTAAATTGAATTTTCATAAAATGTAATAAAAAATTATTATTTTATTGTCTTATGATTTTAGGATAATTTTATGAGAACATGATTAATTCATCATGGTGTTATAAAATAAATAATAGTTTTAAAATCATTATTTTTCAAATAGATTTTTATTTTATTTTAAAACTAAATTTATCAAATTTAGAAAATTAATTTCATAAAATGGAGTATATTTCTGAATCTAACATTTGAAGAATGAATAGGCTGAATTTTTGATATTTTTCATAGATACATTACTTTTTGATGAATTGTAAAAAAATAAAAAAATACAGTACTTTTTTCTAAAATCTTGAAGAAGAATTTATGATATAGAATCTATTAAGCCTATTCAATGGATGAATATTTATTTTATAAGTGTAATATTTTATAGAAATGAGTCCAACTTTTTTTGTTATAATGATTAGTATCAAAATTATTGTCAGTTCCAATGTAGTGTATGCGTAGAATCAACAATGTGAATTTTGTTTATTTATAAATAATATTCAAGTTCTAAAAATTACTTTCATTGTTGATTTATTAATTATTATGTATTATAATGTTTTTGGATATTAATTTATAATTTTATAGTTATACAAGAACAAATGACTATGCTACACTTTTTCATGATAAAAAAAATAACAAATTTAGGAAGTTACATTGATATATATATATTTATGTATGTGAATATAAATACAGAAAAAATATAGAATTTAATTTTGAACCAAATTAAATTTATTTATTTTATTAATTTATTTGTTATATTTATATATTAAATAATTATCAATGCTGATGCAGTTCTTATGCAAGTATACAATAAATAAAAAAAATGTTTTCATAAAAAATATAATAATTAAAAAATAACCCAAAATGTGGACAAAACATTAAATATAATAAATTTTCCACCCTTATCATGTTTTTATTTAGATTATTAACATTTTTCCCCACATTGATCTCATCAATCCATTTATATTATTTTATTAACAAGAATGGAAACTTTTCCACACATTGGCATTGAATTTGATTAATATTTTAATGAATTATTTTCCAAAATTTTATTTTGAAAATATATATTGTATCGAAAGAGAAGAAATTTATCTTTATCATAGAATTTTGAAAATTATTTTTTGGTAATAAATAATTACATTAATGTTTTAAACAATTATGATTCAGTAAATATTTAATTAATGAATAAATAATATTAATGATGTTAAAACTTGTAAAATAAATATAACATGATATTTTTAAGTCATTTCATTGTTTTTAAAGATAATAATAATATATATAATATATAATTTACATAAAAATTTGATTTGGAAACTTTTTTTTGATGGTTATAATGTCTTCATTGTGAATAGTTTGTATTTTGACAAAATCAATTTTCCATGAAAAAAATATATCATTAAATTAGTTTTAAAAAATAATGATCTTCAAAAAAATTATTATATTACATTGAAAATTGGATATAATATGATTTTTTGGCCTTTTGTAGGTGTTAAAACATATAATAGAATTCCCATATTTTAATAATTTCTGTAATTTCTATGTTCCCTCTCACCTAAATTATAAATGGAGGCTCCCTCATTCACATATTTCCATCACCCTAGGCCATCTTGTTCAGATAATATCTTCAAAATTACCTCCTACTAATATATTTCCCCATTCATTAGCTTTGTGTCTCAGATAAAGATAACTTCCAATTTCTTAATATAAGTATTAAAGGAAGAAATTTCAAGATGTAAGGTTCATTTTTCTTCTTTTATACATTATTTTTTCTCATACACTATTTCCCCACATCTTGTCCAATGTATCAAGACAACTCCAAAATGAAATATATGAGGAATATTTGTTTTTTATGTAATATTTATTATTTTTTTTATCATCTTATTTTTTTCATTAATAAAAAAATCGTCGTCTATAGTGTGTAAATTCACCGCCTTCGTCGCTGATGATTTTTCGTTTCCGTTTTACCGATATCATGTTAATTAAAAAGTTATATGTAATTATTTAAAATGACTTAATTATATATATGATATCACTTCTGGTTTATTGTTTCTTTTGAAAAAGGAGGACCATAATAAACCTATCATTGAAATAGTGAATAGAATGCACTGAAACACCTTAAATAACAAAATATTATTACTAAATGTGTCAAAATATTTTATAAAATGGTCATATAAGGTGTTATAAAAATTAATATGTACCTTTAAAAGACTAATGAAACAATTTATACAATTATATAGGTTTTTTAAAAAAATTGATGTCAGACGGCCCCATAGTAAGGGAATTCATAACCCAATTTCAATTTCATGGGTTAACCTTCTACTTCATTAATTATATCCTAATAATATTAATTGTGTTATGAATTATTGTTTATATAATGTTTTATTATGATTATTTATAGTTTATAAACATATTCCATTCATTATATTAATTTCTCGTATATATTATATAGTATTTAAGGCCATTCCGTTAAAACCCATTTTTTAAAATTATATTTTATATAATTCCAAAATAAATTAAATGGAATAATTCATATTTTATGATTATGTTATGGCCCATGAAATTTTTTTATAATGTTGGGAATGACTGATATCTCCCTCCAATGCATTTGGTAGGTGTAAGTTGGATATTGTCTGCATGGTTTTTTCAAGTGTAACCTCGGTGGTTTCATAATTAGGTAGTTGTGAGAGATATACTGTAAGGTTTCCCTGAGGGATAAAATCATAAGTTATCTTTAAGGTTTACATTATATGTATGTAATTCCCCGTGATACCCTTATAGGTTTGTATATGTTCTTTAATGTTTTATAGATATGTCATGTTTTAGAAAGTATGTATATGATACATTATGGTTGAGAAATATGTTTTTGTGAAAATGATTTCATATGATTATGATTAATTATGGGCTAATGGTTTCTTTGTTCATTTGTATATCCTTTACTGAATTTTACTTACCATCCCATACTTTTAAAATGTTCATTACAGTATTCTATTTAAGTTCAGATGATAGATAAGGAAATAATGCAAATAAATCCAATCAGATAATTTGTAATTTTTTTTGTAAACTTTTATTTCATTTCAGGTTTTTATAATACTCTAGAACCCAGACTAGAAATGTCCCAAAAATTATAATATATTTTCTACATTTTTATTATATTATTTTTTAAAAAAATTACTCCACGTGTTTTTTTTCTGAATTTGGAAGAGAGGGGTCAATTGTTTATATTCACCAATGGAGGAAAGCCAATATGATGAAACCCATGGTTACTGAGGAGCAGAATGTATATCTGAGATGTAACACACCATAAATTTTCCCACCTTGGTCTTTCTCAAGTCTTACTAACATCCCTTCACCCATATGTAAAGTGCCGGAATTTCCATGTATTTTTTTTAAATATATGGGAATTTTAAGAGTCCGCAAAAATTGACGGCGTGTGATTCCGAGGCCCGGAATGAATTTCTAAACGTTTTTTCAGCTACCTTTATTAAACGTGCGAGCATGTTTTTCTAGATTTTGAACCAGTGCGCGGAATTAAAATCTGAGGGCACTGTTGAACTCACAGAGCCATTTTTCTTTTAAGGTGACTTTCACCTCGATGGTAGTGGGTCGAGAGTGAATGATAGTTTTTTGGGTTTACATGGAAATAATAAAATAAAATAATCTCATATTTTATTTTATTTTGGTGTAACCACCCTCCATGTGGATGTTCAGGGGTGGGGTCCATCAGAACTAAAACTCCACTTCATGATTTATTGTGGGGGGACCGCCTGACCCCCTATTAATGGGAGGAGAGGAAAAACTCTCAACCCCCCTCATGAATGTGGGGGAGCCTCATCAACACCTCAAGAATTTTAATTGTGGAAACAAACCTCATTAATTTTACAACAATAGTTAATTGGATTTCTCTGTTTTTAAATTAAGTAACAAGGATGTTGAATTTAGGAAGCTTCCTAATAATTGAACCATCATAAATTCCATGAGCGTTGCCTACCTTCCCTCTATATTATATATAGGGATTTTGGGAGGAGGATTTGGGATGACTTCAACAAGCGATGAAGCACTGGTAAAGTGATGCGACACCCAACACATGGAGGATTATGTTATCCAACAAAGAATGCTTCCTCCATGAAGAAAGATGGAGAGGAACTTCCTCGACTTCTTCCTCTGAAGAACCTTGTGGAGGCAACAGACGTGGTACGTCTTAATCGACCGACCTTCCCTCCTCGTCGTTGTCAACGAACAATACGAGGTAGGGGTAAATGCGGTTTGATTATCACTTCCCAAATATGTCCCTTCTTTTCTTTTATGGGTTGGGAAGAATCTTTGTGGGAGGGTTTTAGGTGATTTATTATTGTGAACCACTTGCTACGTCTCCAATGCAGAGAGTTCAGGGCAAACTAACATGGCCCTTTCTCTCAGTAACCCCTGTGTTGATTTGTAGAGTTCTTATAAATAGATGAAGGTGAAAAAGGAAATGGTGCTACCACTCGCGGCCTCCGCAACCCACGCCGCCTCCACGACATCTCGTGCTGTCGATGGCCGAACCGGCCCCGCGACCCCTCATGGTGCCCCGGCCAAACCACCCCCACAGTCTCCATCCTTCCAGCGAATCCACCCTAGGCCGGGACGAGCCGCCCTCGATGCACCGTTCGCCGGCCGAACCGGCCCCGACCACCCCCGCCTCCCGGTCCATCTGACTCCTGGCCTCCCCTGCCTCCTAGATGAGCCACCCCAGCCTTCCGGAGAAACCTTCCCTAGTCATGCCAACCACTGGCTGAACAGGCCCTGACCGCGCCATCTCTGCCTCCGATCTGATCTGCCCTCATCACGACCCTCTGAGCGGAACTAGCCATGCGGCATTGGCCGAGCCGCCCTCACGGTGCCCTCAAGGCCGAGCCGCCCACACGACGCCCTCCTGGCCGAACCACCCTCACCCAGAATCGTGGTCGTTCTGCGCCCTCATGGCCAGTCCACGCCCTCACGGCCCTCCCTGTCCCCTCGCGACATGATCGGTTGGGCCCAGTGGGCCTGGATAAACCCAATGAGCTGCTCCAACCAACGGGTCAGGTCGATTCAACATGAACCAGGTCGGCCAATTCTAGGTCAGGCCGGGTCGGTTAGACCAGGTCGGATCGGACTGGGGCCCACTATGACCCATTTACGCTCCTTCAGCTAGATCATTGGCACCAGACCTCTGTTTGATGAACTGTCAGCGGCTATGGAAATCATGTACTGTGACGGTCCCTTTAAGTATACCCCCAATGATTTTTATGGTATAGTTGAGATATAGTTAGATTGGATCGTGAATGAATCCAACCGGGCCCCCGGGACTAAATGGTTAATAACTCACAGACCGAGCATCTGATTGAAGTGTCATCTATTACGTTGAGACCCCTATGATATGGCAAAACATTGAGATACTTGTTTCTAGACATTGTGATAGTTGGAGTACCGACAAGTATCTCATGTAGCAGATCCTCTCGGAGATGAGCGTGCATATTGCGGAGACCTTATAGCTGGTTGAGACATGACGGTTGCTGACCATTGGACTTGGAGTGACTCTACTAGCCGAGTGAAGAGATTCTTGGTGTCATGGTAGACCCATTGTGGAGAGTGGCTCGGTGTCACGACATACACACAGTAGTCGACAGGAGGAGTACCTCATAAGGCTATGAGGGGGAGCACACTTGGTGATGCGGCAGACCCACGGTGGGGAGCGCCTCTGTGTGACGTGACAGACCCACAGTACTCGAAAGGAGGAGTGCCTCAAGAGTTCAAGGTTAGTGGGAAGCGCACTTGGGGTCATGGCAGGCCAACTTTACTTGACAGAGGAGGATTTTTCCATCAGCCGAAGATTTGACAATGTGACTGGGGATCTTATTTGATAATACCCATATCATAAAATACTGGTTGAGCTAAGTCAGTTTTTCTGTTTTTTCTTCATGATTAAGATGTATCACTTGATAACATAGGTATATGTATGGTCATATACCTAGGTAATGGTTATATGTTGATTTCATACTTTGTGTTGATTCTCGATAGTTTTTGTGAGACCTAGAGGGTCTCGGGGTCCCTACTAAGTATCATTATACTCACCTCTACATGGGATATTCCCACACATCGTGTTGTTGGATGCAGATGATGGATAGCGCAGAAGGAGGATGAGAGTACAAGGACTGGACGATACCTGGAGGTGGACCATACTGCATGTCAATACCCAGAGGAGACCAATGAACGTGGATTGCTGAGGAGGTGATCCGTTCCTACCCTTCTGGTACGAACCTTGGGGGACGATCCAATAGTTGTCTTTTCTCTTTCTTCATTTTTATTGCATTTTATTTGTACTTTTACTTTTACAGGTTGTCTTGTACTCTAGCCCCCTTTTACTTTCAACACTCATTTTTTATAGAGTTTACTTGGTGTTTCGTCCAGCTGCTTGCTTTCTTGTGTGTGTGATTATAGGTTATAAAGGCAATTCCATCACAGTTTTAGGGAATTATGCCTTTGGTGCTCGTCGCCAGCCCCTGGAATATGGAATGGGGCTTGGGGTAGTCACGGCATGGGACCTGGTGGACAGGTTGTGACAAATTGGTATCATAGGAGTCGGTTCTACCGTAGAAAATAAGAATCAGATATTTTTTTATGAAGTAATAGTGTTAAGTGTAGTGAGTGTGGTTTTCAGTTCAAGGAGTCTAGTGTTGGTGCAGTGGTCGACATATCCATACATTAGGACCCTGACTACTGATTTCTGACTCAATGCACGAAATCACTGATTGCGTGTGTTTTTTCAAAAGTTTTCTTTATGTGAGCTCAATAGTTCAGCTCACCAAGTATAAATTTTAACCATTGTGCACCTGTTTCTTTTTAGGATGCCTACACATAGACATCCGACTACAGTTCTGAGAGGTGTACGCAGTGATAACGCACCAAGAGATGAGGTCTCAATGTAGGTCCATTTTCTAGTAGAGGAATCAGCTGAGGCACCAGTAGTACCACTCCCCGTTGGGCCACCGATGCCCCCAACACCAATAGCAGATGGTGCATGCCGATTGAGAGCATTGCATGAGTTCCAGTTCTAGAGGCCACCAATGTTTATGGGAGATATGGACCCACAAGCAGTTCAGGATTGGCTAGAGGTTGTGGTGAGAGTCTTTTGATTGGTTGGGACACAAGCTGATTTCATGGTGATCCTTACCGCCAGCCTTCTACAGGCAGTAATAGTCAGATGGTGGAGCATTATGCTCCAGGTCCACAATAAGGTGATGCTTATCTGGGGAGACTTTGAGATCCTGTTTCGGGCAGAGTTTGTCCCAAAAAATCTTCGAGCAGTGCACATATACGATCTACTTCATCTGCAGCAGCGCAGCATGACTGTAGCTCAGTACTCATCAAGGTTCCCGGACCTCTCACACTACTCCTCTGATATGGTTCGAGAACAATTCTCTGGGTCCCAGACCTTCTATCAAGGACTCAGGTGAAAAATTATATCTTTTATGGTCTCACTCATCATCCCGACGTAGGTGAGGGTGTTAGAGAGATCCCTTATAGTGGAGAGTTTCCTTGCTGAGAAGTACCCGGCAGCGAGATCCACCACCAGTTGACATGTAGCAGAGTCTTGTGTAGCTGGAAGCAGACATATGTCATAGAGGTTCAAGAGGACCATACCTATAGGTGGACGACCGCATGACTCGGGATTGGTTGTGTGGGGAACCCGAAGCAGAGACTGACATTCCAGGAGCGGGTAGTGTTATGCATGCGGTGAGAAGGGTCACATGGCTTGTGACTGACCGACCCGCCCTTCGGATGATTAGTAAATGGTCAACAGACCTCCTAGGTAGATACAGTGATTCGATCTAGGTGGTCCTATGGGACTAAGAAGACATGGTAGAGGAGCTGGTCATTCAGCTGGCGGTGGGCGACAATTCAAGATATTACCACCACCAACGCCAGGTGGTTCACCCCGACTGTAGGGAGAAGGTGGAGAAGGTAGAGCTCTTCTCTAGGTAGCTAAGGCCTACGATCACGGTTCTCTTGAGATTATATGAGGTACGATATATTTCTACACTACCTTGGCTATATTACTTATAGAAATAGGTTCCTTCCATTTTTTTATTTCTACTGCCCTCATTCAGAGCTCAGAGATTCCGATGGAGCAATTGGCTTGATCCTTAGATCTACAGACTCCTATGGGATCATATCTAATTATTATGCACTAGTTCCAGTAATGAGAGATTACTCTAGGAGGCAAGAGCTTTGGTTGGGATATCCTAGTAGTGGCGTCGAGGCCTTACATCGTTATCTTGGGTATGGAATTGTTATCTATAGTCCATGTTCAGATTGATTGTATAGGGGGAAAAGTGCTGTGTGTCTGCACAAATGGGACTAGTCTTACCTTCACCAGTGATAAGGGAGGCATTGCAGCACATGATGGACTTATTCAGAGGGATGTGCAGCTGATCACTCATCAGTTGGCTAGCCTTACCCTCGGAGTTGTTGATGTGGAGAGTCTGAGTTATCCTGTAGTGGTGGACCAGTATGTGGATGTTTTCCATAATGATGTCCTAGGTCTACCTCCTCACAGAGAGGTGTACTTTTACATTGAATTTTACCCCAGGTCATCACCGATATATACATAAGCATATTGGATGGCTCGTGCGGAGCATTGTGAGCTACGCGTACAGCTAGAAGACTTACAGGGGAACAGAATCAACCGGACTAGTGTTTCTCCTTGGGCATCCTTGATTCTGTTCACTAAGAAGGCGGATGGGAGCTTGTGGAATTGTGTCAACTACCGACGCCTGAAATAGGTGAACCTAAAGAACAAGTACCCACCATCAATAATTGATGGCCTCTTTGATCAGTTGAAGGGAGCATAGTGTTTCTCGAAGATAGAACTTAGATCAGGATATCACCATCTCATAGTGCGAGATGAGGATGCACAGAAGACAACATTAAGGTGTTGGTATGGCCATTAAGAGTTCTTGGTTATTCCATTCGGTGTAACCCATACTCCAGCAGTGTTAATGGGACTCATGAAGATGATATTTCAGTCGTACATTTATTGCTTCGTAGTAGTCTATATCGACGACATTCTGATCTACTCAACTACTCAGGAGGATATTTCCTATAATTTGTGTGTAGTACTAGACAAACTTTGAGAGAAACAAATTTATGGTAAGCTCTCGATGTGACAATTCTGGATCTGAGAGGTTCACTTTCTAGGACATGTAATCTTGGAGGCTAAAGTTGCAGTGGATCCAGCAATGATTGAGGTGGTACTTTCTTGGGAGACACCCACGAGTGTTAGAGAAGTACTGAGTTTTCTAGGATTGGCTGGATACTACTATATATTTGTGCTAGATTTATCTAGTATTTTAGCACCACTATCAGCTGTGATGAATAAGGGGATACCCATTGTGTGTTTGGAGATATTCCAGCATAGCTTTCATGATCTGTGGTAGAGGCAGACTAGTTCCCCCATCATGAGGCTTCTAGAGGAATGCGTATGGTACATAGTCTACTGTGATGCATCATTGTCCGGACATGGATATGTCTAGATGGAGGAGTGAGCAGTGATCTGATATGGTTCCTGACAGCTGAGACAACACGGGAAGAACTACGCTAACCATGACATGGAGTTAGCAGTAGTGGTCTTTGCCTTGAAGATGTGGCAGCAATATCTGATGTGTAGATGTTTTATAATGTACTCTAATCACAAGAGTCTTAGGTATATATTCTCCTAGATGGAAATGAACCTGTGATAGCGACGTTGGCTTGAGTTCCTCCAAGACTATGAATTCTAGATAGTCTATACATCTAGGAAGAGGAACGTTGTTGTTGATGCACTCAGCAGGAGATCTGATATACGACTTCCAGGAGAGGTTATAGAGCAGTTGGTTTCATTACAGATATCATTTCTAGAAAGAGATGGAGTAGCCTTTCATCAATTTCTTACAATCACTCCCCCACTATTTCATCGAGTCAGGGAGGCACAATGTGGTGACACAGACTACAAGACATGATGTGCTCTGATAACCACAGGGTAGGTACCTGATTTATTTTCTGAAGGTTGGGAGAAGGTCATCTTCTTTCGAAGACGTACCATGGTACCAGTGTCACTTCAGGAGGATGTGCTAAGGGAGTTAAACACTTACACACTAGTTGTACATGAAAGAGTGGTGAAGATGTACTAGGACCTCTGATGATAGAACTAGTGGCTGGGAGTGAAGAAAGAAGTTGCAGAGTTTTTATTTCGATGCCTCACTTTTCAGCAAGTGAAGGCAGAACATGATGTACCAGCAGTCTTGGTTCAACCTTTAGAGGTCCCAGAGTGGAAGTGGGATGCGAAATACATTGACTTCATGATGGATCTCCCACATAAATTTAGGGGAGATGACTCTATCTGGGTGATCTTCTACTGACTCACCACATCGGCCCACTTTCTACCGATCTGAGAGCAGGGTTTAGTAGAGAAAATGGGATGCCTCTATGTGAAGGATATTGTGCTGCTACATGGAGTACCCATGAAGATTTTCTCTGATCGTGATGCACGATTTACTTCCCAGATATGAAAGGGATTGTAGGAGGATTTCAGGACGCATCTTCTTTTGAGCACTGACTTCCATCCTCAGACGGATGGTCAGACTGAGCAGACCATTCAGACCCTCGAGGAAATGATGCGTACTTGTGTTCTCAACTTCAGTCGCAGCTGGGAGGATCAATTTCCATTAGTGAAGTTTTCGTACAACAACAGCTATAACTACACAATTTGGATGTCACCTTTTGAGGTGTTATACGAGTAACCTTGCAGATCACTCTTGTCGAGGTGAATGTCTATTTAAGCGAATATCGATGCTGCTAGTTCAATGGTGCCCTAAGATTTCAATTTTGAGCACTAGCTCAAAAGTTTGAAAAATATACTTGCATGTTTACTGAACATACTCGAACAAAAGTTCAAAAATTCATCCCCGTCACTCCAGGCCTTGGAATCACACACCGTCAATTTTCCCATACTCATAAGATTCCCATTTATTTAAAAAATTACATGGAAAATTCCAGGTCTTTATAGAACTAATCCATTCATAGAGTGTGACATACATATAATGATATCTAGAAGCTGGGAATCAATTCCCATATGTAGAACATGAATATGATCAATAGGTGGCTATAAAGGAGGAATCATTAGTGGCTCAGTGCATGCCACCTCATGACCATGGGAATCACATCCTTTATGGTGTTCAACTAGAGGATTTCATTGCGATATGACACTTAAATTAAAAAAAATGCATCTAAAATGATTTTAAAAAATAAGAAGATTTCATTAAATAAATTATTTGAGGTGTAAATACTTCTTATAGAGATGATCGCAGCTCTCTTTTTGCAAAAATAGATAGGCCAAGGTGGTGATTGATACAATAAATTTCCATAAAAAATGTAAATGATGCCAACCACCCAACCATGTTTTGGTTCGGGTATATGTCTTTATTTGGATTCTATTGGATAAGCAGTTTCACATTAGATGTATTATTTGTTTTGAAATTTTTCTTTATCAATTATGTATATTATATAAAATGGTTGAAAGAGATGGTTGACTACTTCTAATGCATAATTTCTATTACTATATATGAACTAATATATGATATCCATTCAACTCAGACCATAACACATTCCAGCACATGCAAATAATGGTCTGTGGTTCATCCTTCCACAATTGAATGCTTAAGGTGTCTGCTTTAACCTACTTATGTAAACACTATTAGGATAAGGGATTCACTATATGTATCAATTTTTTTAAATCCCTACAAATAATAACAAAACAATTAATACATGTTCAAGGAACTATCAATATTCAATAAGAAATTGCATGTAGAAAATAATCATGACATGAAAAATTGTAAGGAAGTTTTTTCCTAGTGTTACTAATAATGATGGATGTAATAATGTTCCTTGACCTCATATCATTATAACATTGTTCATCAAAAATTTTCAATTATAACCTTAATATGATCCCAAAAAAACATGTGCATCAACTAAATGTGAAATAATATCAACATTGATTGGAAAATGCAGAACATTAATTATAATATAATAAACTCAACCATTACCTGAAAATGGGTTCATGATGCCTAATATCTGGTTATGACCAGGTTCTATGAATTCCAAATATCAAATATATTGTCACCAAATAGTAAAATATGACATGAACCTACTCTGATATAATTTTTTAATGTCCCAACCCAAGATCCACCTAACTCATTCCTCAAGTTGTTGTGTTACACGGTCTCAAGCATGATTCACTTAGATACAAGAGGATGATGTATATCTTCTTGGTTGTAAGGGTCATATATTAGGGTGGATATACCCTCATCTTAGTGTGTTGCATTGAATAAAATAATAATCAATAATGGAAAAAAATAAATAGACATGATCCATAAACCACAGAAGAGTGAATAGATAATTGAAGAGGAATGAAACAGAAGTAATATACAATTGAGTGACTGAATAAATATCTCAATAGACTATAAATATGTCGCATCACATGATTCAATGATTGATGATAAAAAAGGGAACATGATGATATAGAAATTTTATATTTTATTTTATGTACAAAAAATGGAAAAAATACATCTATATGAATCTCGAGATAACACTAGGTCATCTACTCCTAATATCCAACTATGCCTGAATATCAACAACATGTAGCATGTGACTTTTCTATTATCAATACCTATAGTCTAATAGTTTTATGGAATACCTGAGGAATCCTGAGTAGGATATGAGATATAAATATTAGTACTCCACCACGGATGGTTACTACATGTAATCTGAGTAGTTCTTGTAATAGAACATTTAGAAGGTTTAAAAAAATAAAAAATATATACTAAAATAAATGATTAACCAAGCTGTTATAGTTCTTAAAGGAAACATAGAGGCTCTACCTAATTCATATCCTATTCATGATAAGTTTGAAGAGTATCTATATATATATGATAGTATAATAAATATATTGTTTAATTATAAATTTCATCCTCCAATATAATGCAAGTATATGCAGATGTAAGTGTCCATATACAGAGAATACATGTTTCGGCTAGACTAGGGCGTATCTCAGACACCCATGAACAGTTTGAAGGTACAATAAGATTATTTAATTTGATATATTCCATAAATCCCAAAAGAGTGAGATGTTTCATGATACAACACACAATATAGTGAGTGAGGCATCGTGACAACACTTATATAATGGATGTGGTGCCTCATCTCAAAATCAATATAGTATAACATATGTGAGATGTCATACTCAACACCCGATGTAAGAGACATTGGTTATCCATCATACTTAATATAACATACCATCAACAACATATGTTATCAAGGAGTATCATTTATAGCATAATAAATAAGGAAGACCTCTTATGCAACTTATTTCACAAGACTATATATATATATATAAGATCCAATAGTTTGATTAGAGAAATTTATAATGAATAAATAATGTGTCTGCGCTTGCCACCCCATACACAATTAAATAACAATTTTAAAACCATTATTTAAATTAATTAAACGAATACAACATGCATATTTAATTCTATATTAATCATATATTTGTTTTGTGAAATTGTAATCCATCATGAAAATATCCTAAACTTTTTCACTGGACATTCAATTTCATTTTAATTCATCAAAAAAAAGAAAATTAATTGTATAAATCCTATTGGGAAATTCATGGTGCCATATTAACTAATAGAAGTATACGAAAAATTCAAAATTCAAACTGTATGTGGGAAAACACATAATAGGATCTTTGGGTTTTATTGAATACTCATGTTTCAGGTGACATTACATTTAACAACTATGGTGAAAGGAACAAAGGTGTCTCAAGAACACATATCAATTGACCAAAAAAGAAAATTTTTATTTGGAACACCCATGGGGTGTCCATATAACATGTATATGACAAATAAATCACAAAATAAGGATAATTTTATACATAATAATATGCAATAGTGAATATGATATGAATAAATCAGTTTCAGGGAGACACTCAACAAAATCAATCATGTGGAAGAACAAAGAAATTACGAAACATAAAAAATTGATGGGAAATGATGTGACCATATACCTCAAGGCTATAGACAATGCCTTACTTTTTATAAGCCTTGGATTTATAGTAGGATGGAAGAAATCTGATAAATTGTCTAATTCCCTGAAAATGTAGAAAATGAGGCCGAACCTAAATAGTGCAATAGATGGAAAGAAAAACATAGATAGGAATTGAGAGACACTAGGGGTTTACCAAGACAGATCCGGTTCCTCCTATAGTTCAAATATCAATCACTAGATGGGGGAGTTTTATCAATATCATAAATTAAGAAGATGTGATCTTTAATAATAAGATAAAGCTTTGTTTTAGATGCTACAGAAACCAATGAAAATAAGAAATAAGAAAATTTATAAGTGGAAGGGAAAATAGACTTGTCAAACTAAATTTGGTGGTCCATGGTTTAGGAACATAGTTTGGAAACTATGTGAAAATCCTATAAATACAATTCACCAAAACCGTAAAATCGGTACATGTTCATGCACCTTTTCCAACAGCGTTTCTGGATAACCTTGCGGCCTATAGGTACATACTGTCTGGAACCACATTGTTCAAAATAACTATATGATATGGGTTACATTGTTTAAATAATCCTTTAATCATAGTTATTTAACCCATTTTTTGTAACTACAGCCTTTGAACAAGCTACATATATTCGTGGGATCTTCATTTGTCCATAGAGCACCTTTACCGTGATTAAAAAAGGATTCAAATTGAAAAAAAATGATCCAAACATTTTTTTAAATAGTGGTTGTTACACCAATTATGTAATGTTTGGAACATGAAAAATCTGTTTTATAAGATTTGAATGGTGAACTAGTTCAATGGTTGACTCTTTTAAATAATACAAGGAAATAATATGATGTTGAATCCATGTATTTGGATGAAATGAACTTTTTTTATATAGTTTTTACCATGTGGTGGACATACTAAAATCAAGAAGGATTTCCATGAGTTTAATAAAAAGGATGAGGAATATATTAGTACCTATAAAATCAATTTTACAAGAAATGTGAGGTAGAATTATGGTATTATAATCCAACCTAAATATAAGATTTATCTATTCCTTAGTGTCTTAAATTCATATTTAAGAAGGGTATTAGACATATTATAAATTAGTAGCCGAAAAAATATTGTACTATGTTATATCACGGTGGAAATAGATTTTGGAGTTATTTATAAATATAATGGTAATGAAATGAAAAGGAATATTTAGTTCAAGGAATCATCTAAAACCCATGGATAGAATATGATGATATTTCCATTATGTTAGATGTGTGGGAAAAACCATAAAAGAAATTTTCATCAGGGGACTACCAAATTTTTTATGTGTGTAAGGTATGGTCATCATGAAATAGAGTGATAAGGTAATGTGACGGAGTTAAATAATATGAAAGTATATAAGAAGATACAAAAACTACACCTCCCCCACATCATTGCTTCATGTGTAAGTGGAATAGGAATTATTCTAAATTATTTCTAAACTCAAGGGTTAATGATAATGATGGATGTTATAATCCTCTTGTGTCATTGGACAAGGGGAAATATTATGTTATCATTATTTATAATGAGGAATGTAATAATAACATACTTAAAGGAAAAATTACAATCCAGTATAGAATTGAATATATTTTATTTCACTAAATATCAACACATTGTTTCATTTCAAATGAATATTATAATATTATCAAGATAAACCTCCAATGATTAGAAGTAAAATTTTTAATGAAAACCCATAATGATATAATTATGAAATCTCAAGCCTATGATTCATCTCTATTTAATTTTAGTGGGAATGTGTTTCCTAGAAATATTTTCATTCTCACTTTTGAGGAATTTTCTGACATCCTAGGCATGGAATTGATTTATCTACATAATGACCATATAGATGTTCATGGAAACGAAGTCCCATTCGATAATCCAAACCCACCAAAAATCATCTATCTATGTGTTGGTAATTATAAACTGTTAATTTTGATTAAATTTATGGAATGAGTCTTAATTCACATTCCAAAGGGGCTCTAATCTCAAATGGTTTTGGGAAACACATCTTCGATGATATCATTATTTTCTAGGAATTTTTTTATGTCATTCCTAAATAAGTTATTTGTCTTCAAAGAAAATATTGTATTGTATTTTCAAAAGAACACTTACCTGGTACCACACCAATTTTAAATAATCCATATATAGTTAATCAGATTTATTTAAAAAAAATAATGATGAAACTATAGTAAAATTAGAAAAGGGAATAATTCTTCCATGTATTTTGTCCTTTGGATCACCTGCTCTCTTAGATATAAAAAATTATTGGTTTATGTGATCCTTCAAAGATTTTTTGGAGTTGAATATGATTACAATCCTTAATAAGTATAATCATCCACAAATTTATGGATTGTATTGTCAATGTTGTGGAGTTCAACATGTTTCTAAGATTGAACTTCATTCTAGATATCATTTATTGAGGGTTGATAAGGGGAAATAACCTATATTGAATTTCATATAATGTCTGGACACTATAAATTCATATTGATGCCTTACGATAATAGAAATACCCCTTATATCATTATGTATTTAAAGTATATAATCACTTTATATTTCATTGATCAGTTAATGGTTGTCATTATAGTTAATATTCTTATCTATTTAAAATGAATGGAATATCATGATGATCACTTGATAATTGTACTACTGACTCGAAGGAATTTGAACCAATATACAATATTCAAATATGTGAATTTTTGATGAAAAAGGATTATTTTTTTAGTCATATATTTCTAAAATAGGGTATATTAATTTATCCATCATATATGAAGGTTATTGAGTGATGGATTAGGCTAAACATAATGACCGAGATCTGTTGTTTTCTTAGTATAAAATGATATAATGAATGTTTTTTGGATAATTTCTAAAGAACATATAATACTATAACCATGTTAACATAGAAGGGGGTGATGTTACTATGTATAGATGAATGTGACACAATTTTCAGGGTACTATATATATGATTAGTCATTTCACCTATGCATATGTTACTATGTAGTAGATAATAAATTGTGACCCCTGGCAATGCATCCCATTATTTTTTGGGATGTTTCATTATACATAATGACATGGTTATATGTTATTTTGTATGAAAATTGTTTTTTATGAGAAAAATTACCCAACTCAGGATTTAGTGTTACTTGCAGATTTTTGTTCAGTAATGATATCGAGGCATTATTATTTGGAAACAATTGAAATATATATACTAATCATATATATTTTAAGAATATATTCAAAATCAAAGAGATTAATATTCCCTAATGTATATGGTTTATCTAATTAACTATTAAAAGTTCAATACATTGCATTATTGTGAACGAAAATAATGTATTTAAATATTTGTGTTAAAAGGTTCATTCTAGATTATATTTGATGAGGATTGGAAAACATCTAATATTTATGGATTTTTAAAGGATGGATCCCGAAAGCATGAACGAGGTGGGAAAATATTATCTTTACCAATCTAGTTCTCCTCCATCAATCCCTATAAGCATTAAAGTGGAAAAAATGGTTGATGTAGATATGTAAAAGAATGTCCAAAATGTTCCTAAGTTTGACCTTGATAATAATGGAATGATAAGCCCTAGAACCCCGTATGAGTTCTATCCATAGAATATTTAAAAAATATTTCTTAGAAGAATATCGTAGTTCTTATTCATATATTCATCATGTAAATATAAATTTGTATATAGAATAGAAATAATACTTACCGTTGAATAGAATTAAGATAGATATCTTAGATTTTGTATGTTGGTACTTGTTATTACAAAAAGTTATGGGTAGAAGTAAAACATATAGGTGGATGTTGTAACCATTACCAATTAAGGAATTTAAATAGAAAAAAATCACCATATATTTTTCTCTTAGACTCCACAAGACATATAAAGTGTATAATGGTGTGTGAATTTAAGAATATATCCTTACTATGTATGAAAAAATAATCTCCAATAGATAATAAATATCTCAAAATCATATTTCCATCATATAAATTGAGGAAGTGGTATGGTTGAATGAAGATCCACATTCTATTGTATCTAATTGGAATCTTAGGTTAACTTCAATTTTATCACAATGACTTCAGAAATTTCACCATATAAATTTGAGTTTCAAAACAAATTTATAATCCTTAGATAAATTTTCCATCATAAACAAAAATTCCAACCCTAGAGGATATGTTGAGATCTTGTTTTGTTTAATTGAATGTTTTAGGGGATAACCACCTTACTCTAGTTCTATTTTCTTATAAAAATATTTTTCAATCAGGAATTGAAATATATACTTATGAAGTCCTCAGTAAAATAATCACATATATCCAGAATACTAGAATGAAATTGAAGATGGAAATTTAATGGAACATGAGATATCTCAATGAATGGAAGATAATGATAGATTCATTAAGGAGAACATTAACACATCTCAGAGTCAAGGAAAAAGTTACATTGATAATAAAAAAATTATTCTAGAAATTGAAGTTGCTGACATAGTGTTTCTAATAATTAATCCATGAAAAATGTTTTTGATAGTTATAATGAATGGGAAGCTGTACCCAAGTATATAGATCCATTTAAAAAATTATGATTGTATCAAGACCATATATTATCACTTATAGATTCCAAAAAACATATCTAATGTACATAATGTGTTCTATGTAACTATATTGAGTAATAAAATACTTATCCCTTTCACATGTAATGAACATAGATGTAATACCAGGTGATAAAGATCTTCCGTATGAGGTACAAACAGGGGAGAGTATAGATCTTATAGGGAAGGTTTTATAAACAAAAAACTCTCACATGGTCAATGTTTTGTGGTGAAGCCACCCATTTGAATAAGATATTCTCGAATGGTATGATCTATTGAGGAAGAAGGATCCTCAATGTTTTGGTATTATAGGGTTGATTTTTTATGGAGAAATTAATTTTAAGGAAGATGAAATGAAACTCACCAAGATTTTATGAATAATTGTTTTTTGAATAAATTATGCATCTTTGGTGTCTTCTATTACACAAAACACTAATTCTAGATTTCATTATGTTTTACGATGTGTTATATTTCTATACACCCACCACTCTATTAGCTTGTGTAACACATGACAATGAAATTCAACAAACCTATAACATATATATATATATATATATATTTAAACCTGAAAATTATAACATAGCTATCAGATATATAAACATTAATAGTATTAAATACTTTCAGAACATATATTAAACACATTTTATATAAAGGAAACCAACTAATGATAAAATTCATAATTTTTAGTAATTTCATTATATGTTTCAAAACAATATTTTCATAGAGAAATGTTTTTTATTTTTTTTAATAATAATAAAAAATATTTCATAAACATAAATAATATGAACTTCATAAATTATTAATTTTTAATTTAGAATGAAAAAATTAATTTTGGCCATATTTTATGGATTTTTCAAAAATGATTCATTTATTGTTGATTAGTTAAAAATAAAATGTTTTATCCTAAAAATGCCCCTTCACATAACTTCTTTAGAATATTAAATTAAATTTTAATTAGTTATAAATGTTTAAATAGTTTATTTATAAACATATTAATAAAATTATTTTCATTAATGTTAATTTCACATTGAAATTGTATATAAAATTTCTATTTATTTTATCATTTTCTCTTTAAAAACCTACTTTCTTGCCATGTGCACAAGATTATTTTTTAAATTTTTTTAACTTGTTTGAATATAACATGGAAAATAGATTCTATATTTAAATTGAAATTACCATATAATATCTGATATGGTCAACATAATTTTTGGCTAATATAATTTTTTAAAACTATTAAAATTTATTTTTCAAATAAACTTAAAACCATGTTTACTCTTTAGTTAACCATAAAATATATGGTGTTAAAATGTCCCAAAAACAAGTCCAAAAACCATTTTATTTACATATATAGACCTTATCCTTTCTATTATAAATAAAGGTAAATTATTGGGGCATGGTGACATGAAATAAATGAGCATATAATTCATTTTAAAAAAATTAAAAATATTCCGCTCACCACCCATATAAAGGGCCACCCCTATATCCATCTCCTCACACCTCATAACCAAGTAGATCTTAAAAACCCCACTAAATTCATTTCTATAATTCCCTATTATCATCTAAGAATCCTTAATTTTATTTAAATCCAACAATAGATTGACATTGGTTAAATCCAATATAATATACTAGAAGTAGAGATATTGTTCTTCAATGAGAGTTTTGTTCAATTTCCAACAGAAACCAACTAAATTATATTTATATCATAATTATATAACAATAACAATGTATTAAATATACTTAATTTTTATTATATTATGGGTACAACCTAAAATCACAAACACTTCCATCATATGGGTTATTAAATAATCATTTGTGTGTACAACGGAGTACCACCTCATTAACTAATGTCATTCATTTTTCCATTAACACCTATCAAAGATGGAAATAATGATATTAATAATATTTATACTTGAAATATATGATATTAATAATGTCATTATGATTCATTTAAAATTATATAACAAACATCTTCATTCTTTAAATTTTTATGGAATATGATAACAATGTTTGACTATACGGCAGACTACAGACTTGTGAAGCGATATGATTCATTCACGATGTACATGGATGAAATTTAAGATTGGTTTCTTAAAAAAATTATAAATTAAATAAGAATGATATATAAATGTTAATATATATAAACCAATTTATTTTATTTTATTCGATACATGAAAAAATTAGAAACGGTGTTCATGCGTACGTATGACCTACCATTTCCACGAAAAATGGATTCAATTTCCTATCAAAATAATTTATAAATTAATATAAATTATAATATAACAAATATATAATTTTTTTATATCAGGATATATATTATGTAGTTTATTATATCTTTATTAATTTAATAGGAAGAAGAATAAAAATCCAAAACATATATGAAAAATAAAGTCGTTATTAACTAAAACATAACTATAACATAGAATTGATAATAAACAGGTAATAAAAAGTCATAAGAAAATCATATATATTATGATATATATAAATATTATTTTTGATATTTTTATAATGAATATATATATATATATTATAATAGAGGATCAAACATGTATGATAGATGTCAAGACCAATCGTAAGGTGATTTTAAGAGTCAATATAATTTTTTAGAGACTTATTCTATATTCAGAAATAATTTCTTTTCTGTGGTGTATATAATAACCTATGAAAATATTTATAATAAAAATAAAACATTTAATTTTAATTAATTTCTCCATTTGTGTTATTATTTCACATGGATTATGATTCAATTGTTACTCAAGTTGTAATGTATTTTTTATCACAATTTTCATTATTTGACATGTATCTTATGTTATGTAGCTATATTCATGAACATAGTGTATATAAATACCCATTAAAGTGGAAAAACTCAGCTTTATTAATATTAATTATATTTAAAATTGTATTATATGTTCTTCATTTGTAGTTCTTATAGTTTAAGGTTACTAATGTGGGAATTATTATATGTAATAGTCTCATCATTTATCCAGACTGTTTATGATATAGTCACCACCACTGAATTCCCATGACCTAATTATAATTAATTATCATTAAAAATATTATCCTCTGATTATTCATGATATTTTGTGGAAATATTTTATTTTTCCACTCATTGGTACTTATTATTATTAAGAAAACGTTTTTATGAAAATCCATTTGCATTTAAATTTTTGGTCAGAAAACGGTTTTCTTTAAAAACCATATTGTTTAAAAATGTTTTCCAAAAAGATTTGTTTCTATGATATAAATTAAAAAATAAATATCTAAACATTTTTGAATGTTTAAAATATATTTTCTAAATTACCCATAACTTAGATTTTCAAAACAATTCTTATTTGTCTTTTACTAAAATTGTGAATGGATCCTCTGTTTTAACATTTATGATATGAACTGAATTATACAATATCATGGCAAAAAATGTGTTCAATGATTCAATTTTAATTTTACAATGTTATTTACAAATAAAAGGGGTTTTGAAATGTTTTTTTATCAAGTTTTATGAAATGTCAATGCGGTATTTTCCTAATGAAATATACTAAATGATTTTTCAACACTGTTTTTAACTATTATGATATTCTATTGTGTCACATAGGCCTTATTGGGTAAAGTATCCAAGGATACAATTAATATTATTTCATGGAATGATTTATTTCTTATTGTATGGTGTTTATAAAACATGTTTCCCTTTCATGGGTTATAATATGGGTACACTTTAATGAAACCTCTTCTATTTAGGGGTTAATATTTCATGAAATTATTATGAAACATGTCTCTTTTCCATATGTTATGATATAGTTAAAAGTTTATGATACCCATTTCACATCATAGGTTATAATATGTTAAATGTTTATGATATCATGGAAAACAAAATATATGTAATTATTTAATACTTTTTTGTGACTTGAATCTCCTTCCAATGTATTAGGTGAAGATTTATATATCCAATGAGATAAACATGGATGGATGATGGAGTGAAACTAGTATAGTAAGATATGGTTAGAATGGGGAGTGAAACCGGTATAATAGGACATTTTTAGAATGATAGGTGAAATTGGTACATTAAATTTCTTTTTACACTATTATGGACTATGTAGTGTCCCTTGAATAATATGGAAATTATTTTATATTATTTTTTGTTTGTGAAAAATTACATGCATCATCCCAGTATTATGCTCTTCTGGATCATGATATTTGATAATAGTGTGATAAATGTTTTATAATCTCCCAATATATATTCCATCAAACATATATATCTTATTTGTTATTTATGGTATGGTTTTTGAAATTCATTCTCATATTCTCATTCAATTATGTTAATTTCTGCTTAATTATCTCAATTATTTACCCGTGCAGAGCATTTTACCGTTATCTATATTATGCTCCTTTTCCAATGTTATGATGATATGTATTACATATGACATGAATAAGAAGTGTTCTATTTATTAATATACTAGTTGGATATTATGTATTTTATTTATGTTCTAGTATTTATGTTACCATATTTCCAATGTAATTAAACTATTACAGTCGTTAGGTGTCTGATTTTCTGTGAAATTAATATTTTTTAAAAATGCTAAAATTTTTATTTATTTTATTCCTATGCTATTCTAATTTTGTTTGGTCATTTATGAGATAGAAACATGGAAGCTTTTTAACACATATGGAAATAAGGTTCTCTTTTATGATTGATGGGAGGGGCATTATTGGATATACTTAATGTATTAAATTATGGAAAAATGATATTTATAGAAACATGACACCGAATAGATTTAACTAAAATTAAATATTTTTTTATTTTTATATACATTTTAGTAAAATGGTAATTTAATATGTATTTATCAGGTTTTAACCCTTATCTCAATGTTTTACCCCCTCCCAATTAACCCTTTATACAATTACATTAATATAATGTTTTAGTCAATATATATGAAGAAGGATTCAATAAAAGGAAATATAACCCATAAATGGACCTTGTTTAATATTTTATACTATATTCCATTCACTTGGAAAATAATAGTTTTACTATAAATGTTAAATTAATAAAAAAAATTATTTTTTATAAAATATATACAATTTTTTTATAGTTCTTATAAAATAATATTATACCTGTCTTAGTCATGTAAAATAGTTCCAAAAAGACATATAATCAAATTAATTAATTTAATGGACACTATATTATCATAAAATAGTATTTTTAATGGTTTAAATATCATTTTAAAACATATCAATTGGAATAATCCTATGATTAACCAATTTTAACCATAATCGTGGTACTGGTTTTTTCAATATGAAAGGGTTCTTTTTTACTTATGTGAAAAAAAAACATCAAATTAATTCATAAGGGGTAATAATTTTAACCATATATGTACATATTTATCCTCTTCTAATATTTTTGGGATATATAAAAAATTTAATAAAATATATTTATCCTAAAATACTATTAATGTAATTCTATGTACTATTCTAATTATTTGCATTTGAAAAAAACAAGGGAATAATAATATAAACCATTAACAAATCAGTAATATGATATATTCCCCATATATACTATTGGTACACTATAAATCATCCAAAACTATTAAATTTATATTTATATAGTGTTTACAATAATTTTTTACTAGTTTCATAAGTGTTGTGTTGACATTACATTTGTATGTGGGGTAATTTATTAATCACAAAAATGTTAAATACATTTCCATGAAAAATTATTTCTTATTTCATAATTTATTTTTCTAATCATAAGTTATTTTAAAAAATATAATAAATATTATAAATTTAATGAGAGGTGATGTTTAATTTTTTTTACTTTATATTTTACTATAATATTATAATGGGTAAACTTAATATTTCATGGAAATATGATTTATTTTAATATTTCTAATGATTATGGTTGAAATAGAAAAATTTATTAAAATAAAGTCATATTTTTTAATTAATTGTATTCGTTATCACCTTAGTTTGAACAATAATTAATCTATTTTACCTGTATAGTGGTAAAAAAATTAATATGTTTATGATTCATAAGGACATAAAATAAAAGGGACATGTTTAGAAACATTTCACCGGATTCTGGAAATTATAGAATCCAATTTTAAAGATAAATTTTTTATTAGGTTGAAAATATTTTAAGAACAAATGAATAACCATAATAAATGAAAATTTATTTTGTAAAAATAATTTTTAGGTAACAAAATCATATTATAGAAATTGATACCTTAAAATTTGTTCTAATAACAAAATTAGAATAATTAAAATTTAGTAGAACTAATGTTACATTGGAACAACAAAAAATGATAGTTTCTAAATGATTGAGACAAAAATATAGTTTTAAGGGAAAAATAAAATTTTTATCAGTCATTGAATAGTCCAAATCTCTTAAAACATGTCAAAAACATTCTCTACGATAATTTTTTGTTTTTTAATAAATCTCATTTTGTAAATTTTAAAAATCATTCGAACATTGTGTTATTTTAAAATTATGACCTGTAATAAAGAATTATATATAAATTTATGGATAAAATACCATATCAAATTATATATATAGAGTAAAATTATGAATTTTAAAATAAATATTATATTTTAAAATATTATAATTAATTTATTTGAATATAATTAATATTTTTCACAAAATTAATTTTTATGGATTATATACAAATAATATAAAATTTTATTATTATAACATTTAGAATAGAAATTTAATTAATATAAATTTTTTATAATTTGTCAGAAAAATGTTACAAAAACAACCATTACATTTTTAAGAATAATAGATATTTTTGGGTAAATACTATTTACTATGAAAAATGATGAAATTGTAATATAAAAAATATATAATTTAATTTACATGAAAATGTTTTAAAATGTACTAAAATGTGATGATGAGGTCTCGATAAAACTTATTACTTATCCTCTCCATTTCTTCACAATATATATTTTTTCAATTTCCAAGATAATGAATCCCCATTAATGAAAATAATTTGGTATTAACAAACATGACATTGGATTTCCAATAAAAGAGGGTCTCTCCGCTTGTCCCATCCTCTCGCACTAGAACCCATTTATTCTGACCCAAAAGCTATTGAAAATAATCCATAAAAATCAAATAAACCATAATTTGGTTGTGTTTCTTTTTTAAAAATCCATCACTGAATGGTTTAACCCTCTTCGCAATGTAGATAATCAAATATTTGAGCTATAAATTTATAACATATCCTTTTTCATTTTTATTTAATTATGATAACTTCTTCCTCAGAAAATTGCATAACAACATTTTATATAAAAAAATAGAATTATTAATATATTATTAGGTTATTATTGATATCATTCAAGAATTTTCCTCCTTTAACATTTTCAAATAAAAATGGGAATTTTTAATGTGTGTATGTGTTAACAATCGCCTCAATCAAATAACATTTTAGTTATACATAAACATCATTAATGGAATGTTAAATATGATATTTTATAAAAAAAATATATATAATCACTTATTAAATAATTATCTAATATGATAAATCATAATACCCCTCAGTCCCATTTCTTGAAAACAAAATAAATATCTCTACGTATGGGTGGACTACCGCTTAGATTGATCCATGTATAATATTTTTCTAAAATACAATTAAAAAATGCCATAATAATGGTTTTAAATGATAAATATGACAATTATGACACAAATGACGTTATGGTAAAATATATTTACCAAAATATTAATTATATGAATTTTGAATGTTTTTTTGTAGAATTAATTCCCTCAAACCAGAGAACAAAGAATAAAAAACAATACCATCATGTTATGATATTATTTTGTTCATCGCATATTCAATTAATTTGATTATAATTCATATATATATAAAATAAATAATTAATATTAGTATAATATATTAAAATTATAGATCTCATATTTTTAGAATATGGAATATTAAAGAATATCGACACTGCTCAAACGAAACATGTTTAAAACAATCATGATTTAACCCATTTAATATTGAAAATAGATAATAACTAACAAATATAAATGATGGGAATAATTATATATTAACATTAATAAAGGATATGAATATGAATAGTTTTTCTAAAATGGTTATTATTGTAATTATATTTTTTATATAGGATTATATAGTTTACTCGAATTTTTTAAAATAACTTAAGGGTTCACTCTCTCAAATTTGATCTCTTGTGAATATTATATGTTATACACTATGTATATTTTTTCATTGTGAAACTACATGAATATTATTATTTTGAATCATAATTAACTTGAATTTCCCCTTTTTAATGTTTTAATCAATACACACTCTCTCATAAGCTTTTGAATCAAAAATTTAAAATAATTTATGGTTTTATGCCCCTTTCTCAACTCTTGAAGTCATTTTTGACATTGTGCACTATAAATTATTTTATATTGTTTATTCACTATAATATTTTAAAAAATAACAATTAATTACATTCATATAAGGATGTTTTAACATATATATTGGTAACTATCATATGTACATTTGATTCTGATGTTACCATTAGAGAATGTGTTTTTATTAGAAAAAATCCCTATGATGAGTTAAAATTATCAGTCTTCAAATTCTTTATTTAATTATTGATTTTTCACACCATAATATTAATTTATGTTAAATTATAACCCTTTATTTTTTTAAATTTAAACATGCTTAAATTAATTTTTCTTTTTTCAAAAGTATTTCTATGTTCAAAATAATTTTCATTAAACTAAATAACAATTTTTCTCCATGTACATAATTCACTTTATTTACTATATTATGCATTATTATTGAAATAATAAATATTTATTATCTCTTGTGAACTCTTTATTTCCATTTTCCTCATTTAAATCATATTTTTGTTACTATTTATAAAATATGGGTATCTAATATGGGTATTCAAAATTATTTACTATGTTTGTCTATCATTTCAAATCATATATTTTAACTTCCACCACACCAGTTTTTTCATAATATTTATGTCACAAAAGGATATCTAATTGATTTTTTTAAAGTAAAATTTTTTCAATGTGTTTACTTCCCCTTTTTGAAACTGACTTATCAACATTCCCAAAACATTATTTTTTTCATATAAAGTAAAACCATCAAAAACCTTATTTAAAATTGTAATTACATATTAACACATCATTATCCCACGTTTATAATTTTATATGAAATAATATATATATGTTTTAATGTTTATAATGAAAGTAATTCTATATTAGGTTTATAAAATATACTTCTTAAATTTCGTTTATAGTATTAAGGAAATTTCTTATTTGCAATTTTTGTTTTCAAAAAATACTATAAATATTGTTTTCTATATATGCCATTCTCCATTTTTATTTAATATTATAATTGGAGGATATTATTTTATTTTTACCATCCACTATCATTATCTTTAGTGATTTTTCTAATTCTATTCTCTTTTTGACAGAAGATCAATCACTACCTTTTTCATTCATAATCATCTTCTACGAATAAATCATAATTTTCATCTGATTAATTTCCTATATTAATAAACTATTTTTTAACTATTATTTATTATAGTTTACTAAATTCCATAAAAATATTAATGGAGATATTATTTATGTAATGGTATTCCTTTTACATATATTTTATAAATATCTTATCTTTTATTAGGTTAATTGAATGATATTTACCATGAATATAAATCATTATCATTGGATAAAAGTTTATTTTAATGGGTATATTAGGATAACATTGTTTGTAGATTTATATATATATAAATTATATAATTCCATTTATAATAGACATTAAATCCATTAACAATCATGTTTTTTTTATTTTATGACATTATATGGAGAACATATTTATGGGTGATGATCAGTGGTGTCAAATATCATCAATAAATGATTTGGTTATGGATTTATATCTCTTTATATTTAGGTAAATAATCCATGATGACTTTATATACCATAGGTGAAAAGTTGGTTGGGACCAATCCACTAATGGAAAATAGAGGGTGAATAATGATCTTGTAAGGGAAACATGTTGTGATACCTGATACAATATGTTTAGATTTTTGTAATTATTATTGTACCATATAAAAATGTATTTTATATAATATGAAATAATTTGATACTTATTATTATTACTATAACACACTCTCATGAATTATGACTATTGGAATTATTTCTCGCACTATTGATTCATGTCATATAATTTTCTCATCCTGATTCTGCGATTTATACCTTTTTTTATTGTTTCGATGTGAATGAAAATATCTTGTATCCTAATTATACCCTTAATATTATACTCTTACCAATTTTAATCTATGATGGTTATCTAATACTGTTACCATTTATTAGCTTCCTGTCTCATAACATTCTATTTTCTTATACCCTAGGTTATAATGATAAGAAATGAATATATTATCAGGAAGAGTTTCTTAGGAGGGTAATTTATTCGGTGTGTAATATAATTATTATGCATTAATAATTTTATTATATTATCTTAAAATATGTCCTATTTTTTTAATTTCATGCATTTTTATATAGTTTTTTATTATAATTTTAAAAAACTCTAACACTAATATATCATTAAAATGTATTATAATGAAATATTTACTACATGTAATTTTATTAAACCATCAAAAAAATTGGTATTCAAATTGAAGCGTCAATAAAAAATTATTTTTTCCTTTATTTTATAATTTAATTGTTTCTATGTTTCCATATTCATTAATGATATAAATTTATGACATTTTAATAAATGTAGTTGAAAACCGACCCAAACATGTACATGAAAAATCGATGGGTGGATATTCTAAAATGTGTTAAGATTTTTGAATTATATATTTTCCATATGAGAAAAATTAAATTATTAATATTTTAAATAGGTGTAATAATGTTTTAGGTTAGATAGATAATGAATAAAAAACTAGAGATATGGAATTTAAATAAAACATTTTGTGGAGGAAATAGTCCACACGAACCCATAGAAGGAGTTCTCATATTACATTGAACATAATAATGATATAAATTTTTATATATTTTAATAATAAATTTAAAATTCAATCAACAATTTTTATTCTATATATATTCCATTTCAAAAATAAATACATGGTGATTACAAAAAATAGATCACATCATTTATAGGGCAGATATTCCACATGTAAAACTATTGACGTTTCCATCTATTGAATGGTCTGGAGGATTTTATAAAAGAGTTCCCCCATTAGTTTTTTAATTTAGATTATAACAATGATAATTATTTAGTTATATAATAAATCTTATATTTTATTCATATATGGTAAAAGAATAATGAATGAAAAATAAAGAAAAATGGCTAATTGATAATTATTCATTATTTATTAGAAATTATCTATTAGAATTTGGATTAAATATGGAAGAGTTTATTTTTTTTATAAAAATATATCACCATGTAAGTGTATAAGGGTTTTCAAGAGTTCTTGGGGCACACATTGAATGATTTTAAAAGGAGTGGATTTTGAGGAGATATGTGGTGGTAATGGTTCCTTTTATAGGAGAGAGGTTTTACATTTATGTAAAATTATAAATAGAAAATTAAATATTAAATTTTTATGTAGATAAAATAAGTAAAAATATTTTATTGTGGGAAAGGTTAAATTTTATAATTCCTCAAACATATGTTTTGACACATATTTTTAAAATTTTATTTATTCTCTGATTCAATTTTTTTCAATTTTTGAATTTTTGGTAGTTACCTTTATAACAAATTTTTACCTATGGAATTTAATTTTAATTCCAAAATAAAATGGGAGTTATTATATAATTTTTACATGATAATTTTATAACAACCCAAACTATTCAACGATAAAAAATGCAGTATATAAAATAAATATTACATATGTAACATAACTATCTACTATGAAATCATATAATTTTACTATCATGGGAATCATTGATTCATAAATACCATATTGGTAATATATTTATATCATGTCAAAATATTTTTTTATTATCAATATTCCATCCTAGAAATATCTAACTTGAGAATTTGTTTATAACATAGGAAATTCATAAAAAAATAAGATCTCTATTTGTTAGTATGTATAGTCAATGAATATATCATGATCACATAAAAACATGACAGTAATGGCATATGAATAACATTTGAAAACATAACTATAATTTCATAGATCATAATATATATTCATTTAAAAAAATATTTTACTTATAAGACATGAATGATAAATGAATCAAATAAAATGATCTATGGGAAAAATAAATATTTCATAAGAAACATGTTTGTTGAATACACATTAAAATAAAAAATAATTTACATATTGAAGGAATACTGTAATAAATATTATAATTTATTTGGATCACTCCTACTCTATTATATCCTTAGTCAAGATTTATATTGAAGAGTATCATTATAGAAAGTGTAACTTACTGAACTGTGTTCAGAACCCATTCAATTTTTTAATATATCATGAGATATACTTTTTTTCCAAATTTATTTGACAGATATATAATTTTAGCTGCAAATATCAAATAATGTAAATCATATATATTTCTAAAATAATATAATAAAAAATTCACTATAGTGTAACCAGTCGAATAGACTATAGTAGTAGCGACACTGTAGCGGTGGTGGGACTGTAGGAGGTACTATAGTGGAGGCGGTACTGTAGTAGCGTGGGTATTGTGGTAGTATAGTTCATTGAGAGGTCATTTGGGCCTAACAATGGGGTTTCAAGCCTTGAATTCAGCCCACTTGGCCTTGGTCCTTTGGGCCATGCAATGGGTCACTCTCTACCCAGTCTAAAGAGGTCTTTGCATTAAAAAATAAATTGAGGCTTCATCCCCATCCGTTAAAAAAATAATTTTCATTGTATCATTGGATAATTTCATCATTAAGGTCTATGTAATATCAAGGTATTCTATCAGTGATTAAAATACCATTAAAATCCCAATGGACCTTTTTTTTAGGAAAGTACCATTTTTATATAGAAATCCATTATTTAATGTTTCAAAATTTAAAACATTTCAATAAAATATTTTCAATATATATGATCCTTGAAAAAATATAATGGAATATTAAATTTATTGATTTGAAATAATAGTGGGAGATTCCATTTTCAACCCATATGTTAAATATATGATTTCGTTCAAATTTTATGTAAATATCCAAAAGTACATTATTAATAAAAAATATATTTCATTTATATCAATTTTAAAAAAATCAATCACTGGTAAAAATTATTATTATTAAATCATATTATAATATGAAAAATATTCATTGAGAACAATTATATAGTACAAGGATATTGAAGAAAAATAATTTTTTTCTAAAGAGTCATAATGTTGGTTTTCCATTAATATATTTTTACAGTTTAATAACATCAGAAAGATAGGAAAATGAATTGGAAAAATATAATATCCATAAGTAACCATATTATAATACAATTAATGGGGATAATAAAATATAGGCCATAAAATTACAACATTGTAATATAAATCATAATAAATATAGATAAAAATTAAAATTTCAATATAAACACGTGACCCATTTGATATCTTTTAAATCACAATGTCATGAAAGTGGAATCCTTTTATTTATATGAATATAAATAATATTTTCCTGATATGTTTAAAAAAATTAATGGTAATATAAACACTACAAAAATATAATATATCATCCAATTATAACATTTCAAAACAGATTTATTATTATTAATTTATTAAAATCACTATTTCTAGATGTAAATTTTTTTGTTTTCTATAATATATTTAATTTGGTTATTGATATCATTTTTAATATTTTATGGTTATATAATCTATATTAGTTTAGTCATGATATATATATATATATATATAAAATAAATTATCAATATATATATTTAGATTCATTAATAAAAGTTATCAATAAAAACTCAATTTAATAGTTGATGGAGATGATTTATGTACGTACGCATGAACAACATTTTCAATTATCAAAAAATATAATGAAATAACATAAAATATGAATTCAAAATTGAAAGTTAATAGATAAATATTATATATGATATATATCAAATTAATATATCATTGTTACCATCCATGTAATTTGAAAATGATATACTAACCACATCACTTAATCATGGTGGTAGTCCACACGTATGCATGAGAAACATTATTGTATTATAGTGGATTAGAAGGGTGAAAGAGATGATATGATATTATAGTAAAATAATAAAAAATATATCATTTATATAATATACAAAAATTACAACCATCATATAAATCATTCATAAAATATGGTCGTGTAAAATGAATTGCATCATTATGTAGAGGTAGAATTATAAAGGTACACAAAAGTGATATGTTCACTTCCCATTTCATGGAATATAATGTGATATATGATTTTTTAAAAGGCATAATAGTATTTAATTATATATAGGATTTTTATTTTTACAATTAATGAATAATTACATAAATTTATAGACGTTATAAGAAGAAATAATTTGAAAGATGTTGGGTAGGATGAATACATGTTTTTTGGAATGCCTCTTTTTGATACACTCCTATGGAAAATTTTAATGAAACTATAAGAATAAAATAACATATAATTCATATTTAAATTTTTTTAAATGTTTTTTGTTTAGGTTTTTGATGAGATATATGTCTCAATGTAGTGTGATTAATATATTGTAGTGGTGTTCTATTATATTTAGGGGTGGGGGCAGACTTTTAGTTTCTTAAAATATTAAAATATAATAATATCTTACAAAAAAACTTCAAAATTTAATGATAAATGAATGAGGGATATAAAGAGGATTAAAGTAGGCCAAAAGAGAGGATTTTTTAAATTGAAATATTAAAACATGCCCTTAAATATGGGTTTAACTCCCTTGGTAAGCCCATTTGATCTTTAATCATGTATATTTGTTTTTTACCATTTTTACAATTCATTATTATTAAATATAATTATTTTTTTGACCAAAAATAAAAATATGGATTCAAAAAATAGAATATATATTTATAGTCTTTAATTCACATGAGTTAAATAATTTAACATAAAATTATACATGGAAATTTTGATTAAGAAATATATTCGGAAAATTTTTATTTTCAGGATAAAATATTTATATATAGAAATAAAACATAAATTTAATCCCCAAAAAAGACAAAGATTTTTAAAAATAGAAATAATTAAATGGTACATAAAAAACATTTAAAAATAACATATAATTTTAATTTAATTTAAATAAAATTATTTTTAAAATAGAACCAGTATTTATAACTAGAAATTGAAAAATTAGTGAATTAGATAAATTATGAAAAATTATCTCAAATATAAATTTGAAATTATTATTCCTATAATGAAGTTCATTTGTTCTCATAAATTTTATATGATTTTTGGAAATTAATTACATTACATTCTTAGAAAAATTATCAATTACAATCCCTGAAGTTAAATGTATTTTTAAACTAAATAATGACACAAATAAAAGATATTTAACTTTCAATCAATATATTTTAAGTATATAAAACCACTATACATATTTGTTTCAATTTTTTTATAACTATTCAATAAAATAATTTTATGGATATCTTATAATGTAATACTATATTATGGTTTATATTGACTTTGGTTTTTCATATCACATGCTATAGTAGGAATTAAATTTACTTAAATATTAATATATCATAAAATATAAATGTGTTACATTATACCCCTTCTTAAAATTAAAATTTCCCTTGAAATTTAATCATTATGATAAAAATATAGTATATATCGATTTCTTCACATCCTCATTATCCAATGTATATTTTTTGACTTTTGATTCCTCCAGAAAACACTAGTCGTGTGAGAGGTCATGTTCTATAGAATATTATCAATATGATAAAAATTTCAATAAGTTAATCTTTAAAAGAATGGTAATTATTCAGTGGTAAACTCTGTATGTTGTTTTACAATGTATTGATATATTTTTACTTATATTGGAGAGATACTCGGATCAAATCATGAACATAAGATAGGTTAAATGGAGGTGCCATGAGATAAGAGATCATACCTAATAAATCAATATACTGAAGGGGATAATATAACTGAGGATCAGTTTCACCTAATTTATAATATTATAAAATTCACCCTTACGTAAATTCATAAACAAGTCTTTCAAAAAATTTCAAGTTATTTATTTCATAGTGGAATGTCAGAATAAATTTCTTATCTACATTATGATACCTTAATGTGATACTAGATTCCATTGATTTTCTCTACTTATTTATTATCTATATCTGATATCAATAGATTTATTTATCCACTTTAATTGAATCTAATTTTAATTATACTCTTTATTCTATATATTGATTCATAAGGAGATATATATTTGTCCTATTAAAATCAATTACTATAAGAAAACATGATTGAAAGAAGGTATTAAAAACCATTAAAATAGATTGGATTTTCTATTTATATCATCCATGGTAGAAATGGTATTGATAGGTTAAAAATATATTGTAGTATGACAAGAAATATTAAAACAAAACACTGAATATAGAGATTTCTAATTTCATCAAGAAATCATCATGGTAAACATAAGATCTCTATCAATGATAACTGAATGTACTACACCCTGAAAACATAACAGATCATTAATTTATATTCTTGATATATGAGAAAAAGATAAATATTTAGTAAATTTTTTAATTTCTATTCTTATAAGGTTAATTTTATATTATATCCTTATACTATATTTTTTAGCCATAACTACTAATCATAATATGAACTGAGATACATATATTCCAAAATAACTCATCATATTTTCTATACATAAATAACCTTCTAATATCTATAGATCATCAAATTTCAAATTCGTGTTTGGAAGGTAGAATTATTTCAATTATCTGTAAAATACATCCTAAATATTTATAAATAAAAAACAAATTCATGGTTCACGAACTGTATCATTCCATCTCAATTAGGAATGAACACATGAACACTTCTTACCTTATATTATAACTATACATATTCCTTCAACAACACTTTATTATTCACATGGATTAATGGTTTAACCACCATTTGAGAAATATATGATTTTTCCCTATTCATCGTGATTTCTTGGTATATATTTTGAAAATATATAAGAATTGGTTATGTAGTTGTCATCACCATTGATATGCTTATTTGAGCCTTTCGAATGATAGCATCCAACACCATTCTTGTTTTCATAGGGTGATAATGTATTGGGTTTTCATAATATTTAATTATATCAAACCATCACCTCTGGTGAATATATATCTATTTTATGTGAATATAAATATTAATATTTTAGGATCATTACATATGTAATAAATTTATTCACAATGATAAATCTTCCATATCATGAATTTAATTATTCTCAATGAAAACTTCAGACCATATGTCGGATAATATTTCTCATGAATCTTCATATGGAACCAGACATAAGATATCTGTATTTCATTTTGTGTTAGGATTCACCATATCCACTTCTTCTATGCATCAATATAGATCAAAACTCGTTACCCATGGTAGAGTAGTATATGAACATGCACACTTCGTAATTGATATAACATCCTTTGGAAGCTCATTATATTTATCCCACTAGTAGATGATCATTGGTTGGTTATGAATATCAAATTTAACATTAAATGATGGGAAATTGATGTGATATATACATGAAAAATCCAATGCATTCATAAGATAACATAAAATTCAGTTCTTTTGAGAATAGTTTTTTTATAAGAACATTCCTTAAAATATCAATGGGGATGAAAATTTTATATATGATGTGATAGTCATACCATTAAAGGTTTAAAAAATAAATTGAACATGTAATTAGTGAAGTGTTGTTGTTATAATCCAAGAAAATACATCCTAAATAATAGATTTTTTCCAGAATAAAATAATATATTATCAATTATATAGTAGATAGTATGTATACCATTAAATACTTGTTTATTATACCCCAAATTATATGTGTTGATCATGCATAATTTCTATGTTTCTGTTGTCTTATGAGAATTATAATTTTTATTATATTCATTAACTATCATAATAGATCAAAAGATAGTATAATTTACTTATTCAACTCATTATGAAGACATTAGTGTGGTGGTGCATTTTGTGATTATTTATTCCTTACATGTTGACATATTCTTTAAATCATTTTGTAATTTTAATTTTAGATGAAAATATTTTACAGAAATAAAATAATTACATATTCAATTAATAATATTTTCTATAATTTTCTTTCTACATATTTAGCATAATTGAAATATTAAACACATCCATCTATATGGTGTAAATTTGTTCACATTGCATTCTGATATTGTTATTATTATAGCACTGATCAACTTCTCCATCGTGTTTAAAAAAATAATATAATTTTTATTCAGATTTGAATAATTAAATACATATTTTTAGTGTCACTGATCAATTTATCAACAAATATAATATTAGTAAACCAAACAAATGAAGGTGTAACTAATCCCTTGAAGGACTCGACTGAATACTGTTGCATCATTTTTCCTTTTGAAGATCAGCCTGGTTCATGGAATGATCAAGATCCATAAAATTAGTAATGATATTTTTCATTCCATATCCTATAAAATCTGGTTTATCGGAAGGAAAATCATTTAATTTTCCATCATATTCATCACTATCCTACTTCCTTCCACTTCTATGAATTGAATAAAAAATAACCTTTTATAATTTATAATCATATTAGGAATGAAAATTATGTTTAATATTAATTTATAGGATATCTAAATCATGTAAAATTATTTTTAATCTATGAAATGATTATTTTAACAATGTTACTTCATGAATATCTTCAAAAAAAATCATCATTTCTATTTAAAATGAAAATGCGAGTTACCTCCGGAATAGAAATCATGATTATCAAAACACGTTTTTTAAGCTCATATTAATTTTTAACTTGAATTATGGTTAATATATAATTTCAAAACTCTTTTTTATTATCCCTATATGTTTATATGTCATACCCACTTACATTGGTAGAAGCGATGAAGGAATTTTTTATAATGAAAAAGGCTCACTATTATTAACCACAACATATGATGTTCACATATACATAAGATTATCCGACGGGTTCTAACTAATGTGTTCATATCCGATTTACTATATGTGTGAAAAACTATCTATAATAATAATTATAATTAAATACACTATTCATATTCTAATATTACATCATTTTAGATGAAAATTTAATAAATAGATAAATGATCTGTTGAAAATCATATAATATTAGTGTCTTTGGAAATGTGGATGAAAAAAACATATTTACAAGAGATCTAGGTGATCTCTTGAATTGTTTTTCGGATATAGAATTCTTCTTCGACATATCAAATCGAAAAAACATTCATTATAACATGTTAAAAAATTCAAAATAAAGGTTTACATTAGATTTATCATCATGATTTACACATGGGTTTTCTGTGATCACATAATAATAACATGAGAATATGTATATGTGAACATAATATATATATTTTTAAATTATACAAAATATATCATATATCACAATCATGATTTATTTAACCAATAATAATATTTAAAAATACATGAATCACAATATAACCAAAGAATATGAAGCAAAATAGCATAATTTTTGAGATTTAATTTTATTGTTGATTTAATAAAATAATTTCGAATCATTTTTATAGTCAATTACCACTAAACAGTCTCATAGTAGATTTTATTTACTCTCCATTTCTCATATCCTTATTCGTGGTTTACTCATAATATTGTCGTAGTATGAAGAGTCCATTACTAAACTTGGATCACTCCACATAACATTTATTATTATCTCATTTGATATCCATCATTACCTAGTGAAATAAAAGGATATCTAATATCATTATCACATTTTAAATAATGAAAATTATACATAAGATTTAAACATATTCATAAAATAATCTTTATTGCATCTTTAATATAATGTAATAATGTTTCTTAAATGACTAATCATTATATAATTATCTTGCGAAAAAGAAAATATGTTTTAGGAAATCATATATAAAAAATAATCATAAAAATAAATCCAAATGAATAATTTATAAGGTATAATTTTATCATTAAACTAGTAGATAATATCTAACATCTATGTAAGTTATCATAGATAAAAATTACTCTAAAATGGCACTACATTAATTCCTGAAGAAATTAGCCTTTTCACTTAAAAATCTCTAATTTAAAATATTAATTTTTCTCAAATAATAACAAAAAAATTATATCAAAAGGCACATGAATTATTTTCTTATAATACTCAAATGATTGATCTTACCCTATGGTTGGAAATTATAGTCATTATTTGTACGTTAAAGCAATGATTCTATTCATATTAAAAAAATTCAAGACTACCCCATTCATGAAGTTAATGTAAAATTTATTTTAATTTTTTGATAAAATATAACTAATTTTAAATTATTTCTTTAGGAAATAATTGTTTAAAAGACAATTAATACATTTTTTTAGACATTGATATATATGAAAATAGATTTCCATTTGAAGAGATACATATAGTCAGTTTTCAATAAAAAATATATATTGATGTAATGATTTCTTAAATAAAGTAAAATGAAATATGATCATGTAATATATTTAAATAAAAATATTATAATAAAATACAATGGAATCATGAAGTATAGGTAATAATATTTCATCATAATATTAATAATCATAATTATTCCCAATAAAAAATGGGATATTAAAATAAATCCCTTACCGATGCTGTAATTCATTAAACATACACTTACAAAAGAAAAAATCATATATTTATCTTTATAACCCCATTATTTATTATGATAATTACATGGAAATACATTCATGGGATGTATATAGACCACATAAAAGAAACTATGAGTTAATATTGAGTGTTCCTCATGGAACTACATGTGAATTGATAATCCCTTACATCATGTTTTTCATGCATACAAATTTATCTAACTAACTATACAATATATTAATGTTTTTTATAGTAGTATAATTAATAATCTGACATACCTATAATAGAATATATGATCCACTTAAATAATATCATTACCTATTTATTTATAATTAATAGTAAACTATAATTTACTATTGTTAAAAGTTTTAATTTATTCATCAGAATTATGGTTTTGTATATTTGGTATATTTAGTTTTATAGTTGTTCCATAATCTCTATAAATAAAATAATTTATTTAAAATCATATATATTTATTATATATATTTAGTTCCAGTAAAAAACTTATATTTTGAAAGATGAATTATGCCATTCATTGAGATGAATGGTTGTATGTATTCTTGCATCTCATTTTTCTATGTTTTGAATGATGAATAGAAAAATGGTAAAAAAATAATTCAAAAACCCATAATCACTATTATATCATATATATCAAAAACATTTATTATATATACCCTTATTACCTCAAATTAAAACATTAAATTACAAACAAATCACATCCCATCGATGAGGTGGTAGTCCACCTATAAGGACTCGTCCTTAAAACATTACATAATCATGAATGGAATGAATAATTCACATAGAGGATCTTTTCAGGTTTAGAGTTTTAAAGAATTGGGACATAACTATTACATCTCAAAAGATTACAAAGTAGACAAATCTACCCAGTTTCCATTTTTTTCACAAAATAAAAACTCTTGAACAAAATATTCATGTCTAGTTCCTTGTTTTAGACAGCATTCCATTTCCTTGATCCCATCCTTGACCCTATTCCACATTATGTCCTATGAAAAACATTTCAAAAAAACATGGGATGAGCATAAAAAGATCAGTAAGGGTTATAACAATACAGAAAGAAAACATTAGTCCATGTATACATAAGAATCAATGTAATCATACTTTACTCATAAAACAAAAGAAATTTAAATACCTCATGAAATCATAATATTTATTCATAAATCAATAGAAATAATTATACCTAAAGGTAACTGGAGGCATTCATAACATTCTTACGTAGGGAGTAACCCTCATGGTTAGGTTTGGAATACCCATCATAGTATATTCCCTAAATATCTTCGGAGAAACCTTAGCGTTTAACCCCTTAGTGTTACCCAATGTATTGGAGAACTATATTGGGCTCACCTGCCCTTAGTTTATGACGGAACCAACCATCTTTATAAACAATTCCCAAGAACCGTAACATAATTGTTTCACATAAAACCTGCATAAATGAAACATTAAATTTCCACATTTAAATCACAAGATATCAATAACGCATTGATAAAAACATTATCAAAACCATTTTCAATACCAAACAAAAATAAAAGTAAAACATGGTATTTATTTTTCATTTAAATAAATGTTATGGCTTTTAGAGGAAGATGAAACTCAAATAATGGTCACGGTGGCAGAGAAGTCGTTGTCGCCGCATACGTATGATAAAAACATTTCCTTTTATCGTTTAGTAAAACACTTTGTATAATAAAATATTCTTTTTGAATAAATGTACACATAAAAGGTGTTTATACACCATATAAAAGAATGTTGTGTATAAAACAAAATATGCCTCACTAAAAGGAAATTGAGATGAGGTCCCATACAAAGACTGTACCCTTAGATTAAGGATAAATCAATTACATGCTTATGTGTGAAAAATAAAAATACACCCGATATAAGTGGATATTATGTGTAAAACAAACAGAGTCATTCACACATATTCATAGACTGACATATTCATGGATTACAAGTTTAACCCAAAGAATTCAAATTGAGTAAATAAGTTCCCTTGATAAAATTCGACAGCCTAACGGCGTCACATTAAAATTCAGAAAATGAGTTGATGAGTGAGAAAATTGTAGCTCATAACTTGGAATTAAATTTTAAATCAATAAGAATATTTAATAACATATCCTACCATAATAATATTTAAATATCAAATACATAACAAAATAAGTCTTTTAAAAATAGGAGGATGAAAGGTTCCCTTACCTACTTGGGTAACATTTGAAACATACACCCCATGAAAGAAGTAAAATAAACAATTGATGTAAATACTAATTAATGAAAGTATATTACACATAGAGTAGAATAATGGGCATTACATACACCACTCAAAGGAAATGGTGGATAATGTAGCATAATTCTCATGGGAATAAAAGTGAGATGAAAAATCCCTTACGAAAACTCGGCAGCCTAACAACACCACTTAAACATCCAAAAATGGTTTTATGAGATCAAATAGGGACTCTCATAATATGAACATAAAAAGTACAGAATGAGTAATATAAAATAACATCCCCAACATAAGAACATGGAGCTTAAAATAAATTACATAAAGGGGAATACATGAAAAGAAAGAGAGAGGTAGGATCCCTTACCTCATGTCCGAATTGTCTTGTTCATTTGTTTATATTCATGAATAATAATCATTGTTAAAATTTTAATTTCTTAAAAAAACTAATTTGAAGATTATTATTCAGTTAATATATGATATTATAATGTTATAATAATTTTTCAATAATGTGAGTTCATATCAGACATTTTTTTCGATGTTCGGCACATGAGTCAAAATTTAAATTGATGGAATAGAATATTCCCTGTAGTTATGGGTAATTAATCTCCAGAATAGTATTAATGATTTAAATATCATATATATCTAGTATATATTCATTTTATACTATTCCATAACAATTGGAGATAAAAAATGAAATGCTCCGTTCATGGAGACGGTAGGCCGTACGTACGCATGAACGCTACTTTCATTTCATTTTCATATTAATGGAATTAAAACTAATTAAGATATATATATTATAATTATAGAATGATTTCCATAATTTGTATGTAATATATTTCATATATATCCATTATATATATGTACTTATAATAGTACATAACATTTGGAGATATGAAATGAAATGTACCGTTCATGGAGACGGTAAGCCGTACGTACACATGAACACTACTTTCATTTCAATTTCATACTTTAATGGAATGTTTAAATAATGATACATATACATATATATATATTATAATTACAGTATAATATCATATATAAAATCATTAAATCCATCCTTTATACATCCCACATATGGCATTAATGATTCAAATCACTTTGAGGGGGCGATAGTCCGCACTTCCTAAAATGAAATTATCACGTTTAACCATTATGGAAACCATAAAGGTATGGAATAAATTAAAAATAAAGAATAATAATGAATACATAAACATAATTTATATATCAAATATAAATACATTGACATCTTAATGGCCACCATGAGTGGTGTTAAAATAAGATTGAACAATCATCGTTTCGTGAGGCAGTAATTCGCCACCCACAAAAACAGTATGTTCATTAACCATTAGATGGGGGTTTGTATGAGTGTATCTAGATTACCTCTCATAAAAACATCCTATTATATTCAATATACTGGTGTTGTTACAAAAAAATGAAAAAAAACGACTTTAGGGGGGTGGAGAAACAAAATAAAACAAAAGTACATAAGAGAAGACATTACCTTCAAATCAAGTAACTCTTTTTGATTTGAGACCAAAGGCTTCCTTGGAAGGACATATGCCCAATGTAAGGATTCTAGGAGTAATACATGGATGTGGAGAGACAATATGAGCAGAGTTTGGATTATCCAAGGGCTTGAGTGGTGTGTGTGAGGGGGTATAGGTGGGAGCCTTTTATAAGAGAGAGGAGGGGCAGTGTTGGAATGTCTTGAAATGTTAATTTATTATAAAATGATTTTTCGGATATTAAAGTTCCCACAGTTATCTATTTCGAGGATAAGGTGATAAGGGTTCTAAATCCACCCATTTAATAGGTTTTAGACAAGTTTAATCCTTAGATTTTACCTTACTATTTAATTTTATTTAAATCATTCATTAATGAGGTAATCGCTGCATCATCATGGTGTCATAAATAAATTCATTTATTTAATGTCTAAAAATTACAAAAAATACACTATGATATAGGAAATATCATTAGATTTCCAATTAATATTTATAGTAAAAAATATGACTCTTATAACTCCATGTAAAAATTGTTTTATTAAAAAAATACATGTTTTTGACATTTTTATTTTAACTTTAAATAAAAAGTTATTAAAGTCATTTTCCTAACAAAGTGGATCCCTGGGGTCCCCAAGTTGACCCATGGATTTTATTGGCCGGTCATGACTCATCCAATAAGGGTAGGACATGTGTCAAGGTCATTTCATATTATTATAACATTATCTTTACCTTAAATTACAGTAATTACCTTTAATCGTGATTAATAAAACTTAAAAGTTACTATTCATCAAAAATTATTTTCATCCAATTGAACCACATTTTACATTCTAATAATAACCTTGTTTTTCAGATTTTTGAAATTCAAATTACAGAAGTGGTAAAGTATCATTTAAAAAAAATCATTTTTTAACTACCACTTAGTGGTTTCACTATTAATAAAAAATTAATGTTTTTCAAAAAAAACAAAAAATTCACCCTAAGATATATTTGATATTAAAAAATAAAAAATGATATCTATTTTACAAAATAAAAAACATATAAGTTTCATTAATCAATTTAATAATTAATTCCCATTGTCAAAACAAATAGCATGTTTTAAAGAAACAAAATATATCAAAAGATTGACACTAGTTTAAGTTCAATTACAACGTGAAATTAATTCCAATGACCACCATTGGATTAAATGGTAAAAATATATTCTAATTTCACATTAAAACTAATTCAAAAGAAAATTTAATCATATAAATAAATTAGATTAAAATTAGGTTTTTAATTTAAATACAACATTTTTCACTTATTCATAAAAATTGAACTTTATCAGAAAAATAACAAAAACAAACCCAAAGTAAATTTAATGTTACAAATTATAAATAATAATTTTATTGGGTCCAATACAATGTATAAGAGTTAACAAAACTATTTTTAAAGAGGGTTCACCATCAAAAGGTGATAAATCTTCCTTTTAGTTTATATTAGAGTATTAATGCTTAAAATTTAATTTCTTTCTTATTTTAATCCTTTATATTTATTTGGAGATATATAAAAACATTTAACAAACATATATAATCATATTTTAGTTATTTCTGTTAATTCCCACCAATACAATGGCTAAATGTTAACTTACCATTTAAAATAATATTATTGTATTATTAGTGTGCAACCTAAGATTTCAAAGAAAACTTGTTGTTGCGTGTCGGGTACGCTATAGAAAATAGAAACCCTTTTGAAGTAAAATCAATATTTAATTCAAAGATATTAATAAATATGAAAATGTATTATTCTTTATATACCTGTGATGTTACATCCTTCCCCACTTTTGGAAATTGCAGCCTCACAATTTTTAAAATTGGACTTTGAAACTTCATTGAAAGTCCCACATCAGAAAAAGAGTCAGTAAAACTATCACTTTAAAATAACGAAATAAAAGCACAAAGGTCACCTAGTTTAACCCGTACTATGATTCCATGTATTAAAACATGGATATGGAAGAAAATAACAAACATTTATTCCTTAATGGAGAGTGAAAGAAAACATGTTTCGGAGAATGTTAACCACCAGTAAATCACAAACTTTTGAGGGGTTAAACGGTATTTGATTCCCCAGTAGGAAAAATTAAGAGACAATATTTTTGTTTTAAGTTACATTTCATTGAATAATTTATTTACGAGCTTAACTAAATCCCAATGAAACATACTCACGTGTCATTTAGACTTTAATCTCTTACTAGATTTCATACACAAACTCATTTTTTCCCTCCAAAAGATGAGTATTTAGGATGACTTGTTCACATTAAGATATCTATAATCAACATCTAGAGAATCACCTAATCCACAAAAGAGAACTATATATTTTCAAGACTTTAGACCTTAACCAAAACCAAAATTGTTAGAACAAGATTAGATAATCCACAAAAGGATAATCCTTTATAAAAAGAAAATCTATTCTTAATAGACAAAATTTGTCCAACAAAACCCAAAGATAAAAGAAGACCATTAGATAAACAATATGTCCATAAAATTATTCAATGTAATCCAAACTATGACTAAAACCCAAATCATTGAGGGATTTAATCACATAGTCTTCCAAGGTAAAAATTAACATTAATCTCCAAGTAACATCAGTTGCTCTTAAAGTCTCATATTGAATAGTAATTAACCTAATCATATATCCTCCATGATAGGTCAATATTTTCTTGGGTAACCGAAATTCAACTTATTCTTGATTTATAAAATTATATAACTAAAATTAATTTGTCTTACTAACCAGGGACTTCACGTAGTCCAGTGGTAGGCGATAAATACTAGTCGCACTTTGGTTGTGGGTTCGATTCCCATAGCTCTGTCTGGCGCGATGGGTTGTCACGCGGTCTGTGTGTTGTTCTTTTTCCAAGACTATATAATTCTCAAAACATTCCAAAAAATGAGATAAAATCATAAAAAATAACCATAACAAAATTTAACCTCAATTTTACCTCATTACTTTCATTTTCCATCATAACATATAGTAACCCATAAGTACCTCAAATGTAAGGATCATATAAACCCTAATGGTTACCTTTATAATTATTACCTGAACTTCCACATCAAGTTGGTAATCTCATACATGATGAATTAGAGTAATCACCAAGGTTCAAGTGGTTAATTATGGCGCCTAATAGTTGGTTTAAAATAACCACGAGATTTCTCATTGAATCCCCCATTTCATCTAGTCTCTTAATCAGAGAACCACGACAGTTTCCTTCAAACCCGTTGTCACTTTGGTGCACGCCAGATCCATTCATTTACTAAACCAAAAAGGTTAGTGTGAGTATATCATTATAATAATCATATAATACTATGATATGATCATTCATGTTATCTTAAACCCATTCACTTTATCTAAAACTATGACCCTTTCTGAAATCCTATCCATTATGGTAATTTCACTTGTGCTTAAAGGTTACCCTAACCTATAAAGTTATCTAAACCGACCTATGATACCAATTATAAGCACCCGAACAGAAAACATTACATAATCATGAATTTAATGAATAATTCACATAAAGGATCTTTTCAGGTTTATAGTTTTAGAGAATTAGAACCTAACTATTACATCTCAAAAGATTACAAAGTAGACACATCTACTCAGTTTCCATTTTTTCACAAAATAAAAACTCTTGAAAAAAAGATTCATGTATAGTTCCTTGTTTTAGACAGTATGAAATTTCCTTGATCCCATCCTCGACCCTATTCCACTTTATGCCCAGTGAAAAACATTTAAAAAAACATGGGATGAGCATAAAAATCTTAGTAAGGGTTATAACAATATAGAAACAAAACAGTAGTCTATGTATACATAAGAATCAATGTAATCATACTCTACTCATAAAACATAAGAAGATTAACATACCTCATTAAATAATAAGATTTATGCATAACTAAATAGAAATCATAAGACATAAAGGTAACTTGAGTCATTCATAACATTCTTTCGGAGAGATTTACCCTCATGGTTATGTTTGGAATACCCATCACAGTATATTCCCAAAATCTCTTCGGAGAAACCATACCGTATAACCCCTTCGTGTTACCCAATGCATTGGAGAGATATATCGGGCTCACCCGCCCTTAGTTTATCATAGAACCACCGGTCTTCATAAATTACTCCCAACAACCATATCATAATCGTATCACATAAAACATGCATAAAAAATCATTTCATTTCCACATTTCAATCACAAGATATCAATAACACATTGATAAAAAAATTATCACAACCATTTTCAATACCAAAATAAAATAAAATTAAACCATGGTATTTAATTTTCATTTAAAAAATGTTATGGCTTATAGAGGAAGCTGAAACTCAAATAATTATCATGAAACTGGAGAAGTCGTTGTCGCCGCATACGTACGAAAAAACATTCCCTTTTGTCGTTTAGTAAAATTCTTCATATAAAAAAGATTCATTTTGAATAAACATAAAAGTAAAAGGGTTCTATACACCATATAAAAGAAAGTTGTGTATAAAACAAAATATGCCTCAATGAAAGGAGATTGAGACGAAGTCCCATAGAAAGACGATATCCTTAGATTTAGGATAAATCAATTTCATACTTATGTGTGACAAATAAAAATACACCCAATATAAGTGGGTATTAAGTGTAAAACAACCAGAGTCAATCACACATATTCATAGAATGACATATTCAAGGTGTACAAGTTCAATCCAAATAATTCAAATTGAGTTAAGAAGTTCCCTTGCAAAAATTCGACAGCTTTACGGCGTCACTTTAAAATTCAAAAAATGAGTTGATGAGAGAGAAAATTGAATCTCATCACTTGGACATAAAATTTACATCAATAAGGATATGTAATAACATATCCCAACATAATAATATGTAAATTTAAAAGACATAACAAAATAAGTCTTTTAAAAATAGGTGGGTGAATGGTTCCCTTACCGACTTGGTTAACATTCGAAACGTACACCCCATGAAAGGAAAATAGAAAATTGATGTAAATACTCATAATCAAAATTATATTACACAGATAGTAGAATAATTAGAAGTACTTACACCACTCAATGTAAGTGCTGGAAAATGTGGCATAAATCTCATAAGAATAAAAATGAGATGAATGATCCCTTACGAAAACTCGGCAGCCTAAAGACGCCACATAAACATCCAAAAATGGATTTATGAGATCAAATAGGGTCTCTCATGAAACCTCCCAAACCCGGGTGCCACACAACGGTTGCCCCGAGCCCAGTTCGCCCCGTGAACTCAAGCGCATTTCCCCAAATGCCAGAGGCTGCCGACTAGCAGCGAGGGCCCCAGACTGATAGTGTGGAAACAATGTCGTCATTTGTCAAAGTGTATCACAGTGGAATACAAAATAAACACACAACGACATTAGAAGTTGTAAAAATACACAACTGAAATAAACTACAACAGTGGATATAACCAACAGTATATAAATGATGATGCTACATGTTTCAAGTTCTATGAAAACAGCCACAACATGTTACACAACAATACAGTACAAAAAATGAAGAGTACAACAAAATAAAGCAAAATAGCTGGTAGTGGAATCACGAGCCAAGGCTCGGTCCCATGCCCTCGTACTCCTCAACCACAATCCAGTACCTGTATCAGGACTATTTCCCCTATCCACACCTGCAGAAACGTAATCAGTTTGGGGAAAAAAGCGTAACCCAAACAAGGTGTGAGAAATATATCTCAGTAGGCTCCCACTAAAGGCCGGTGCCCAACTACGTGCCAACATGAAACAATAGTGTGTAGTGGTAATATGAAATAAAGTAAGTAGTACTAGAAGTAACTAACTTAATAGTTAAATTTCCATTTATTTATTAATTTATTTCATTTTATATAAGAAATCACCACAGTGCATTTCTAAGTAAACAATTAGTTTCCTCAGACCTGTAAAATCCTACCCTCGGGTAACGAGTATCCAACAGAATAATATTCCCTCAGGGATAATAGAGTTTTCCCTTAGGCATATGTAGTGTCACCCACAGGCAATGAATCAGCTGCCCACAGGCACGAAAGAAGTTTCCCTCAGGCCGAAATAACTACTACCCATAGGCTAAATAATACAGTGCCCACGGGCTAATCACAACAACTCCCTCCGGAAAACAGGTAACTGGTCCATTCCCAACATGTTAAAATACAGTAAACAAGCAATTCCTCTCAAGGAAATTCTACAATTACTACATTAAAGGCATACCCTCGGGCATCCTGGCCAAAGGACTAAAAAGTGGAACACACCCCTGGGGTGGTTCCAGATCCAAGAAACGATCCCAACCAGCATTTTATTATCACAATTTAATCACCTATGCAATTCTGGGAATTAAATATAGAAGTGGTCTCAGCCACACGACACCACAACATGGGTTCGTGGCATGAAAATGCACAAAAATTCGCAATAGTTGGAAAAACAAACACCAATACACCTACGTTATACATCAACGAGCGTTATACCCAAATGTTGACTCTAGAAACGCCCGAGAATTCCATAGATCTGACGAAGAACAGAACCCTTTAAAACTTATATAACTTCTGTTAGGGGAAGAATTGTTATGAACCATACCAGGAGAGGAGAGGTCTTACCCGTGTGGTTCTAGCTGGACCGTCCGAAGCCGAATTAGATTCCAGACGAACACCCGTCAGATCTTCAAAGCTCCGGCCATCCTCCTTAGCTCCAAAATGGCTCAAAGGCCTCCTCTGCCAAATGAGGAGGCTACTGCCTGTTTTAATCCAAAAAAACAAAGTACACAACATGTACTTTTGAGTACACAACGTGTACTTATTTCATTTAACTATTCATTTCGCAGCACCTCTACACTGTTCAGCTGTCGACATGAGTACATGAAATGTACTCTCGAGTACACGACGTGTACTGTCTCCCAGCTATCGGCTGCTCCATCGCCTTATTGTTTAAGCCTGCCGAATGACTACACATCGTGTAAGGTACCACTATATGGCTTGTAGTCGGTTACAACACCCTTCGTCACCGGCATGGCTACACGCCCCGTGTACCCATCCCACACGGCCAAAAGTACACGGACTGTGGAAAAGTACACGACGTGTAGTTTCAAAATTTAGGATTTTCCCCTATTTTCAATACTTTCTCAAAAACACTTAAGGAAAGTGAAAAATAAGATGCTCGTAACTCAAAACTAAGGATTGATTTCTTACAAACTTCCCCCCTTATATAAATTCATCCCTGAATTCCCCTTCCATGGGTGGTGAAGATAATGCTTAGAACCACTCTAGCCACTGATCACGTATGTCGGCCTCCCGCTCCCAGGTCTCGTCCTGTACTCGGCCATGCTGCCATAGCACCCGTACGAGAGGAACTGACCGGCCTCGGAGAACCTTTGTTGTCCTGTCAATGATATGAATTGGAAGCTCATCAAAGGACGCATCATGCTAAAGCTCAAACTCATCTGGATGAATGTTGTGAGACGGGTCTGAATGGTAGTGACGCAACTAAGACACGTGGAAGACGTCGTGCATGGCTCGGTACCGCTGCGGTAACTGCAACCGATAGGCAACCAGCCCGACTCTCTCCAGAATCTCAAATGGATCCACATACCTAGGTGATAGCTTACCCTATCTCCTGGTCCGCTTGTGTCCCAGCCTCGGCGAAACACGCAAGAAAACCTGATCCATGAACACAAACTCCAGAGGTCGTCTGTGGCAATCAGCATAAGACTTCTGAAAAGACTACGCAGTACCCAGCTGCTTCCAAATCAACTAGACCTGCTCAGATGTCTCCTGCAAGAGCTGTGGTCCTAGTAAAGCTGCCTCACCTACCTCTAACCAGAACAAAGGTGATCGGCATGTCCTACCATATAAAGCCTCGTATGGTGCCATCTAAATTTTCGCCTAAAAACAATTATTATAGGAAAACTCGAATAGGGGTATATGCTTCTCCCAAGATCCCATAATTTCTAGAACTCATGCACACAGCATGTCCTGAAGCACCAGTATCATCTGCTCTGACTGGCCATCGGTCTGAGGGTTGTATGTTGGGCTCAGAAGCACCTAGGTACCCAGCGCCCTCTGAATACTCTGCCAAAAGCGAGATGTAAATAGGGCTTCCCTATCTGAAAAAATATAACGAGGGACCCCATGAAGACGTATGATCTCTCGGATATACAGCCGTCCGAGCTCGTCCACATCGAAGGTCTCCATGATCGGCAAGAAGTGAGCTACTGTCGTGAGTCTGTCCACAAAAACCCCCATGGAGTCATTCCCTCAAGGAGACCTCGAAAACCCCATCACGAAATCCATCGCGAAATCATCCCATTTCCACTTTAGAATGGGTAACTGTTGTAATATCCTAGCTGGTCTCTGATGCTCCGCTTTCACCTGCTGATAGGTGGCACACATCGTAACAAAACTAGCTACATCTCTCTTCATACCCGTCCACCAGTACTGACGTCTCAAGTCTCGGTACATCTTGGTAACCCCGGGATGAACTGCCCAAGCTGATGCATGAAACTCCCACATCAGATCCTCGCATATATCCCATGGAACCCATACTCGTCCATGGAAAAGCAAAACCTCATCATCGCCTATCATCCACCCGGGAGGAGGGTCCTCACATAACACCGACTCATGTAGAACTAGGCCTTCTGAAACAGATAATTGCCTCATCCTCACTTTTTCCAGGAGGGTAGAAGTCACAGCTAACGAGGAAAGATAAGTCTGCACCTGACTATCATGCACCTCCAGATGCATCTCAGAGAACAAAGCCATAAGTTCCCACTCACCGCTGGCCTCCTGCACTGCATGTATCTTAGTCTTCCTGCTCAGTGCATCGGCTACTACATTACCTCTACCAGGGGTATAAGCAAGCTCAAAATCTAAGGACTGTAGGTACTCAACCCACCTTCTCTTCCATAGATTCAGGTCAAGATGAGTAAATATATTCAGGATGCTTTTGTGGTCGGTGAAAACCACAAAATTCCCTCCCAAAAGATAATGTCTCCAAAAGATCAACGCTTGAACAACTGTAGCCAACTCGAGATCATGCGTCAGATAATTCCCCTCATGTGGCCTCAAATACCGAGACCCATATGCAACAACTTGGTCTCCCTGCATCAAAACTGCTCCCATCCAAATACATGATGCATCACAGTAAACTATATAGCTCTTCCCCTGCTCTGGTAGTATTAGGATCGGTGCTGATGTCAACCGTCCCTTCATGTCCTGAAAATCTTATCTCACAAGCTTCTGACCAAATGAACTTCACACCCTTCTTAGTCAGCCCCGTCAACGGTGGTTCTATGTATGATAAGTCCTATATGAAGCGTCTATCGTAACCAGCCATCCCTAAGAAACTCGGTATCTCAAAAACGCTCTTAGGCTGCTCCCATGAAACTACTGCTCTCACCTTATCTGTGTCTACTGAAACTCCTGCTTCTGAGATGATATGACCCAGGATGTGAATCTGGTCCACCCAAAAGTGGTACTTTGAGATATTTTGTTATAGCTGATTCTCTCTCAGTGTACTCAATACGATCTCAAGATGGGTGGCATGTTCGTGTCGAGTGAGAGAGTACACCAAGATGTCGTCCACAGATAATACCACAAATGCATCAAGATATGGATTGAACACATGATTCATTAGAGCCATGAAAACTGTTGGCGCGTTCATGAGTCTGAACGGCATAACCAAGTACTCATACAGACCATATCTACTCCGAAAAGGTGTAAGCGGTATATACGATGGTCTCACGTGCAACTGATGATATCCGGATCTCATGTCAATATATGATAACACTCGAGCTCCATAAAGCTGATAAAACAGATCATTTATCCTCATCAAAGGATATCGGTTCTTAACCTTCAACTGGTTCAGCTTCCAATAATCCACGCAAAGTCTGAGGGTACCATCCGCCTTCTTCGCAAAAAGGACCGGAGAACCCTAAGGAGAAGTACTAGGTCGGATAATGTCCTTTGCCTGTAACTCCTCTAACTGCCTCTTGAGCTCCTATAGCTCAGGTGTATCCATCCTATAAGGAGGAATGGACATCGGTGCTGCTCCTGGCACAAGCTCAATAGAGAAATCCACCTCTCGCATTGGAGGTAGACCTAAAAAGTCATCCGAAAGAAATCCATAAAATGATCAAAAACTGGAGGGAAATCCATCTCACAAGTCCCCTGGTCATCCATATAGTAGCTCGCAATCTGTTCTATGACTTCACCTCACCCATGATGCTCTGGTCCGGCTCAACTCGCCTGAACAACCCACTCTCCCTTCTATAGAAACACTCCACCCTCTGGTGACGTAAAACCCACCCTACGACGATAGCAGTCTACAAAGGCTCGATATGGAACCAACCAGTCCATCCCAATAATGATATCATAGATCATCATCTCTAATACATAGTGGTACCAAAGGAAGTGAATCTCACCAACCTCAAGGGGGAACTCCTTGAACTGACGCACACCAGCCGTTCTAGTCCCCAACGGAGTGTCTAGCGTCATGATATTGGAAGAAGTAGAAACACATGGCGCAAGGCTCTCCAAAACGGGTACATATATGAAACTATGCATAGATCCCATATCAAAAAGTAATGAAGATAAGATAGAAGCTACTAGAATAGTACCTCTAACTATCGTAGGTTCGGGATCCTACTCCTGCTGAGTTTGTTGCACTGCATATGCCTGCCCAGTGTCGCGGCCCTACGACACAGCCTGGCATCCCTGAGCTGTCCGGCCCTGCTGCCTCTGAGATCCTAGTGTCTGGCTACCACGACCATGACCCCCATCTCTTCCCGCACACCCTGACATATTCCAGTTCCCTAAATGGGAAGAAGACACTGGTTCTACTCTCGCACGCGGAGTCTGCACAGAACCCCTCTCACTTTCCACTGAGGGAAACACCATACAAAAGCACAGCAGATAACCCATCTTGACGCAAGCTCGGCACTCCACAAGGTCACATGAACACTTTGGTCCCTTGTTCCCATCTCTACTACACTGGTAGCACATAACCTGGTCACTTGAATCATTCTCATGACTTGTACTGCCGCTCTGAGTGAAGTACATCTGTCTCTTCCTCTTGCCAACAGAAATAGTTCCAGTAACTGGTGTTGAACCGCCCTGGCCCACCCCACTAGATTCCCACAAGTTCCTCTCAGTAATCCGTGCCTGATTCACAATAGCGTGTGCTGTAGGTTACTTGAAAACATTCACCAGCGCTCAGATGTCATACTGAAGACAATCCTCAAAACTTCGGCTCTCAAAGTCTCATCACCAACCAGCACAGGTGCAAAACGCTGATGCTCCATAAAATAGGAAGAATAGTCCATCACCGACATAGCGCCCTGCTGCAGATTCATGAACTCTCGAGCTCTATCATCCCTTAAAATCTTGGGAAATAATAAGTCATAGAAGACTCCCTGAAAAACATCCCACACCATGTCTCTGTGATGCTCTAACCGGGTGGTAACATCCAACCACCTCTTGGCAGAATCACGCAACATATAAGTCACGAGCTTGACCCTCCGCCCTGGAGGCGTCTCAAGATGATTGAAAAAATAGTCTACATTGACCCCAACCAAGACTCCACAACCTGTGGTCCGCCATCCCCTAAAAATGTCGGTGGATACTACTGTTGAAAGATATATGTCAGCTCGGCCATAGATGTGGCAGCCTGCGGTGCTCCCTGAAAGGTCTCAATGAACCGCAGAAAGCCTTCACGGAACTGCGTCTCCACGCCTGTGTCCGGTATAGCATCTAGCGCCGTATCTGGCTCTACTGAAGGATCAAATGGAATCCCATGGCCCACCATCTCTGGAGTATAATCGTCTCTGCTCTCCTGGAGAACAACTCACGGTCGTCTAGGCGGCATGAAACTATAGGTTCAAAAGCACACCTTAGATTAAAGATTATTAAGACCGAAAGGAATAAACCACAAATGAATTAGAGGAAGAAGGGATTTCAAAATTTTCAAAACAAGACTACACGGTGTGTACACTGACTACACGGCGTGTACTTGACTTCTCTACCCCTGTCTGGGTCCTTATACACGGCTAATCCACACGACTTCCATTGAAAAAAATCTACACGGTGCGTATAATATCTACACGGCGTGTACGGTGTTATTTTCCAACTGCCTGTGTCGTCTGTGACACGACTGACAACTTGGCTTGACACTACATAGCGTGTTACACCCGTACACGGCGTGTACAACACCCCGTTTCCCAGCCACACATCTAACACCACACAGTCTTTACTCAGAAAAGACTACATGGTGTGTCCCAACGGTACACGACATGTTCAAGGAGAGGTGACACCGGCCCGTGTTGATAGTTACATAGCCGAGTCCCCAGGTCAAACTACACGGCGTGTTCATCCTTGACACGACATGTTCTGTACAGTAGTTCACCGACCCGTGTTGTTAGTTACACGGGCGGACTCCGGGTCACACTTCACTGCGTGTTCGTCTAGTACATGAAATGTTTTACCCAAGACTTTCCCTACCCCGTATCGCCGCCCACACAGTTTGTGACACGGTAAGAGACTACACGGTGTGTACTTAGGGTACACGGCTTGTACTCAAAAAGTTCATTTTTCTTCCCGAATAGAAGAACATACACAGCGTGTATAAAAATACTACACGGCGTGTATACTGTGTTTTCAGACAGTATGCCTCAGAAACTACCCCAAAACCCAGAAAAGATGGAATAAAAACACCTAAGTGTCAAATTTCGACCCGTGGGGGCCCATACTCCCCACGAATCAATGTTTGACATCTTATCTATGTTATAACCAATAAACAGTCAATGATCCACCAAATTCCGGTCGATGGGGGCCCATACTCCCCAAAAAAATTTTTGGTGTCCATTCTATAAACTGGCTCACACAATAAAATAACCTATCAAATAGTTGGTATTTTTATCAGAGCAACTGTCACAACAACATGCTTTAGTAGCACAACAACTATGAAAACAACATGAAAATTCTAATGCACCTATATGTCATGGAATCTATGCATGGAATTTGATATCTATCATGTGCCTATATGATGCATGAGATGAAATACCCTCATCTCATCAGGTTACAACTCAATAAAACACATAAAAAAATTATAAACAGCACAACCTCAAGTGCATCACCCAAGGGTGAAAACAAAGCAACTATAAATTGCAAAATCAATAAAATTGCAACATGATGTAAATTGCCTTTTCCCTGTACATGGGTTAGATACACCTGAGCACAGATTATTACCAACTACCATTCGTCCTATCCCTGACTACGGCTCCAAATAGAAAGTAAATGAAATGAACCCCTTTGATACAACTTTGTAACGTCCTGGACCCGGGTGCCATGCAACGGGTGCCCCGAGCCCAGTTCGCCACGTGACCTCAAGAGCATTTCCCCAAACCATAGAGGCTGTCGACTAGCATTGAAGGCCCAGGTCTGATAGTGGGGAAACTATGCCATCATTTGTAAAAGTGTAGCACAGCAGAATACAAAATAAACATACAATGACAGTGGAAGAAGTAAACAGACACAACTGAAATAAACTACATTAGTGGATATAACCAACAATATATAAATGACGATGCTAGATGTTTCAAGTTCTAAGAAAATAGCAAGAACATGTTACACACCAATACAGTACAAAAAAATGCAGAGTACATCAAAACAAAGCAAAACAGCTGGCAGTGGCATCGCGAGCCTAGGCTCGGTCCCATGCCCTCCTACTCCTCAACATCAGTCAAGTACCTGTATAGTGACTCTTGCCCCTATCCACACCTGCAAAAATGTAATCTGTTTTGGCTGAAAAGCATGACCCAGATAGGGTGTCAGAAATATATCTCAGTAGGCACCCACCACAGGCACATGCCCAACTGCGTGCTAACATGAAACAATAGTGTGCAGTGGTAAAATGCAATAAAGTAAGCAGTACTACAAAGTAAATAAACTAATAGTTAAATTTCCATTTAATTATTCATTTTTTCCATTTTATATAAGAAATCACCGTAGTAAATTTCTAAGTAAACAACTAGTGTCCTCACACACGGAAACTCATACCCTCGGGTAACGAGTATCCAACACAAAAATCTGCCCTCAAGTATAATAGAGTTTTCCCTCAGGCATAGGTAGTGTCGCCCACACGCACAGAATCAGCTGCCCACAGGCACGAAAGATGTTTCCCTCATGACGAAATAACTAATGCCCACAGGCTAAATAGTACAATGCCAACAGGCTAATCACAACAACACCCTCAGGCGAAACAGGTAACCGGGCCATGCCCAACATGATAAAATTCAGTAAACAAGAAATTACTCTCAAGGAAATACTACAATTACTACATTAAAGGCATACCCTCGTGCATCCTGGCCAAACATCTAAATAGTGGAACACACCAAAGGGGTGGTTCCAGATCCAAGGAATGATCCCAACCAGAATTTTATTATCACAATTTAATCACCTATGAAATTATAGTCATTAAATATAACAATGGACATAGCCACACGACACCCCAATATAGGTTCGTGGCATAAAAACGCACAAAAATGCACAAAAGTTGGAAAAACGAACACCAAGACACCTACCTTATACATCAATGAGCGTTATTCCAGAATGGTGACTCGAGAAACGTCAGAGAATGGAGTAGATCTGGTGAAGAAAAAAACCAATTAAAATGTAAATAACTTCCGTTAGGGGAAGAATTGGTAAGAACCATTCCAGGAGAGGAGAGGGCCTACCCGTACGGTTCCAATGAGACCGTCCGAAGCCGAATCAGATTTTAGACGAACACCTGGCGGATCTTCAAAGGTCCGGCCATCCTCCTTGGCTCCAAAATGGCTCAAATGCCTCCTCTACCAAATGAGGAGGCTATTGCCTATTTTAAGCCGAAAAAACAAAGTACATGGCGTGTAATTCTTTCATTTAACTGTTCATTTGGCGGCATCGCCACACTGTTCAGCCGTCGACATGAGTACATGACATTTACTCTCGAGTACACATCGTTCACTATCACCTAGCTATTGGCTACTACACCGCCTTATTTTTTAAGCCTGCCGACTGACTACACGGTGTGTAAGGTACCACTACACGACGTGTAGTCGGTTCCTACACCCTTCGACGCCAGCATGGCTACACACCCTATGTAACCATCCCACATGACCAAAAGTACATGACATGTGGAAAAGTACATGGCGTGTAGTTTCAAAATTTAGGATTTTTCCCCATTTCCATATTTTCTAAAAAACACTTTAGGAAAAGGAAAATGAAGAAGCTCGTACCTCAAAACTAATGACCGGGTTCTTACATCTCCTGATATGAACATCAAAAGTACAGAATGATTAATATAAAAGAACATCCCCAACATAATAACAAGGAGCTTAAAATAAATGACATAAAAGGTATACATGAAAATAATGAGAGAGGTATGATCCCTTACCTCATGTCCGAATTGTATTGTTCATTTCTTTATATTCATGAATAATAAACTTTGGTCAATTTATAATTTCTTAAGGATCTCATTTAAAGATTATTATTCAGTTCATATATCATATTATAATGTTATAATAATTGTTTAATAATGTGATTTCATATCATACGTTTTTTTCGATATTCGGTGCACGATTCAAAATTGAAATTGTTGGAATAGAATTTTCCATGTAGTTATAGGTATATCAACTCAAAAATAGTATTAATGACTTAAATATCATATATATCCATTATATATTCATTTTATACAATTCCATAAAATTTGGAGATAAAAAATGAAATGCACCGTTCATGGAGACGATAGGTCATATGTACGCATGAACGCTAGTTTCATTTCTTTGTCATATTAATGGAATTAAAACTAAATGAGATATATATATATATATTATAATTCCAGAATGAAATCCATAATTTATATATAATATATTACATATATATCCATTGTATATATGTACTTATAACAGTACATAACATTTTGAGATAAGAAATGAAATGTACCGTTCATGGAGACGGTAAGCCGTACGTACACATGAACGCTAATTTCATTTATATTTCGTACTTTAAAGGAATGTAAACATAATGATATATATGAATATTATAATTACAGTATAGTATCATATATAACATCATTAAACCCATCCTTTATACATCCCACATATGGCATTAATGATTCAAATCAATTTGAGGGGGCGGTAGTCCGCACTTCCTAAAATGACATTATCCCGTTTACTAATTATGGAAACCATAAAGGTACGAAATAAATGAAAAATATAGAAACATAAGGAATACGTAAACATAATTTATATATCATATATAAATACAATGACATATTAATGTCCAGCATGGGAGGTGTTAATAGAATTTTGTACAATCATTGTTTCGGGAAGTAGTTATTCACCACCCACAGAAACAATATGTTCTTTAACCATTAGATGGAGGTGTGTATGAGTGTAGTTCAAATACTTCACATAAAATCATCCTAATATATTTATGATATTTTTGTGGTTACCAAATAACGAAATAAAAATATTTTATGGAGTTGGAGAAACAAAATAAAACAAAAGTACATAATAGAAGACATTACCTTCTAATCAGACAACTCTTTTTGATTTGTGCCCAAAGGCTTCCTTGGAAAGACTTATGCCCAAAGTGAGGATTATAGGAGTAATAGTGGGATTTGGAGAGACAATATGAGTAGAGGTTTGATGATCCAAGGGATTTTAGAGGTTTGGGTGAGGGGGTAGAGGTTGGGGCCGTTTATAAGAGGGAGGAGGGGCACTCTTGGAAAGTTTTGAAAAGTTACTTTCTTATAAAAAGATTTTCTAATATTAAAGGTCCCACAATTATCTATTTAGAGAATAAGGTGATAAGGGTTCGAAATAAACCCATAAAATAGGATTTAGACAAGTGTATGCCTTATATTTTACCTCATCTTTTCATTTTATTTAAATCATTCATTAATGAGGTAATCACTGCATCATCAGGGAGTCATAAATAAATTAATTTATTTAATGTCCAAATAGTATAAAAAAATACAATGATGTAGTTAATCTTTTTATATTTAAAATTAAAATTTATATTAAAAAATATGACTTGTATAACTCTATGTAAAAATTGTTTTAGTAAAACAATACATGTTTGTGACAGTTTTATTTTAACTTTAAATAAATAGTTATTAAAGTCATTTTCCTACCAAACTGGCTCCATGGGGTCCCAAAGTTGACACATGGATTGTCTTGGTTGGCCATGACTCATCCAATAAGGGTAGTACATGTGTCATACTAATTTCATATTATTATAACATTATCTTTACCATATATTACACTAATTTCTTTTAATCGTGATTAATAAAACATAAAAGTTACTATTCACCAAAAAAAAATTCATCCCATTGAACAACATTTTATATCCTAATGGAAAACATGTATGTTGGATTTTTGAGATTGAAATCAAAGAAGTGGTAATGAATCATTTAAATGAAAAAAATCAGTTTTTAACTACCACATAGTGGTTTCACTATTCATCACAAATTAAAGTTTTTCAGAAAAAAACCAAAAATTCACCCTAATCTATATTTGATATTCTGAATTCAAAAATTATGCCTATTTTAAAAAATTCAAATCATATAAGTTTATTTAACTAATTGAATAATTAATTCTTGTTGTAAATACAAATAGCGTGTTTTTAAGAAACAAAATATATCAAAAGATTGACAGTAATTTAGGTCCAATTTCAAAGTGAAATTAATTCCAAAGACCAAGATTGGATTAAATGGTAAAAATATATTCTAATTACACTTTAAAACTAATTAAAAAGATAATATCAACATGTAAATATATTATATTAAAATGAGGTTTTTAATTTAAAAACAACATTTTTCACTTATTCCTAAAAAATGAACTTTATTGGAAAAATAACAAAAATATACACAAATTAAATTTTGATGCCCCAATTATAAAGAAGGATTTTATTTGGTCCAATAGAATGTATATGAGTGACCAAAACAATTTTTAAATATGGTTCACCATCAAAAGGCGATAAATCGACCTTTTAGTGAAAATTAGAGTATTTATGCTTAAAATTGAATTCCTTTCTTAATTTAATCCTTTATCTTTTATTGGAGAAATATAAAAACATTTCAGAAACATATATAATCATATTTTAGTTATTTCTATTCATTCACTCCAATACAACGACTACGTGTTAACTTACCATTTAAAATAGTACTATTATATTATTAGTGTGCAACGTAAGATTTCAAAGAAACTCGTTGTTGCGTGTTGGGTACACTATCGAAAATAGTAAATATTTTGAAGTAAAATTAATTTCTAATTCAAAAATATTTATAAATATGAAAATGTCTTATTATTTATTTACATGGGATGTTACACCACATGTATGCATGTGTGACTTTATCATTTTTTATTAATTGGATGGATAAGAAAGAATAGTTGAATTTATAAATCTATAAGTAAAATTATATTATAATTATCATATTTAAATATTAAAACTAACATAATAATAATCCATCAATGACTGTGTTTCAAAATAATTTATATCCCTATACGGATTTGGTAGTCCACACATATTCATGAGTGACACTCTCACTTCACAATTGATTTCAATTAGAGTGAAAAAAATTTAATCCATACTAATAGTATTATTTAATTTTAATTAGGATAAAAATATTTAAATTATAATGTTAATAAAAAATATTTAATGGATGAAGAATAATAAATAATTTGAATGATTTCGGGAAGGTTGTTTACATCATCTTTGAGAGGACTCCATTATATTAATTTTAAATGGAAAAAAGGAATTGTAATTAAAGAACACCAGAACTAATAACTCATTTTTATGTATTTTTACATTATAAATGGGAATGAGTTGTTCCAAAAATTTGGGTTAGTGTGGTATGATAAAGAGAAATGAGGTGTTTTCTTTTAAAAGTGGAAGATAGGGAATTCTTAGAATTTTCAAAATATATTGATATATATTAACAAAATACTAATTAAAAATATATATAAATGTTAATATAATCTAATTTTTTATTGAATTAGGTACAAATATTTCTAGATAATATGATTAAGAAATTTTTAATTTGAAAAATCACTATATTATCTTGGTTAAACCCCTAATAAACCTATTTTAGCATTAACTATAATAATTTTTCATTCATATAGTTCATAATAAAAAAAATGAATGTATCTGCATTAATTTTTTTTTGAAATGTTGATTCATATTATAGAATAATTTTTTCCAAAATACATTCATAGAAGTGTATTAATTAATTGAAAATAATTCTCAAAAATTGCAATGAAAATAATTATTCAATAAAAAAAGTAATCTTATGTTTAAATTTTTTTTATCATGCAATCCAATATAGAATTTATTCAAATGAACAATATTATTTTTTTATTCTCACAAATAACCTAATTTCAATATTAAAATAATCTTCAAAAAAATTTATCATTGTTAACTATTTAAATGATAATACATTTTTAATAAATACTTGTATTTCTCACTATTTATCTTATAATATATTTTTAACAAATTCTAAAAATTTTATTTTATGATAATTTTGAAACTAATATTTCAAAAAAAAATTTAATTTTGTGAAATACATTTATCTTATTTAGTATAAATTAATTAAATTACATTCATAAAAAATTCCTAAGAACCCATTTTTTGGATTTTATTAATCATATATTTTCGAATTAAAAATGGGGAAATTACGCAAAAATATATATTATCTTTCTAAAAAAATTAAATATTTTTAGAAGATGATATTCATATTAAAAATAATTATTTTATGACTTGGTTATAATCGTATACTATATTGTAGTTATTTTAGACTCGAGGTTTCTTATATCCCAAGCTATCAAGAAATTAAATTTTTTCGAAAGGATATATAACATAAAACCTGGCCATGTTACATATTAAAATGATTAAATTAATTTTTTATATATAAAATTTAAATGGATGAAAAAATAAATTTTATTATTAGACCACAAAACAGATAAAATGCATTTCTTGAAAATGATTTTTAATATGATTAAAAAATTATTATTAAGGTAAATTATCAACATGGTAGATATCTATAAAACTAATAAAATTATTAACAAAAAAAATATTTTTATATGGCTTCATATTTAATAAAAAATATAATTACACCACTTGAAAACCATAATTAAACAAATAAAAACATTTTTTTTATTATGTTCAATATTATATAAATTTTAAAATGTTATAAAAATGATTTATTGAATGAAAATAAAATATTTTAACTAATAATTTTATATCTAGAATACTTTTTTCCTCATATTTGTTTTGGGATTTGTAAATTATAATTAGTTTATAATTATTTATCATAATCCATGATATTTTAAAAAATATTATTTTCTCAATATTCACATAAAAATATAATATTTCTTTAAATACCCTACAATTCTTACTAAAATAATATTTTTATGATAATTCAAAAAAAGATATAAATTTATAAAATTTATGAATTTATGATTTAAATAAAAACATTTCATTATATGTAAAACTATGTCCATATGTAAATAACATTGATAAAAATAATAATTATTAGTTTTATAAGTCTAATTAATTACTAATTCAATTTTTCATAATATATTATTCGTATAAATGAGATTTTTAATCTATAATATATTTAATTACATAATATAACGTGAATAAAAAGATTTTTTCTAATATTATTATTTTGAATAAAATTGCCTCACATTTTTATTTAGAATCATTATTTCTATTTTTTTAAATGCATTATTATTATAAATAAAAATTAGTTTTATTAATGGATCGATTGTATAATTAATACAATACATAATATTTATAATTAATTTATTACATATTTAATTAAATTTTTGTAACCTATAAATCTAATCTTTCATAATATATCACGATATTTTTAAAAGATATATGAAAAAAATAAACTTGGTTTGTTGTTGTCTTCAGACGCTCATCTAGCATGTATTTTTCGTGCAATTTACTTGAGTATTAATTTCACTCATACCTAATTTCACTAATAACATAATATTTAGTGTTTTTCCATGTGAAAAATAATCAATCAAACTCATTCCCATACACGAATAAATATACCTCAGAAGGAATAATTATAATGCATTATTTCATCGTTATTTTATTTTATTTTATGGTTACTTAAATTTATGAACAGTAATTTAGTAAAAAAATTATTATCAATAGAATTTTTAAATTTTGATTCAAATATAATACTTATTTTAACCAAAATACAATACTGAAATATTTGGTAACTGCCTTGATAAAAATGTATACATTGGAATTTATTAAAATTTTCTTCATTATCCAAAAAAATGTTTCACATAAAGTATCGTTTACTATTTATAAATATCGATGATATATCAATTATTTAAGAAACCTTTCTATCAATGATTTAACAAATACATGGATTTTAAATGATAAGAAGTTCTCACAAAAATAACACTATAATGGAATTGTTTTTATTTTATATTCATACCATAATGTGTGATTTTTTTTGGAACAAGGATAAAATAATAATTTTAATTTCACATACAGAGGTACCTACTCAGATAGATGTTTTTCATGTAATGATTATATAATACCCTTCATGAAAAGCGAATATAACATGATTTAGTGACTATATTGTAAATTAAGTGGACCATAATAATACATGAGTTTTTTTTACTATATATAATTGTGATATGTTATTTCCAACTTATTTTTTATAGTTATTGGTCATTGTAGTAGAAATTTATATATGGAGGGAAAAATTTAGAGTCATGTTCAATATAAATTGATTTTTATAATCAAGATGTAATTAAATTACTATATTCATTTAATATATATTTTTCAATGGAATTATTTTTTCCACAAGATAAATTATGATATTAATTTAATATATCATCAATACACCTAAAACAATTCCCAATTATTGGAGGTCAAATTTATTAAGATGAATATACATCTGAATAAATATATTTAGATTGAAATTAAAATTTTAATTGTTTTTAAATCATAAAAATTTTCAACTATATAGTGGTTATTTTTCCATAATTTCAATTCATTCAAATTAGTAAATTATTATTATTAATTACATTACCTTACCTAAAACATATTTTTAGTGGAACATAATTACATGTTATTTAATTTCAATTTATTATATCTATATTTACAATAATATATGTTATTATTATATTATTTATCTTAATTTGGATTCATATTTATAGAATTAATTTTTATACAACATATAATCAATTGAAAATCATTATATTATGGCAAAAAAAAAATCATTTGGACTAACTATAAAATTTAATAGTTTCCAAAGAGATAATTTTTTTTTGTTTTTCTCAATGTAAATGTATTTTTATAACTTTTATGGTATGATCCAATTTTAATTTATAATTTTTATAATATTTATCTTATATATTTGATATTATGTATTTGGAGTCCTATTAATCCTTAAAAATTTCCCAAAAAAATTGCATATTAATTATTTATAATATAATGCAATATATAAAATAAATTGTTTAAAAAAAATCACATTAGAAAATGATCATGACCATTACACAAAAAATTATGGATTGTTTTCAATATTTAGATTCAGATGATATGAATACAAATGTTATTACCTAATAAATATCCAATAATTCCTTATTATGGGAAGCTAATACTTATTATTGATTTATGATATCATATTGTATCTATATAAATGTGGAATAATGAAACTAATTTTTATGGGATTTTATATGGTGAATTGGAATTTAAATTGTTGAATTTAAATTGTTTTATAAATAATATGGATAATGTATCACATGGGTCATTTATGTAGTGTTTTCATGACAAATGGTATATATTTTTAAATATGAGTCAGATCAGATATTTGAAATTTTTATTTCCAAATTTCAATAATCATTTTTACATGAGTGAGGTGGACATGGAAAATTTTCATTCATATTATCCTTTTCTTAAACATATAATAAAAAATTAATTTTTAAATGGTTTAATGAATTTAATATTATCCAAGATTTATATTTACGTTGTAATTTTAAATTATTATTCTAAATAAATTATCAATTTTATTATTTTCTAATTCCTAAAATTATTTAAAGAATCTTTGAAAACATTAAATCCTGTAAATAATTTTCTACTTAAAATCATCCTCAAGATTATACAGGTATCAAGGAAGATATTATTTGAAAGGTAATGTATCTTTGTATTCTGACACCTTATTCATGATTCTATAGATTTTTGTGCTTGAAGGAGGTATGTAGTGTGTCTTGAGGGCTTCGGCTTCTACGAACATGAAGCATGAATAATATTGGTGTGTTATACTTTTATATCATCTAATCGTAGTTCATAGCTTATGTACGTAATTTTCACAACCCCAAATATGTTCAATTATTTAATGAGATTATTCATGGGGTGTTATATGGTGTGTAGAAATTTGGGATTTATTGATTCTAGGATTCTTGTTTTTTGTGAAATATTAAGAAAAAAATTTACATGAGTTGATAGGGGTTAAAAAATATGTAAATACCATGTGTAGTATACATTAAAATGTTGTCTCTCATATGTTTTTATGCAATCCTATTACCATCCATCATTTTACAATTAAGAGATAACCCTTAAACTAGGTTATTTGGGATTCAATTGATGTAGATCCATTCCTGGCATCCTAACATCGATCTGTGGTGATATAAGGTACGCTATACATCTTCTCCCACAGTTCTTCAATCAGGATCTTTCAGTTTCTTAATTCCATGTGATTATTGGTTATCTATGTTATTCAGAATGTGTCTGTGTGTTTATCATTTGGTGCACAAGATCTATAACATCTTTAGATGGATTCCACTTTTTCTGAGAGAGGAGATCAATATCTACGATGTTGGTGTATTTCTATGTGAAGAATATTTATGCCTTTAAATTAAGAGATTCATTTCATTACTAATTTATATATATTAAATCATTGTGTTATAATGGATTATTTCTTTAGATATAAAAAGAATTATCATTATACTTATTTAGCATGATGAATAAATAATTAGTTAGTTTTTTCATTTTGATGTAATTTATACTTTGATAACTGGTAACCAAATGATTATCTAGATATCTTGATATCCATACAATAACTTTTTTTCCTATTATTTTATATGATGTATCTTGTTGAAATTTATAAATAATGTAAAGAAAAAATTAATTGATTAATTAGAATATGAATTAAAGGAATGGAATGGTGTAATGAATTTGGGGTTTTAATTAGTTTTATACTAATAAAATTTATATGATTCGCGTGTTTAATTGAAAACAATATTCCATGTGTTAATGGAATTTTTAATTAATATGATTCATAATACTTCTTTTTGAGAATGATGTTAAAAAATATAAGGCGTGTGAAATGAGAATGGAACTTTTCGTAGATTGATCAGATTTTTTTAAATGATAGAGTGCATGTGTAGCCATTGATATCGTGTTATATCTTGATGATTTTTAATTATATTAGTTGGAACTTATGACTAATGAATATAGTTTTATAATATTGGAAAACACTATATTTTGATAATGTTAATTTTTCGCTCATGAATTTCCCATTTCTTGAAAAGAATTATTGACTTATATTTAGAGTCATCATAGGGCATTTATGTGCAAAGGATGATTTTATCTTTTAGGAATTATATTTCGTTTTTGGATATACTTTTTTTCCGACTAATTTTGTTAAGTACAATAGATGTGATATACACTATGTGATGTGATAGGGTGAGGTGTCCTAGATGTGATATTATATTATGATGGGTAAGCCTTGTATAGAATATGGGATGCAGGTGGTGAGGTCCATTTGATATTGTAATAAATGAAATATTTAATGGAGAGACACCATGAGATATGCATGTGGTTTTTAGGGGTGGAATTCGAGATAATGGAAATTGTTAAAGATGGTAATACCCATTGATATGATTCAGGGAGAAGGGATCCTCTCTTAAGAATATGTTTAATGGATGATGGTTGAGTTTCCTATTTTATCTATATTCCTTTCGCCACATATTGCGGGAGATTAGTGTTATTAGTTTTATGTAAAATAGTGGTGGTTACATGCATTATGGAACTATCGTAATAATGAAAAACAATTATCAAACCACGTGGCTAGTATTGAAGGAATGAATATTCAATTACAAGATAATATTCATAAACCACGTGATATGTTTGGATTATTCCTAGAGGTTATAGATTTTTCTCTGATGATTATTGTAATGTAATGAGTAAATATATTAATTGTTAATTAATTAATTAATACAACTAAATGATTGAAATCAAATAATTAATGGATGTATCTATTTTGAATTCATTCTTTCATTTATGATATTTTTTATTAGAATTACTATCAGGGAGTCTATGTGATGCTATCTACAAGTTTGTATAAGAATAGATTATGAACATAGTGTCATGATGATATATATTATATCATTTATATTCTTCGGTTTCATACATGACCAATCCCATGTTAGTAAGGAAAACTGACACGCAATGAACACTAATAGGTGTTACCCCAATATCTGGGGGCGGATTGATGGTTGACTACACCTATCCAACATTATTATCATTGCTGTAACCTGTACTAAAATGTTTAGATGTTAGTTTTTCGATATATGTATCTATATTATATTACTGTCCTTTGGTTACATCATACTCATATCTATATAGATATATATCCAATAGATTCTTATAGGTATGACATATATAAGATGTGAGGTCTTGAGCTAAATATCTAGAGAATGGAATATACTAGGCCGATGTATATAATGCAATGTGAGACACCCATCATATATGTTATGTCGGATCGTATAAAATACATAGTTAAGATATATGTTAGTTTGATATGGGATGATGTTATGATGTGATGCACGAGGTTCAGGTTGTGATTTCTTTCCCTTGTGTATTCAAGGTGGTTTTATAGAGAGATGGATCAAGATGAGCAATGTTGGAGAAGATAAGAAAACTAGGTGGACAACCAGAGTAGGTTACCCATGAGGTTTCTTTATTATATTATATTACATTCTATCTTATATCAAATACATAGTGAGAGTTATCCATGGTGTTTTGGGGAATTTTGTATACTTGTTTATGTAATGAGTTTGTTACACTGTTTATCACAATGATTTAACATGCATGGATTATTTTCATTTAATGATGATCTAGGGAGGATCCTGATGAGTATAATTGTATGATCACACAACACATATATAAACATTTTTTCAATCCTTAGAATAAGGATAGAGATAAAACTATATATCAATATCTTCTAGTCATTACAAGAGCTATTTAGGATTTTGGGATGCTTCCATATTTACCTTTCACATCATGAATTATCCTTTTACTTATTATAGTACTATATTTCATATCAAGATTTCAAAATTGATTTCTATATATATATATATATATATTCCTAAAAATATGTGGATATGTGTGACTATCTTATCTATCCATTTTTCATGTTCTCTTAAAGGTTAATTCCACCAATAGGTATGTTTATTATAGCCTTAGTGCTAGTCGTCTACCTGGGACCAACCGGTGACGAGACACAAGAAGCCACCATCCCCCTTCTATCATTATTGTCCCTTGAAGAGAACAAATTGGCAGAAGGGGTTCATGAAATAGTTGTATCAATGGTTTAGGTCGAGTGATTGGATGGAGTATTGAGTTACGAAAATGTGATGTTTCTTCGGTTGGTTTGGAAACTATGTCAACAACATATAATGATAAAAGTGAACATAAGAGACTGGCTAAGACATTGGTATTTAAGAACCACTTAGATGTGTTTCATCGACCTATATGTTCTATAATATATATAAATGATGTGATATTGGTTTTTGGGTAGATACATGTGAAATGATCTGACGTCATTAATCATTATTCCTATTTTTAAATAGATAGACATTGGGATATGATAAAACCATCACAATATAGTAAGACAATCAATTACTTAATGTTATATGTTACATAATCTAGGTTTGTAGTCTCTAAACATTTACTATTTTTTTCCTTAATGACACCACATTTTCATCCATATTAGGTTAATGTCGAATATATTAAATTTGATGTGTTAGAATATCACCATAGAGAGGAGGTAAATGATGAAGACACATTGTGGAGGACACTCTAAGAGTTATAGTTCCATATTCTATTTAATTTCAAGTGGGGTTTTATAATTCCATTTTCAAAGAATATTTCTTTTATTCAATCATGATGTAATCCATTCAACAAGATCTTCTTTCCCTCTATTAGGTGATGTCCAACATACGAGTGTTTGGGATACATTATATGACTCTTATATAATGTACCACATATATTTTCGTAAGCAAGGTGTCTAGGTTGAGACATTAATGGGAGTATTTTCATCTTTAGATATAGAGCCATGTCACCATGTTTATGAAGAATATGTATCTTTATATTCTAGATACTTAATAAATTATTGACAAGAACCTGGGAAAAACCATATTGTCGAGAGAGGGGACTCATATGGATTTATCCCAAATTAGATGTGAGTACCAAGGTTCCTAGGTCTTAGGAAATAAGTGGTTTTAGTATGTTAGTGGTAGTTCATACCTCATCATCTCATTTCTTCTGGGGTGGTGTTGCTCAATCCTACTCCATGGGAGAAGACACATATTTGTTCTGGACGGGTTGAGGACATTTGTGGTGATAGTTACTGACCATTATGAATAGTTGATGTGGGATAGGTGTTCCACTTTAGGTTCCTCTAAATTGGAAGTTTCAATTATGGTAGAGGATGAAGGGTTATCCAATTACATATATATATATAGGATATGTGTAATGTATACTAAGACACTATGATACTTCTTTTACTTATATATAAATTCTATTCATGTAGGTGGCCATCAGTTTGGTTAGAAAGCATGTGGGAAGGTATTAATTTTCATCGTGATTTAGAAATGCAAACTATATGTAATAAAAATGTCATTTTATATAACCTTTGATTTATTTATATATGGACTCAAGAATTTTTTAGAAAAGAGTGATGAATTACTTTATAATAACTTCCTTTTTCCATTCCTTGAGACATAAAGTAGTCATTATTCTATTGTCCATTATGTTCACTATGTTAGATGGAGGTCAAGATGGCACATATCATGTATGTCGATACATTGAGCTTTTTTTTACTAATGATCATGGGGAGATATAATATGTTTACAAATATAGACAAATGAAATCACCCTCAACATATAATTAATTTATTCGGGTTAGGATATCATGGATTTTTTCATATTGTAGGATGTGTTTTAAGATGCTGATAGATATATAGAAAATCTCCTTGGTGGGAGAGATGCTCATATGGTGGAGATGTATGTTTTTTTCCTTTCCTTCCATGATGGCCATGTCGATGATGATCCCAATAGATGTTCATCAATTTTTGTTTCATAGGTTTGAATAATATAACCTAGCTGTATTTATGTAAGTCATTGTAGTATTCTCCCTCGATAGGAGATCAAGTTTGAGATATAGTTATAGACACATGTGCCTTTTAGCTATAAGCTTCCATATATTATTGTTACATATGAGTTACAAGGGATACCTTTATATCTCTAAATCTATTGATACATGATTTTATTAATCTAAATGTGTCACCTTGGGTTTCACAATTTTTCTTATGTATAAGGGTAATTATTGTTTGTGAATTTGTATCTAATATCATCATATGAACCAAGTGATAGATGATAAAATATATCCTCTTCCAATGTTTGATGATTTATTTGACCTATTTAAGGAATATGTTTGGTTCACAATTATTTATATGTGGTCAAGATATTATCATACGAAAATGAAAGATAATGACATTTTGAAGTCATATTTCCAATATCATCTCATGGATTATGATTTTGTTATGTGGCATGAATTTTCCTTCAATGTTCTTAAGGTTGATGAACAAAAAGTTTATAGAGTTCCAAAATAAGATCATGGTGGATTTAATATTTGAAATCCTTATATAATTTTTATTTGAGGAAGAGAAATCCGAAGATATACCTTTAATTTTAGAAGTCCTTTATCATGAGATTCTATTCCGGACATTTTTAATTTTTTAGTTTTGGGATCATGAAGTCTAATTATTTGGGAAATTAGAGTTCCATTAGAGTGTATCTATGGATCCATATAAGATAATGGTTTTTTAGTTAGGCCCTAATAGAAAGGATGATGTTCATGGTGTCATTGGTTATTTAGTCTATCAGAGGAAGTTTATATCTGATTTATATCATACTACGATTCCTCATTAATCCTTATCATGAAATAATAGAGTGTTATTTTGGAATGGCTAGTTTTAGGAAGGTTATAGTTATCTTTAGTAGAATATTGATAGTGCTTTATTACTTTGTTTTATAGTGGAGGGTGTTCAATGAGAGGTTTTTTGTGATTATATACATCTTTTATTAGGTTGTGTTTTGATGTGGTAGTGATTAGTTTCTTCATACATTTCTTGGTAGTAATATCCCCATAGGTAGAACTATGTCACCAAGGAAATGAGGTAGTGGAAGTTCTGTTTGTTTTCCATTTGTGGTGGAACTACTTCATCAAAGAGGATTTTTTTTGGGGTTTTACTGACCATACAAGCTTCAATGTTGTCTTCTACCCCAATGAGTTGTTCATATTTCAACATCAGTGTATGGAATTATCATTGGATTGCGATATAATAATTTTATATGCACCAACCTATAAAATTTTTACATTCGATTCCCGAAGAAGGACGTCACACAGTGGTGTCATTATTGAATATGTAGTTTTATATATAGTAATGGAATAACTCTCATAGATTCATCTAAATATTGGATAGGATGGAGATAGGGGTTTTATTTTCTAGATAACAATGTTGTCAATTTTTTTACAATTAGAGGAGTATTCCATTTTATGGGAATTATGATGTGATGGTCTAGAGGGATTAATTTTTTTTAATTCCCCAAAAGGTGTGTTCAGAGATGGATACCACTGGTTGATGTTACAGTGAAGGCATTTTTTTCATTCAGGGATACATGAGATGGTTGTCTATACATTATGTATAATTTATTAAGGTGTATGTAATTTACTTAACAATATTTAAAAAAACATTATATGTTGGTTTCAATGAACTAGGTAGATTCTTGTAGTTGTAGATCATGTTTCTCTATGACTTGTCTTCCATAATTTTAAGATAGAGCATTTTGTTCCCTATGTTTTTCACCAGACATTATGGGTTCTCTAATTTCTATGGGGGGAAATATATATAAGGACTTAATTAATGGTTTACATCAATATGAGGGTGTTCATGATGCAATATGTGTTTTATTGAGTAGGTTATTAAATTCATACCTATTGATATAAATCAGAGAGTCAATATGCATACTGATTTTGAGGAGTTAGTATGCAGAGGTTTTGCTGCAACTCCAGAAAGTCATGATGATGATCACCAATGACTAATATACTCATTTTATATTCAGTGTGTGGATATTTATCTAGAATCAATTTGGTTCTTCATTATTAATTGTCAATAATTTTCATCTACATATTGATGTTTAGATATAGTTCACTATCTAGACTATTTAATGTATGTTGTGGTCATCTTTCATGGAGGTTTTAGGTTTATGAATGAGGCACATGACCATGGTTTATTTTTCATTCAATATTTTTTTTCCACTATACCATTTTTAATTCACCATTAGAATATTTTTATAGATGACTATTCTATTCTTCATTATGATGGAATAGGGTTCAATAGAAAGAAATTATCCGGACAATATTAGTATAGAATATGAAAAATATTATTGATTTAATTCTCAATATGTTGGAGGTTTTTAGGGGTCATCATACATTCTTTGTCAATCATATGAAGAGAACATTAAGGCTCCATGATGGAGATCATGTATACCTATGTTTGACTCATTGATGTTGGAATTAATTTTTTTTCATGGGAGTATAACTTGGCTTTAGTAAATTGGGTCTTTCAATTCATTGGATTGTGTTACGTCTATCAAATATCCTATAGAAAATACTCTACTTATGAGAAATAAACAAAAAAATTACATGTCAAAAATCCAATGATATTTTCATGATTACTCTCAGGTCATTGATTGTGGTGAGATCGATGTCCATGATGGTGTGACGATGGAAAAGTGGCCTATAAAAATCTTGGACTACTAGAAGAAGATATTGTTTGGCCACATTATTACCATTTTTTCATATGTAATTTTATAGTAGTATCATATAGGATACTACCTAGGAACATGAGTTACATATGCACATTCTTTAACCTAAAAAGTTTGATTCTTATCATTTCTCTTATGAATGTTTTCTCTTATGGCAGTTTACATTTTTTGGAACATGAGATTGTTTCATCTAGTTTCTTGTTAAGGATTTATACTCAGTTGATATTTTTCACCACTATAAGGGTTTTGAGGAGATTATATTTATTTTTATATGTGTTAACATTGTTCCTTTGGTTATGTGGTTTTTCTCCATTGCTAATGAGATATTTGAGAGGTTTTTCATGGAGTAGATATTCATAATACCACATTTAATATTCTCTCTCAGAATGTTATTTTTACTCTTGAGTATAGTAATTTTGTAACTATTGTGTAATATAAGGGCTCATATCTATGTATTCTCACCCTTTTTATCATTCTAATTAAAATGGTTTTATGAAGTGGTTTTGAGTGATTCTAGAGGGGTTTGTAAAATTAACTCTTGAAGAAGGGTTATTACACATACCGTAAGTGTTTCACAACATGTATTCTCTGATCATGAATTTTATATGCCGGTTATTGTATTGAAATCTATTAATTCATTCTTTGATGATGTTATATTGGGTGTTATAGGACTTATAAAATAACTGGATAAATTCGTTTTTTGTGACATGTATTTAGGTGAAAAATGAAGCTTGAAATTTACATAATGTGAATGGGATTTCACACCATGTAAATCCCCTATGCATTTCACCATTAAATTATAAATTTACTATATCTTTTCCCCAAACCAATTTCTGTATCTCATTTTCCTTATAGTCAATAACCATATCTGAACAGCTTTGGGATTCCTTAGATGAAGTTATATTCTTGAAATCATTTATTCAATATGTGGCGATCCAAGGAATTTTATACATATTCTATGATGGATCTTCAATATGGTTACTTTGATTTCATCATTACAATATAAGAAGGATCATATCTTCATTTCTAATGGAGTTTTCATTATTTTTATTGGGTGGATTTATATTATGAACAACATAGATAGATGTAAATTTTTTGGAATAGGAAATCCATATATACAATATAGATCTCTACACTTATGATGAACAATGGCACCTTTAATGTATGTCATTGATTCAATATACTATTTTTAGATGTTCCATCATGGATTTATCATTGTTTATCCCTTTTCATGGAAATAGAATTAACATAATAATTATTGAAACATATTAAAAAATAATTTTTTTGGGAGTGCATGTTGATGGTATTTATACCATGATTGAGGATTGAATAATTATTTTTTAGATAGCATGATAACTAAGGAATTTTTTTTGGATTTTTTTTATTCATGTAGTAGAAAGTTGATTTTAATAAAGAACATAATGGCAGAGTTATTTTGTTAATTGTCATAATAAATAATAAAGGGGAATCTTGTTATAAAATACAATGATTCTTGATATTTTATGGTAATAAAATTTATGCAATTGGAATGTTTAATTTACATTGATATTCCATGTATTAATTGAATTATATTAGAACATGAATCATGATATTTCATTCTGATAGTTTTTATGATAAATAAAAGTCATGTTAAATTAGAATTGTAAAACTCACAGTTTAATGGAATTGGTATAAATAAAGAGTGAATGGTAATATTTTTATATATTTTTTAATATTTTTTACATATGTTAATTATAGTCAAAACCATTTATTAATAAATTAGTCAATTGAAAATTTATTAAAAACAATTTTTTTATAAAATTAATTTCTACGGCCTGCGTTTCACGACTTCATGAGAATTTTGGGTGCCTTATAGTTAGATATGTGAGAGATTGTTTTTGTATGAATATTGGATTCCATTATTTATATAATAAATTAACCTATAGTAAAATTAAATATTTTCAACATGATCATCTAATTTGATATGGTATTGATTATTAATATGTAATTTCATGTGGCGGGGATGACCAGATTGAATATGATCAGCATATGGATGATCCTAGGATGGATAATAAGGTGGGGGTAGACATTGATAACTTGGTAGTAGTTAATACCTTTGATAGATAAATTCATCATGAAATGAATGTGGGAGTTTTATATTTCAATAAAAGATGATAAAATTCGTTGATGATGAGATTAAAAGTTGATGCGATGTTGATAGTTTGGATGTTCGCTTCTGAATCTATTTAATGGATGAGGAACATGTGTCTCCTTTTATATGTATTCCATGGCCACTACTTATGGAATTTGGATTTTCATGGGTCATGTTTCCTCATAGTTGTTTCTTAGGAATGTTTTGATAGAGTGCCTAGATTATTGAATGATTATAATTATGAATAAATAATTATATATCGATGAGGTTGGTTATAATGTAATGAAAATTTAATGAGATTTTAATCATGAGAAACATTGGAAATGGTTTATATTATTTCTAGAGGTAATGGTATTTACAATGATAACTACTATAATGTGTTTTTGAATAATCATAATGGTTAATTTAATATTTAATAACATAACAAATGAAATGAAATTATAATAATGTAATAAATTATTAATGTATCTCTTTTAAATGATTTTCTATTTAATCAATATATAATCATAGCAGTAGCATATGGAAGTGTGAGATATGTTAAAAAATGTTGAGTCAAAAATTATCTTATGACAATATTTTTGTTTTGAGATATAATATATTATTTATAATCAATGATTTCATATTCTACCCTACCTAATTAAATTAGGGATACTAACACCCAAAGGACACTAGTGTGTTGTTTTCCATTAAATCATGGTGTAAGGATGGATGTATTAATATCCAATCTTACCACACTCTATTCTATTGGTATTTAATTGTCATGGAATGCATTAATGTTTTTTTTCACAAATATGTTCTTCGTGAGAATAGATTGATTTTAGTTAATTCGCACACAGATATCCCAAGATATGGTATCCAATGGATTATTATATGTATTACATGTATAAACTAGGATGTATTTTTTTACCTTCTCAGTGAATGGGATTTTATATCTTGAAGTATAATACCCAATGAATGGTACCTTTCATATTGAATATGGTGGAAACCACATACCACATAATTAATAAATACAGGGATGTGGAATGGGATAATATGGTCATTGGTCATTGATGTACATTTTTTAATGCCTTCATCAGGTGTCTTCAATATGTGTTACTTTGTAGAGAGATGGAATACGATGTGTTGCATTGGGGAAGAGTGGAAATCCTGTGAGTATGTGTGATGGGGATACACCTTATGTTTCATTATTATATTATATTATATGCATATTTTTATGTGATACATGTTGATAGTTATCCATGGTGAGTTTGGGAACACAGTATACCTTTTTATGTGCTCAATCAGTTTCCTTGTTATTCATTGTTCTTTCGTATTATTTCATTATCATTTTCATGACGTTATGTGGGAATGATCTTACTGCATGTACTTTTATACTTAGCCTACATATAAAAAAATAGGTTTAGGTCAATTATAGAAATTTTGAGATGGGGATGGATACTTCTAGCTCAGATATTTGATAAATATGTTTTGGATTAGACTTCTTTTACCTCATTATTTTTTGTACATGTTGATTACTTTTTGTTGTTATAGTACTACATTCTATTTCCTGTTTGAACATTGGATTTATTTGTTTATTTTTATGAGAAGATGTTTATTGGTTTATCATTATTATCTCTCTAATACTCATGTTATTTTATAATGAAATTCCATCCAAATGAATGTTTGTTATACCATCAGTTAAAGTAGCCATCCTAAGACCAATTGAAGGTTGGATTCAATCACTCACCATCTCCCTTCACTAAATTCCATCATAAGAGGGGTACATGTTTTTGGTAGAGGTGACGAAAATATGCCATCAATTGATTTTTTCTATTTCTTGGAGGAACATGAAGGAAGTGAAACATTGTATATCATAAAGAAGATTTCTTTTTTGGTTTAAAGAATATATAAATAAATATATATGTCATTAGTATGTTTTCACCAAATAATAATAATGAAATGTTAAAAATTATCATTTATTCTAGCATTAAATGAGATCATTAAAGATAATAATAAGTATTTAAATATATATATCACATAAAAATGTTTGGATACAGGATTAATATTAAATTATATTAGAATTGAATTATATTTGAGATCCAACTTTGTAGATTTAATGTTTTTTGATCCCACATAGGTGTTTTCATGGATGCTATCTTACGTATTGAGCTAATTCATTTTTGGATTCGAGGTCATTTAGAGATATACTTCTTCAATAATGATGTGATATATCATTCTTATAAATTAAATTATCTTATCTATGGAATATTCATATAAATTAGGATCTATTAATGTTTATCAGGAACTCTATTGATGAAATTGGACTTACTGGTTTCCATACTTGTTTGTTGGATTATTCAAACAATGTTTTTTCTTCTCTTCTTAAAACAAGTATCATAGACATTGGTCAAGATGATCATTGGGTTTTTGAGGTTATTCTATAAATGTTTTCAAATGTATCCTCTATTTTGATCACCACATAGAATCCTATATTATTAATATCGGGCTTGATACCCCTAGGCTATCACATCATAAGTTTTACAAAATTCTCCTATTTCCAATTCTCAACATTATTTGACATTAACTCAATCTAGAATTTCCAATGGCTAATATTTTTTTTGGGAACTTGGTTTCTATCATTTTTAGTGTGGTTTAAATTTCAGAAGTAGTGCCATACTTGATATGGATCCAAAATGGAGATCTATTTTCATTTAGGATGTAAAAAAGAAAAACACATATAATTACTGAAGGGATTTCATTAAGCATGTACACTCATCAAATTATTGTGTAAATAGTGATTTATATCATCAGGATAAGAAATTAACTTGGGTTATAAATAGAAAATAATCTTAACCATGAAACAAATAGTACTGGTCATTTTAGGATTCAGGAGTATATTGGAAAATTTAATAAAGATGATTATAGTATTGATTAGAATAAGAATAAAGACAATTATAATTACCATTATTGTTTATAATGATAAAGCAACAATCATGAGGATGATGACCTTTCCAGCTTTTTGGAATATATTGATGTCACACTGAACACTACAACTGATCCCCCACCCCGATTGGGGATAATGAGAACTATAGTGAATTTTCCAAATCCTATTATGATGTACATGAAAAGTCATTACCATCTGAAGAATATTACATCTACCCAATAATTCAGAATGGATAGAAACCAATGGTGGATCCTTATGTTTGATTGTGTTATATGAAATACACACAAGAGAGGGGGGGGGGGGTTAATTGTGTCTTTCAAAACATCATTGAGAAATATTGCTGATAATCAATTTCGTCCTTTTATATTCATCAGATTTTTTATGTAGCAGAAATATATATATAAAAGAATGCTAATTTTTATAGGGTTTTGGGGAACAAATATCCCCTATTGCACTCCACCAAAACACTACTCCCGGAGCTTGGTGATTTTTACCAGTCAATCCTCTTTTCAAATGACCATATATAGTTGAGTGCAGGTAGTTGACACCGTTACAATTTATGGCTAGAACAGAACCATCTGGTTCTTAACATAGAACCAATAAAACAACTTAGTATGAGAATTTGGTTCTCAAAATAAAAGAGTATTTGATTCAAAATATATTTCAATTCTAATTTACATGGGTATAAATATGCAACTGACATTAGATGTATTTTGAAATTAAGAAAGGTTGTACTTTATGTAAGAGTAGTTCTGAATCAATCCGGATAAAAATGTTCTTTAAATATATTTAGAAATAAATTAGTAGTAGATTCATGATAGAAATCAAATTTAGAACAAGTTGATATTAAATGTTTTTCATTCTAATATAAAATATAATCTGATCATTCTTTGTAGTAGTTTATCTATAAAATAACCTTTTTAATGAATTAGTGAAACTATGTTCTTTTGAAACTCGAATATCGACCGATTTGAATCTTGTAAAACTCTGTGAATTCAAGAGATATATTGCGACCTATATATTCTTCAAAATTAAGATAATAGAATATACAGAATAATTACAAGAATATTATTCATAAAATCATGTCCATAAAAGTCTCCCGACATATCACAATATTTTAATGTTTGAATAACAGAGCAGTCATAACATCCCTTAATAATCAGCACGAAAACCACGTCTCAAATCAATCCATTTAATTAAATATAAATGACTTTAAATTATTCAAGGATTCAATTTAAAATTTTCCTTTGAATATATCTTGAAAATGGCTATATAATTAGAAAAATACTGTTGCCTGATAGAGTGGAATATTAAAATCTCTGATGCTTGAAGAAGGTAAACATAGGGTTCACTATAGAAGCATTCCTAATATCATACTAAATGCTGATGATCCATACATTTATCATCGTCATAATTTAATGTACATGATATATACTTTTATATATAATGTATGGTCGATTACAAAATTAGGGATGATGATTGATACTTTTCTGTAGAAAATTTAAGGGTCTTCATCCATACTATTCTCTTATAAAAAAACTAAGTTTCCTTCTAAACATAAGGTTGATTGACCATAATTTTCATATATGAATAATTTATGGTTCCTTCAAAACAAAAGGTTTAATAACCATAATTTTCTCATATAACAAGTCTATGGTTCCTTTCAAAAGTAAGGTTTATTAAATTTTTTTTTCTCAAATAACAAATATAAGGTTCGTTCTAAATGTATGTTTGATTAACCATACTTTTCTGAACATTGGTAAAATAAATGTAGGATTTAATCCTTATGTTACACTTTACAAGGTACTGTATGAACATTGTTTCCCAAACACGCTGAATAGATTTTCAAACACTTTAAAAAAATCACGCAAATCATATGCTTTAATATTATTCCAAAATTGGGAATATAAAGAATAATGATTTCCGAAAATACACATAATGTAAAATCATTACAATAAAAAATAAGATATTTTTTAGCATCACATTAATCATAAAAATATAGAGTATTATTGAAACAACAACTTCAACAATCTCCCCCTTTTCGATTATCACAAAAACCATTAATATATTTACATATAATTTAGAATTTTTCAAGGATAAAAATAATAATTATTTTATACATTTAAATAGATATTTAAATATAAAATACTTATTTATCAAAATTTCTCCATAAAATCATAAAAAATTTGATATTTATCTAAATTTATCCCCCATTTTTAATGTCAAAAAGAATTATAGAATAGAAAATATAAGTCATTTAATGTAGCACTGAACTTGTAAGAATGTGTTATGAGAAAATGATTATCAATAAAAGAATATGGATTTTTTCAGCCAGTCTAACATAGACATAATCAAGGAAAGAAACCACAAAATATGATAAACTTGAAATTTTAATTATAAAACAATATAAATGTACATTAATGAACAAGGATCAAAATTTTTGGGATAATAGATTAAAAAATGGTATCTCAATAATTCCGAATAAAACCTTCAACTCTAGAAACTATAACCGTAATCACTTCATTACACCATATCCTAGAAATTTCATCAAATCCATTCCTTCCTGGGAAAAATGAATGTCTTCAATGAGGTTCATTTTGAAGAAATCATTTAATTTTTATTACTTCTCCATAAACTAATTTAGCTGCTCAGTTAATCTGGTATGTAATTGTCTAATACTTGGTTTATATGAGGTATGCAGATCAACAAGGAATTTATTTTTTTCTAACAGAATAGACAAAAGAGCACTATTACATAGTAAATCCTATAACCTTTCATTTATTTTCTTCATTACAGATGTAATGGATATAAATATCTTGATCAAAATAGGTGAAGTATCTGATGTACTTGTGTGATTTCTTTTGATATTTTCATATTATTGCACCATAAATGTTTACAAATATACTAAATCTAATTTCAACACAACTTCATATTTCAACTTTTCAACCTCTTCCTGCAATTTTTTCATAAAAACAACAACTTATTTCTTTGAAACATAACTGTATTTTAGATTTTGAAATCTATATTTCCCTATATCTAACTCTCTTATTAAAGAATCATTCTATTCATTAGCACTGTTAAATTTTCTGACGAGAAACTCGATATGATCAGACATAGAATTAGAGGCACCCTGTGTATGATTCACAACTAGATTTACCGGGATCAGTGGTAATAATTGAGAATCTAATTAATCTTCTTCATCCTGTACCACTGGGTTCTCACCTGATTTCTCTCTTAAAATGTCAACTAAGAATAATTAATTCAGAACTACTATATGACTTTCATAGAGATTTTATTGAATAGGTTGATCTTCAATTTCAACTTTCTAAGACATTTTCTCTTCTTGAGAAATTTCTTCTCAAAAATTTTCATGAATACGATGTACATAGAAAATATGTTACACAAAATAATCTATAATTTCTATTTCCTGAGAATTTTTAAACTAAGGTACCTCCTCAGTTCTTGTTTCTTCCCCACCCTGAGGTAAATCACCCACTTCTTCTTGAGAAGAAGCATCCCCTGGTCTTTCAGTTTGAACAAGTGCACATAAAAATTTATAACTAAATAGTTCTTTTGTATCATGAACATTCTTAAGAGTAGATTCGTGACTAACTGTTCTTTTTCTTGAACTAATAATTCCTCCATATAATTCTTCAATAGAAGGTTCATTTTCTATTTCACTACTATGTCTCCTTGTAGTCATGGAAACTTCCCCCATTCTGGATTCAGCCATACCTTATTTAGATTTTGCAGGATCCTCCCCCTGAGTAGATTCATGTTCCTCATCAACTACAACATGAATGATTTTACCGTTTATGGTGCGTTAAAAAAATTCATGTTTTCTCAAAGTTCTGACATTCAAAACATTTCTATGGTAGAATCCGAATCTCCCATCAACCTACATTACCATATCTTTCTCAGACAATAACTTCGAAATAAATCTTCCATAGGGATAAATACACATATGAGCCTTAGGTTGACTTCAGTAACTCAAATATATAATAATATATCTTGGAATATTTATCATTATATAACATAAAAATAGAAACATTATATACTTATCTGAAAAAATAATCTTCCCTATCTCAAACATCCTTGGGGTTATTCCATTATAAATAAATATAACCAGAAATTTATGATCTGGTTCAAAATTGTTTACCAAAATTATTTTATGTCAGTATAACAAAATAGAAAATGCACAATATCCTAATATTTATGATATTTATATTCGATAGACTTCAGATAAAAATGAAAAACTCACTTGTGAGGACTATTCGAAATCATTTCTATTTCAATAGAAGAGATCGATAACTCCCTATCTTCAATCTTCACAACAATCGAATATTTTTTATCTAAAAAACTAAATTAAATAGTTTTAATGAATCTTAAAGACTCAAAATCATATAAAAATTAATTTTAGTCCTCCATGAATGTCGTTTCAAAACACAGAAAGGATAACTCTTGCTTTATCATTAGATTTGTCTAATACATTCATTCGTGATCGGTGACTTTTCCCTGATGTATTTTCTATACAGTTGATGAATAACTCTTAGCATCACTATATTTTCCTTCTATTATTTTTGTTTTTTCCAGTTATATTGAAATGCATTAATGGTTTGAGGTTCTAGGGATTCGAAGGTATGAGGAAAAGAAGAAAAAAGACTTAAAGTGTTTGGTAGTTTGAAAGGTTTTGAGAAAATGATCTATTTTTAAATTCAAAACAGGCTCTGATAGAGCCTTTATTTCTAAGTAATTATATACAAAATAATAATTATAGAATTTAAAATAAATTAAATTGTATGCACTGTATTTAAAATTTAGTACATAAAAAATGTATGTTATATAAATGATGAGTAAATAAATTATTTAAAATAGTGAAAATTAAAAACAATATGATCAAATAATGTTAATATAAAAATTAAATAATATTTAATTACAAATAAGTCAAAGTATAATTAAAAATATTATTTAAAATTAAATAAACCTAAATCACCCTTACTAAAATAAAAACATGATTGGTAAAGTGGTTTAGTAAAAATATCATCTAATTCAAATTCAGTAATTATAAATTCTCAAAATATATACTTTTTTAGAACATTCTCTCTTAGAAAATTATGTCTAATATTAATATTATTATTTATAGAATGAAATATAGATTTCATGAAATAATTGTAGCACTAGTATTATCACATAAAATTGTTGTATTACTAAAATTTAGTCCAAATTCCATAATAGTGTTTTTCATCGTCAAAACATATCCATATCCACTGTCTGAAAAATCATTTTTTGGCTCAACTGTTGACAAAGAAACTAATTATTTTTTTTACTCAACGATGAAACTATAGATTTTCCTAAAAAGTTGAAGGTTCTTGAGTTTCTTTTTCTATATAATCTAAAATATTCAAAATCAGCATCTGAATATGAAATTAAATTAAAATATAATGTTTTTTGATAAAGAAGAGATTGAAAAACAGTTCCTTTTAAATATCTAAAAACTCATTTGACGGATATAAGATGAGATTCATTCGGATTTGATTGAAATCTTTCACCAAGACATAGTGAATACATAATATCTAGCCTACTAACTGTAAGATATAATAAAATACCAATCATAACTCTATATAACATATTGTCCACTGGTTTTCTAGTTTCATCCAAATCATGTTTTATATTAGTACACAAGGAGTTATATATGTCTTGATGTTCCATGTTCAAATTTATTTAGTAAATCAGTTATGTATTTTCGTTGATTCAAAACATTTCCAAAACCATTTAGTTGGATTTTAAGTCTTAAAATGAAGTTTATTTCTCCCATTATACTCATTTGAAATTATTTCTCATTATGTTTGAAAACTAATGACAATGTTTTTTATTTTATGATCAAAAAATTACATCATCAACATAAATTTGAACTAATAAAATATTTGAATTTAATGTTTTCATTAAATGTGTTGGATCGTCCATACCAATAGTAATATCATTATTCAAAAGAAATTACAAAATAATTCATACCAAGCTCTATGTGTTTGTTTATGTCAATAAAAATATTCAATAAAATTAAGAAGAAAACCTAGTTTTTGAGAATTTTCAAAATGGTTTGTTGCTCAACATAAACAACATCCGTTAAATAATCATTTAAAAAGATAGACTAAACATCCATCTAAAATAATTATAAATTCAAATGTGATGCATAGGCTAAAAGGATCCTAATGGATTCTAATCTAGCTAAGGGGAAATTGTCTCATCATAATATATACATTAACCATGATTATATCTTTTAGCTAATATTATTTCTTTATTTATAGTTATAATTATTTTATCTTCTTTTTTATTTCTAAAGAAGCATTTAATTCCAAAAACCCGTTCTTCGGGTTTTCAACTAATTTCCAAACTACTTTTCTTTTGAATTTTTTTAGTTCTTCATGCGTTGATTTCTTCCAAAATTCATTAACTAGTGCTTCTTCAATTGACTTAGGTTAAAATTGGGATTGAAAGGCATAAAAATAAACAATATTACCTTTATTTCATCAAGTCGTTATGGTTATGTATAGGTCTCCAATAACAGATTGTAAATGGTGATTCTTTAGAGTTCTATATTGTCTAGGTTAAACAAATTTAGTTTCATCAGTGACATGTTCTTCTAAACTGGACTAAATTTTGTTTATATCATTTTCGAAATCACCTTTTAGGTTTTCAAGTCTCATGTTATCATTAGGATCAGAATCCTCAATTTCATCTTTCCTTTTATCAAAAGAATCAGATTCATCAAATTTCACATGAATTGATTCTTTAAAAATTATTAATTATTAATAAAAAAACTCTATTAGATTTTAAAGTATCATAATGTCCAAAAAATACCTTTATCAGACTATAGATCCAATGTACCAAGATTTTTTTGATGTTTAACATGTAAAACGTACATCAAAAAACATTTATGTATTTCACTTTAGGTTTTTTATTATTTCTAGAGTTTATAGGGTGTGATTTTGAAAATTGGTCTAATTAAAACACTATTCATTATGTAATATGTTGTCCATAAAGATTTTACTCAAAAATAGTTAGGACGACTATATTCATTTATCATAGTTTTAGCCATTTTTTAATAGTTCTATTTCTTCTTACAACAATTTTATTCTATTCTAGTATTCTTGGTGTAGAGAAGGTGTGTTTAATACCAATATTTGATCAAAATTAATTGAATTCCAAATTCTCAAATTCTATACCATGATTACATCTTAATGAAATAAATTGAAAATATTTTTCATTTTGAACAGATTTAAAAAAACATTTAGATATAGTAAAAGATTCATTTTTATATTTTATAAAATATACCTAAGTAAAACTAGAATACTCATCAACTAAAACATATAAATATAATTTACTAGCCAAACTTGATACTCTTGATACTCTAAACAGATACATATGTATAGGTTCTAAATATTTATATGTAGAAATTTTGTTAATTGATTTTAAGGATGATTTCTGTATCTTTCCAGTTTGACATGCATTATAGAATCATTTACTATGAAATTTATGACTAGGAAAATCAGAAACAAATTATTTCTTAGAAAATTTATGTATAACGTTAATATTAAAATGTCTATGTCTTATAATCCAAATCCAAGATTCATTTATTTTAGTAGTTAAATAACTGACATTCTGTTTACACAAGTATTTTAAGTTTAGGTTATAAACATTGTCATTTCATGGGGATCTAAATTTTAAAAATTTATCTTTAAAAACAAAATGATAGTTGTTAGAAAAATAAATAAAATAATAATCATCACAAAGTTGAGAAATAATTATCAGGTTATGTTTCAATCATTTTTCATAAAGTACTTTATTGATTGAGACAACTTTTGGATCTCCAACAGTTCCAATACCAATAATTTTTTCTTTTGTTACTGTCACCAAACGTGACTAGTCCACCATCCTTTTGAGTTAAGGATTTAGGTTTCTATGATTTTCCAACCATATTCTTAAAACAACCAATATTTATGTACCAAATTCTGTTTCTGCTTCTGTGACCTTCTTCCTACAAAGGCATTATAACATTGGTTTTTTTGTACCCAAATTTTTTAGGGTCCAGTAGTGTTAGAAAGCAGTGATCTGAGAATATAGATTTTCTTTGTCTTTCTACAATCATTTGAGTCAAATAAACTGTTTGAAATAAATTCCATTTTAAATCTACTATTTTGGGGTTTTCTTACATGATAGTTTTTAGTTGTATGACCTTTTGTTTCATATTAGTAACAAATAAAAACTATTGTATTTGGAATAAAATAGTATTTTTATAGATTAGATTTTATCTCCTTTACGACCAATTCCATATATATATATTTATTAATAACATTCTTACAGTGAATTTAATTTAATTTATTTTACCCTTTTTTAAAAAAATTATGTACTTTTGTAGGTTTTTAATTTATCTTGTAGTGTGTTGATCATAAATTCATGATCTGTACAGTATTTTAAGATGAGTTATATTTTTTAATTAAAACTTGATTATATTTTAGAAATGGGTCTATTTATCCAAAAATTGCATTGGGAAATTTTTTAAGGATTTTTTCTTTTATAATAAAGAATCATATCTTTCTTCTAGCATGTTGCATTAAGCAGTTGTTTTTTCATTTTAATAGTTAGGGTCATAATCCGAATTGGAAGAGTAATAAGATTGTACCTCATTATCTCCAGCCATTGATCACATGTTTGATTTTGGATTCTTCTTTTTTTGAGTGAGACATTGGTGAGATGCTGGAGTCTTAAAAACACTCCATATAGCTTTCATTACTCTTTTATCTTTCTACTCATAATTAGTATTTTTGAAAATAAAATATTTCTTATTTAGAATAGGATATCCATGTCTAATGTGACCCATTTTCATGCATTCCTAGCATCTGACTTCCTTATGATTTTTATCATCTTTTTTGAAGGATTCTATGAATCCTTTATTCATCAGATAAAATTCTCTGATTTTATGGCCATCTGTGCCAATTCTCTTTCGGAATCACATGAGTCATATCATTTTTCCTTTTTTATTTCTTGTTTCATCATTCTTCTCTTCTTATGAGATGTAACTTTTATATAAGTAGTTTATATTTTTATCCAGACATTATACTCATTAGCTTCATCGTCCATGAAAACTTCATACATCATTTGGGTTCCGATAAATTCTCACATGGTTATATTTCTATCATGTGATGATGTTTTAATGGATAATGATATCCCATTCCATTGGGTTAGTAGCGCTTTCCGTAACATCATGGTTAGATCTTCTCAGTTGATAGGATCCCCCAAGGTAGTATGTTGTTGAATATCTCTGTAAGTCTTCCATTCATTTATGTGTTGCTCTCTCCAGCAAGAATTTTAAATGTATCAAACATTATTTTGGTTGTAGAAAACATCATTTTTCTTACATTGTAAGTTCCTTCATAGGAAACATCAATTGTCTCCCACATCTCAAATACTGTAGGGCTTTGACATACCTGGTTAAATCCATCTTGTCCAATACCACATATGATTGCATTATATGATTTTGAATTTATGTCATACTCTGATTCTATAGCTGCACTCTAGGTTTCAGGTTTGTCATGAATTTTAAAAGAAGTATGAATTTTTTAGTAGACTATGTATCTGTGATGCATTAGGTGGACTATCATCCTCGATTTACAAGATCCATAATTTTCACCACTTATAAATGGAGCTTGACCCCTTGACATTCCCTCTTGTGTATCTTCCATTTATATCCATGTATTTTCCATTGCTTTCATTATGATATAGATTTAACAAAAGAAACCTCCTCTAATGCCAATTTATGGATCATGTTATACAAAATATACACAAGATGTGGGGGCATGAATTGTGTATTTAAAAACATGTTTCGGAAATATTGATGATAATAAAAGATATCATTTTATCGTTATCACATTTTTATGAAGTAGAAATAAACATATATCAGGATGTAACGATTTATAGTGGTTTATGGAATAAAGATTTCCTATTATACTCCTCCAGCGCTCTACTCCATGAGCATAGTAATTTTCACTAGTCGATCCACATTCCACAAGATCATCCCTAACTGAGTGATGGTAGTGAAAACCATTACAATTTAAGGCTATAACAGAGCCTTCTGGTTCTAAACACAAAACTGATCCAACCTATTAGTATGAGAAGCTAGTACAAAAAATAAAATTGTATTTGATTTAAAATAATTTCTAGTTGTTATTCATAGTTGTAGCAGTATGAAACTGACATCAGATGGATCAATGTCTTCAGATTGGTTCTTCTTCAGGTAAGAGTAGTTCTGAATTATTATAATTGAAAATGATCATGATATATATTTATCGATAAATCAATAGTGGATTCATGATATATCATTAATGTAGAAAAATTAAATCATCAGTGTTTTTCATTCTGATATAAAACAGAATATGATCATTATTTGTAGTAGTATATCTATAAAATAACCTTTTTAAAGAATCAATGAAACTCTATTTTTGTGAAACTCGCATATCTCCATATTTTAATCTTTTAAAACTCAGCGAATTCAAATGATATATTTTCACTTATATATTTATCAAAATTTAGATACACATAATATATAGAATAATGATGATCACCTTATTCATATATTTAGATCCACAAATGTCAACTGATAGATTGAAATATTTAAATGTTTCAATAATAGAGTAGTCTTAACATCCCATAATTATCAGCATGAAATACTCCTCTTAAATCAATCCTTTGAATCACGTATAAACTACATTAAATTTCTCAAGGGTGTCCTTTAAAATCTGTATTTTAATATGGCGTGAAATCACCCTGATAATTCACAAAATATCATTGCACGAAAAAGTTTCAAATTGAATTCTCCGACACATAAATATGGTAAATGTATGGTTCACTTTTGAAGCAGTCCAAATATCAAGTGTAAGGAAGGTGATCCATAGTATTCTCTTATTCATAACATAAGGTACATGATCAATAAATTTAGTTAAAATGTTAGTTTCTTTACCAAATTAGGGTTGAGGATCCAAAAAATTGGGAAGAAAATATATGGTTCTTCATCCATTATTTTCTCATATAAGAAACATATGGTTCCTTACAAATGTAAGGTTTATTTACCATACTATTCTCATATAAAAAATTGTAAGTTTCTTTCTAAACGTAAGGTTGATAAACCGTAAATTTCACTTATAAAAAACGTAAGGTTATTTCCAAACATAAGGTTGATTAAGCATACTTTTATAAACATCTTTAAATTAAATGTAGGCTTTAATCCTTATGCTATGATTTCAAATATATGCTATGAACAGTGTTTCTAGAACATGTTGAATAGATTTCCAAAAACTTTGAAGAAAAATTAACATTTATCAGATGCTTTAATATTATTTACAAATTTAGGAATATAAATATTTTTAATTTCATGAAATATATTAATATTTAATTCATTAGATTAACAAATAAGTGTATTTGGGAGCATCAAAATCTTCATAAAAATATATAGTATTATTGAAAAAACCTGCTCAACACCTTATGGGTTCATTACACCTCATCACCAGAAGAAGAGGAATTTCATGGACTGTTCAAAACTGTAAAAAAAATCACTAGATCCATTGGGAGATTTACTAAGAAACTAAACCCTACTCCACATGTACATGTTTTCTAGGATCCTAACCCATTAATTGATGGAGAAAATATTGATGTTAATCGTAAGCCTATAAATAATTATATTATTGTAAAAATGGGATATAAGGAATATAATTATCCATGGGTTAGTGATAATGAAAAACCCACCTTCTAAATAAAAAAAATGAAAGATAAATTCTCATTAATACAATAAAATTATAGAAAGCGTGGTTCCTAAAATTGAACTACAAATTAAAAAGGGACACAAATTTGACTAACTATACCATTATTTGGAATATAACGTAGTTCGGTGATGCATGGATAAGATGTGAAGTTGATATTTAATATTTTCACAATTGGAAAATTCCGTTTTATCTAATTCCATAATGGGTTTTGGTGATCTTGTTTTAGATGTTTTTATAGTGAAGGTGATGTGTGGTAAAAAACTCATATGAAGAGTGATATTAAATAGGATAGGATCTATATAAATATTAATTTCTTGGGTTCCATTTTGATATAATATCTTTTATTACATTTCCCTTCTTTTATTATTTTTATTGTTGATGAAAAAAATTAGTGATAAAAAATTCATATTCATTAATGCTTAGATAAATCATTATTGTAGTAGATGGAGTTAATTAGGGAAAATATTCTTCACGTATTTATGTTATATCTAATCAATCAGAAAAGGACTCTGAAATGAACTGGATACCAATTGAATGTCTCATTTATAGATCCTATAGAGATTCATTAAATTAAAGGGTTAATTAGGGAGACCATGATCGGTCTCCACTTCGAAAGTGGGGTGTATTTTTTCACTTCATAAAATATGATTAGTGGAATATATAATCACATACATTTTACAGTGATTGTTTTAAATTTGTGAATCAAACAAGCCCTAAGAAAAGAGGAAACAGTGGTTGCTGACTCGAAAAGGATTAGATATTGAGTTATGTTTGGGACACCTGGAGAACAAAAAAATACATGTATATTTCATTGTTTCTCATATTCGATCTCATCTGAACATTAAAACTAGGCTTGATATGGGATTGGAATTGTGACATTGAATATTTTTTTGAATCATCAATAAGTTCATGGAATGAATATTTTTCCTGGTTACTTGAAATTGGATTGATGATGGGGTCTTAATAATTACTTCAAAGCAAGGGCTTGTCCTAATTGGTTTATACACCCAAATGTGAACATCAATTGGATATTGGGCATTTCACTGACATGTGTATGATGAAATTAGTTTTTTTCCTCTCAATTTATGAAAGGTGAAATCTCATTAATCCTCATTTATATAGTGATATTAAATTATTATTTAATAAAAATTTTAGGATATGGGTCAGGTGGCTGACCCCTGAATCAGATCGTTTTAGGTAATAAATTTCAAATATATATAGTTATCATTGGAATTAATATATAATCCAAGTAAATATATATATATATGGATTTTAAATTTTTTTATAATCCCAATATATTATAATTTTTAAATAATGTACATTTTTTATTCAGTAGATATGTATTTTGTTGATACCATTTTATAAACATGTTTAATCATGAAATAAAAAAACAAAAAATAGATATACTTAAAAAATTATTTTTTGAAGTCATGAAATGGTGGAACATAAAATCGAGTTGATGTTGTTAAATGGGAAATAATAATTTTTAAGTATAATTATCATGATGCATTTTATATATATTTATAGAGACAAATAATTTAGAATCTATTTTTTTCTTGTTGTGAAAATAATATTTTTCTTCAAAAAAATAAAAAAATTATTTAATTTGAATATGATAAAAGAAATATTTGAGAGATAAATAATTTATATTTATAAAAACTCTTCCTCATAATGGTTTATCCAAAATAGTTTCAATTTAGATGGATGAAATAGTATAACAAATAGTTTATAATTACTGATAAATCTCAAGATTTATTGATGAGTAAAAAAAGATATTTTTTATAATTTATATTAATATAAATATTTTATTATTTCATTTGGGTCTAGCACTAGAAGGAATCATTTAAAAACACTTCTTTTTAATATTTAACATAGGGATGTTTTCAAATGTATTGTTGTGCAATTTTTGGATGTTTTATGTGTTCATATTGTGTCTATTTAAGACAATAAAGTCTCATGCTATTTTTTAGGATTAATGTTTAAAATATGTAGATATAAATCTATAATAATTTACTTCTTATTATGGTTTATTAAGTTGGAACTTTGTGGCGGGGAATTATTTTGTTATTTCAAAATGATTGGTTTTCTTACTTTACCATAATACATGTTTGGCTTTAATGATTATTTTATTGGTGATATGTTCTCATTATCTTCAATGAATAGGAGCCTTCAAAATATTTTTTCATTAATTAAGGGATAAATTGAGGATATATATTTAAGATTTTCATGTATTTATTAGGGTTATCTACTTACAAAATATCCCATGTTAGATTAATCTATAGTATATATCAATAATCATAAAAATATTAGAAACCTATAATATTTATTGAAAAATATATTAATATTATATTTATATAAATTAAAATTAATATATAAAATGATGATTTAATAACAATTTGGACAAAAATTCAACTATCTTTTCTTGAACGAGTTCATTATAGAAGAATATATTTACATATTTTATTTCCGTGACACGGTAGGGCATAATTACAGTTTTTGAATTATTATTATAATTTAATATACATTCTAATAGAAATTATAATTTTTTGAGGGTGAATCATATTTTTTTTGCCTTTTATAATTTTTAATTTTAATAAGAAACATATGTTTATTACATTTTATTTTTTATAACATTGAATATTTATCCATATTGATGATTAAAATATTTTAGATTTTTTTTTAAAATTTTACATTTTTTTGTATAATGTGATTATATATTTATTTAGATATATTTACTAGTAGAAAGAATTAAATTTTTTATACCTAGTGTATATATCATCTCTAAATGGTAGTGTGATAATGTTTTTCATCTAACAATCATCAATTAACATTAATATTTTGTTCCTAATACATGTATTTATAAATAAATTTAAATTTATAAATTTGGAAAGACGTAATTATTTTTTTGTGGATTTCATTAAATACTACTTATATTAATTATCTAACTAATTATAAGATTTATTTGTTTCTAGGTGTAAATATTATTTTTTTAATTCTTATTTAAGATATATTATTGTATAATGTGTGATTATTTTTTCAACAACCATATAGAAACCCAAAATAAAAAAATCAATACTACCATAAAGAGGAATGTTATGAATAATACATTAATAATTATACATTTATATTCATATGTTCCTTCCATTATATATTTTTTATTAACATGTTTATGAGGCCTCTAAGCACAACCATGATAGGTTCATATGGTATATAAATTTTCAATAGATTTCATTGTTTTATAATTTTTAGTTAAATTTTTATTATATTTTATATAAAAAGTAAATCTCTAATAATGATATAGTTGAAATTATATTTTACAATATATTACAATTTTATATAAATGAATATGGGGTATTTCAATTCAGATATACTCTTATGATTTTGTATTTATACAATGTTAGTCATATATATTCATATGATACAATTTTTATATATTATATAACATTTTTTAAATTTACTTGTATTACCTAATGTAGGACGATGGTATAATTTATTTATAATATTCGTTGTTTATAATTGTTATGTTTGTTTTATGTCGAATTGTTTTATATTAATTAAATAAATTTTTTTAATTGTCTTTGATACTCATTCATGTTTAATTTTTAATGGAAAAAAAGTTGATACCTTGATATTTTAATAATAAACAATATATGTCACTATGTAACTTCCCAAATTGAAATTTCATCTAGATACAATCCAATTGTCGTTTATTTTATTGAACTATTTAAAATATAATAATTTCTTTCTCATATTTTTTTAATTTCATTAAAAAAAATTTCCCCAATTATTTTTTGAATTTAATTGGTTTATCCAAATCTATATACCATTTCATTTTTTAAATTCAAAATAAAACATCAATATATTATAATAATTTTTAAACTAATAATTTATTACATATTATTGAAATTATTAAATTGATTAATTGATATAATTTTAGTGTTATATGTTTTTTATTTTCCATTATATGTTTTTACACAAATATATGGATAACAGTTCATATATATTTAGAATGAAATCATTGAAAACCATAATGAATAAGTATTAGAAACTATATAGATCAAGCATAACCTACTACGATTTGGGTTTATCAATATGTGGATTCCTTTGTAACAATGAACTATAATGAGTGGCCAAGTATAGTATTAAAGCACATAAAGAAATCTATCAACTATATGAAATAATGTTTTCCTTCAAATGATTCATATGATATTGACTTTTATTAACAGAATATATAAAATAAAATATCAAGACACCTAGTACAAATTGGGATTTTTAATTTAAATATAGATTTCAAGGTTACATATTTTAAAAATACCTTTTTCATAGAAATAAGTTATTTTATTGAAAATTAGTTAATAATTCTAATATATAATTATAATAAATATATATTATATTGAAATTCAAGAAAAAATAAGCTAAAAATCGTTTTAATACATACTACCTATGACGTTTTCCTCCTATTATTTTTCTATCCTCAATTAAATTATAAATTTGTTGTTAAATGCAAAAATATAATATTCTATATCATATAAATATTGTTTCTAAAATGATTTCACTTTTAAATTTTTTAACTTAATTACTAAATATATCTTAAATAATTTGTATCACTTTTGATAGGTTTTTCTATTTTTTTGGCTTTTTTCTTATTAATAATATTTTTTTGTTATCATTATAACCCCTTAACCTCGATTGAATATAATACAAAATGTTTTAGATGATGAAATAAACTATGTGCACAAACCAATAAATTACATTATAATAACTTGGGGTCAAGGCCTATAAAAATAATTATGAGATAATGATATCAAATTTATATTAAAGGGTTCATGGCCTATCGTAATTGATATTTCACACAAGATGTTTGTGTAACAAACATCAATAAATCCTAATGAAAAATATCCAAGATTATTATGATAATAAATCATATAAAGAAGGGAAATTGTTTCTTTAATGATCTATAATATATTATCTTAGAATAATAATGTATTTTATGACAATGATAAAATCGTTTAAAACAAGAGACATTATATTAATTTAAAATGGAAAAAATAACTTCTATAATGAGGTGAAATAACCCAAAATGAAACTTCACTAGAAACTATTACCAATTAAATAATGACCACTACCGAATCCTGATCATACATGACCTTATAGATCCATAAAATATGTATCTATCATGGTGAAACATGTTCTTAATAAAAATAATGTTTTTACAATACACAATGACATACATTTCAGATATTCATGTAGAAAGGTAGTCTGATAATCTAGTTGGAAGACTTGAAATCTTATAATAAAATATATTTTTTGAAATAAATGTAAATTAAATAATTCTATTAGTTTTTTTTACATAGTGAAAATACACATATAAACAAAATATCCATTCATACGCAGTCATATGTGTCATTTCATTATGTGTCAACTATGGCACACCCCAACCTAGCGAAATATACTTATTTCATTAACAGTAAACATTTTTTCATGTTAATATAATAGTAAATAACATTGGGAAAAAAATATAAAATTTTAATCCTAATCACATAAGGAAATAATTAGTGAAGACATCAATATGAAAATAAAATAATATTATGTTTCCATTATGTCTTGTATGTAAACAGATGAGGGAATCCTAGAAGCACACCACTCACGTGAAATTATATAACCTATAAGGGAGAGGGTAAATGAAATGAAGATAAATATAGTTATAAATATACAAAAAGATATTATATAATGGAATTACAATATAAAACCTCAATTAGAATCTGATCCCCACCCACTCTGGTAGGATTGACAACATGATTTGGACCATAAAATCCTTAGGCAAAACCCATAGATAATAAAATTTTGAAAAACATGAGGATATTTGTTTGAGGTAATATTGATATCAAACATCATGAATAGGATATACAAATCCCCTTATGTTTTCTCCCAAGGAATAATCATAACCACATAAAAATGATTTATTTTACATCACTATTAATAAAGCCTAAAATTAGATTCCAGCTAATCATTGGAGAGAATCAAAATGGAAACCCTATGAAATTAGTGGAACATCAACCAATTTTGTTATGTCCCATAGAATAATTTTAATATAATTATTAGATGGTGGGTATAATTTAGAATCACATAAAGTAACTGAATTCATGTTTATAGTCATGTTTTTTTACACACAATACATATCACATAAATAATGACCTTCTAATCATGATGTATCATTAGGAAATAATATCCTAAAAATACATTAATTGAATAAAATAACTAAAACAGATTCCCTTGGCTACCCATATACTACAAATCAAGGATAATATTATATAATTAATACATTATACTGACCCCTTTATAACTATATTTTTTACCATTAAGATCAATATTCCACTCCTCTAGGTCATCCACAGATAAATTATTCTTAGAAAATCTATAAAGGACCAATATAAATAAAAAACATCCTTATTCATATTCATATTATTAGGATTCAATCAATAAAAAAAATAAAAATTCAATCCATCATTACCCTCTATATTTTAAATTATAAGAGTTATAACCCACACATTTATGATGATACAAACAATATATCATTATCAAAAAACACAAGCACTTGCATTGAAAAAATTCTCTATATCTTCATATATTATCACAATTGGATATATAATATATAAATATAAACATATATATTATATTGTATCTTCGTACAATAAGAAAAACAAACTAGACCATCATAATCATGATTCCAAAAATGTATAATCTTATAAAAAAATATGGTGTTTCACCGAAACCATTCTAAAATAGTACTATTTTTTTTAGTTTGAATGAATTCAAATCCGATTAATTAACCAATTTCAAATCACCGAACATGGTAGAATTACTCACATTATTCCCCTATATGAAATCTAATGAAATTATTCTTCTTTAAACTCCAAATTTTTGGGAAAACTACATTAAAACCATTACAGTAACCAACCAATTCCTCTTTTTATTTCATATCATAAATTTTAAATAATGAATTAATTTTTTTTATTAATACATTATTTTTAAATACCCAATTAAAAGGTAGATCCCATTTTAAATCTCTCACAATAGAAATATATTTTACATTATAACCCTTTACTAAATCCATAATTAAGAAGGAAAATAATTTTTCTCTGAGAACCAAACACATTCCACCAAATAAGTGAGACGTTTCAAAATCACTTATTCAACCTTGGAACTATAAATGAATTAGTTATCATATGATTTTTTGTTTCTAAATTATAATTCATGAGTGATAATACAATTTATAGGTAATGATCACATATATTGTACATCATGTTGACATAAAGAATTTTGATAACATACAAACATAAAATCACTTACTATTAAATATATTATTTTATGTAAAGGACACGTATACCAATAGAACGTAAAAATAATAATTTTTGATATAATATGTGATGGTATAAATTTTATTCGATGAAATATGATCTTCTAAAAACCTCAAATTTAGTATACAAATAACACAAAATAAACTTATTTATAGAGATACAAATAAAAAACACAAAATAGATGTTTTACATAAGATTGGATACTCCTGTTGAAAGACAAAAATGGATAAAAATAGTCAATGAAGATCTCTCATGTAGATAAAGATTGAAAAAAGAGTCATGATATGGGAATTCTATCTATATTAAAGAATAAAATAGGCTATAATGGCTTTTATATTTCATTAAAATATTTTATTAATATTTTAATCAATCCATGAAAAGAAATCAAAATCAATTTAATAAAAATATATGACCCCTATCCATGACCCTTATGTTTGGGTGAGCCTTATCAATCACCCAAAAGGACAAAATCATATCTTCTTTTAGAAAATAAATAACCCATACATATCATTAATTTCTAAAGAAAACACCCATACATATTAATGGATTTAGTTTAAAATATCAAATGGGATCTTGATACATTAATATTTTATGACACTAATGTATATGGGTAGAATAAATTACATATCATTATATAAAATTTAAAATAACTTATAATATCTATGTATTACTTTTATAGATAATAGGATTATATAAATAAAAACAGTTACATAAACAAGGTGATAGTTACATGAAATATTGATTACATATACATTCATGATTTTAGCATTTTTCTAGCCATTAGTGACTCTTATGCATAACGATAAAAAAATATAGTGACCATTACATATTACCATTAATAAATTGGGGGACCACTACATATATTACAACATCTCATACATATAATAGGATCCACTCCACAATTAACAGGGTTTAGATCATAGGGTTACTCTAAAAAATCCCAAGTAATGTTTACACTTATCAATATTTTATTGAATGAGAGAACCATTGTCGATAATGTTACTCTAACTTGTGACAATGGATTTTAATAGTTATAGATTTAATTTTATTATATGAATCTTATATTTACAATTAAATACTTATAAAAGGGTCCCACTATGTATAGTATTACATATCCTATAGTTACCATTACTCAAGGATCCTCACATATCAAAAAAATACCATTTTTATAACTCTTAATATAATGAATCATACAAATGATGACCATTATGTTGGGAAAATCATATTATTTGATGAATATTAAGAAATATAATAATATATAATTTTTTTAAAATTAAATGAAATTCATATTCAAACATTCCAACTCATTTGAAATAGATCCCATCCATATGAAATCATTTACAAAATGCATCAAATAGATTATATATATTTCTTTAAATAATTATTAATAACTCTTTCCAAAATCTATAAGAATTTTGGGAAAAATCATTAAATCATAAATGAAGATTATAAAATCGTAATTCCACTATTTCAAATTATTAAAACATCCCCACAATATGTCTTTCATTTAAGGGCCACTAAACCCAATTTGAACACTCACTAGTTCAACCCAATACAACAAACAAGCCTCATAAATCATAAAAAACATCACATTGTGATGTTTATTCCGTCAAAATTAAAATTGATTACATAATTATAAGAACAACCATTATATAATGATCAAAAATTTAAATTCACCTTTGAAAAAAAACCAATAATATTTCTGGTTGTTATAGAATTTCCCCCAAAACTCTTCTCATCCAAGTAATGTATCTATAAATTTGTATTGATATATATCCTTCACATGGAATCAGATACCTCATATATTCTTACTTTTTGGGTTAGAATGGATATGGAAAAGTACCTATTCAGTAAACCATGATAAAATATCATTTTAATGAATTTCACATCTTGATCCTTATATTAAATAAAATTGATGAAAATAAATCTATATACAACATTTCCTCCATAGATCATCCAATTTACACAATAACACTAATCATTGTTTATTTCTGTGATATCCTAGAAAATTAATGGACACATATCAAATTTCATCTTAACGTATATTCATAATAAGGACTTAATTCTTGATACTGAATAAATATATACCAAGATGAAAAAATAACTGCATACATGATTTTACTCCATTCATGGATTCTCAAACCACAAATCTTCCATTATATGGCACCCTTTACTAACAACATGTCCCTAATTTGACTAACTCTAATGTGAAAAAATATTCTTCATCAAGCCTGATGTGGAAACATAGAATCCATACAATATGATATAAAAATATAAATACTAGAACTTATTATATATGTAAATAAATTGTATCAAACTACTCACCAATATACTGATGTACTCTTGAGTATCTATTTTCTAGTTTATCCAATCCCACATTAAATCCAATAATAGCGTCATTTATCCTAGATTTATTTAATTCCCTATACCATTTTCCTATTCTCTCCATCACCATAATTAACCATAACACCTATTATAAACCACCAACATATTTTTTATTATCAAATTTAATGATAAGAGAATACCACCTAGGACATACGCAAGAAAATAATGATTCATTGACCTATATAAATACAATTTTTAACCTCTGTTTAACACCAAATGAGGGTTACCCCCTAAGAGAAAACATCTTTCCCCTACTATTACTATTACACAACACAAATCCTCATGAATTATTTCTAACTAGTTACACCATCATTGTCATTTTAGCCCTATCAAGACATGATAATTCTATCTTAAAAAATCCCTATCATAGAAATGGTTCAAACTAATATTTCCCATGAATTTCTATTAATATCATCGTTATCATCTGACCCTAGTTTGAAAACAACCCATAGTCATCAAAACCATAAGAAATCATTTACAAAATAATTCTTCTCTTCAAACCATTAATGATATTGTTCCACTTGCATCCTTAAAACATAAGCTAAACATAATATTTCTTGAATAAAAATACACATGTAATCCCAAAAAAACATTAGTGAATAATGATTTGTTTACCTATTAATCCCTTTAGCATTCAGAAACAACAGTTATAAGAATAAACTCATTTACAAGTTTATAATTTTTCTTTTCTTAAGAATATTCTCATACGCTGTAATTCTATGTAATGTGGTTATTCGTAGTATGAATTACATATGAAAAATTTAATTCATGTGGTAAACTCAAAAGAAACATAAAATAACACATCTAGATACCCAATCATAGAATCTATATACATGCCATGATTTAAAAAGATGAATCTATAAGTATATCCTCCTCATGAAAAATTAAGGGGAATATCTACAACAAAGTTCAATATTGAATAACCATTGAAAATAATGAAAGGATATATTCACATGAATGAGTTTCTTTTACCCTTATCACCCTAAATTAGTTCAGTCCCATGATCTGGAAAAATATTATTTCAATAATAACAGAACAATTTCCTCATATAAAAATTAATCAATCATTCTACTCATATAAAAAACGTAAATCAATTTAACCCTATCTGGACCTGATGTGGTATATTATTAAATAATTTTCAATGAATATTATATTCACTAAAAATACCTTGAGTTTTTAAACCACCCCTCTAAATGAAATTATTTTTCCTCAAAATATAAACCATCAAAATAATTATCCTATAAGCTAAATTCGTTTACTGAAAATATATCCTTATATCAAAAATTTCTTCAACATCTTTTTCAAAACAAAATCTAATCATATTCTCTAAAAATAATGCCCAAAATTCATTTTAATGATAGTTTCACCATGACTTGGTTTCTATAAAATGAATCTATATTTCTAATTAACACAAAAAACTTGCCACCCCACCTGTCTTATTTTTAAAATATTTTTTTGCATAAACAATTTATATAATATATCATTTCAATTTTGTTACTAAATATTATGAATCACAATAAGACCCCATGTTAAACACTATCCATATATTGGGTATCATATCCTTAAAATGTTACTAAAATAATGCATGAAAAACCTAACATGATCCCAACTAATCCCTTTCACATATCTGGAGTACCATTTAATCCATGATAGGATTATAATCCCAAAACCTCTATCATTGTATAGATCCTAGTGACAATACTATGCATACCAAGAAAAATCATCTAAAAAAATATTTAACAAAAATAATAATGGTCTACCTATTTTTACTAGAAAAAAAAAATCAAATAAATAAATTCTATATTCCATCCAAAAAAAATCTATCAGTCTTTTATGAAGGTCCATCATTGATTGGTCAAATCTTACCCATTTGTGGGCACATCAAGACCTCTGGCCAGCCTCACCCTTTTCCAGAGGCTTCTAACCAATGTTTATGGCCTAAATAAATCCTATGTATAATATTACATAATTATTATGTGGTTATAGAATTTACCAAATTTATCAAATAATTGTTATGAATTGTCTATTTAATTTTCATAAAAAAATATTGAAAAAATTATGGATCAAAGAGCTCTCATATTGCCTATAATATAAATTAGTAAAAAATTATATATTTTGAGACAATATAAAATATAATATATATAAATTACCCATTTTATAATGAATAATCATTAAAATGAAAAATATCATAGTTGTGGGCACAATATTGAACAATAAATAAAAAGTAAAAACACTATCATCTGGTCCAACTCCCTTAATACCCTATGTCAAATCACCATAATTCAAAAAAATAAACCACAAAATGATTTAATCTTTATTAAATTACTATGATTAAGATAAGATGAATATTTATACACATGAACATCTAAACCGAAGTCTTATTCCTGGGCTAGAGTTCCGTCCATTAACCAAGTAGAAATTCCTAATTCCATAACATAGTAAATGAATATATGCCCAAGTTAATGTTATGAAAAACATATAAGGGGGAATTTCATTATCAATAAAAAAATCGATGAAAAAGGATAACATTGATCTAGAAACATCAATAAATTTTATGTAATCATGTGAGTACTAGGTCATTATAACATTTGACCATATCCATTTTGGAAAATACTTATTACATGTTGATCATATTCACATAAACTGAATGAATATATGGAATGGATTTTAAATAGATTATCCAAAACACATTGTGAAATTATAGTATATTTAATAGAATGGCGATTATAGTTTATATAAAACCCATTATGTCTAACAGGTAATTCACAGTGTGAAACTCGAAAGATAAACTATCGTGAGGGCCAAACTATCCACATAGAGAATTATCCAGTTGAAAAATCTCATATCAACTGCCCAGAATACAAAAGGCGATTAAAATATCATGTTAAAATGTCCAACCATTCAGATAATCCAATCATCACCCACTCAATAAACTCTCATGGAATGATCCAAACCATCTCATCGTTATATGGATCCAAAAAGTTTGATATATTTTCATCATCATGTGGAGTTATCAGAGGAGGAAATATCAATAAAAAACCTCTCTCATATTCCATACTAACCTTATTATGGTATATGAAATGAAACAAGATTCATCAATCCATTTACCGATAGGTACCATAGCTAATAATAAATCTATAATATATTATACATGTCAATGGAGGTGGGAATCAAAGTATATCGACACTCACTAATGCCAATGCTTAACCACCTTGTGTAACTCTAATATGATTAGTGAAATTGAAGTATCAAAATGTTTGTTCCATGAATAATCACATTATTTCCTCAACAATACCATCTCACACTAGGTTTCTCACATAGAATATATAAAATGTGGGAAGATGAATCCATTATGCATTTAAATTAGGAAACACTTTCTAAACAACACATTGTGATAATGATTGTAGTACGTGAACATACATTATCTATTCCCATACTATCAACGTAATGTTACTAAAATTTTATATATCCATTATCTCAATTCCATCACAACTATATGATTTTATATCTAATCCAATAGTCAACATATCTATGTAATCCAAACCTCATCCATGTTTGGAAAACTAACTCTAGTCAAAATATACCCAACTATATAGACCTTCCACACTTAATGTTTTTTTCTGAATTTTTATATATAACCTTTTCCACTTTATAAATAAATACACTATTAGGGTCAATTAGAAAAATTGATACCAGATAATCCGCATTCTAACCAAATGTATATCACTATCAGGTCTGAAATTGTATTTTCTAATGAAATAGTCTATAAAATTGAATATATTGGTTGAAAAATATATGGGAACTCTATAAAATTTTGTCTCATCATAAAAAAACATATGAAAATAAAAAATTCCTAAAATAGATAATATCAAAAACCAAATAGAAAATATTAGGTTTGTAAGATGAGTTTAAAGAGATCAATAATATTCCCAAACCAAGACCTATCTACTTTTCATGAAAAACAATGTAATATTTTCATCCTAATCTATGTAGAATTGTTTTTCACATGACATATTTTTCCCAAAATTCTCCCTTAAACCAAATCCCCATAAAATCAATCCTAGGTAAACCCTACATTTAAAAAAATCGAATTTTAAATAATCCTTTTAATCACCTCGTTCTATAAATAAAACCATTTTTAGCATTATTTATAAGTTGTCTATTTTCCATCAACATTCCCTTAAATACCTATATAGAAAGCAATAAAAACATAATATTAGTTCACTATGATATATATTTTACTTCAATAACCATATTTGAATACTATATTTATGAATGGAATTCAATTAATCAATGAAATGAATACTAGCCGCATGGAAGACTTCCAAATGAGGGATATTAGAACATATTCGATTGATGAACAACTAATGAACCATTTAGAATTATGTGTGGTCTTTTTGTGTTATTATTTTATGGTTATACCATCCATGTTTATGATCAATGAACACACAAGGAATACAACATTTTTATATCATTCATATGGATAACATAAACTCATAAAATCCTCAAATTCATGAGAGACACAGTTATATAATCTATTTCAACCTCATTCTAAGTTAACATGAATTTAATATGTATGAAAATATGGTTTATGATTATTTGATATGTAGATTCTTTATATTCTATAAAAAATTAATTTAGGTCCCAAATGATAGAAAATATATAATCCAAGTGAAAAAAATGAATAAAAACCCATGTAAAATTATATATTCTTCTGTTTATAACATCTAATGTAATTCATTAATATCCTATGATAATATTCCATGATCTATCATAGGTTTGAATAGATAATCAAGAGAATAATTAATTGTAACCTAAAAAATATTCAAAAAATAGACTAAACCAATTTTATATTTCATTTAATGTATTTATTAAAATATCAAAACCTAATTGATATACTTATCAAAAACAAGTTTGTCTAAACTCTAGGTCCAATATAGAAGACCCTTATGTATTGGTGATACATATGTATCGTCATATAGGACAATTTCATACACCATTCCTCAAAATTCACCCAATATATATTATCCCATACATTTGAATAGACCCCTACATATTTGGAATATTTATTTACATGTCACCATGGTTAAATATTATTTATTAATTTATTATCCTTATATATATCGGGGTAAATATGAATACGTATAATCTTTTTTCAATCAAAATAAACATACACATTATGGATTTAAAATTACATATTATCGACTATTCTAATGCAAAGTTAATATTTTTCATTTTATAAACTAAAAAAATTATACCTCTTACACAAACATTGAATCCATTACAATTTTGAGTACATGGTTTCCCTAAATTATCACTCCTTTCAAAAAATGTGACCATTATAGATCACCCATTGTCAAAAAACTCACATATATATAATAATTTTATATATTTTCATATCATAAGTGACGTTTTATAATTATCTAATTTCATAACATAATAATATTCTATAACATCACAATGTAGTTTAGAATATAATTATTTTTTTTAAGAGAGGGGAGGACCTTTATGTGTAATTTTTCTCTTACGTGTCACATGGAAGTGAAACAACTATCCAATTTACAAATATAGGGGATAATATATGTATAACAATCCTTACATATCACAATGTCCCAAATAGGCTACTCTTAAATATCACAGTGTAACCACTCCTTAGTGAATCCTATATATCTAAAAACTATCATTATTAGAACACTTCATAAAATGAAACATAGATGTTAATATAAAAATATATAGAAATATATATATTTTGTATTTATCCACATTTGCAGATATCTATATAATTATTTAATTTTTGTATAGATTTTGTTATTTAAAATAATAATTATTTATTTTTTAATGAAACATATTTAAATGATGTCAATTTTTATGGGACATTTTTATTGAGGACATTATATTTAATTCACATATATTAATTAAAAATTATTTTCTTCACACTTATTTAAGTGGATTTCAATTGAATTTAATAATTAAAATATATGGTAATTTATTTTTAAAATAATTTGTTTAAAAAAAATTTCATAAATAAAAAATCAAAATATATGTACATTAAAAAATTACATCCATAATTATTTTTAAGAAATTAATTTTAATATTTTTTTAATAGCTTCCAATTTTATACAAATTTATTTTCATACACTATGACTGTAATAAGAATAATATAGTTAAATTTATGAGAATTGTTTTGAGTAGATATTATATCAGGGATAATTATTTTCCCTTATAAAAATAATATATTTATTTTGTGTATGATCATGAGTATGTTTAAAGATAAAAGGATTGTCTATTTTTAATGGGAATGAATATTACCAAATTTCAAAAGAAAATCAAGTTTGTCATAGTTTTTTTGATATTATCTATTCTTTGAAAATTATGTTATATTACCAAGACATAGCCATTATGGATATGCAATTGTTTTTTAGATTTAAAATTTTTCATCATATTTTTATGTTTCATCATTCCCAGCCATTTTTATTCTTTGATATGCTATTTTAATTACATGTTCAATGATTTTCCACAAAAATATAAAATATCACATCCCATATTGAGAAAATTAAATAAATTATATTATATAAAATAATTAATAATTATTTATTCATTTAGTTAAATTATACTAAATTAAAAAAATTACTGTATTCATAGTACTTTTCAACAAATTTAATTTTTTCTAAACATTTTGAAATTTATTTAAATTTTCAATTTTAAATTCAAATATTGAAATACTTTTTGGATAATTAATTATGTTTTACAAAATTTATTACATCCTAAAATAACTGAATTTTTTATTTGGGAATAAATATTTGTCATTTTAATACAAGTTATATTATCCAACTATTTTAAAATTGATAATTATCCACAATTTCAATAGGGTTTATAAATAAATAAATTTAAAAGGAATTATTATTTATAGATTATATTTAAATTCTTATAAAATTTTACATTTTTAAATACATGCCTAGTAAAATGGTTTTCCAAAAACAGGGATAAGAAGATATATTTAATGATATAAAAAACTTTTTTCTATAAATATTCATAATATTATTTAAAAATACATGTAATTCCATTAGTATAATGGTAAAATAAGGTTAATGCAAGTTTCTAAATTTGTGATACTATATTATAGGACTCCATTAATCCATGATATGAAATCCATAAATAAATATCCTAATAATAAATGACTATATTTTAATGGTAGATCATCTTCATATGATATCATGATTTGATAAATTTTATGATAAATTATCTTATGAATACCTTTATCATGGGATACCTTTTATGTTTATTTTTGTATTCTAAATTATCTATGATATGTGATCATGTTAATAATGTATCCCAAGTGATTAATTTCATGCTAGAAAATAAACGTTATATGTGGATGAGGAATTAAATATCCCCTTACACATTAGGTAATGATTCATCCATTGAGACAATATAGAGTGGGTATTATGATGTATCATAACTAAAAATTATATGTTTTCAAAGAGGATAGAGTGAAGTATATAATAAAATAATGGTAATCCATTGAAACATGTTTTATATCATGGTATTTATACTTTACTTATTTCTTATTAAAATTACATTATAACTTACCCCGTAGGGTGATCACTTTATTTCCTATATTTCAGGGTGATTCCTTCATTAAATTAATATCATATCAAATATCGATGTTTTAAATGTTTTATGAAAATATAATAAAAATTAGTAATGGTTATATATATTTAATATTCTTCCATGATTTTTAAAATCACATAATAGGGGTTCTCTATTTATATAAATAAAAAAATAATAATTTTATTATATGTAATATATGTAATTATTACATGAATGTTATTTATAATAGTAGCACCATTTTAAAAATTATAATTTAATTTTATGTTACATAGTATATACAATGTTATCAAATATAATAGTTATTTGATTTTGGGACTTAGGAAATGTTATTAATTTAAGAATTATATCGAATTTTTTCTTTATGTGGAATAAAAAATAAAAGTGATAATTTGGGGGGAATAATTTTATTATAAGGGTAAAATGGCCATAATGGTTGATACTTTTCTAATAGAAGATATGGAAGCTATTCATAGTCAATAGTTTAATTTAATGTAGGAATTCTCAATTCTATTATCACAAATGAAAAAAATGAAATATTCATATCAACTTTTAAATAAGTTTTTTATTGGAAGAGATTTTTATATGAATTTATCTATATTAATTTAATGAATATATATTTTGAGGATGATATGAATTTATTTTCATAAAAAGTTCAATATTAATTTTGAGAAAAAAATATTTTAGTAGTGTGGTGAAAATATATAATCGATCACAATTAGTATATGTATTCCTTTAATTTTTCATTTTTTGATCATTTTGAATTTAATTTTTTGAAGTGAAAATTATAATGATGATGTTGAAACCATTAAAGATAACTTGGTAGTAATTTTTTTATCTGATAAAATCCGAATATTTCAACAATTCATTACCATTATTTCATATTTTGTAATTAAGAAAACATGTAATAATGAATATATTAAAATTATATCATTGTTATTATATTAAGATCTCTATATTACATTAACATTCATCACACTAGCCATTATTATATGTGATGGCATGTGGATACAAATTGGTATGTTGGAATATATTTCTCACAATAATAGAATCCATTGGATTAATTCTATAATATTATTTTCAAAAGAGTAAATCTAATTATTTGAATAATAAAATTTGTAACAAACTGTCCATTTAAATTTTTTAGTTATATTTTAATTTTTTAAATTTTAATAAATTAAAATAATGGTTTTTTATTATTAATACTTATTATTAGATGTTTTATATTTAAATGGATAAATGTTCATGATTAATTTCTTGTATATTTTTTTTATGTTCCAAAAAAATATATAATTTTATTTCTAGTTATTTAATCAAATACCATGATGATTTTGAAGATAATAAATTTCTGATGATTGAATTTTTCAAGAATTGAACATAATTTCTTCCTACACAATATAGATTTCATAAATTATTTATGTAATTGGTGTCGAATATTATAAATTTATAGAAAAAAATAAGATGATGTTTTTTAATTATATACTTGAGAAAATAATTTGCACTCTCTTGTTTAGAATCATGTCTATAACCCACAATGTTCTTCTTTATGTATTTATATGTTTTTGTATGTGTTTATTTTTTTTATATTTGGTTGTTTATTTATATTTTAGTTTCTAAATATATGCATGTGTTTGATAATATATTTATGTGGGTATGTATGTATGTAGTTTATTATGTTTGAATTTTAAATAGACCCATACTTTCCCCTATACCAGGAAAACCCATTGCGAGAATCGAAACCCCCAATCTCAGATAATCATGAGTAAATAAAAATATTATAATATATGATTTACTGTATACGGGTGTTACAAGAATTAATAGGTCTTTACTTTATCACAGTATCCATAGTGCCTTATTATACACATTTTTGTATAAACATTTGTTTCAAATAATATCAGTTCAATCGAGGAAAATAATTCACTAAATTATTGTACCAAGCCCCAAAGTTTTTTTTCACTCCATTACAATACACTAGTTATATGTAATGTAATAGGTGGAGTGAGTTTTGATACTGATGAAAAATTACTAAGATAGTAATTCTATTTTTTCCAAAATACACCTCACCATTATTATGATATAATTTAATGTGTCATATTATTTTTAATGTTGAAAATGTGTTTCAATACATTTATAATAAATGAATTATTAAGGATATTTTAATATATAACGTTTCTATATTTAATCTGTCCACATATTAATGATTTTTTATAGAATAGTTTAGTTGAAAAATATTATTAAATAAATAGAGATGTAATGGGTTTTGTATCATAAATAATATTGTAATATATTATAAAAGAAAACCAAAAAATTTAAATACATGATATTCTCTAATGAAATATTGTTAGTGATTTGATATATTTTTTATAATTGAAATGTGAATAGATATCTCCATTGGGATATAAAAATTATTATTTAAAATGTTTTAAATATTGTAACATTAATGTTATGTTATGAAAAAAACATGGATTACATAGTTTTACTTAAATAATTTAATTTCCAACTGATATAAGGTACTATGATAAACATTATTAGTATATAAAAATCGATTTTTTTTTATTTTGATATTTTTTTTATAAAAATGGTCCAACCTATAATGAAAATTAATATAAATTAGTCATTCAATTAGTAGTAAATTGTTCCTTCCAATTATATACAATGTGGATTTATTTTTTTATTTCCTTGATATGTGTTACTGAAATTGTTTTAAATTTCATTATTATATATTAATTTTGTATTAATATTATGGTTAGTTAGTAGTTTGGGTTCATAAATTTGGTTTTGAAACAAGTAAATTTATTTAATATCTATTTCATGAAAAATTTTCATCACATCTTTTTTTTTATTTTTTTTAGTTTTTTATATAATTATACTGGATTATATTACATTGTATTATTTTGAAACAACTTTAAATAAATTCATGGGAATATACACATGATTTGATTGGTTATTGTATCAGAGTTTGGAAACCGAGTCATTGTATAGATTACTAATATTTATTGTCATTATATGTTTATTATTCTAGGTGATAAAAAAAATAATGTTTTAAATAGTTTCATTTTTTCATTTGTGTATTTATCTATAAAATAATTTTTAAGTTATAATTTAACTAACTTCTAATCAGTTTATTGAAATTTGTTACATTCATCTATTTCATTTATTTATTTTTAATTAGAATTGTCAATATTAATTAACAATTAAGGTTTTAAAATAGAAGAGGGTTTATTTGAATAAATAAAAATTGGTTTTTTATATCTTGATGATGGAGGGAATAGGTAAGGATGTATAAATTGATGATGGAGATTCTTTAATACATGGGAACTAGAACACACTTCAATTTATTCATTGAAGACAATATGAAATAGATATATAAACTGAAAATATTTAACATTACATATTTATATAAAATTATAATAATCATAAATCTAGGGTCACAAGGAATCATTAATATTTTGATGGGTTCATTCCTTTTGGTGAAAAAATGAGTAAAAAAATGAGATTATTAGTGTGGTGTATCCGATTTCTCTGTGGAAGTATATTTCTAAAGATGAGACTATACAGATATAAAATAAACTTAATGGATATGATAAAAATAGGTTGATAAAATAGATTATTTTCAATGGTTTCAAATGGTTTTGGTATTTTTAGGGTGATATAGGATTCTCCTATAATGTTGGATCAGTTTCGGTGGGCTATTCGAGAGGGATCTATTGGGGAAAATATTCTAATCAATAAAGAGGGACTGTAGAAGTCGAGTATCAAATTGGGAACAATATAATTGTTATCATCTAGGGTATATTTATTATATCTATGATTTATATTGTATGTAATTATAAATATAGGAATGATAATACATTATCATTCTAAAAAAATTATAAATAAGGAATTTTAGGATAAATAAAAATTTTATACTTCTTAATGAAGATGCCTATCATTATTATTTGAAGTATGACATAGTTAAGGGATTATATATTAGATAAAATAGCTAAAATTAAACATTCATTGTTTGTTTTATGATGGATTTTTTTACTCATGGTATTGAAGTTGTCAATGTTTGTATGTGTTTACAATAAATGGAACTAAATAAATACGACTCATAGTGACATAGATATTTTTATTTTCAATTTTTGGAAGGCATTTTTATTTTCTATATTGTGATGGAATATAGTGTATGAAAAATGATTTCAGCTAATGAATCTTATATTGATATTAGAATCCTTTAAGCTCGGCCCAAATATATATTTATTACTAATAAATGAAAGAGGTACCACATTAAATCATCACAATTTGAAGAGGAATTATGAGTGGAATCAGGTTATCTTTCATATTGGTTAATTTTGTTTTCATTGGTAAAAATAATAATTTTATTTAAAATTAACTTTTAAGTGATTATTAGGAGAATGTGTTCTGGATAGTTTGTTATAATGGTTGGTGTGTTTCTATCGATGGGGTTGTTGTCTCTTGTTATGACACACCACTATCTATGATCATGAAAAGATACATACATGTTTTTTAATGGGTGAACACAATTCCTTTAATTTTGTTTTGTAAGGATATTTTTGTAGTTTATTTTTATCTTCTCAAATAAGTAAATGAATAATTCAATTACTTGAAATTATTATTGGTCTCCAATGATTAAAATATTATAGAATGATATTTTTTATATAATATTCTATTAGTCTAATATTTTTTTAATTGAAGGGAGTTTTTTTAAAATAATCACATGTTACGTTATTAATGATTGGATAAATTTCACGATATTGGCTATGGATCACAGTTTTGATACATGACCCTATATAAATTATATATTGTATTGCAACCCCAATGTCACAAAACAATATAAGTTGGGGATGATCTAATGTTGATAAATTTATATATTATATTTAAAGTAAAATTAGATATGTTTTTTACATGGTTATAGAAAAAGAGAAATGTTAAATGAGTACACAATGGTGATGTTCTAATAAACCATGTATTCCCAAAATTATCACGCCCTAAATTATCTCCTGGGAAACTGCATAAGTCCACTTATAAAAATTCAATCGCTTGGGACTAGGGATATGTTCTCAACAAAACAAGGGGTAAATTAAAGTAAATTATGTTGTAACCTTGTAAAATACATAAATAAACCACGAAATTCATTAAATATAAACCAAACAAAATAAATTCATAGGCATATAAATGACATTGTAAAACAATGTGAAATTTTGAAAATGAATTAAAAATTATAATTAATTAATAATAACTAGACTCAATTAGATATATATAGGATAAAAGAGTAAATTCTATAATTATGTATATATAAATTGTTAGTAATCTATATGATTAGTTCATGTCTAGATTGAATGATTTGACTTCATCCAAATCAGCTAATGTGCCTGAAAAAAAGGTGCAACAAATGAAATTATCTATTGATGTGTGGGTAGATAAATAACTAGTTTATGTTCACATAGATATGTGTCATCTACATAAACAAATAATGACTATTTTCATCTAATGAACTCAATTTCATGAAAATTCAATTCCATATTACATCATCATCATGCATATTAATTATAATTTTATTGATATCTACCCATTGATCACCATTATAATAATATTTTTATATTAATGTTTCTCAACAAACTATAATCAAATATCACACAGAAATATAGAATAATAGATTATTAATTAATCGTAGTTGCAATAATCATTATATTATATAAGAGGTACATGTCTCAATATATATCACATTAAATAGAGATACGTGCATGTAAATATATCAATGGATTGGTGAAGGAAACAAACATCCACATCTTCATAAAGTAGGAAGAATTCACATAAAAAATTTCCCATAATATTGAGTTCATTTATCAAGGAAACTATAATAAATACCTAACTCCACATATATGATAATAGATTCATTAGAAGACTTATGACTACCCTATAATCAACATGAATAATCTTACCAAAATTATCAATGATATGTCAGTAAATTGTAGTAAATAAATGAATAAGTAATAATAAGTATCCTCATAGATCCCTAGGTAATACATGGTATGGTAATTAATATTCTCCTCCCACCCTAAAAAAATAGTGATTGTAAAAGAGATATGTGACCGTATATTATCAACATCAATATTATTCTATTGTATAATTAATCACATCACCTACTAAATAATTATACTAAACCCATCAGAGTAAATGATTCCACTATAAATTTACCATGATTCCTCAACTAATAATCTGGGTAATACATTTTATTCTATGGATTACGACCTACAGTGGTCATAAATATTTAATCATAACTTAATGATTTACAAAAACATGAAATGAATTCATCTATTATGTTATATAATATATTAGTTTATATTATAGTATAACTATTTAATACTATATTCCAAAACATAATTAACATATTACCACAATCTCAACCCATCAAAAACATGTGATAATAAGTAAATAAAACTATCTTTATTGTTAAATTCTTCAGCTAGGTTAACTATAAATATAATGATATCTCTTCCCCAACCTAAATTTTATCTATCTCATCTCACATTAAAAAAGTCAGTCAATTTCATTACCCATTTACTTCAATCAATTACCTGAATCAGTATTAGAAAGATTATACTACCTTATTAAATATTTGTAATGTCATCCTTTATCAATATATTTTATCACTTAAAATATTACATCAAACACTAATAATTATATGATTACTACACCACAACACCTGAGGTAATACCCATACTCATTTATTCAACATTCATTCATTTCAATTATTTATTAAGATATTAACAATCATTATATCTCATTATAATTCAATATATTTATCCAAAATTATCATTAAAATGCAAATTATTGTTTAAATTTATACAAATTATCTCATTTAAATCATCTCTTAAAACTCAAAAAATATTCATTCTTAATGAAAAATTCATTGATTCCATCAAATATGTCAATCAAAAAATCATTCCCATATATAATTAATCCTTATCATTTATTCAATATATGAAAACCAATTATAATTCTCATCTCTATTTTCATTATATTTATTGTTTTCCTATATTTTTCAACAGTATTTTATTTATGTATATAATTCATTATTTCATAATGAATTAATTATCATTATCTTTGTGTCAACATATTTTAAGAGATAAATTAAATTATTAAATCATAATATCCTCATTCTTTAATTCCTCCTCAGATTAGTTGAGTTATCAAGAAGAAAAACTCACTAACCCAAAAGGCCACGAAAGTCATCAAGGTGGTTTTTGAAGATCCTTATTTAAATAACTTAAATTATTTATTCAAATATTATTATATTTATTTATGAATAATATTTATACGACCAAATATTCATTATAGAAATATTAGTCTAAAAATATGAATTCCACAAAAACTATCATACTTCGTAATATAAATAATAATAATTGACAACAATGTATCATGAAAATATTTTTTTTTGTGATGAAATATTAATATTTATAAATTAAAATATTATTATTTACAAATTCAATATTTAATCATAAACATTATCTATCAAATTATATCAAAATGTATTAACCATGGTATCATTGGTTCATTGATGTTTTTATTGGTGAAGTGATTTATTCACTTCAAAATACCATCTAAGAGAATGTTATGGTAAAATAATTTCATATTTTTATTAGGGGGTCCAACGAGTCAAGCATATCACATGGAGAAATGGGTTTCAATATGTCATGTTGTGCCATGTATATGTCCATTCAATATAGTGACAAACTGAATCATGTGATCAAATTCCAGGGATGATATAATTACCAAAAAATTAATAAAGGAAATAACATTTTGAATTAATAATACATTTTTATATTGTTTAGATATACGAAAATCGTTCACTAAATGTCATTTTTTATTTTGGGATGTTGTAAAATTTACACATAATTTATCTAGTAATCTGAAAATACCATCATGAATATTAACCATATTAAATATAATCATTCAATAGTGAGCATTATTATTATAATATATTATTGTTTTTGATAAAATATAATCAATATTGAAGATATAATTAACATCTTTGACCCCTAAGATCATTCATTAAAAAGGCTATTTGTCAGGACATATTAGTTAGATGACATCACATGGATTTTTTAATGATGAAGGATAATCTATGATTCAGTAATAAAAATAGAATAATTTACATTTAAAGGATAATTTCAACAAAATACAGATCAACACCAAAACCAAGATCACTGAACCAACCTAATATAGTACAACCATCACACACCTTATCCATAAGATGCATGCTCGTGTAAAAAGGGTTTATGCGTCAATATCCTATTATTATAAACTTTTATAGTTTTATTTTCTATAAAATAATAATATTATATATTAGTGTTTATTATAATTTTATAGTTTATTTTATAATGGGTTTGGTAAAAGTTATATTTTTATTCAAAAAAATCGATATTGTATTGTTAGAAAATTTATATTTTCAATTAAAAAAATCCTTTTTTGAAATTCAGGTTTTAATGAAATTAATATTATTTACAAAAAATATTTTTGTCAAATAATAATTAATTAAATATATTTTCTATTATACATGAAAATATATTTTAATTAAGTTAAGTATAATTTTTATAACGGTCAGAATGATTTTATTTTTATAAAAATGAGTAATTTCATAAAATGGGAATTTTTATTTAAAATTTTATGTTCAAGTAATTATTATACTTTTTTATGAATTAAATATAATTTTTAAAATCCTAATATTAAAATTACCCAAATCTGAATATTTATAATATTTTTAGGTAAATAATATTTACTGGGGAGATTAAATAAGTTATAAATAAATTATATGTGTTTTGAAATCATAATGACATAAAAAATTTATACTATACAATAATTTTTTTCAATTAATAAAATAGATTTATCGTTTAAAATAGTTTCTATTTATGGTATCTAAATAATTTTATAGACCCTTATGATAATCCTCTAAAACCTAAATTTTATATTTTGTTTTAAAAAATATTCTTTATGATCTTGACTCACTTTTACATCATAAATGATATTATTTTATGGAGTTCTATTCATATGTCAATTAAATATTGAAAATAACTACCCATTTTTGGAAACCAAAGTTAAAATCCATTGAACGTGTAGTGTATTATATTATTTTAACACGTAGGATCAAAAAAAAATTCATTTAATAAACAATTCTACTCCCTTTAGATATAAATACCCATAGAAAAACTCATTCCACCACACTAAAAAAAGTTGAAAAAGAATAAACCCCCCCCCCATAACCCTATATATACATTTGATAATGTCCATAATATCTTAATATGATCATCCCAATCTATTAGAGGTACACTATCAAGGTATGTAATTCTATTCCCCTATTTTTTTATTTAAGAAGTTTATCTCTATTATGAAAGTTTATTTTCAATCGTTCATATTGTAATTTTTTACAAATCCATTCACATTATTTTTTATTATAATTTATTTAAATACCAAATTTTACTCGTAATAAACACTTACATTATCCAAATTGTACACCATCTATGAGAGGAAATTTAACTTTAAAATTTCTATGAAAAAAGTTTTTTTTGGGGAATACCCAGCCGCATCTACAATCATGTGTATTCACCTAGGTCTACCTTTAACTCATTGAATACATAGATACATCACTAAAACTAACACTACATAATTATGGAATAAAATGTGATGCCTGATGTTCATATGTTATATGATCTATGTGGCATAAAAATGCATATACATGATATAAATGTGACGTGTGGGCACAACATTTTATAATGAACCAATTAAATTGGTAATGTTTTTATCTCATGGGATACCATGTGTGGTATATGAGAATTTATCCTATTAAAACAATGTAATTATTATTTATAGGTTATCTATGACTTATTCATATGATATCATGATTTATGTTGTGTCCACATTTCAATGATACATTTATTTTATTATCTTATGTCATGTTATAATGTTAAAGGTTATGATTCTAACTCTTCTATGTTTTCATATTATTCCTCTATACTCAAATGTAATATATTCCATTATAATTTTTTTTTAATATTCCATTAATTTCATTTTTATCTCACAATATTCTTAGGTACATCCCCATTTTATTACGTGGTCTATTTTATGATCAATAAAATCTAAGGGAATGTTAAATAGTTATTAAATAAATTCATCATATCAATGTTTATTATTATTTTAAAATGTATTTAATTACATAAGGACACTATGACCCGCATTATTTTGGGAATTTAGTACATCTATATTAATATAACAGATCATGAAATAAAGTGTATAAATTAAATGAATATTCATTATTTGTATCCTAACACGATCATTTTATGATAGAGTATTGTAATAATAAAAACACAATGAAACCCATATTAATAATATTAAACATAGAAAAACATAACTAAGTCCTATTATTTTATTGAGATTGTTGTTTCCTGGGAAAATAAATCATTTTATATATACCACAAATTGGATGTGACTGTAGAATAGATGTACATATGCCTAATAACACTAAAATGGATCACTGGTTATCAAATCAACATATAGCTTGTGAATAAAAAATTATATAATGAATAGAAACGTGGCTTGGAAGTTATAGAGGATTTGATTTGGTTAGTCATATTGTTTTTAAAACAATAATCAACGAAAAATTTCCAATGAAATTCAATAATAGTAAATAGACCATTTATAACATATATTGAAACATATAATTTCATGGGTTAATAAATACATTTCATTTCGTGGTTATCCGTTAAATGTTATTATTTTTCATGTTATATGATTAGTTGTTTGAAAATGTATGCCCTCATTATTCTTTTATTACATAAAATAGCTATAATTATGAGGATATGATTCAATAACCAATATGATGATCAATGTGACAACATCAAAAATTAGATTCCCAAACTGATTAGATAATGAGTAAAATAATTTATGATAGTACATTCTCCATATACTCATGGCCTTTAAAAGCTCACCAATCACGAGGAACACACCAATAACATTAAGAATTTTAATTTTTAACATGTAGAATTCGCGTGACAAATATCTTTTACTATCAGTGTATCAATTGATCCCTTAATTAGAGAGTAATAGATCAACTCAATTGAATAGTTATTCTCAGTGTTTCAATGCTATGGGTAAGAGATGTTCATTCTGGATATTTATTTCATAGTCCAAAACAAATAATCAGTGATGTATTCTGATCGAAATTATGTTTCCCAAGGTTGAATTATAAGTGATAGACTAGAAATATTTTGTAATTTTTTGAAAATTTTTCCCTAAAACTCTTAGAAAAAAAATCATGGGTATATTCATGGGATCATGAAAAAAGAGATAATTATTTTAGGACATTTGGGGTAACTGCAAAAGTCATTCAAAATTGTTATTTAAGTTCTAATCATGCCTAAAAACATAGTTTTCCAAATCATTTCTGGAAAAATCACGATTCATTGAAATTATTTTTTGATCATTGACTTCAAAATGTCTTATCATATAGCTTGATGTTCTATCAATATCTATATCATGATCATTGAGACAAACAAGTCTCAATGATCTATATATTGGTTGTAATGTATAGAGTTTATTCAATCTGAATGGTGGATAAATATCATATATTTTACAAAAATAAACATCATACATGTAAATATTTTGAGAAGAATCTTCCCATAAATTCCTAATGTATATAAGAAAAATTATATATTTGTTATAAAGAATGACACACAAATAGAGAATATTTAAGGGAAAGCCCAAAAATGTTATAGAAGAATTGAACAATCAAATCAAACCTCATTCAATTTTATAATGATATTATCTCAAGGAATAAGGAAGCTATGTGAATAAATTACTTAAAAAATTTATGTGAATGATAACTGATAACAACAGCCCCAATGGCCTATAGGTGTTGGATGAGATATGCCAATACCAATACTGATCTAAATCCAAAAAATAAATTGTTGATAGCTAAGACAATTTTTTATTCAATAGGACCATCATGATACTTTATTTTGTTTCTAATAGTTCATTCATATCTTGGAGGCATAGAATAAAAATTCAAACAACACTTCCTAACAATGAATTTGAGTTATTTATGAAAATAGAAAAAGGGAAATCCTTACATTCTTGGTATATTTGATCTCCCTAGAAAATATTTACAATATCATTTTACCAATGAATCTTTTGATATCTAGTTTAGCGTAATTAAATACTATTCTTATTATGGATCTGTTTTCCTATTATAGTGACACCAAATTTTTTTTATAGAAAAGTAAATCACCATACATATTATAAATCACAATATTTTTTAAAACAATTAAATAGTTATGGAATGATATTCATTTGAATTATCATCTCATGTATAGATATAATTTTATTATGAGAATGTGTATCTATCTGAAATTACTACAAGTATGAAAATATTTTTCATGAGGGAATTCCCACTGCAATTGAAATTGTTGATGTGATCTGTAAATAAATTATTGGTTTTCATCCTATTTGATTTGTTATGTTAATAATTGAGTTAATACCCATATTTTTTCCAATATCAATGATACAATATGGAATGGAATGTAATAGAATTGAGTATATGAGGAAGAAACTATAGTAAAATCATTATTAAGAGTTTAAATATACATGTTTTACACCATTAGGTTCAATATTCATTTTTTGATTAAAATTTTGACAATACCCCTCTAAATTTATTATAATGTGGTCAATGAGACAACAACTATGAAAAAATTATCATTTTATATAGATTTAATACTTGTTTGATTAGGTATATGAATCCCAATAGATATCGAAGTGTATTTTTTATGGTGTTATACTGTAATGGTTAATCGGGAGGATATACCTAATAATATTTCACACCAGTTATGGGTTAAAAGTGTTCATAGTGATACAATTTGAAATATATAACTATTAATTATCATCTTGCGATAAATGATTACTATTATTAGAGATTAACATAAATTGTTTTAGTCCGTATTGATATTATTTTTATAAATATAATTGTATGTTGGAAAAAAGGAGTAGTTTAATGCCACAAAAAACACATTATGAAATGAAATTCATAAGTGATGTATATTAAATGTAATTTTTAGATGGATAAAGTAAAATTCATGGGTAATTTTATCAAAATGGATGGGATATCTATAAATCCATTGAATTAAATGTCACTTTATGGATAGAACATACCAATATTTGTGAATGATATTCATAGTTTTATTTTATTATCATGTTACTACCAATTAATTTGGTAATAACATCTCGTGAGTTTCAAACCCATTAAACATGATAATATGGAAGGGATTCATGTTGTTATATATTGATGAAATATAGGAATGAATTAATTAGATAATTTACAGGATAATTATTTCAACAATTCTCCCATTATCCACCAATTGGGATGTAATTGTGATATATGTTAATATATCAAAAAAATTATTCCATGGTGTATTTATGGAAAATGAAAAAGTGATAATATATTCCAACAACCAATAATGATTTATTTATCATAAATATACAACACATGATATATAATTAAGTGTATTAACATTCACATACAATATTTTAGTATATTATATCTATTGGGATAAGAGAGAAGTTATAAATTTATCGGGATAATGAATGCCTCGTGTACATATTAAGATAAAATTAGATCAATATGTCTTAATGAATTTTTGTATATTTTATCAAGGTTTATGAAAATTCAATCCATTTTCATCTCAGGTGGAATATTCCCACAATAGAAAATATCCCACAACCAAATCCATTTTGAGGACTGAAAGGGATAAAATATTCATGAACATAAATATGATGTAATGCGAATCATAAAAGAAAATTAATCTTACCTTTATGAAATAACTTCTCATATATCCATTTTTGATGGGATAAAAGGGTTCCAAAATAATGATTATCAATAATAAATAAATATAGAAAATATTAAATATTTCTATTTGAATAAATATAGAGTTATAAGGATTTGATCTATAGTATACTTTCAATCAAAACCAAAACAACAAAGGGAAATTATATAATATGTTCACATATCATTCTACTTAATTAATTTATGAAATATATATATATATATATAGATCATAAGAAAAACATCTTGCATGAAAACATGATCAGATAGAATGTGGATTTTTTTTCGATATTATTAGTATAATAAAATGTCACAATAAATGAAAGGAGTCTAAAGGTATAATGAAAATATTTCCAATGGAAAAATGGAAATTTTAAATCATAAAAAAAAATTAATTTCTTAGACTCCTTTGAACATCTAATTGTAATAATTTTTTTGGATGGTTGTCTGTAACCTTTCAATCACATCACATTTCATTTTTATCAATAAATTATTCTCATTTAACTAACAAAACATGATATATATATATATGATATGCGGTAAGATTTATTTGATTACACCAATCTTCCACCTTAGATCATCATTCAAAGATTACCTAGAGGTTTTGTTGAACTATATTGTATGTGATGGTTATAGATCAATGTTTCAGTAATTCTTATCTCCCATAGACATATGGTTCATCTAAGAGAACCAATACCACTATATTTCAAATAATCAGATCATTTTCAATGTATTTACAATAATTTTTGCATTAACGCCTTCCTCAAGTTTGTATATCATACAATAAAAATTCCAATTCAGACATTAAAATGGAACATTACAAGGAACTGTATGGGAATAGGTGTCAGAATTGAAAATTAATGGATGAGGATTATGGGTGGGGAATTATGATATATGATATTATCTATGAGATATAAGATATGGTTAAATAAATTCAGGTTCACACACTATCTGAATTAAATTCAATAGAAAATCAATATAGACACTCACTGGGGAGTCCTGATATTTGAGGACGAAGATAAATAATTTAATAATATATCATTTGGGATAAAATTCATGAGTTTTGGGAATATGGGAATTATTATTCATAGATAAATTGTCCTATTTGATATTATTGTTTGAATTATATTGGTGGAATATCCATAATAACTTGTTCTTGAACTATCTCATTAACAAGATTTTTTCCATGCAACCCTATAATGCTCGTACATAAAAAATACTTAACCTGTGTCAAATACAGATGTGGAACTTATATATTGTTATCATACAAACAAGGATCATCTAATTAAAATTTATATCTTATAGTATTTTACAATTTCTTATAAAAGACATCGATAAATATCATTGTCAGGACTATGTTTCATTTTTTAATCGAGATTATTATAATATATTTCCATATTATGTCTGAATGAATTTAAATACCACTAAACATCATCAATGTTACTAATATAGAAATTATAGAATTACAATCAATATTAGTTTATATTTAATATTATGGTAAAATATAATTGAAAAAGATAGACGAAGAGTTGGACATGACTAGTACGATTATACCATATGAAACACATTTAACATAACTTTGACGTGAGGTACAATCAATGAAATTTTCCCTTGAAAAATACTATGAATTGATTTACTAACATAAACATGAGTAGTGAAATATATGAGAGATGTTCTTGCTAATATAGATCATAGTTAAAAACATGTTTCACTAAACAACCCCAGGAATGTACTACCATCACTCACCTTATTGTTAAGGAATACAATTTCATAACAAGGTGTTATATATCTATACAAAAGTGTTTTCAATTATTATATTTTCTATTATATAAAATATTATATTTAATTATCCATTTATATTATAAATTTATATTTTATTATATAAATAGTTTGATAAAATTTTTATTTTGATATGAAGAATGGAAAAATATTTTAATTGTTAAAATTATATACTCAATTAAAAATTCTATTGTATAATTTCAGGTCTAATTGAAATAAAATTAATTTTCATAAAATATTCTTATTTAGATATATTTATTTTAATATACTCAATTATATTATTTAATGATTTCTAATAGATTGTTTTCAATGGTCAGAAAGTTGTTGGTGTTGTAAAAACATATATATTCAAGTAAATGTTTTTTGTATTTATAAATGTAATTGAAAATATATAAATAATATTTTTAGAATAATTAATACTAACTTTCAAATTATCAAATTGAAATTACCTATTAGTTATTTTTTTTATTCTATCATATTATATAATTTTTTGAAATATATAAGCTTTAAATATAATCTATGTATTATAACATCAAAATTTCCTAAATATATGTTAATAAATAATATAAATTGAATTTATGAAAAACAATTCCCCAATTATAATAATTCAATTTTAATGTCACATAATTATATTTATTAATCTATAATTAGTTTTCTCAAAACCTAATATATATAATTTTGGTTTAAAAAGAAATTCGTTTTGAACACGAACTATATATACATCATGATTAGAATTATGTGTGTGTGTATATATCATAACATAATAAAAAAATTAATCCAGAACTATTTTGTAGAAAAAAATAGAATAAAGAATGGTATGGTTTTTGTATTGCATTATTTTATCATTAAGAGTTATAGATATATGTTTAGAAATTCAGAAAAAATTCACCTCTAGATTTTACAAATAATCACCCATCCACCGATTCCAATTGACTACAGAAGAAAATTTCATTAATTCAAATTAATTTTAAATATATGAGTCCCTCTCAAGATGTTCAATATATCTAAAAAAGCACCCATACTTTTAGATTCACAATCTCATGTTAAATAATTCTCTTCCTTTTCACTTGTTTTCTTATAGATTTTTTTATTAATATTTTTTGATTTACAATTTATAACATTTTAATGTATTTTCCCACACCCCATTAATCTCAATATTATTTTCATGTAAGGATATATGCACATAAAGGAAAATTGAACCCTTTTATTTTCCTTTATTTACACCCTTTATGGTTATAAAATTATACATTGATTTTACAAACGAAACATATGTCTTGTCAATAATAATAATCAATTTTCCCCTATTTGAATTCAGATAGATATAAACATAATTGAATTATTTGAAATTTTAACTTATACCCCACAATCCATAATCATGTTACCAAAAGGTAATAAAGAATTTCATTTTCAATATGATATATGTGGCACACATGTACATGTAAATGGTATAAATATTACCAGTGTGCCTAGATTTATATATCCCTCAAATTAATTTTCAATTTCATTATCTCAAGATACACCATACATTATTAATATGAGGTTAGTTTAATTATTTTATTATATTTTTTCTCATCAATTACCCATACATATTCTTAGGATGCGAGGTTTTAAATTTTTTATGAAATCTTATGATATATTGATATTATCATCATTTATTCTACTTCAATTATTATTATTATTATTCCCACACAATTATTACATAATATAGTCAATAATTACTCACATGTGATACATTAAATTATTCAATGGTTTAATTATAACATTATTAGGATTTACAACTCAACACATTGTTCTGTACTTCCCTAGGTTATCCCATGAACTACTAGAAGATAAATCAAATATATAGCCATGTTACAAAGTTTCTATATTGTTTTTTTATAAAAATGTTTCACGAATTTTCAATATGTATCTAAATACAACAATACACAATTCCACATACTCATTCTGTATTTTATTAATTGTATTTTTATGTTATATATCATGAAGTAATATGTATAAATTATATAGAATTTCATTGTTGGTATGATATAATGTTATATTTATTATTAGGGGTTGGATTAGAAAAAAATATTCAAAACCATTAGTATGACACTAATAATATGAATGTATCACTAAATATTGTTAAAATATAAATATGATGGTTCTCTTAGAAAATATATCCATATATGGATATTTGAATGTGGAAATGGAATTAGAAAAAATGTATGTTGTTGTAATTATTCTAAGATGGTTCATTATGTATAAATTTAACATGTACCTATTACATGAAAAAAAATTATGATTGCACATCTAGAAAAGAAATCCTGAGGGAATTGTTTTACTAATTAGAATCTTGTAATAGAAATTATGTTAGTAAAAATGTATTAATTATATTATTAGTAATTAGATTATGAATACTATATATTGAAACTAAGAAATATATTGGATGAGGAATATATTAAAATTCTGTGTTATATATACAATGTTTATTGTTAACCTTTTATATATCTTATAGTTTAAAAATTATCATCCCTAAGTTTCCGTTATTTTAGAAAATGGTTATAAACCTAGATAATTGATTCATCAACAAGTGTGACAAGATGCATGTTAATTGCACAAATGATATGTTGAAGATAATGGGAGATTTATTTTAGAACTATATGATAATAATTTATCGATTAAAACATGATTTTAATATAAAATTGAACTATATTGAACAAAACATTTCCCTAATAACGAGTATGATGAAATTGGTAGATTCATATTATAATGGACTCTAAAATATGGTGAATATTCTAATTCATCTACTGTTGAAAAATGGATCATCCATATTGAAATGATCTTCTATATTCATTAATGATCTTAGCAAGAGAAGGTTATGATGACCGATTTTGGCTTAAATGGATAAATAAATCAATTTTGTATTTTGATCATGAGTATAAAGATAAAAAAAGAAATAAAATTGGTGAATTAGATATAATTTATAAAAATGTTTCTAAAATTATTTTTCTCACATACTTCTTTATAATGGATAGGTAGTTCCCTAGCCTACATAAAATGGAGAAGGAATCCATTAAGTCCTTCAATGAATGAATAAATAGCCATAAATAATTTTCCAATATCATTTTCATTGAAAAAAATATAATATTTTATCCTTATTGAGTATGAAAGAATTTAATCAAAACTAATATTTTTTTTGTTTGAGCTTATGAAAGCTATCAAAAAAATAATTGTTCTATAACATTTACAAAGATATAATTTAATCAAAATGATCCTAGTGGTCTTAAGATATGTAGAAGAAAAGGGAGACTATTTCTCATTGGGTCATCGAGTAATTTCAAAATGGTATAAAAGAATTAAATCCAACATTCCAAATGAATAATAAGAAGAATAGATGATACTTCATAAATGGGTAAAAGGAAATTCACTAGGTTTTGGATAAAAGGAATCCTACATAGTGACTGATGATGGGGGTACCTAATAATGTGAGGGAAGATAGAATCTACTATTTAGAGTAAAGCATGCATTTTCCAGCTAACGTGACACCACCAGAATCTTCCACGATGCTTATCCTTATTTCAATCCCATTATTTCCTCCATTCACAACCCCTCACGCCCGTGATTTTCATTCATGCAGACCAGGGTTTCTGACTACCTCCCATCAAGATACCTCTGTTCCATGTCTCTGTCTTCGCATGCGCCTCTTCCTGCGTCTCAGCCTCTGTCTTCGCCACTAAGCATATCTTCATCTCAATCTCCCTCTCGGCCTTCATTTCTAGCACTTAGCATCTTGTCGTCTTTCTCTATTCACTACAATCCATAACCATGACTATGGAAATCCTTCACATCAGCTTTTCTCTATATCTCCATTCATCTTCTACTCCTCTGCCTATCAGCAACATCGATTTACCAGTAAATACCTACTCTATTCCAATATCTTCTCCACTATCAACCCCCGATTATGACCCACGATAACCACTTTGCGAACCCCTTTAACATAACCAACAACATATTCAAAAAACCTATAGATCTACATCTCTTCAACAGTTATGTTCTCCCAATCCCATCGAAATTTTATCCCTTCGACTTCATTTTGTTCCCAGATCTGTTTGCGACAGCTTCATTGGAGATATACCTTAGACTGTCACGCATTCAAAAACAGCTATTCTTTTTTTCCCTTCAGGTAAATCATCAATTCATCTATATTTGATATTATCTACTTAAAACTAACATCTTTACTTCATTTTCTATTCAGTTATTCAAAACTAATTTATATTTACCCATGATTTGTTTTCAATCTATGTTATAATCTTCCATTTTCCTGCTTGGTGATGAAAATTTATAGATTGTTGGTTGTTTGAAAATTATGTGAGACTTATTGTTATCATATTTTTATTCAAAATCCACTCATGGATCCGTTTTAGACTATGGATTGTGTAATCAATCTATGTAATAATCTAATTGTTTCATGTTTGGAATCATAACAATTTCTTTTTGTTTGTATTGTGACACTAAATATGTCTATGTTTATTGTTCCCTATGTAATTATATACTCAACTGTGTAATCTATCAACATCTTTAAGTGGGAGAGGTTTTTGTTACCTTGATACCTTTGGGAAACATTTTATCATTATTCTCAATAAAATCATTCCATTTTACAGATTACTGTAAGATTGCTGATTCAAAGGACATCTAGTTTCTCATATGTTATAACAGAACATGAATTGATAATGTATGAAATATGATGTGATTAAACTGACATGTTAACAGAGTGCTGAAATCATAACTAGAAAAGTTATCATTTACATTATCCTGTATAAATTTTTTAGGCACTGTTTGATAACACTAATTTTTAATAAATTTTCATTGTCCAATTCATATGTATTTTCTTTAACCCCTTTCACCAGTCCTCTAATATGTGTATAATATATTTCAATTATTGTAACCATATTTCTGATATCCTATATTCATTTCCATACTAGAGCTTCTATTCCATTTTGTTAACTGGTATTTATTCACTAATTGATTATTCGATGCACGTTCTACCAAATGCAGTATTATTCTCGATCTCTAATTTTATTCTAAATTGCATTATTATTGAAATGGCGTTGAATGACTTTACATGTCTACTTTGATTCAGGTATCTTTATCACAATCTCATGCTTTACAATGTAATGGTATGAATGATTAAAGGTAATTGAATCTCACTATTATTTCTATTTCTATTTGAATAATTTTTTATTTATTCATTTGTTGATTGACATCAATATTTGATTGATACATTATTTTTCTGCATCTTCTAGGAAATCTATGTTTCATGTACTTTTTGATATGTGTATTTCTTTCCATTGGTGTCTGATTTATTTGCATGTGGTGCTATTTCAAATTGAGATATTATTTGGTCAGATTCATCATGGTGGAGAAGCAATCAGGCCTAGACAATCATCTCATAATCAGGACTTCTGTCTGTCCCCAATGGCATTTTTTTGGTAATTATAAAGGTTTTTGGTATCTATAATATATTAAAGTGTTTGAATTCATAAAAAATGATTGTTTTTATATTTCATTAAAAAGTATAGGGGTTTCTTTGTTTGGCTAAAATGTCACAGGATTAGTTTTAGAACGGATATTGGTACTTTAAATGTTAGCTTCACAACATATAATGGTCAATTCAAGAACATTTTATATAATATGTTTTCTTTCTGAATTATTTTTTTAAAAATTTTGTAATATTAGGGTTTATTGATTTTTGCTGGTCATTTAAAAACGTATTTGGATTATTATTAGCTTATCTATGAATTTTTAGTACACCTACTTAGATTCTTTTTTGAAACCCTACGGTTTTTCCTGCTCTACTCTAATAGTCACCAAACAACCAGAACACTCTCAATGTTTCTTTTATTTACCTCACAAAATATATATGCTTTTGGTTGTTGATTATTCTCTTCTATGATAAGTATTTACTAAATATGGGTTGTTAGTTAATTCAAGTGTTATTTATGGGTTATAAATTAACACTCATGAGGGGTTTGCTTCATAACAATGTTAGAGCACTGGAGAAATGAATAACAATTTTCTACTATAGCTGAACAGATGATACAATAATCAGATATTCAGAGTTGTGTCGGACTTCCTTTTTTGGTATGTGCTATTATATGTGTTGAATTCAAATATTTTATCTTCTGGCTATTCCAACAAACACATGAATCTTGAAATTTAACAAGAAACCCTGATAAACACTCTGATAATCAGCCTCTAAAACAAATGGATGTTAATATAATTGACAATGTCCTACTTTTCATTTTAATGATTTATTTACAGCAATTACTTCTCTTAAATCATTTCAAAAAAATTAGTCTTCATTCTATAAATTTCGGTTTTAAATTTTTTCATTATAATCTAATTTAGTCCAATTCAATATCAATGTTTCGCATTTCTCTTTATTCATACCAAATTATAATGCTGAAATATTACACATTTTCATTCACATATCCGTAAATATGGATCTGCAACGTTCTATCTTCCACCATTTTTATATGATTGTTTTTATTCTTAGACCCTATAGACCCAGCGCTAAAAAAAGTCGTGTTCTTCTCAATTTCATTAGATTTTTTCCATTCTCTCCAAAATTTAATAATATCAGTTTAATAGTACATTTTCAGTCAATATTTTTATACAACACCTATTTCAGTTCCACATTTACGGAATATTCTTCTTCTGCTTGGCTATTCTTGCATCATCAATTTTTTCCAAGGATGATATTGATTTATTCTGACATTTTAAATCATCCTAAAATTTAGTAATGCATAAATTATATCATTCAATATAAATTTTTCCAGTTTAATTCATGAATATTCCTTGTTCAGTTCATTGATTTTTTTTAAAACGTCTTAGACTATATGCATAGTGAACTAACTATTTTCTCTGCTCAAAATTTTTTTATTAAGTCTACTCATACAGAATTTCACTAATATTATATAATACATCTACATTCCGGAATCAGAAATTAAATATTCACTTCATTTTGTCTACCACCATTACTATAAAACATTCTAACCTCAATAACCCCATAGATCCAGAGCTCGAAAAAAGGTGTGTTCTCCCATATCCCATTGTTAGTGTTCTAGTGTTTATGGTTTCTATACAAAATGTTTTTACTTTTTCACTGCTTGAAAACCAGCCAACAATTCTTGAAAACCTTCCAACCATATTAATTCGTTTCATATATTTCGTAAAATGGTTTCATATTTATGTATTAGACATCACATTTTAGTACATGACCATCCATAAACTGATTCAATCATATAATTTCACATTGAATCAACAATACAGTCTTGTGGAATTAGAAATTCAGCCAATTTGTTGTTTTCCTTTTCAATGTACATTACATTCACTTTACATTCGATTGTGCATAATTTGATATTATTTCACAACTTGAAAATTAAATATAAAGTAAAAAAATACAAACATGTCTTCTTTGTCATACTCTAGATATGAAAGCTTACACCAGATGAAAGTTATGAAGGAACAACATAAAATTATTAAATTTTTCTTCTGTTTAGTATTTATTTTATATTGAAGAAACAATATATATATTTGGAAAACCTATAATGGTTTTATATTTTAGAAACCTCTTAATTTTGAAGGAAAAATTTTTATACATTTGATATTTTTTTAACTGAATACGTCATTATATTTATTCTTTTAGTTGGGAACTAATTTCCATGTTTGTTTCTTAGAAGTTGGTCTGTGTTATTTCAATTAAACATTCTCAGTTAAATTTATTTTCAAAATTATCAATTTAATATTTTATTACATTTCATAAATTTAGGAATTTATTTCTTATTTTATGAATTTTTATGTAAGTGGAATTGGATGTTGTTCTGGTGTCTTTGGATTATGTGCTAATACGGCCTCCTCTAGAAAGCATAATGTTCGCCTATCTTCATCTACCATTGTTCCTCTGAAATAGAGTGGGATTAAAAATAAGGAAATCTCTAAAGACCAATCAGCATATGGAGTCTCTTAAAGCATAGTGAGGTCATCATGAGGATGTGTAGCCAACTTCCAGCCTCACTAGGTCGGCTACTACTCCAGCATGAACAGATAATATCACTTTTAATTTTAATGATAAGCTTAATGACACATTAATGTGTGTATTTATGGAGTGAGTAATTTTAATGTTGGCGGGACCTTTTCTATTCAGATCCTTAAAAGGGGGGATTCACATATCTGAGTTCAAGTGGAATCTAGAAAATTTCAAGGATACAATTCAAGGCACACCAAATCATCTTCATGGTATTATATACCAATGAATATATTTTAGGCCTGAATGTTCTTAACAAGATGTTTCCTTTTGGACAAGTTAGAAATGGTGTCGGCCTTCTAATGTTAACAATGATGACTGCAGATGATATGACTATACGACTCACTTGTTGGCCCTTGATGTCCAAGAATGAAACGTACCTCAGAACCAGGTATGAGGCATCATCATATTTTCAATGCATATTATAGTAGTTTATATACCACATAAAACTCTTTAAGTGAACCCAACTTATAGGCATATTGAATGGGAGCAAAGGTATGATTCCAAAAATTTTGTTTCATAATAATAAGTCATATTAATTGATGACTCTATCCTTGGTGTATCAGTGTAGTAAGTTTTTTCTCTAGCGTATTCAGCAATCTTCTTCCTAATTTTGGTGTGATTTAATGCCAACATCACATATAGTAGTTTTATGTTTGTTGATGTTCCTTCACTGAAGAGAAGAGCTCCACCAAGTATTCTTAGAGGACATAGTTGTTCACTAGAAGCTACATTATGGAATAATGGGAAATCAAACATGCACCTGGTGGAATTTTTCTCCCTTGTGTAGCGGTGTTGGTTGTTCAGGTTGGTCTCCATTTTTTTTCGAATGTTGCAGTTTAATTTCAATTTCTCTTTGGGATGTAAAACATTGTTTTTATCATTTTATACCCATGATGATTTTTATTCACTTAAAAGGAAATATCTCAAATATATTTCCCCAAGATCCCTGATGTTCTCTCAAATATTCAATGTACATTATATTAACTTTACATTCAGTTTCTATGATGTTTGGACCAGTTCTGGTGTTTACAAAGTTCAAGTTCTTGAACAATTCACCATTCCTACAGTAGCATTCTTCATAATTTGATGAAATTTCATAGTTTCAAATTTCCTTTTAGAGAGATATTTTTTATTCACTTATATCTGTACTCATATTATAGTGTACTAATACATTGTAAAACAAATTTTCAATTTTCTGATATTTAAATTTTTGATTCCAGTAAAACTAATTTCCAATTTTCATATTTTTCAATTTTTTCCCTACTACAGAGGTGGAATATAATGCGAAGGCAACATTTAGGTGTAGATCTCCACTGGAGAAAAAACTCACAGATTTGGAACGACTTTAGTAACATGAGTTTCCATACTTTTTTCTGTTGTTTCCGCACACCATAGAGTAACATATATTTTCGACTGATCATTCTTATCTTACCATTATTTTTCCATTTAAATTATTATTTTTGTACCTACTATTATTTATATCTCATTTATTTACATTTAACATTCCAATTTTCATGTATCAAATTTCATTCTTTTTTTCTATAATTTAAACTGTTATTTTAAATCAATAGTATCAAAAACTAAAAATATTTCAATATTCTTTTTCTGTACTTTCTCATTTTAACATAACATTAATTTGTATACATTCTTATATTTTCAATATAAAATTGAATTTTGGAAATAAAAGTTCAGTTATACTGTCGTGCGTATGCACAGGCGGTGTACTAGTTTTATCTAATCAAAAATAATATTTAGTAAAAAAATTCTAGTACATGGGGAAATGAAAATAGATAGAATTTTTTGGTATTTGGGGTTATTAATGATAACAAAATATAGAAACATCTATATTATTGAGAGGAATGTAGATCATATTCCATCACCACTGAAGAGTTGAATATTTAAAATAAGTTGATAAACATTATTCTACTTATACCATAATTAATAGTGAATAATTTATTTTTTTCTCTATTTAAACATATATTAATGTCATACAATTTTACTCGAACTATTAAAACAAAAAATAAAAAAATGAAATTCTTTTTATTAGTGAATTTAAACAAATGGATAATTTATTTCAACCAAGGTATATTACTTCTCCCTAGTTAATATATGTGGGAAAAATTTCCTATAGAACTTTCAAATACTCCATTTAGTGGAAGTCAAGGCTATATTATTTGGAATTGCTATATCAATATTTATTATAATTACCTTATGAGAAATAATATCTAGATGAAATAAATGGGACTAAGGAAAATATCACCATTCATGTCATTAATTTTATAATAGAACATGTTTATTTGTTCCCCACATTATTCTCTTGTGTTTCTCCTATCTTTGTGGGAGACTTCTTAATCAAATTTCTACAATATTTTTTCTAATATTGGGGACTCCATATTTAATGGCCACAATTGACAATGAAAGGATGATGAATATCCATCAAGGGAATATAACTAAAGGGTATATATACAAATGTGCTTCATCATGTGGTTCACAATTCATTTTCACAAGATAATAGATATGTCTATGCACCTCTGTAATTGTTATCATGATTTTAAAAATATCATGATAATAGAACAAGTATCTTATGACATGGATCGATGAATTTACCTTATAGCTATATGGATAACATTAATTCTCTATTGAGAATATATAGTAATCTCAATATCATGTAAATATGAAAAGGGGTAATATATCGATTACTATTTTTATACATGGTATGAGTACTATGTGTTCACAGTGATACCATTTAAACTCACTAATACTCCAACTATCCTCACAGAATTAATGAATGGAATCATTTATGATTAACTCAATAACATTTTTTAGTCATTAATGATTATATTAATATCTAGTAAAAATGAATGGGTGCATATGATGATAATTTCAATAATATATTTATGAACACGAAAATAAAAAGTAATATGTAATGTAAAATATGTTTTTGTTTTCATGGAGGAATTAAAATTCTTCTATCATGTTTCTTATAAAAAGGGCATATATATTGATATTTTAGGTAAAAATGAATATTAAATATGATAAAAAAATCATCAGTGATATAGATATATTGTTTTATTTTATTACCGGGGAATTACCGGTGATTTCTGATAAAATTAGCACAATTTTAAAACCCATTAACAAGCTAACATATAAAATATTGGAGATAGTTTGGATCAATGGATGTGAGGATATAATTAATGATTTATGTAACAGGATAATCACTTCACCTAAAATGGAATTACTCACTATTGGGGAAAGGTTTGTGATCTATAGTGATGCATCAAAAAAAAATTCTATGTTGTGTACCCATGAAAGAATATTAGTTGATATCATATCCTCCCAAAAAATAAATTATCCATTACTAAAAACACCCAAAACATTATCCTATGTTTCGACATTTTATCATATATGTAATTATTTTTCAAAAATATAATTATGGGGAAATATCTCAAATGTTTTTAAATGATAAATGGATAAAATATATATTTGCAAAAAAATATATCAATATGAGCAATAAAATTATATATGATCTGATCAAATGAAATGATTTTTTAATATATTACCTTTTAGGGATGATGAATTTTTTGTGAGGACTTTAGTTTAGTAGATACCATATCACAATCCATGATGATTACTGAAAGGGATGCAATCTTATATGATTTGAAACGGATGGATATGTAATTCATAAAAGGAACTTTTTCTAACCATGATAAAATTACATCTCAACCATCCATTCATGAGATGATAAAAGATTCCCAAAAATAAAATACCATTCTTGTTTGAGTTGTAGTGAATATTTGATTGTTCAAATTAAATATTTATTGATTTTTACATATTTAAACATAGAGTATATGTCTCTTCAAAACCATAACTGAAGCTGGAACACCGAAATGATGTTTATAGCTCATAATTCTCTAATCATATATGAAGAACTAACATATAATGTGTAGTACCCTATAATTATAGATTCATTAAATGATAAATTTTACTACCCATTTCAACATGGTGAACTGTTTTATTCAAGATCTTAACTGAATAAAACATAAAAATTATTAATTCATGGATGAGACTAGTGGTCATGAAGGGTGACCTCCTTTGACATTTCATAGAGGGTGTGGGTGAGGAAAAATCATACTATTACGAACATGTGTTGGAATGTATGGAAATTCATTCGTATAATGACTTATTCGATCACATGGGAGGGCCTGAGGGAGGGTACCATTTCTATGTGGTCATTTAGTGGCACATGGAGGAATGTGACTGGATGACAATGTTGTGGTGGGGTGATCATGCTCAAGTGATTCCTAGTCATTACAATATTATTATAGGAGGAACGTATCTATAAATGAGGAGGAAATTATTACATGATATATAGGTTGCACAATAGGTCTGTTTTACATTAATGTGGTGGTTATTGTAACACCCCAAAATGTAAAAAGTGATAAAATGTAAAATGTAACTACCCATGTCCAAAATATTAAACTTTATTTTCAAGATCCTACCTTATTAGAACAATACATCTAAACATGGTTCACCAGGAGTAGTTATTAGAATGGGTAAACTCCATGGAGGACTCCTATATTGTGTGTGTGTGTGTGATGAAAATGAAAAAGGGAAGTAACAAGTGTTGGTCGTTGGCGATAGTCATTAGTATGATGACATATTCGGTTACATGGGTTGGACCTAGGGTTCCAAACATGTGTATACAGGGAAACCAGTGGCACCCAACAAGATTGGACATGATCTCCATATAAAGGAGGGGGTATTCACTTAATAAGGTCACACTTGTTATATACTGTGATATGAATAAGAACATCAATTGGGAATTAAACAAATTAAGAGTTACAAAATTTGTGTTGTAATACTTTTTGTTCGATGAATTCAATGATGGATTATAGAATCTTTTAGTTATGGTGTAACCATTACACATAATAATATGGAAATGAGAAAACATCATAACTGATATTTTCATTGAACTTCCCAAGACATATAAAAGATACAATTCCACTTTGTTGGAATCCAATCACATTAAACTGAATGTGAATTTCATTCCCATCAAGATATATTTGTATTTTAATAAATTATATATTAAAAATAAAAAATAATTGTTCTGTCTAAATTTTTTACTCCTGTCAGATATATCTAATTGATATTTCAGGTTTACCTCTAGAATTATGAGAAGCCTTTAGTATGTATTTTATATATAGTTCACTTTTAAAAATTTTTATCACCCATAGATGGATATTCAGTATGAGAGAACAGTTAAAAATATAGATGTTATACATTGATAATTTTTATTTGAATTCCCAGGATTTTGGGGACAATAGCTTCCAAAAATAAAGATTTAATATAACAATGGTTTCTATTCTAGCATTAAAATTACATATTATAAAGATAATAGTGGGATGATGTCTCAAACTACAACATGTTGGGAAAAACGTTAGATAGCAGAAGCTGGTAGGACTTGTTATTATCTAGGGGAGGAAAGAGAGGTTTGAATCTATTCATTTTCATATCTATTATGTTAAAAGTATACATAAATACTACAAAAACAATAATTTCCATGTACACCAATTTTACATAAGATATAATGTATTAAATTATATATCATAGAGGATGATAGTTATGAGATTTCAGAAAAATAGACTACTTAGTATAGTATACATCAACTCTATTGATAATTTTCATCACATCAGAAATATGAAATTTTCACTTCATTTCCCATGTATCATTTGTCCATTACATGATTTATTCCATGTATACCACCTATAAATGTACACACATGACCCATAAAATTTATATAATATAGATGTTGTGTATTTAGAAAAAGATAATAAATATGAGGATCTTCAAGTGAAGATCATATATAGTATAGATAGTGTTTTATAATATACAAAAACTGAACTGGTCAATATACTTTGGTAGAACCAAATGTTCTAGGAGAGAACATAGGATCTTGATGAGGTGATGAAATATAAGTACCATAATTTTTATAAATGTATGAAAAGAAATTTCATACGTAAATATCTTTAAGGGGAATGAATGTTATGAATCAATATTTTAATAATTAAATTCAGTTATAATTGAATAAATTGTGTATCATCCAATGTAGTTATTGATAACACATGAACAATATTTCTTTTTACATTTATAAAATATTTCCATAATTTTTTTTGTAGAATGAAAACGGTGATCAAGAATCAAAAACAATAATAATATAACATTTCTAGAGTGATCTTTATGATTATTATAAATTAAGTGTTCTGATGAAATAAAATTTATCGAGATAGAAGATGTTATGACCTTGACTAGTAAGATCATACAATATGAAACTGACCCACATATACATAATGAATTTTATTAGTCTAAGGATTTTAGTTCATCGCCAAATAAAATATTGTAAACCACTTTTATTTTGTATAAAAAATTTGAATTTTTCTTGAATGTTATGTTTTTTATAGTTTTTTCTTTTATTTTTAAAAACCTATGATTATAAATTAACAATTAATCCCCATAAAGTTTTCTATAATTACCCAACCAACATCCAATTCTAATTTACTCAAGACACCATGAGTATGATTATCTTCACAATATAACTCTATAAATCTGTTATATAGTATCTCTATGGTCTAAATAAGATCAGCCAAATATATTTGAATCAACTCTATGGTATAATATTATCTTCGTATATTACCCCATGGTTTTATGATAATCATCATTAAGTAAATCTTAATTCCATCATTTTTTATGACACATGAATCCTTGAGTCTAAATGAACAGAAATATTGTATACCATTTTAAAATCTCTCTTGTATTTATGATGTTAGATGGAATGGAAAAATTAATAAAAGTATTTTTAATTTATTTATATAAATTTATTATTAATTTATAATAAATAAAAACTTAATTTAAAAAAGACATCTTATATTCCGAAATTTTCATTCTTCAAAAAAGGGTTTCAATTACAATTATTGAGATTATATTATGAATAATTTCTACAAATTTATTTTATTTTAATTTATTATAATATTTCCTTTTTAAAAATTATATAATCTAAATTAGTTTAAATTGAAATTTTTTGTTTTTATGAATGAAATAATATTTCAGCGAATAATGGAAATTAATTAATTTTTAAAAAATCACTTCATTTCAATTACAAGTTACATAATATTTATAATTTTATCTCAAATTAACATAAAAATATTAATTTAGATATAATTAAAAATATTTCATATGAATCAGTATTATACATGATTTTTTAATAAGTTCATTTTTTGGATTAAATAATATATAATATAAACTTTTTTATGTGTGAAATTTGTTTTTGTCATAATCACTTAATTTTATATATATTAATAAATTTTTGTAATGGAATTTATAATTTTGTTGTGAAATGAAAATTTTTAATAATCGTCTAATGGCCTATATTGTGAATGGAATAATAAAAAATCTAATTTTATGTTCAAAATATAATTTTCCTAAAAATTAATTTCATCACATTTTACACTATTAATTTAAATTCAAATTTTAACAAGTATATAAGTAAAATATTTTTCAATAGAAAAAATATTTTTATTATTTCTAATAAATTTAATGAAATATGGTCAATGTAATTATTTTTATTATGAATAGTAACTATGGTAATGATTTTTACATCAACAAGAGATGAAAAACTTGGTAAAAATTATGAATAATTGTTTTTCAATCTTTTAAACCTATTCACTTATCTGGTCATATGAGTATTTGTCAAAAAAATAATTGTTTCATGAATTCGAATAATTTATTTCAAAACAATGGTTTTTAATTGGAAACTGAATATTGGATTTTATATAGATGAGTTATATATTATTTGAATTTTAAAAAAAAGTTGGGTCTTCAATACTAGTCAAATAGTTAGAAGCTTCCACTTTTTTTTGGATCACTTAAAAATACTAAAAAGGAATTTTTTAAATATTAGAATAAAAATTAGAGAGTCTAAGTTATTAATGGATTTCAAAATGAAATTGTTTCAACTCTTAAATCCAATATTTTCCAATTATAAGTTTTTTTATCTTTTTTATGTTCCTATATTAAAAAAAAATTCTTCCACCTATAGTAATTGGACATGATAAAATTTGAAAAATACACATATTCGTAATTTTAAGAAAAATTATTTTCCCTTTTTAATTTTTGTCAAATAATTATGTTCTCAGGGTAAAAAAGATATGTCACAATGATAAAGATCAAATGTGTGTTAAATTTTATTTCACTATGAGATAAATATTAAAATAAATATAAAAATTTATTTTTGTGAGTGGATGAGTTTTATTAGAACTTTTAACATCATATCATTAAATTTTAATTTCCATTGTGAATGTTTATATTATTATTATATATTTATTATATATTTTTTATGTAATTTCAAGTGTTTCTGTTCTGACATTTATAAATGGGATCCTCATATTCACCCTTATTTACATTTATTGGTCCTTATATATCATCAAATCCCAAAACTAATAAAATTATATCCTCACTCATAAAATATAACTACGTCATTAATTTTCTAAATAAAATACTTTCAGTGTCTGACATATAATACACATTGGGGTTTTCAAGGAAGTGGTATAACTCTTAACTGAGTACATTCAATTTTATTTTATCTCAAACCCAATTTAAATTTATGTTATACATTATAATATAATGAAATAAGTGTATTGAATATAAATAATAGTTATTTTTATTATAGAAGAACCATATTCTACCACATATCCATTATATAAAAATATAATAGAGTAGTCATATGAACATTTTCACTTCCAAATCTACGAAGTGTTGTGTTTCATTTTTCAACATTGATTCATGTTGATGCTTATAATTATGTATTTGACTAATATATATGATATTTATTATATTTTATAATTCTATAAATGTGATCTATTTTTTACATTATATTCATTCCATCCATCCAGATGTGTTAACATCACACATGCATACGTACAGACTTCCACAACCATTATATAATTAAATTTATTTTCATCATCATGTCATATGATATATATAAAATTATATATATTTAATTACAATTAAAATAATTATAGAACAAATATTAAGGATATAACTTATCCATTATCAATATGTATGATGAATGGGACTACAAAACCAAACAATTCAGAAAAAACAATGTACTTATCACCCAGAAAAGTGTTCGTAATAATTAACTATTACAAAGTTGTTGATAAAATGTTATAATTAGGTCGTATATGGTACGATCTACATCTTTACTATTATTTAATACATGTTTACAATTAATATATATCTACTACATATGATGTTAAATAACATACAATGAAAGATGAGAGTTGACCTCAGAGATTCATGCATCAAACTAATATTAATTTGGGTGTTTATGCATAAATATATCATAAGAAGATTAATCTGATTATTAGATGATAAAAATAAATAAATTTTTTTTACTATATTTATTTACCATAAATTTATTTTTTTAGTTCCACATTCCACTTATTGGTACTCATAATGGTTCAAAATAATTTAAGAAAGGAAAATATTATTTATCCTCTAAATCTAAGAAATATATTTTATGAAATAACTATGTTTCTATTTTTTTTATTTTTTTCAAAATGTATTTTTTAATATTAAATGATACATTTACCATTATTGACTCAATAAAATATGATTAAAAGGAATATAATTTTCATTTTTTGAATGATTTTTTTATGAATGTTTGAATAGAATAATGTTTTAAATGATTACAGCCATAATAGAATTATCAAATATCTTAGATTATAAATTATTTTATGATTATATTAGAATCATATATGTTTTCTTGAACAAATATTATCTCCACAGTTTGTTTTAAATTATAGATTTTTAAAGATGTTATTTTAGTATGAAATGTTTATATTCCTTAAGAAATATTCCATTGATATTTTAAATGATTTTTTATCATCACTAACCATCCTTGATGTTAAATATGATTTAATAGGGAGTTGATTATAATATAAACTACTATTTAAATAAAAATATTATTTATTATGATGATGATTTTTATTTTTTGTAATCATAGTCATTTTCCAAGGGTTATGATATGATTACATGATGAAATGTTAATCAATCAATTATTATCCATATATAATTAAATGTTGATTTGATGACTATCTATTGATCCTATAAGAAGCATGGATAAATTATTTAACTATGTGAAATATGGCCCCAAAATTGTATATCCCTCCATTAAATTGGGTAGTAAGGTCTATCTCATGAGATAAAAAGTAATTAAATTGGGAGTGAACCAATTTTTGTAAATGACATTATCCACTATGTTATTTTTGGAGGTGAACCTTGTTAAAGGAAATGAAAGAACATTGAGTAAACCCAATCCAATATTATATTCTTCATTGTGAACATTAATAAGTAAATTATTTTCTATTCACATGTGTATTCTACAATCAAATATTCTATTCCATGTTAGACACTCACAGATCTTGTTCAATGTATCCCTTATGATTTATGTCTTGTAAATACCCATGTATTAACTTATGAATATTTTTTAAGATCATGCATTTTCTAGGATTGATTTTAATATTTTAATCCCATGTTCATATTTTATTATCCCCGCGAAATTCTTTAATTATCTTTTAAACAACTATTTATAACCATATTAAGCATATGTTATTAACCATTATTATGATTCATCTTCTCTGTTTATGATGAATAGTTTTATTTATGATATAAATAATATGTTTACAATGTGATAAAATCATAGTTCTATATGTTGAAGAATTTTTGAGACATAAGAATATTATGTACTGAAAATATAAATACTCTACGCCTTTCCATGTTTAATTTCATGTATAACTGTGTTATATATTTAATATTCATCTAAAATTTTGTGATATTTATATACGTACTTATCGAGTCACCGTAGTTTGTATCCGAAATTTTTTTGGTAACTTTTGAGGACTATGATGTCAAAATATTAGTATGAAGCATTCGAATAATATTATATATATGATAGATTCCCATGTCATGGTTTTTAATTGTGGTTTGATTTCATAGAAAATACAAGATATTCTGGAGTTGTTGAAGCTCTGGAATATATATAACTTGGTGTAAAACTCTAATTGGGGTAGATATTGTATTTAAAACAAACATCACTGGTAAAAAATGAATATTCCTTCGAGGGAACACCTAGTTATAAATTATTGTGGAGTCTTCGTTGGATAAACAAATATTTCATTATGATCAATTTTAAGTGATTATAATATTCATGATGATAAATGATTGAGGATAAACCAATAGATCCAATGCTGAAAACATTTTTCCAGTATTCTAACATACAATGAAGGAATATTCCTAATTAAATGATTAGTCACTATGATTTTTGATTATCACAGTATCCATTATGGTTTTAGTAATGGAATGACTATAGAAGGGTGAACATGAGGTGGTTATAGGAATGAGGAAATGTTAAAGTAACTTATTTGAGATTAGTCATGTGAATTAAATTATTTTAAAAAATAGTTTCTATGTATTAGAATTAATATACATAATGATTATCCTGAAGATATGTATTTCATTGGCATTCTCCACCATTGGAATCAGAGAAAAAAATTTCGCATTCAAACCATGATGATGGGATCCCACATTAATGAAATGAATGCCAATCTTACAAACATCTTATTGAACAAGGTTAGCTTTGATTACTGGCAAGATTGTTTCTCTAAATCAGTTTTGTTTTATCAAAGGGAGATCAATCCAGGACTATCTTATCACACTTCTAAATGTGTTAATTTATTTAAGAATTCTACAAGGGGTGGAAACATTACTCTCAAGATTTATGTCAGAAAATCCTTTTACATAATGAACTTGAGATTCATTTGAATGGTTTTGGAAATGTTTGGGATTAATGGTGTCTTTATGGACTGTGTTATTTACATTTTTATATCTGCACATATCTTTGTCCTTATCTATGGATCCCCTAAGGGTATTTTTGATTATTCTAGAGTGGTCAGACATGGTGACCCCTTTTCTGATATTATTTTCTCAGTTTTGGAGGAATACCTTAGCAGAATTATCTCCATCATGGCAGGAAATGGGGAAATTAAGGCGATGAGTGAAGGGAGGGTTTTGGCTACTCATACTCACATTTTATATGATGATTAAATTATTCTTTTCACCAAGAGGTATAAGTGAAATATCAAGAATTTAAAAATGTCCCTTCATCACTACTCCTCCATCTATGGTTTAGAAATATGTTGGGACAAATAATTCATTTACTTTGGATGGAAAATCACTATTTCCAGGAAGAATGATATTGTTATAGAGTTGGGCATTCATGAGGGAGTTCATCCCTTAAATTATTTGATGGTTGCTTTGTTTTGGGAAAGGCCTAAGTCTTGGTACTTCTCAGGGATTCTCATTAAGGTTAGAAGAAATCTTGCTTCTTGGAAAAGAAAAACTCCCTTTATGGCTGGTAGGGTTTTCTTGGTTAATTTTGTTATTTTCTCCAAATATGTTTATCCATTTATGATTTAAAAATGTATTATTTCTCTCATAATGAAGATCAATGATTATCTCAATAACATTATCCAGAGAGGGAAAAAATTTGAGAGGAAACTGGCTACGGTTTCATGGAGCAACTATTGTAAGCCCTGTGATAATGTGGTTTTAAATATAAAAAATAATGAGATATTCAATGATTCTATGAAAACTTATTTTATGTGGAGAATATTCAGTAAAAAAATAGAAGCACTTTCTATCCTTTCGGATAAATTAATGAACATTCTTATGAAGGTTTCTTTTAATCATCACGATTCTTCTATTTTTCTTGGCCCAAAAAAAAATTCCCCAATTGGTTGTCATTCAAGATGGATTATTTCTAAAAATTCCTCTCTTGTTTTTGGGAAATAAAATTAGTGTGAAACTCCTCTTGATAATATTTTGGGGGTGCAGACACTAACTAGGATTTGAGTATTTCTTATAGGGACCAGCTGGTTAACATGGGGGATCACCCGAAGCAAATTATGAATCATGTTAATGAGTATTGTTTCTCTAATAGGGCAGATATCTAGGCAAGCAACCAGATTCTAATGGTTTTCTTTATTCTAAGATATTTTACAGGATCTATTTGAATTTAAATGTGTAATATCAGTGGATGAAGGGGTTTCACATGAATTTAATTAAACCATATTGATCTATATTAGGTTGGAGAGTTTCTCATCAGAAAATCCCAACATACTGTTGTTTGTATAAATGTAGAATATCATTATGTTACTCATGTTATCTTTGCCACCAATATAGGGAGGATGTGCATCAAATTATTCTTGGTATTGTTCTAACTGCATCAATATGGAAAGAAATTGGTGATTTTATTGAATAATCATTGCCACAGACAATTCCCATTTGAGATTTCATTCAGGGTTGGGGGTCCCTCTCACTTTCCATACAGCTGTTTGATTTATTACTAGTTGCTGCATCAGAATTTTTACATTATATATGGTATATCCACCACTAGATTGTTCTTTCTAGTGTGACCATATTTTCCCACAATTCTCTCACTCGCATTCGTATTACTATTCGGGAGGACAACATTCTAAGTAAACACTATTGCTTCAATTATATTCTTGACATGACTGTTCGTAAACATCTTGGAGATAAAGGTTTATCCAGTCCTCCGTATGGTACATTATAAATTTTATGGAAGCAGCCTTTGTTTGGTTGGATTAATCTCAACTGTGATAGGGCTTCATGAGGCAACCCCGATCCATCTGGCTATGGTGTTATCTCCAATGATCATCAAGGTAGTGTTCTTGGTTGTTTTCGTGGTTCACGTCACATCGCCACTTCAACTAAATGTGAGATTCTTATTTTTATTTTTGCAGTAAAACATGCTAGGACACATGGGTGGAATAATATATGGCTTTATAGTGATTCTATGACTATTATTTCAGTTATCTGGTTAGGATCTCTTCACATATCATGGAAGCTCATTAATCATTGGATAAATTGCTTGGATTATCTTTATTCAAAGAATCACATCATCACTCATACTTATCGAGTTAGAAACTCGATGGCAGATATCCTTGCATGTAATGTTGTTGGCTGTGTTGATTCTCATTAGTATGATCATCTTCATTGTGAGTTTTTAGCTCTTCTTAAGAGATATTGTGATATGACTCATCTTTTTAGACTACTGTAAGTTATTTTTTTTATTCAAAAACAGAGCCTTTCTCTCTGGGCAAGGTCTCATTTCTTTTAAAAAAATTGAAATCCTAATGGCATAATATTTTTATCTCAAGTCTCTATATATGCTCATATATATGTTTTTGGAAATTTTATTTCTAAAAAACATCCAATTTTACCATTATTTTAATTTAATGATATTTTAGGAATATTTTGGATCTATCTATATAATTCTCATATAATATTTTTAGTAATGGATGGAATTTATGATAGTATGAATCTACCTAGGAATTTCTTTTTCTGTAAATATTAATATGAACTTTTAATATCAATTTCTTCAGTTATATGGGATGTACATCAAATTCATGATTGATATCTCCCTCAAATGTTTGGAAAATCTTTATAAATTGATGATTTACATATTTTTTTAATTTTATTATTATTTATTTGAATAATATATTCAATGAATTTAATTGAATAGTAATGTTGGGTATTCAATTGAATGGATATCTGGTGCTACTCCTAATATAATGAACCAATTTCAAATGTTCGAGATTATGTAATTGGATTTGAATAAGAAAATCCCTGAGAAATGTTATTTTGGATCGGTATGACCTTCTCCATCACAATAGAGTGAAGATTTTTTTTAAACAAATTATGGGATTTCAATGCATCATTAAATTGATTATAGGTATCTTAAAAATATCACTATCTAGAACATGTTTCATATACCTTGTATCAATTATTTATAAAAATTATAAAGATATTAGAAGTTTTACAAAATTTATCATCAACCATAATATCATCAATTTATTTACAAGAAGTATATGATCAAAATATTATTTCATTAGAGGTATGGTCAATATGAATAAATAGTAATCCCATTTTGAGTTACTTATGTCCTAGTAATCATCATGGATATAATGAATAGGTTTTATAGATATTAAATTGATAAGGTTTTTATAGTACATAAAAAAGATTTTATTATATATTTGATTAAAAAGGAAGAGCATGAAGATCACATAAGGATTATACTAAGGTCCCCAAGGAAGGGAATTCAATATAAAAAATATATGGAATTTTGAAATGTGGATATATAATTCTTCATTTTTTAAATTGCAATATGATGGATTGTATTTTTATTGAGATGTGATATTTATATACTGATCATAAAATATCTATGTATATATTCATGTAAATGGAGAATAATATGAATCAAAAGAAATTATTAGAGTTGATCGATGATCATGACTGCTCAGTACACCACTACATTGGAAAGGTAAATAATCAGGCTGATTCTCTAAGTCAGAGTGATCATTATATTTGTTGATAATAAACATTAAAAGAGATTCTATATTTATGTATTTATAAAAGATGAATCCTACATTCATAAATACATGGGACATATTGGTTTTTTCTTCAGATTAATGATAAAATATCAATCCATGTGGTGATTAATTGGGTATTAAAGGAGGATGTGGAATAGAAAAAGAATGAGATAATTCTTCGTATATTCCACCTTGTATGTTATGGAATGTTATGGTTCTAGAACTATGTATATTTCTCATCTATACCATATGTAATTATAGATCTATATGATTAATATTAGGGATAAATATATTTTTATAAATGCACCCAATATTTCCTCTTGAGAACTCACCTCAACCACTACCCATTATAGAAGCATTTTCCTCTATTCCATCATTTATGCCCCACTAATTCTAGAAGGATACCCCTCCTTGATTTTTCTTTGCTGATCCCTCCTCCTCATCCTCATTCATTTGGCTCATCTATCCCCCAAAAATCTTTTCTCCTCAAGGACCCATTGGATTTATTTGTTAGTAGTTGTGGGTAAGGATTACACAAAATTAACTTTTTTGAAGGCGTTTTTAAGGATGAAAAGGCCTTCCCTTTCATGTACCTAGTGGAATTAGTGATTCGATTAGTCTTGAAGTTATAGATCACTAGTAAAATGTATCATAAATAACATTATATAGTTGATGGAGGTTTAATTCATGAAGGATTTGTCTCCAAGTGACAAGTCACTAGTAAAATGTCACTTCAACCACTTTCGATGATATATGGATGTATAATTCAAAAAGGATTGGTCTCAATGTTATAGATAACTGGTAAAATGTATCATCAACCACCTCAAATATTTTATGGTGGTATAATCAGTTTGTGACACTCACCATGTTGTTGTGATGTTCTATTTTGTTGTCCTCTTTCTTCGATTCCATAGTCTTTTCTCATTATGTGGCACAAATGATTCGATTAGGTCAATATTTTTTCTGTATGACTATATGATTCATATATAATATTTTATTATTTCATTATTGTTTCATGGAATGTATATATCATATCCTCTTTTACTATGTCTACTCCACAAGAACAACGAGGAAATCTCTTGGTGGTAGCCTGATTTTAATATTTATTCAACAAGGTTTTCTTTAGAATATCATATTTAAGGTCACTCTATACTATCTGGAAGGAAGAAAATGTTTTTTCTAGAGGATCCCAACCCACATGTTATGTATTTATGAATGTTTCATCATCCTTCACATAAAGGATATTTTTAAAAGATCCTAAACACTTATAAGTGATCCGACCTTTAGGGATTGTAGATTTTCACTTTTCATTATCCAAAGGATTCCCCTCCTACTCCAGAAGCGTCGTCGCATCCTTGGTTTCCCTCATTTTAAAAAGAGGTTACATTCCTAGGTATTGTTCTATATAGTCCAAGGATGTCATATGAAGATGTGTGTAGTCTACCAATCACCCCCACACTAATTATATGGATGTACTGATGATGTAGTAAATTGGTAGTACACCACTTGTTTACCCATCCTAGTCTCATGACGTCACCTCCATATCCCTCTGGAAATTTAAAAACCCCTTAATAAATAATTTTTGTGTTCTATTAGACCATGTGTCATCATCATTTGACCTAGTCACATCAGTTAAAAAAATAGGTGATTTTTAATCCCATTCAAATCAGGTCCATAATAAATCTCACTCTAAGAAACTCATTTTCCAATCTAAATCACAAACATGTACCTCCCTAATGAAAGTCACAAAAACTAAGAGATTATATTCTTATTAACTCCATTATAACATAGAACACCTGATATAAGGGAGTTCATGTGAATATTGTTTTTATCAAATATTAGTTACTCAATAAAAGAGCCTCCCTTGTGGCGGTTCTACAACCAAAACAACCCTAGTCAATAATTACATTAATTGATCAATTATAGGAGCTTCATAACTACATTCATGGAGAACCCTTCAATCAACACAGTTGGATTATTTTTGATGAATAAAATAATATTTTATAGTCATTGACACTCTAATTATCACATCACAATTAAATGTTAGTTTATTATATTTTTATTTTCTTATTTCAATATTATATATAGTGTGATTCAAAATTTATAAAATCATTTTTATGATTATTTTTTTATTAATCTAGGATATAAATATTACAAAATACGAAAGAAACCCAAAACTATCATAGATTAATAATAGAACAATGAAATTTGGGTTTACAGATAAATTTTCCACAAAAAATTACCTATTTCTCTTCCTATGATGGGATTTGAGACATGGGATTTTTAATTGAATAATATGAATTGTGTAATAACCATAATGGTTGTAACCTAACAAGGTTCCATATAGAATGAGGTTCTACCAACATTATTTCCATTTCAGTATAACCAAATCAATGGGATTCTAACATTGTCAGGTCCTTCACTTATCACTCACTAATCATTTTCATCCCAACAAAAGGACATAATGGAAGTGGTCGTATCTTATTTCATAAAAAATTTCAATATGATAGAAAATACCAATACTTTGTGCATAAATCCTTGAATAAACTCATTAATTAAATAAAACTGGTAGGATTTCATAATAATCTATAGTGTTTAAAGGAAATCTTTTGTCACAGAACTCTATCCAGCCCTATCTCCTCCATGAGATAGAATATATTAAATCCTGCATCGATCAAGCTTATAAAATATTGGGATATATGTGGGATGATTAGATCAAATGCGTAATTATAAAAATCTAAATTATATTTATTATCCAAGAACAATAATATATTTTCATGGATTTAATCAAAGATAAAAAGGAAAAGTAATAAGATTGTAATACTGAATATTTTTAGGCTTTCAATAAGGATATGAAGAGGAATATCTACTAATAATTATCATGGAGTATTTCTCATTAAAAAAATTCCATGGCGGAGATTGGCAGGGATGAGAAACATTTCAAATATTTTCTTATTTTTGAACCCTTCAATGAATAATGACAACCCATGGGGCTATTAAAATAATTAATAAACTGTTCCTCATGTGAAGATAGGTTACATAAACTATGGTTGTTATATTATTATAAATGAAAGGGATGTATATTAATTCATTATCTCTAATAAACATGATATATCACCTAGACTTAATGGATTTACATGATCATTCCTTGTGTATTGATGGGGCCGAGATAGAAAAGATATCATGGAGGATATCCAATAATACTTCTAATGTTATGGGATCCCTTATATGTATTAGATTACCACCATTTACCTCATTAATTATGGAAAATATCCATGTTCTATAAAGTAATATTGGCCCAAATATATGTGATATTTTCCATATTATATCTGTTATAGTGTCATTAAACAGATGTTTTCCTTGAATTTTAAGTTATGAGTTTCAAAGGATCTAAATGACATCATGAATGGCTAATCCAACTTGTGTTATATAAGAATTTTTAATGAAATGGTTGAATACATAAAGGAGAAAACCAAAAACTATAACATTTATATCATGATTGATATAGAGAATATAATATTACAGAGTGATTTGGGGATTTTTTTTCTCAAGTAGAAAACATGATATGTCTTCTTTTCCTTAGTGATTGTCTTATTATTTAGTTGTTTTAACTCCCATTTGATCTATATCTTTTTATTGATGAGAAATATGATTTCTTAAAGAAGACATGGTGGGTTTGAGGTAGGGACACTTATAGTCAAACAATTCCTTTATTATGGTTCATGATGTCCACTCCAAGATCCTAAATATATGCATGTATTCTAGGTCCACCCACCCACCCTCCTTGGTGTGTAACCTAATTCAATAGAGTCTTTCCCCTCCCCATTTTGGATGATATTATATTATTTACTAATGGATGTATAAAATCCATCGTGAGATTTAATAGTGTTTAAGAGAAATATTGAAAATAGATTGGTTAGATAATTTTCCAAGAGAACGGATGTGTTTAAAATTTTAAATTATACCCAAATAAGATTGATAAAATGATTGAAAAAATGTTATCACATGTCGGGTTGTTCTTCCCCAAGATCTACATAGGATTTTTTATCACTCCATTTAAAATAAAAATCTAAATTTTTTATTGGGTGGTTGATATGATATCAAACTATATCAAAAACATGAAGATCCATTTCTTATCCTATAGTGTAAGAATTTTTCTAGTTTAATTTATTCACACCTCAAACCTCATACTTGTTCTCTCTGTGATTATAGATTCAAACATAATACAAAAATAAATAAAAAATATGACATGTTCATTCATTTATCATGATCAAGCTATTGTAATATTCCACTTTTTGTAATTTTGCATGTCTGTAAAATGTTAAGATGGTATGTATGAGTATGATATACTTTATAATACAAAATGTAGGATCTAAATAATAAATATAATGTATGGATTATCTAATGATTCTCAAAATACAAGAGGGGGGTGAATTTTATACTTTTAAAAATTCCTTTGGATCTTTTAAAGATAGTTATGTTTAACAATTTTAAACAAGATAATTCAGAAAACCTCTAGTTCAACACACTTGACTGAATCAAGATATATGATTCTATGAAATTGAATTCATAAAGACGGTTCCGGAAAGTGAAACTTAATGAATGATTACAAAGATGAAGATTATACCTTAAAGAATATAGAATATAACTAAATCAGGGTACAAGTATAAGGAAGTATAAGATAGTTATACTTTCTTCAACAAAACAAATACAGGGGAAAATTTGTAACAAAACATGTAACAGTAGTAAATCTATTAACCCAAAGATAAGGGTATCCCACAAACTTGGATAAAGTTCCCTTGATTTATACTTTCAAAAATGTTTGTCTTACACACACTAGTGTAAGCCCTTGATATGAAGATCATATTCTGCCTTGCTATCCTCACAATCCCTCAACATTAAGGTAGTGGGCAACTATGTCTTCCACAGTAAAGAATACTTAAACATCAAGGAAGTCGGTACCTATTTCTTCCTATCCCTGGATTCCCTTGATTTTACACGGAAACAATCAGAGTCGCAAAAAGAAAATCTAAACAAGAAGTTTAGTACTTACGAAGTAATTAATGTCTCTCCATAGAAATCACATCAACGGCATGTCATCTTTAGAGTCTCAGAACAGTTGTGAGTTATTTCAAATGACCTCCTATTTATAGGCATGAATTCAACAGTCAGGTCGCTCCTACAACAGTCATATTTTTCCTTGAATTTTTGAGGTACCTGTAAATGTGTCACTCAAACAACGGTTAGTTAGTAACAGAAAGCATGATATTGTTTTATAACAAAACATGTGTAAGAAAAATATAGTTACATAACTAAAATCCAATATTCAGAATTTAAGAAAATATGAAAGTTCGGAGTCTAACAAAATAATGAATTCGGAGTCTATAATAAAAGGATATTCGGATTCTGTTTTCTTGGAATTCGGAACCTGAATTCTATAGAATTTTGGAGTCTGAATTTCAAGGAAATTTGGAATCTGGATTCACCAAAATTTGGAACCAGAACTCTCAAAGTTCAGAGTCAGAGTTCATGAGAATTCGGAGTTAGAACTCATAAGAGTTCGGAATCTGAATTTAGAGAACTCAGAGTCAGAACTTAAAAAAGTTCATAACCAAAATTCATATTCGGAATTCGGAGTTAGATCTCGGAATGTTCGTATACATAATTCATAATAAGAATTCTGAGTCATAACTCTAAAGAGTTCGTATGCAGAATTCGTAATTAGAATATGGAGTCATAAATCAGAAGAGTTCGTATCCAAAATTCATAATTGTTATGTGGATTTAGAACTCAAAAGAGTTCGTATCCAGAATTCTTAATTAGAATTCAGATCCTAAAATAGAATTCTTCATTTCTAGGTATTTATATAAATATGAGGTTTTCGTTTCAAACCAAATTTTACAATTCAAAAAATTATAATATGGACAATTAAACATGGTAATGATAAATTTCCTTGGGAAAGGAAATTTTTTCTTATAGATGTAAAACATAGGGTAAAAATAGATTTTCCTTGAGATAAGGTGTTTGTGATTTTCAAAACAAGAGGAATGGTAAAGTCATAAAGAAACCTTAATGACTCAATAATCTCCCAAAGTATGAAGGAATTTAAAAAGTCATAAGGAAAACCTTATTGACTCAACAATACCCCCCTTTTGGAAAGCACAAACATATTTACTAAAAATAATAAATGGACTTAGAAAATATTTTTCTAGAAATTGAAAATAAAAATTATCTCCCTTTAATCATTGGAAAATATGAATACGACTAACTCCCCACTAGGATTTGAAACTCTAAGGATCGTATTATAGATTTCCGTAATGAAAAATTTTCATCATCTTGAGAATGGAAATCTTATTAATGGGAACTCCCCATTAGATAAAAACCCCATTACTTAGGGATATTTCTTCTTTAACATATAATTCTTTTTCCTTCTCCCCCTTTGTGATTTTCAAAAAGAGTTTTAGGGAATGAAAAAATATGGTACCTGAAATATTAGTAAAAACATCCATGAAAAACATTAATCCACAATTTCATTAAGATCTTATTTATTTATAAAAGGAAAAATAGATACAACAAAAGATCGGATTTGGGACAATTTTTCTTCTTTCTCCTTGGGTATCAAATTCTACAAAATGATTTTGAGCTTTTTAGTTCATTGTGATCTTCCTCTGCTTGCTTCTCTAATGCTTTGATCCTATCTTCTTGAGCCTTCATATCCTATGCCTGAGACATTAGCAAGTCATCTTGCTTCACTAGATTTTCATGGATCTCAATCCGGGGATTTCTTTCTATTTTCAAACTTTTGAGAAAATGACTCAGCTTCCCATTGAGATCTTTGACATCCTGAATCCGAGAATTTTGTTCAAGATTTAGAATTTCCTGAAATCTATTAGTTAAATGCTTGATTTTGGTGTCTTCGGTATGAAAATATTCCTTGATATCTTCTTGAAATTGATCGAGCTCTCTCATATCTTCAACTATTTTATTCGACCAGTTGGTCATTTTCTTACAGGATTTTTTGGGCATCATAGTTGATAAGGAAATTTGTGTGTTCATCCTCAGCCTTTAAAAACTTATCCATCACCATAGATACATAGTCTAATTTCTGATTCATAAAATGCAAGATCATCTGGTATCTGGAATCAGTTTTTTGGAAATATCGGAATGGTGTCCACTAGCTTCTTCAGGGACTGAATGAAAAAATCATGTCCTAAAGCTGATGACTCAGAATCTGACAATTTTCATGGAGATGGTTCTTCTTCTAGCTCTACCAGCTTCCTCTTTGTGGATCCTCCATCTTCCTTATTCCTCAAAATATCTTTGGTTGGGGTATCAAAAACCACTTATTTACCCTTATTGGTTCTCGGAACAACTTCTTCATCTGGAGACTCATTCTCACTCTCAGACAACTAAACAATATTGTCTTCATTAAGTTTTTCCTTCTCAAATCTTGCTTCAATATCCTCATGATTAATGAATTGATGATTATAAATCTATTCCTCTGACAACTTGTTCACTTATCTTCATACTTCTCATAAATTCTAGGGGTATCAAGTCTTGATGATACGGCTTGAGAAGTCCGGATTGACAATTTCTCGGATGCACTATCCTTGACATGATAATCTTCAACTTACTTAATCAGATCATCAGTGTGATTTCTACTTTTTATTTTTCTTTCACTTGTTCCATAGCTTCTATTTGGTCAACAACCTTCTCTTGAACTTGTTTTGAGACATGAACATCATTCCCGGAGTCTCAAGAATTTGTTATACTAATAATGTTTTTTGTATGAGAATATTCTCGAATGAAACTTCAGTATCCTTCAAAAGAAATTTACATATATCTACCTTTAATATCTTCTTATTAAGCCTTTTCTCTTTGGCTTTCTTCTCAAGCTCTTCACCAGATTTCTATTTCAGTGATTTGGCCTCTAAATGGGCTATGCTAAATTGTGGTTCCCCTTCCTTCTGGTACTTCTTATCCTCCCTCCACTTTGCTACTACCTCATCTGGATAGTATTTTTGTTTCTTGGGCTTTGGAGGTGCGGTATGTGATTATTTTTCCTTAGGGGTATTCAATGTTTCCTCCACTTCCTTTAGTATCCTCATCTTTCCATATTTATTTGTTGGATCAGCCTCTTATACATTTTTCAGAACGGATTCTGCCTCTTCTAATGGCAGATCATAAAACTATCCGGATTCTTAAGAAAATCCTATATTCATTCTTTTCAATGTGTCATCACTGACTAACATAACTTTTCAATTACTTAGCTTGGAACTACAAGGAATCATGAATTGTTCAAGACACCGAACTATCATTTTGGAGAGTAGGGCAGGGTACATGATAATTTGGGCTCTCAAATTCCCATTCTTGATCTTCTCTATCATAATGAGAATATTCCTCATCAGATTGATCTTCATTAGATTTTCCAAAATATCCAAGAAATACATATCACTTTTCTTAAGAGTGACCTTGTCACCCTTTCTCTATTTGATAAAACCATGAAACCATAACTATAGGATCCGATTGTTAGTATATAATTGAGAAATTTTTTCGGTCCTGACATCAGTAAGTCCAAGACACTCCATAGCCATTACCTAGATAAAACATCATTGCACATCTGGTATCTTGTGAGAAAAAATATGTTACAATCCTTCATAATATATCCCAACCAAGCTAGTAGCCTTGGTCAAGGAAAGTTTATATGTATTTCCATAACTCTTGAAGGAAAATTTTCCACTACCTTCTTCCTTAAAGAAACAAATTGGTTCATAAAATTCTATCTGTAAATCTGGATACACAATATCCTGAGATCCTGTATTTGAAATGGATAAACTCTCCCATACATTAATCTTGATATTATTGGAGATAATAGAGTCATACTTATTAAAAAAGTTTGTATGTACCAACCTCTCCCTCTATATATTCCACACCGCAATCGGCTTGATTGTAGACATTTCTTGAGAAGGTACTTCACAAGACATTCAGAATTGAGCACTTATGAAAATCTGGAACATGATTATGTAGTGGGGCAGAACTTCGACATGAAGAATCTAGTGAACCGATGTGAGACAACCATTGGGGGTCCCCTTTATATAGGCTTCGAAGTGACGATTCATCTTCCCATCTAAATCCAATGGCTGAGAATTATTCAGATCTGATCTGTTGGTTAAAATGATAGCAGCAAGGAAAAATTGGTTGATTCCGATATTTTGAGTTTTTTAAAGGAAAACTTTCAGATTCAAGGAAACTAGAATATGAGAAATTTTAAAAACAAAAGAAAGTAACATCATGTAAAAAATGATTACGAAAAATCAAGAAAGAATCATACCTTTCGGATTGTGAGGATAATTATTTGTATTGAGGAAAATTTTTCTTGAGGGACTTCAGATTCCAAAAAAACTTGTGCACAAAAAATAAATTTAGTACACATATATTCATTAAAAAAATTTCATTACAAAAAATTTCATTACGAAAATCTTTAGTACAAAAAACATCACTACGAAAACATCTTGTATAAAAATTCTATTATGAAAATTTCAAGTACGAAAATATCTTTTACGAAAATTTCACAGACAAGAATTTACATTACAAAAAATTTGAAAAAATTCATTATGAAAAATAGGAAAAACATTATTACGAAAAATATGAAAAACATCATTACGAAAAATATGAAAAAAATTATTACGAAAAATATGAAAAACTTCATTACAAAAAATATATATAACTTTATTACAAAAAATATGAAAAACATCAACGAAAATTTACTCCCCCTATGAAAAAGAGTTTATTACTATAAGGATATTGATTTCAACAGAAATTTAACAAGGAGTATTACCTTATGGTTATCATTCCTAAATTCTCTTTATTGTATTCAAATCTATCAGAGGGTAAATATTTTGTGAAAATATCCAAAACATGGTCCTGCCTTCTGATGAATTGAAGAATGATATCTCCTTTTTGTGTGTGATCCCTAAGAAAGTGATTCCTAATATCTATGTTCTTTTCACGAGGGAGATGTGTAGGGTTTTTACTAAGGGAAATGGTACATGTATTATCACACAAAATTTGTGTTTTGGTAAAACTCAAGACGTAATCTGTGACTGTGTGTTGCATCCACAACACTTAACAACAATAACTTCCAACTGCTACATATTCAACTTTAGTAGTGGAAAGTTCTTCTGAGTGTTGCTTCTGGCATGACCAAGAATCTAATGAATCTCATAAGAAATGACATGTTCCGCATGTACTCTTTCTATTCATTATACATCCACCAAAGTTAGCATCTGAAAAACATTTCAAAAAAACTTCTTTAGAAGAATAAAATAGTCATAAATCAATGGTTCCCTTTAAGTAGTGAAAAATTCTTTTCACTGCATTTAAATGAGATTGCTACGGATTGGATTGATATCATGCACATAAGCATACTGATAACATTATGTCTGGACGACTAGATGTCAGGTAAATTAAACTACCTATCATACCTCTAAATGATATCTGATCTACTGGTATCCCAGATTCATCAAGATCAAGTGTTTTGGAGGTACCAATGGGTGTATATATACTTTTAGCATTGTCATATACATACTTTTTGCGATGGTATTTAATATACTTATGTTGGGATATATAGATCCCTTCTAGTTTTTGAGAAATTTGAAAACCAAGGAAAAATGTTAACTCACCCAACATACTCATTTCAAACTCATTTTTCATTAGATATTCAAAAGAGTTTGTTAAAGATTGCTAAGTTGAACCAAATATAATGTCATCAACATAAATTTGAACAATCGAATTTTTTTTCTTATCATTCTTTATAAAAATGGTTAGATCTGCATTTCTCTTAACATAGTTATTTTAAGGAAAAAATCATGTAAGTCTATCATACTAAGCTCGAGGGGATTGTTTAACACCATAAAAAGTTTGGGTATGACTTAAAACATGAGCATGATGTTTTGTATCTTCAAAACCAAGAGGTTGGTCAAGATAAATATCCTCTTGAACAAAACCGTTATGAAAAGAACATCTAACATCCATTTGAAAACGTTTGAAATTGAAGAATTCTACAAAGGCAAGTAGAATACGAATAGATTCAAGTATAGCTGCATGAGCATAGGTTTCTTCATAGTCTATTCCTTCTTGTTGATTATATCTTTTAGCAACTAATCTAGATTTATTTCTTACAAAGATTCCATTTTCATCACACTTACTTCTAAAGACCCATTTTACCCCAATAATAGAAGATTCCTTAGGTCTTTCAACCATGGTTCAGACATTATTCATTTCAAATTCATATAGTTCATCTTACATAGCTTTAATCCAACCATCATAACCTAAATCCACATCAGTGAGTTTTGGTTCTAATTGAGAAAGGAATACTAGATGTTCTACTTCATTTTTTAGGAACTTATAGTCCTCACATGTTGATTTACATCACCAATTATGCTATCACTAGGATGAATCTTTAGAAACGACTCATTTGGTTTCTGTAACACCTGTTCATCAACATAGGGTAGAAAATATTCTAGGAAAAATCTTTCAGAAGTATATTTTTGGGAATTTTACTTATCAGAAGGATCATCTATCAAGGGATGAAAATTAGTTTTTGAAAACACATATGAAGATGTAGGTAGGGGTTGTTAAAAAACAAAAGGATCACTTTCATCAAATTTCACATGCACTATCTCTTCAATTGTACATGTGTTTTTATGAAAACTCTATAAGCCTTAGAATTTGTGGAATAGCCTAAGAAAATTCCTTCATCAGATTTTGATGCGAATTTATGAAGATTATATTTAGAATTTAGAATGAATTACTTGAAACGAAAATCATTGAAATTGGAAAATCTAGGTTTTCTCGCATTCCTTAACTCATAAGGAGTTTTCTTAAGAAAAATACTAATCAAAACTCGATTTATAATATAACAAGCAGTACTTAAAAATTCATCCTAAAACATTGATTCTATAGAATACTCACTCAACATGGTTCTAGTTATATCATGAATAATTCTTTTTCTTCTTTCAAAAACACCATTTTGTTGAGGTGTTCTGGGTGCTGAGAAGTTGTGAGTAAAACCTTTTCTACTATAAAAGGTTTCAAAATTAGAAATTTTAAATTCTCCACAATGATCACTATGAATAGTTTTCAATGGAAGATTTTTCTCATTTTTCACTTGGACTCTAAAACTTTTGAAATACAATAAGGCTTTATATTTATCTGCTAGAAAATAGACCCACGTAAATCTAGTCTAATAATCTACTAGAACAAATACAATGTTCTTGCCTCCAATGCTTCCAATTTGAGTAGAACCAAAGAGAAACATATTCACAAACTATAATGCATCAATATTTATAACTTAACCGATTGATTTAAAACTTTATTTATGTTGCCTTCCTGATTGTGAAGGGTCCCAAACTTTAGAAGAATCTTGTCTATGCTCCAGTAGATCCTTAACTAATATTTTCTTAGAAAGTTTGCATAAGTTACTAAGGTTACAATGTCCTAACCTTATATGCCATAATCAATAATTATCTTTCATTTCACTAAGGTAAGGTAAATCTTGGATCCTAAGGACTTTTATGTTTAGCGTGTAAATATTCTATTGCCTATGGGCAAAAAGAATAAAATCTTCCTTGGAATTGGTTACTAGGCACTTTCCAGTCCTAAAATTCACAAGGTAACCTTAATCACATAATTGGATTATTCTAATGAGGTTGTGATTAAGACCTTCAACAAATAAAACATTTGAAACCAATGTTTTTTCAAGAAGAACAATGTTACCTATACCAATAATTTCTCCCTGATCATTATTTCCGAATGTTAATTTTCCTCCTTTCTTCTTGATAATATTTTCAAAACAGTTTTTGTTACAAGTCATATGCCTGGAAAACCCACTATCCATTTTACATGTATTGTTGTTCGAACATTCCATATTTTCTTGAAAACAAAACAGTTAGTCTTTCGGAATCCAAACATTCTTGGATAAGAAAATTTCAGAAAGAAAATTTTAGGCACCCATATCTTATAAGAAAAATCGGATATATGGAATCCTAAAGACTAGGTTTTGTTCAGAGAACAATTTTTCCCAGTTTCCACCACAGAAACACTTTGTGCAAAATGGAACAATTTGTGGAACAAAATAATTTTTACTAAATACAGGTTTAGAACTAGTATGACCAAAACTAGAACTATTCCATATATGTTGGATTGGTGAATACATTTTATCAAAATTTTCTTTACCTAAGGTAAAGATTGACAAACATTTCCTCAAGGAAAAAATTTCAGATTTGAGTTTGACAACCATGTTCTTATCTTAAAAAGAAATTTCTTTTGAACTAGATCTAGGCTCGAAAACATTTTTCATAGAAATTATATTTTCTAGATCTTTAGAAAGTTAATCTTCTCAGAATTTACTTCCTCAATATTTTTTGAAATACTTTCAAAATCAGAATTTTCTTTATCAAGATCATTACAAAGATCTTCTATATTTTTAGTAAGGATAGTATTCCTTGAATTTTCTTTGTCATGTTTTTACATGAGTTTTGAATTCTCATTCTCATGATGTTTACGAAACCTAGAAACTTCTTCATAGGAAGGTAAAGTATTATCTTCATCAGAAGAATATTATTCATGAGAAGAGTCATAATATTTACTACTATTAGAATTAAAAGATATATTGGTCATAGATTCATCACGGTGTACCTTAGCTATTAAACAATGATTGTCAATAGGTAGTCTAGCTATTAGACCAAGATTATTCTGCCCAGAAGATTCATAATCTGATGATTCATCTGATGAGTCACCACCACTAGCACTCGAGGTGTTATTAGATGTCAAGAAATTCTTAGCTTTATCCTTGTAATACTTCTTTCTGTTTCTCTTAGAATGCTTTTCCTTTCTTTCATTTCTCTTATGTGTGGGGTAATCAGGCCTTATATGTCCAAATCTCTTGAATTCATAACATGCGACTTCTGAATCATTCTTATCATTCCTTTCCTATTTCTTATATCTGGATTGAATGTTCCTATGTCTAGATATATATTTCATCCTTCGAGCATGATTTCCTAATTTATTCTCTGAAGAATCACTTCCACTAGATTTGGATTGGATAAAAACTTTCATAGATTTGGATCATGGTAACTCTCTCAAGAGTCTTAGAATTAAAATGATTAGAAGTATTACTAAAAAACACTTCCACTTACATTATTCTTTTTTACGTTATCAGCATCTCACTTCATTCTAGTCTCATGCTGACATAGAGTTCCAAATAGTACATCAAGAGTAATATAAGTAACCTTTTTTTTCTCATATATATCTATCCTCTTGGATTCCAACTAATTGGGCATGATGTCTATGATCTTATCAAGAATAGCTTCATCATCTAATCCTTTCTCACCCATTGATTGTAAACTATTTATAATAGTTAGGAACCTAGGTTTCACCTTACATATGTGTTACCCATAAGGAAATAAAAATCCATGATATTATGCTCTGAGCATGGATCTTCTCGTTTCAATAACATTAGAAGTTCCAAAGCTAGTACCTTCAAGTTTCTTCCAATTACAATTTTCTTCTTCACAAGATAAAATTTGGATGTATATATTTCTATTCATAGAACAAAGTAAAGTATTGCATAGCTTATAATTCAGTTGATATTCATGCTTTTCATGATTAGTAATGGTAATAACTTCTTTTTCAGGGTTTTTATATCCTCCAGTAACATAAAAACATTATCAACACCAGTATTGATAATGAATGTATTCATACGATATCTGCAATACTCATAGTCATTTCCATCAAAGATAGGTGGTCTTGTTGGATTGAAATTGTCTATGAAACAAAAATTTATTCATGCCATCTTAAAGAAAAAATTCCTTCCACACAAAACATGTTAATTGAAAAAAAAATTTAAACAAGGAAAATATTCCTAACAAAGGATAATAATGAACCAGAGTATCGCTAAGCAAGAATAAACCTGAACTATATGAATCTAAAAAACTGAGTCCGAAAAATATGATTCTGAAAAAATATAAGAAGAAGAAGAATTCTCTTCTGAATCAAATAGTGAGATAAATTCAGATTGAACCAAAATTCTGAAGCCAATTGTTAGATTGGTTCAGGATTGAAGGTCACCTCCTCTGATACCAATTATTGAATTGGTACAGGGTATAAGGTAGTATATCTTTAAAAGATCTTGAGCAAGAAAAACATATTTTTGAATATAATTATTTTAGAAACCTGCTCTATAAAGACCCAGAAAATATCATCGAAATTATTTTCTTAAATTATTTGGAATTTTATGAGTATGTAGTTTTTCACGGCACCTGATTCATAGGCCCGGTGTGCTCGGAATAATTTTCTGAAGTTTAGCTCAAGTACATTTAGTAAACGTATGAACCATATTTTTCTATCTTTCGAACCGGTGCTCATAATTGAAATCCACGTGCACCGATGAACTCACAGGGTTGATAATTGCTTAAGGGGACCTTTTCCTTAGTTTTGTTTTATGCGGGTTGAAAGTTAAAATTTGTCTATTAGATAAAAAGTTAATTAAAATTGTATAGAACAATTTTATTCACCTTGGAGGTTAAATCCGACATGGGGAATTTAATGGTGGGGCCCACCCCTACATAACTTCCCATGTGTGGATATTTGTAAAGTGGGGCCCACACGAGCCCCGACCTTTCATCTCCCTTGAAAACCCCTTTAACATCCTTGCATTTATTATGAAAACCATTCTACTTATTATGTTTTTTAAACTCTCCACCTTCCTCCCAATTTAATTGAAATCACATTATATTTAATTAAGTGGATTCTCCAATTAATTAATTATAGTGTTTGATTTTTAAATCAATTGTTGTGAGAATAAAAAAATATGAAGAGCTATTATTAGTTGAGAAATTTTGGTGTTGGAGAAAACCTAGGAAAGATCTAGAGTTTTAGATAAAGAAAGTGTTCTTCTCGTCGATGAAGAACAACTCCAACAAAGAACGACACCCTCTTCTCTGCGACGCCAGTTCCATGAAGAACGATGACGTGACTTCTTTTCTCATATCCGCAACGTCGTTCTCTACGACGTCATCTACCACAACGCTCGTCTTCCATGGATCGACGACGTGCAATGCCATTAATCGAGGTAGGGGTATTTTTTTATATATCTATATATGTGAATTATACTCTCAATCATGGGTGTTAAATTGGTTGAATGATAATTTGAACCACTAACGCGGTGGGTACGAACTAAAGAACAAGTACGGACCCATCGTCGTATTGTTCTTGATGTGAGGATTTATGGGTGATGACGCAACGGGACCGCAATAGTGATTTCAAGCCGTTGCACTGAAGATTGGGTCCTGGGAGAGCCGTAGGTGCAGACGGTGGGCAAAACGGACCACAAGAGCGTGTCCGGTGGTCCGCCGAAGGCGGTGGCGGTGCGCCAAGTCGGCGCTGTGGCATCGACAACCGACACCAGTGGCGTTAGCGACCAGCAGCGGCGGAGCGCCACCGGAACAGTCCATCATGGCTGATCCGCGGTGGCGAAAGATACGGGAACGACAAAGCCGTTCTGGAAATGGTGGGGGCGGCTTAATGTCGTGCCAGCTAGGGGAGGTCGCGCCCTCCCCGCTCGGCCAGCTGGCCGAGACAGCACCCCCCGACGAGGCTGGGCCACACCGGCCGGGTCGGGCCGCACCCAACTGAGCCGGACCAGGACACGGGTTGGGTCGACCCAGTTCGGGCCGACCCAGTGTGGCTTGGGCCGGGTCAGACTGGGCCCAGACCCCCCTTTTTCGGACCAGAATAATTTGAACGCCCATAACACGTGCTACAGACCACCGATCAATACACCGTCAGTTGAGTAGGATTCGTTGGATCGAGACAGTTATTTCAGTATATGACACTGAAGGTTTCAGTGATGTTTGGGTATGGTCGGGTTGGTTCGAACCAGAAACCAACCGGGCCCTAGGAGCAGAAATGCTTATAATTTTAGGACTGGATGTACGATTGACGTGTCATCAACTACGTTGGATTTCTTTTGATGAGACGATTCTTTTGGAACACTCCACTTGAGGTTTGGATGCAGTTGGAGTATGGCCTGGTTGGATTGTACCCAAAATCTATCTGGGTCCCCAGAACAGAAAAGAAAATAACATTCAGACCAGACGTTCGTTTGATGAACCTTCAGCAACTTTGGTAATCTCGTTGAGAAATGGTACCTTTGAGTATACCCCATGAGAGTTCAGGGGACTGTTGAGATATGGTTGGGTTGGTTCGTACACGAAACCAACCGGGCCCCTGGAGCGGAAATACTAATAACTCATAGACCGGGCGTCCGATTGACGCGCCGTCTATTGCATTGAGACCCCTATCACGAGTCGGTCCATTGAGATACTTCCACGTGAGATTACGTGTCACATGGATTATCAACCAGTAGCTTGTGGACCAGATGCTCCCGAAGGCGAGCTTACGGAGTACGAAGACCTTGTAGCTGGCTAAGACCTGATGACTTCTTGTCCGATTCGTATCAGAGTGACTTGACTAGCCCAGTGGGTAGCACTAATGTGTTGGGGTGGTAGAATGATGGAGGAGGAGCGTTAATGTGTTAGGGCGGCAGACCAGCGGTACTCGACAGGAGGAATACCTCTGTATGCTGTTAGAGGGTGCACTACTATGTTGTGGAGACAAACCCACGGTACATGACAAGGGGATTATCTCAGCAGTCTAAGGATAGTCAGTAGCACCTCGGTGTCATGACATGACTACTCTCCTCAACAGAGGAGGAGTTCTCTAGTAGCGGTGTTTTCAACATCGTGAATGAATATCCTAGTTTGAGCTGAGTCAATGACCTTTGTTTTTTTCTTTATGATCGAGGTGGGTTACTTGATAACATAGGTATATGTATGGGAATTTCCCTAAGTAATGGTTATCTGTTGATTTATTTACATTGTGGTAATCCTTTTTGGATTTTGTGAGACCTTGAAGGTATTGGTGTCCCTACTAAGTATCGTTATACTCAACCATGCACGGGCTATGCCAGCACCTCACTATGTTGGATGCAGAAGACGGATAGCGCTGCTCGAGGCAGAGTGTACGAGGACTGGACGGTACCCAGAGGTGGACACTCGGCAGAATGACACACGGAGCGGACCGATAGACGCGGAGTGGTGAGAAGGACATCTGTACCTACCCTTCAGGTAATAACCCGGAGGATGATCTAGGAGCTGCTTCACCTTTCAGCTGTTGTCTTTTCAGTTGTACATTTCTTTCAGTTGTAGTTGTAGCTTTCAGTTGGGCATGTATTTCCGGCCCCATGGTACTTTCAACACACTTGTTTTACTGCTTTACTTAGTGTTTTCTTCCGCTTGTTTTCTGGTTCTGTGAGTTTATGTTTTATTAAAGGAAATGCCTTCCCATTAATAGGGATTTATTCCTTTGGTGCTAGTCGCCAGCCCCAGGCCTATGGGAGGCGGGCATGGGGTAGTTACGACACAAGCCCTGAGAACGGGTCATGAAAAATTGGTATTAGAGGAGTCAGTTCTACATAAGAACTTAGGACTATGATATTTTATTTTATGTGAAGAAAAGGTGTTAAGGGTATCGAGTGTGGTTTTCAGTTTAGGGAGTCCAGTGTTGGTGCGATAGCCAACGTATCCATATGCCAGGACCCTGACTTCTGATTTCTGACACAGTGCATGAAAACCCTGATTGTGTGTGTGTTTTAAAAAGTTTTCATTAAGTCAAATCAAAACAGGTCAGCTCACCAGGTATATACTTTTGATCGTTTCACATATCATTATTACAAGATGTCTTCACCCAGTCAGTCAGTGCAGGTTCTAAGTAGATAGCGTGATGGTAGCCTACAGAGCAGTGAGGCTCTGATGCAGGGCCCCATCACATCAGAGGAACCTGTGGTACCATTAAACCCTAGGATACCAATATCACCAGCCCCAATAGCAAAGAGTGCACTCTGCTTGGGTGCATTGCACGAGTTTTAGCGACAGGGGCCTCCAAGGTTTCGAGGTGAGTCAGATTTTCAGACGGCTGGGTATTGGCTGGAGATTGTAGCACAAGCTTTCCATACAGCTGGGACACCAACTGACTTGATGGTGTAACCATCTATTTTTCTCTTTCACGGACCAACTGAGAGGTCGAGGATCCAGATTCTCTAGTTTTTGGACGAGACAATCCTCACCTGGGGAGACTTTGAAGGTTTTTTCAGGGTGGAGTTTATACCAGCGACTCTACGCTCTATGTGGGCGCAGGTGATACTACTCTCTCTTTAAGGATTTCCGAACATAGCGGAGACTTCTGCAACTGGACGTAGATAGATGACACAGAAGTCCAAGCGGACTAGGATAATAGGTGGGAGACCTCGGGAAACAGGTTCGGTTGTGCGAGTCACATGAAACAGAGCCAGCCATACGAGGAGCAGGAATTGCTATGCATGAGGCAGGCAAGGTCACATGGCTCGAGTCTACTCGACCTGTCTAGTAGATGAGCAGCATGCAGATGAGGAGCCTACAAGACCGATGCAGTGGAGGTGGTCATACAGCTGGTGGTGTACGATGCTTCATGGTGTTGCCAACGCTACCACCAGGATGTCCACCCCAACCGTAGGGAACAGGTGTATATGGGAGGGGACATCTTCAGGAAGTTGAGGTGTATGACTATGGAGCTTTGGAAGTAGGTGGAAAATAGCGGGACTAGTTCCAGAAATGGAGGCCTTTGTTTTTGGTTCTTCTAGTTTCCATGTTGTCGTTGTTGTGTTAGCTTTATGTATTTGTACTATGAACTGCATTAATAAAATACACTTTTCCTTGTGAAGTTTTCTTTCCTTCCTTTTTGTGTACAAAGAGGTTCCAGTTTAAACTGTTGACATGACCCTCACTTTCGAGATTCTTACTGAAGGAGACCCAGTGACCACGCACTGATGCTGACAGTGTGACTCGACCCTTGGAGGCGAGAGTAACGGTTGGATCTTTTGGTAGTAGCGCTGAGGACTTACAATGTCATACATGGCATGAATGTATAATTCACGTCAGGATTGACTGTATTAGGCAATGGGCGTGATTCATCCTGGGGATGAGGACAGATTTCTCTTTTCGGAAAAGGACAAATCTTAGCAGCTCTTACAGGTCATAGACTAAGAATGTTGATCATCGACCGACTTACCAAGTCGGCCCACTTCCCACTGATCAAAGATAAGGGCTTTGTAGAGAGATTTGGACGCCTGTATGTACAAGAGAACATACGGGTTCATGGTGTGACATCGACGATCATCCCCGATCGGGATGGCACCTTACAAAGCACTCTACAGCCGACCTTGCAGATCACCTCTGTGCTAGACTGATCTTGGGGAGTCAGCCCTTGTAGAACGATAGATGGTAAAAGATACAATGGAGAAGGTGTAGATCATCCAAGAGAGGATGCAGACTGCACAGAGCAGGCAAAGTCTTATGCTGATAGGAGACGGAGCCCTCTGGAGTTTGAGGATGGAAACCACATCTTTGTACGGGTCTCACCTCAACAGGGTCTACAGAGATTTGGACGGGGTGGCAGGTTATCTCTGTGTTTCCTCGGACCATTACAGGTCCTCAACAGAGTACAATAGGTGGCTTACCAACTGGCCCTTCCACCCCATTTAGACCGGGTGCATGACGTCTTCCACGTATCTCAATTGAGGAGATACGTGCACGACCCGAACCACATCATCGATCACAGAATGATGGACATCGATGGCGGGGCGAAGTTTACGGAGATTCCATTAAAGATTGTGGATTGACAGGATTGGGTCATTTGAGGATTGTCAATTCCTCTGGTGTTCATTCGTTAGAAGCACGAGAACCCCCAAGAGAGCACATGAGAGCAGGGCGCTCAGATGCGTGCTCAGAACCCTCAATTGTTCCCATAGTCTATGTTGTTGCTTTATGAGGAAGTAATGCCCTAAATGGGGGTCCTGTAAAGACCCGGAAATTTCATGGATATTTTTTTCTTAAATTATTGATAATTTTATGATTACACAGTTTCTGACGGCACCTAATTCCAAGGCCCTCTGTGCCTAGAATAATTTTATGAAGTTTAGCTCGGGTACGTTCAGTAAACGTATAAGTGGGATTTTTCTATCTTTTGAACCGGTGCTCAGAATTGAAATCTGAGGGCACCGATGAACTCGCAACGCTGATAATTGCGTAAGGGAACATTTACCGCAGTTGCATTTTATGAGGGTTGAAAGTAAAAATTTGTGGATTAGATAAAAAGTTAAATAAAATTGTTTAGAACAATTTTATTCACCCTGGATGTTAAATACTACATGGGGACGTTAATGGTGGGACCCACCCCCACATAACTTCCCATGTGTGGATATTTGTAAGGTGGGTCCCACTTGATCCCCAACCATTCATCTCCCTTGAAAACCCCCTTTAACTCCCTTGCATTTATTATTAAAACCATTCTCTTTATTATGTTTGCTAAACTCTCCACCTTCCTCCCAAATAAATTTCCAACACATTATAATTAATTAATTGGATTCACCAATTAATTAATTATAGTGTCTGATTTTTAAATCAATTTTTGTGAGAATAAAATAATACGAAGAGATATTATTTTAGTTGGGAAATTGTGGTGTTGGAGAAAACCTGGGAAAGCTCTGGAGTTTTAGATAAAGAACATGTTCTTCTCTTCGAAGAAGAACACCACCAACGAAGAACGACGCCCTCTTCTCCACGACACTGGTTCCACAAAGAACGACGCTGTGCCTTCCTTTATCATCTCCGCTACACCATTCTCCACAATTCCATCTACCACAATGCTTATCTTCCGTGGCTCGATGAAGTGCGGCGTCATTAATCGAGGTAGGGTGTTTTTTTATATAACTATATATGTGAATTATACTCTCAAGCATGGGTGTTTAATTGGTTGAATGATAATTTGAACCACTAACATGGTGGGTACGAACTAACGAATAAGTCCAGACCCATTGTCGTATCGTTCTGGATGTGCGGATTGACGGGCGACGACGAAACGAGACCACAAAGGTGATTTGAAGCCGTCGTATTGAAGAGCGTGTCCCGGGAGAGCCGCAGGCATAGACGAAGGGCGATACAGACCACCGAAGCACGTCCGGTGGTCCGTGGAAGGCGGCGATGGCGGCGCGTTGCCAGAAAAGTCTACCGCGGCTGAGCCGCAGCGGCGGAAGAAACAGGAACGGCAAATCCATTCCAGAAATGGTGGGGCGCAGCATAATGTTGCGCCAGCTTGGGAAGGTCGTGCCCTCCCTGCTGGGCTAGCTGGCCGAGCCAGCGCACCACCGGCCGGGCCGGGGAGGGCCATGTGGTCCAGGCCGGGCTGGCCGGGCCACTCCCAACTAGGCCAGACCCAATCCTGGGTCAGGTCGATCCAGGGTGGGTTGGGCCGGGTCGGACCGGGCCCAGACCCCCCTTTTTCGGACAGGAATCATTAAACCGGCCATATCATGAGCTTAGAACCTCCGATCGACGCACCATCAATTGCGTAGGATTCCTTGGATCGAGACTGTGGTTTCAGTGTATTACACTCAAAGTTTTGGCGAAGTTTGGGTATGCCCGTGTTGGTTCGAACCCGAAACCAACCGGGCCCTTGGAGCGGAAACGCATATAACATAAGGATCGGACGTCCGATTGATGTTCCGTCAACTTTGTAATTATTTTGATGAGACGGTTCTTTTGAAACACTCCACTAATTTTTTGGACATAGTTGGAGTATGCCGGGTTGGATTATACCCGAAATCCAACAGGGCCCCTAAAACGGAAAAACCAATAACTCTTCGACCAGACGTTCGTTTGATGAACCGTCTGCGACTTTGGTAATCTCATCGAGAAAAATTTCCATTGAGTATACCACATGGGAGTTTGGGGTAAAGTTGAGATACGGACGGGTTGGTTCATACATGAACCAACTAGGCCCCCTAGAACGGAAATGCTAATAACTCACAGACCGGACGTCTGATTGACGTACCCCCTATTGCGTTGAGACCCCTATGACGAGGCGGCCCTTTGAGATACTTCCACTTGAGATTACATGAAACAGGGAGTATCGACCAGTATCTCATGGAGAAGATCCTCCTGGAGAAGAGCATATAGAATACGAAGTCCTCTTGGGGTGGGATACCCATGGCAGTGGAGCGCTACTGTGTTGGGGCGACAGACCCGCGGTACATGACAGGAGGAGTACCTCTGTAGTCTATTAAGGGGTGTGCTACTATTTTTTTGGTGGTAAACCCATGGCGGGGATCACTATTGTGTTGGGGAGACAGACCTGTGGTACTCGACAAGAGCAATACCCCAGCAGTCTATTGTTAGTGAGTAGCACCTCAGAGTCATGACAGGACGACTCTTCACGATAGAGGAGTAGTTCTCCAGCTGTCGTGTTTTTGACATCGTGAATGAAAATCCAAGTTTGAGCTAAGTCAATGACTTTTTTTCCTCATGATTGAGATGGGTTACTTGATAACATAGGTATATGTATGGGAATATTACTAAGTAATGGTTATCCATTGATTTGATTACTTTGTGGTTATCCTTGTTGGATGTTGTGAGACCTTGAAGGCCTCAGGGTGCCTACTGAGTATCGTTATACTCACCCCTACATGGGCTATGCCCACACCTCGTTGTGTTGGATGCAGACGACATGAATCACTGATCGAGGCAGAGTGTATGAGGACTGGACTGTACCAGGAGGTGGACACTCAGTGTAATGGCACACGGAGTGGACTGACAGACACAGAGTGCTGAGAAGGACATATGTACCTACCCTTCACGTAGGAATCCTAAGGACGATCCAGGAGCTGCTTCACATTTCATCTATTGTCTGTTCAGTTGTACTTTTATTTCAGTTATAGTTATACCATTCAGTTGGGCTTGTATTTCCATCTCCTTTGTACTTTCAGCACACTTGTTTTACTACTTTAATTAGTGTCTTCTTCCTCTTGTACTCTGGTTGTGTGAGTATACATTTTTTTAAGGAAATGTCTTCCCAGTTATAGGGATTTACACATTTGGTGCTAGTCTCCATCCCCTATCCTATGGAAGGCAGGATTGGGGTTGTTACGACATGGGCCTCGGGGTACAGGTCATGACATGCTCTGATACCAATTGTAGAGATGATATGTCTCAGTTTGATATACTATATTATACCAAATGTAGGATCAAAATAATAGAGATACTGTATAGAGTATCTAATGATTATCAAAATACAAGAGGTTGGCGAATTATATACTTTTAAAAATTCCATTGGATCTTTTAAAGAGAGTTATGTTTGACATGGTTAAAAATGATAATAAACAAAACCTCTAGTTCTACACACTTTCCTGAATCATGAAATATGATTCTGAGAAAGTGAATCTAGAAAGATGGTTTCGGAAAGAGAAACTTAATGAATGTTTAAAAAGATGAGGATTCTTCCTTAAAGTATATAGAATCTAAATAAATTAGAGTGCAATTATAAGGAACTATATGATAGTTATACTTTACAGAACCAAACAAATATAACGGAAAACTTGTAACAAAAAATGTAATAGTAGTAAGTCTTTTAACCCAAAGATAAGTGTATCCATCATCCTTGGATAAAGGTCCCTTGATATATACATTCAAGAATTTCTGTCTTACCCACACCAGAGTAATCCCTCGATACGAAGATCGGAGTCTGTCTTGATATCCCCGCAAGAACTCAACATTAAGGTAGTTGCACCTCTGTCTTCCTCAGCAAGGACGACCTCAACTTCACGGTAGTTGGAACCTCTATATTCCTATCCCTAGAATCCCTTGATTTAACACAAAAACAATCAGAGTCGCACAAACAAAAACTAAACAAGAAGTATAGTATGAACAAAGAAATGAAAGTCTCTCTCTAGAAATCACTTCAACAACATGTCATATCTAGATTCTTAGAATAGTTGTGTGCTCTTTCAAATGAGATCATACGTATAGGCACAGATACAACGGTCGGTTCCCTCCTCCAACTGTCAAATTTTTCCTCGAATTTTGGAGGGACATATACAGGTGTCACTCAAACAATGACAAGTTAGTAACAAAAAGCATGACATCATTTTATAACAAAACAAGTGTATGAAAAATATGGTTACATAAATAAAATACAATATTCAGAATGAGATAAAATATAAATGTTTGGTGTCTAACAAAAAGATGAATTCGGAGTCTATAATACAAGGATATTTAGATTCTGTTTTCTAGGAATTCTGAACCTGAATTCTATAGAATCTCAAAGCTTGAATTTCAAGGAAATTCAGAATATGGATTCACAAGAATTCAGAACCAGAACTTACAATATTCGGAGTCAGAGTTCATGATAATTCGGAGTCAGAACTCATTAGAGTTTGGATTTTGAATGAGATAACTCCGAGTTAGAACATACAAAAGCTCGTAACAAGAATCTGTATTCAGAATTTAGTGTTAAAACTCAGAAATTTTGTATCCAGAATTCGTAATCATAATTCGGAGCCATAACATAGAAAGGTCTTATCTAGAATTCATAATCAGAATTCAGAGTCAGAGCTCAGAAGAGTTTGTATCCAGAATTCGTAATTCGAATTTGGAGTCTGAACTTAGAAGAGGTCGTATCCAGAATTCATAATTAGAATTTAGAGTCAGAACTCAGAAGTGTTCGTATCAAGAATTCATAATTATAATTCAGATTCAGAACTTAGAAGAATTCGTATCCAGAATTCGTAATTAGAATTTGGATAATAAAACAGAATGCTTAATATCGAGGTATTTATATAAATCCGATGTTTTGGTTTCAAACCAATTTATACACATAGAAAAATTATAATATTGACAGTGAAACATGGCGAGGATAAATTTCCTAGGGGAAGGAAATTCCTCCATATAGATGTAAAAGACATGGTAAAAATAGATTTTCCTTGAGATAATGTATTTGTGATTTTCAAAACAAGATGAATGGTAATGTCATAAAGAATACTTAATGACTCAACAATCTCTCCTTGTATGAAGGAATGGAAAAAGACATAAGAAAAACCTTATTGACTCAACATAAAATATAGATGAATATAGAGGGGTTAACATTAGAATCATATCATGCAATATGAAATGCTTATAAGATAATCTAGCATTGGAGGATATGGATAGTAAGTCCCTCTATGGTGAAATCTTTTTAATAAAGTATTAGGGTCTCCTAAACAATGAAAATTGTATGAGTCTCCATTTTATGATATATTCTCTATGATAAACTCATTTAATTCCATTTTCACTCTCATTGGATCAGAAAAAAATTAGAATTTAATTTCTAGAATAATAAATGGATAGTAGTAACACTTAGCTACCCCTTAAACCTAACTACAGAACTCATATACATAAAAGAGAGAAGCCATCCTTATTTCAACCAAGCTATCTTGTCCCCACAACAATTCAATGTCAATATTAAATGGATATGATACCAAAAAATTATTATTATTCAAGGATCCCCATTAATGATCATTTTAGACAATGATAATCTAAATGGATCACATGAAATATAGGAACATGATGATTTTGATAATTTAATTGGGTAAAATGATTTACATTTAATGTATAAAATCATAGTTTGGAGAATAAAGGAATCATGGAATATCAGTGGCCAAGGATATCATTCATTAGTGGAGAAAGAATGCCTCCATTTGTATCCTCTTCCATAACACCATTACATTAATAAAATTATAATTTTTCTACGAAGGAGAGTGGGAAACCTCATTTGGAAACTCCCTTAGAGAGTTCATAGGGATTGTATTTTTTTTGTGAAATTAATTATCCTATATATTATTCTATGGTATAGAGAGGAAGAAATAATTAGAATAAAGTATCTATGATTCTATTATCAATGGGATACTGGTATATCTAAAATTATAATAATAAGTCAGAAATTCAAATATAGAAAAAATTGAATATTTCATTGGTCGTCAAGTGTAGAAACATAGAGTTTGACTTGATAAATATCATAAAATGATATAAAAATAACCATCAATGAGAATGATAGTGGTCGTATGAGGATATTACAAATATGTTAATATCCATATTACTTGAGGCTGTTGGGTCTGTTAGAACCAACATAATAATGGGTTGAACCTCTACATAGATGGTTAATGAATATTTGTCCTCATGTGGTGGGGAGGGATTATCCCATATCCCAGAGAATAAGTTATTATTTCATTCAATTCCATTTATGTATTTGGGGTCTCCATCATTTATGAATTTTGTGCCCTTCATAATTGGGTAGAATTTTGTAACTCATAATTTGTTATTCATTTTTGGATAAAACATACTCTTTCATATTTCAGAACACTACTTAATATTATTTTCTCCATCCCAAGGTCTATAATTTGTCACATATAGAGATGAATTAGGTTTATTTATAATTAGATAGATAAAATGTACACATGGTTTAAAGGGAATATAGATTTTGACTTTATCTCATCATTAACCATGCATGATAACTATTTCACATCTTTTATAATAATAGTTTCACTCTCCACAATATTTATCATTTATTTTAAAAAGGTACACTCTGTTTTCATGACATTAGTCCAATTCAACACTTAATGATTCATTTCCTATTTAATAACATGCTAATGACTGTTGATCAAGAAGTATAAAATGACATTGGATGAGGCTAACAGTTTATTATAGTACATTAATCATGTAAATGTGATGATGTATAGAAATTTAAAGTAGAAATATTAATGGGATAACCAGAAATTGAATATTGTTGATTATTTATCTGGATGCATTGTATATGAGAAATTAAATGTTGAGAAACAATATCATTATGGTATATTAATTATAATACCTATATGTAAATTTATATTGGAAAACATTATCATTTTTCATAGATTACTTAAAAATGAAGAAAAGGAATGAATTCTATTTTGTTTTTAATTTTTCTCAGTGTCTTTTCAACAAACATCTGGTCAAATAGAGTTCATTTCTATCATGATAATAATTATGAGATATATATTAATAATGTGGTAATGTTACATAGAGTTCCACATTCTATTTTATCTGATAAAGAAACTAGGATTACCACAATATTCTATTGAATAAATCTGTAAGATCTGATTACCAAGTGATGTTTGAGTTCTTCTAATCATCCTCAGTTAGTTGGTCAGTCTTAGATGTACATTCAAACAATCTATGATTTTTTATCCTATAATATATATTTTAAAGGATTTTTGGAGCGTATAATTATTCCTGAAAATTAGTCCTATACATATTATATTCAATCGAGTATTTAGTTGGTTCTATATGAATCCATCTAGGGAAGTAAATCTATAACTCTAAAAATCTAGTATTTAGTTAGAGAGTAAAATATATTAGGGAATAATCTAGATATGAAAATGGTAGATAATGTTTTATCCTTTTAATAGTGAATCATGGTATCATTGATATGATATAAATGTTATGTTGACAAAAATTGGTGAAATATGATATTTGATTTCAGTGTAAAGGTATTCTCATGAAATATTCAATAGGATAATGTTATTACATTTGGAACAAAGTTTATTTTGAGCCCCATACATGTCCCCTTATTGAAAATATGTTTTTCATTTTATCTTCATGTAATATAATCATCGTCTATTTAGAAATGATATAGTAGATTACGTAGTAATTTATATTATTATGGATGATGGTATGTATGTGTTCATTTTTTGTCTTAAAAAATAATTATTTAAAACTATTTTTTAGTATGGGATGTGTATTTATCATAATAATTGATATTAATAACTATTAATGAATTATCATAAACTTATTACATGTTATATATTCAATTAAATTTTATTAACATACACAATGGGTATGTATTGTCATTGAATATGAATAAATATATATTTATTAATAAAAATACATTTTTCTTAAAATTGATGTCATTTCATTTAACATTAATAATTTAATTTGAATTTTGGAAGCATATATAAATTGAGTAATGTAATTTTTATTTTATATTGGTATTCATAGTAATTATGATAATATAATTTGGTCAACCTATTGTTAAATTTGTTTTGAATAATAACCATTGTAATGATTCTTCACCTTAGTAAAAAAGGTAAAGGAGGATTAAAACTATGAGTTTAACCTCTATTAAATTTCAAACACATTTTATTATCCACTTTTTTAAAATCTTATTTTTCAAATATAAGTTAGTACAGTTAAAAAATATTTTATGATGTTATTTTGAAATAGGGAATTGATTATTTTCTTTTGTGAACATAATGTATTTTTATTCGAAATAAAAGACATGTATATATCCTTTTGGTTGTTCCCATGGTTTGAAATGAAATTCATTTTACGATTGGTCAAAAAGAAAAAACCTTATCTATTATTTTTATATTTTGAAAAATAATCTAATGAGACTGTTTACTTGACTTTAATGTGAAATGCCTTTCAATATTAAATTATTTAATTTTATAAATACAATTTTCAATTCATTTTATGTTCTAATATTAAAAATTATTTTTTGAAATCTAATGAAATTGAATATGATAAATTGGACTCCCTATTTAGAAGTAAAAAATTTCAAAAAAAAAATTTATATTATTTTTTTCATAATAGTTTGTTATCATTGAAAATAGTTAGGTTATCACGATTAATGTTAAAATGGGTTTAAAGGGGTTTAACTTGATGATAAGGCCATATATGTATAAAAAATTGGATTAAATGATATTGGAATTGTTTATGTCATCCCTATCACTTATTATCCTTAAATTTGGGGTGACCTAGTTCCACCTATTCTGATTATGATATATATATATTAATTATATTTCTAATTAATTTCATGTGTCATTTCCCTCACATATAGAATGTATCCTTAGATCCAACCTTATTATAAAAGTATTGTACATTTATCTAAGATAATCCCAGCCATAAAAACATCATATATTCTTTCATAATATTATTTTTTTTTTCTATTATTTCAAAATAACATCATTTCAGTTTATAATATGAAATCCAAAATTGGGGTTTCATATAAAAGGTTTACCTATTAAATAGAATTTCAATTATTAATCTTCTTATATGAACTCTAACTATATGGTATCAATTAAAAAATTAATTCATTATATTGAATATAATTAATAGTGTTATTATTATTGAACAACCATTATCTATCACCATTCCTCCATATGGGAAAAATAAAACATCATCTCTTTATATGTGTGGACTACCACCTCTTTGAAGATATTGTTTTTTCATCCGTAGTTTTCAATTTTGATTTTAATGACATGTTTATTGAACCGATATTTTATTTATAATAATATTATAATTCTAGAAAGATGATTTATTTGGTAATTTTCTTAAAATCATTCCATCAAAAAGATCAAAACCTAGTTATGCATACATGTAGATCACATTCTCTATAATTTGATGTAGTTTATTATTCATCATCACTTTATAAGAAAAAGTTAAAAAAGTTTATAATGAAAAAATATTAAACACGTTAAATTAATAAAAATATTTATATGATGTAACTATGTTCAATGTACACGGTCTACAACAAGAGACCTAAAAAAATAAATAATTGTGAATATATTTACCACCAAAATAGTGATTTTAATAATGATTTATTATTAAATGATTAATATGATGAAATTTTTAAATAATATATTGATCATTATTCACGAGTATGGTTTTGGAATATATGTATACAAAATATGTATATGACATAACATAGTTTAAAATCATTTGATAAATAATTATCCTTCATGTAATTATGTTATGACTAAATCTCATTTTAACCATGAATGTTGGCACTTGAATTTAAAATAAGAACCTGTATATGATTACTATACCAGGAACACCATTAATTTTTATTCTCATTTTTTTAATATTAAAATTTTAGGCCCATTTTCTTATCATTAGTAGTAAAATGGGTAGAAATGTTTTTTGGAAATTACGACCATATTTATCCCCTTATTCATAGAAATCGTTTTTCTTTCATATCTAATGTTACTTATATTATTCCAATAATATTTTAGTAAATTTAAAATATTATGAAATTAACTAATAACATTTTTTTGTTTCCAATGATTTTATTTAGATGAATCAACTTTATTTCTGAATGATGTATAAATTTTCAGATGAATTAATAGATTTTTTTCAAGGATTATATCTTAAATAATGATTCCCACAATCATTGGTACTTAATTATTTTAATATTTTGTTAAAATATTTCTTTTTTTATTATCAAGGATATTATTTTAAATTTTATGGTAAAAATACTTATATTTTAAAAATTTAATTTCAAAATGAAAAATTTATTTTCTTAATGAAATATTCCAAATAAATTCCAATGGAATATTTATTCTTTCAAAAATCAACATTATTTATAGGTTATATGATTGATGTATAGAATAATAATTATATATGGTAGAATATTAATTATTATTTTGAGGATATATTTTTGAAGCAACATTATTTCTCATGGGGAATGCTGTGATGAAATAACAATTTTTTTATGAATCAAATTTTCCTCGCATTGATTATGATATGAGGATATGATATGTAATTTTTTATGTTTTATAACACATATATATAGTCATCATTATTAATTTGGGGGAGAAATAATTATATATACCTACAAATAAATATGTAAAGATAGATATCTAGTTGGAGAATTTGGACTAAAATGTTGAGTAAACACAATTAAACAATATTATTTATCCACTTTGATAGAATTTGGAGTAAAAAATTAACAAGGAAATTGTTGAATGGGTTTTAATATTAATCCACTATAATTTCCGTATAAGTGATCTATAAATGTAGAAATTTTTTCTACATATTATTTCATGCCAATACTGTTGTATTATACCAGTGTTATGATTTCATGGCTCATGTTCAGTGAATCTATTATGATTCGTATCTAAAGAGCTACCATGTTTTATGACATGAATCATGTTTGTTCTCTATAATTTTATGTGGATGATTTCAGCATTTTGATATATACTTATATTAAGATTGTTATTATGTTTTTATTTAACTATCAATGATGTCTCCTTTGATTAAGCTTACGAGGCAACTTATCTCACCATATATTATGTTACCTTTTTAGATGTTATGAATAATTTTTTTATTACGGTATGTAAAAATTTATACTATGGTTAAGGATAATTATGGGGTATATTGAATATATTTACAAAGACAATATGATTGTATATCAAGTCTCCAATGACTCAAAACCATAAAATTTTAGGTTGTAAATAATTGTGTTTTGCGGTGAATAGTCATCTAAACTGATATAAAATCTATGTATAAAATACATTAGGTGCCTCATATTCACTATTGTTTTAATAAATTTATTTATCAATATTAATAATTTTTCATTTATAATTTTTCATAATTTTATATGTTTGTACACATCCCTTTAATATTCTTATAATTCCAAATCTATGAGAGACCACCTTATACTCTTATTAAAAAATTTCAGGAACCATTATATACACATATAATCTTCCAAAATTATCCAACTATCTTCCATGAAATAAATTTTTATTATTAATAATGTCACCATATCCACTAAAGTGTATCTACCTATTTATTCTTATCAATCATTTATTTTGTAGTTCTATATATAAAACCCACAATACATTTTCATGGGATTTATTATTTGAAATTAATTTTTATATGAGAAATGTTGAACCAAAATTTATATAAATGATATTAATGTGATGAGATAACATAATATGTATCAATATAATGAATTTGTAATTATTTTCTCTCATAATCTACCATTTATTATTTTTATAAAGTTGGACGAAGCACTATATTTTATGATATCACAATTGTTATCTGTAAATTATTCTTGTGATGGAATTTCTTATGTAATTTACACATTAATGTGTTTCAATCGTATTATAATCTTATGTTATTCATATATGTTAATAGTAATGATTATCAATACTTTATATCATCATAACATGTCTCTTGGTTCACATGTACTACATTAATTTATGATATACCTTGATTATTTTCTTACCAATATTTTTTTATCACCACTCTACTATGCCTATCCCCAAGTGATCCTTTTCACTATTAGAAGATAAATGGAATTTAAGATATAGTTATTAATTTTTCAAATATTTAAATTTTATCATAATTTCAATTTATTGTGATTTATATCTAATTACCCAAAACACTAGAGCTCTCGATCTATAGGGAATGTATTTCCAGTATGTTTTTGTATTATATCATTAAATAGAATATATAAAAGATATGGTTTGACATGAATGAATTCCTAATATCCACCACTATCTTAGAGAATCAATATATATTGATCAAGAGATAAAACATATTGTGTTCTGATACGCAGATCACCCTTGTTTGGGATTTTTGGAAGCTACTTCCTATGAAAATAATGGATGACAATCTGAAGTGGAATCTATAAGATTGTAAAGAAAAAATCCAGATCAGTATTGTGATCCTCCCACCAAAAAATTAATTGATATTTTTTTACCTCCACCCATTAGTTATCCATATAGACCTCGGATTTTAAAACAGAAATATATTATTGAGAGCATACCAGACTTAAAACACTATGCTGAAAAGAATAATGAAATTATGTTATTTTCAATGTGGACATTATAATATTTTTGTTGAAATGGAAGGAATGAATATATTTTATAAACATAGGATATAAATAAATTAATATCCTAGTGAATATAAATTTAATTCTATATTATTATTAAATAATCAATAAAATCTAAGTAAATTAATTTTATTTATCAAAATATGTTTTCTTTTAAATTTTTTTTAATTTTCTTTTTGTTTGAAAATATTCTATATTATATAGAGTGATTATTAAAAATATATTTGAAAAAATAAACATCATTTATGAAATAAAAATATACAACTTATATAACTTTTAATTTTTATATTTTTTTTAGGAATAATTGATTTTTGTGAGTAGTGAAAAAAACATATTTCTGTAATACTACTGTTTCATTTAAATAAATTATATATTTGAAAAGTTAAATTATGATTATAATTTTATTTCATGTAAAATTATTATGTATAGTAACATTAACTTAAAAAAAATAATTTGAAATCATCTTTGTAATGGATTTTAGTGTAAGATTTGTTTTGGGCTTAAAAACTTATTTTCCAAATATCGGTTATAAAGTGATTAATGTCTCTCCACTATAATTAATAAAAATATCCATAATTAATAATGATATAAAATAAATTTACATATTATATTTCTATAAATAATAATTTAAATTCATATAATGATTAATATAAGTCATGGAGTTAATATAAAATCATATTTCTCTTATGATTTACACTTTTTTAAAAATGGATTTTTCACCAAGTCGATGGGTTTGATATAAAATTAAAATATTCCACTTATGGGAATTGATTCTGCTAAAATGGATTATTTATTTGGAATAATAATCATTTAAATTTTACCATAATTCTAATATAATTTTTTGTCTTAGCAAATAGTGAAAATAATAAAATTACTTTACAACAATTATGGTTAAAATAGGTTTATTAGATCAAAACTAAAAAGATATGGGTTAAAATGACAATTCAATTGCAATATTCTAATTTAGTGAAAATCTATCAAACCACACTACCTTATGATCTATTTTTATATGATTTTGTCCCACTGTTCTATGAATGCGACAAATGTAATAATTTTTTTAAGAAAAGGAAAAAATTTGGCACTCTTTATTTTAGATATTAATTCCAAATTTAAATTTTAATAAAAGAAATTTGTGAATGAATATTAATATTAATTTTCATAATAATGATATTATTTATTTAGGATAAGTAAAATTAGATTTTTAGTAATAATATAATAAAATTAAATTCCAATTAAATTCTAACATATTAATTATTTAAATTATAGGAAAATATTCTAAAGTATACACAAAATATTAAATGTAAAATGAATTAGAAGAATTATTTATTTTATGAAATTTTTCATACCATTAAAATTATTCATAATTTTTAATATTATATACTCTAGTTATAAAGTTTTTTTTCTTGTTATTTAAATTCAAATTAAATGTATAGTGTCAAAATTGACCTTAATGATATTTCAAAAAAAAAATTATTTTATTAAATGATATAAAAGCCCTAAAAATTATATCCAATGGAAATAACTTGTAATTTATTAAAACATATAATTAATGGTGTATTCATTGACATATGGTTCTCATATGACAATTATATTGTCCACTAAATAGTCAAAAAGATATTATTATCATGGAAATGGGTAAAATGATGTTCTTGTCATTTTATGTGCTTCTTCTAAAATTAATTTTCTACAGTAATTGGATGATGGTTTTTTAATTTTTTTATTCATATTTAGAAATAGTTGTTAAATATAATCAAAAGAAATTTTTTATAGCCTTAAATGATAAATTACATTGATAAAAGGGAGAGTTATCATAGTGAAAATGAAAGTAGTAAGTGTAATGAAACAATAGAAGACAAAAATAACATATTTAAAACAATTTATTTTGGTAGAGTTGGGTCTTGATTCGATAATCTAAAAAAAATCTATTTATTATATATAGAGGCACATGGGTTGAGAGTGACATCCCATTATTGAATAGTTTTTTGTTTTTTTACAAATATGTAACTCCTCCTTTATAAAGGTTCACCTCTTTCCCAATATTATTCACCACATATAATCCATTTATATTGATAAAAAATATTAAATTCCCTACTATGCATACTTATCATTGTTATATATTTTATTTTAAGCACAAATACCAACCATAGTGTCTATATTAACAGATCCAAAGGGCGTTGTTCTACGAAAAGTTTTTTGCCTTCACTAAACTCACTATTTTTTAATTATTCTCTTTCCACCATAATTATTTTATTAAATAATAAAAAATAGAAACAAAATTATAAAACATTATTATGATGTTATAATTTAAATATAAAATCTCGCATCCACCTCCTCTTCCATCAAATTAGAAAAAAATGATTATTTCTGTGTACCATGGACATCTGCCTCATGAACTAAGGTTATTTGGTTTCCATCATTACCTCTTATTGATATTTATAATGATGTATTTAATTTATATATATATATATGACACATAATTATTCTCTTTCAATTATAATAGCACATATGCCTTATTCTTCCTCTTTTCTCGAGGAATATTATAATGTCACTCATTTCTATAGTGTATTACCGCCTCATGAAGAAATGAATTTTTTTTCACAAATTCGTTAAATAAATTATCATAAAGATATAATTATTTAATATAAGTGACATAAATATTTATTAATTGTTATATTAATGAAATTTTTATCATTATGAAATTTAAATATATTGTTTTCATTCAAACTATTCAACACACTGAAAATGGTAATTATGTTCATGAGTTTCTATAAACTACTGAGTCCAAGAAGCAATGTGATTATTCTTTCCACAACAAACAATCATAATGATATAAAAACATGCATGCAGTCGACTAATATAACATTTATTAAATATTTATCATTATTTAAATCTATAGTAATACTTATTATCTTCCATATTGATTGTTGAAAAAATGAAACATTATTAATGCATACATATGAACCATGATCACATTGATCATAATGAAACTCATTTTTATAACCATTATTTATGGATGATTTTAAAATTGTATTTGAGATAGGATAATAATAATGATTTAATTTTTTATTATTTATATATTGATATTACGACCACTTTGACCCAGTCAACTAATAAAATCTATTTTTAAAGAATGAATAAATCCTCCTTAAACAATATGACATCGACTTATCTGATTACATATTTAAATAGAAATAAAAGTATACTAAAATATATGATTTATGTGTGTAATATTAAACCAAGAAAATATTATGATTAAACACATTAATTGATATAATATAGTTATAAAGGAGTGAAAGGACATACATGGAATTTCTGCACTCATGGTAAGGGACTTCATCTGAAATTTTCTTTATTGAGACATATTTTATTAATTTGGACATATAATATTATATGTATTTTATATTATAATAATATATCATCAAATATAATTATTACATTAAAAATAATGTCATTTGAAATCTCAATATGAATTATTTTACCCAATTTGATTTTATTTGAATGTTACAAACTATAAGAGGGTTTCATAACTAAATTTGCATTCATTGAGTTATAACTATTATGGATTGATTTTTTATGATATGATATGTGTGAGTTCATATCTATATTATTTTATCATATATATAAACATGTTTTTATTTATATTTATCATACATAATTATTTGATCAATTTATTCTAAATTCATTTATATTATTTTGGTAAGGTTTATTAATATCATATTCACTTTTGTTGAGATATAAATTTATGTTATGCATCTAACATCATTATAATGTGTATATACATACTCACTGAAATTTAATATATTCTATATAATTATTATCTATAAATTTAATCTTTAATTTAATGTTATTATTTCATGGACCATATAATTTAAATGTTACCAAATTAGGAGATTCCTTATTTAAAATTATATTTTCATTCATATTTTCTTTGTTCAATGTACATTTATGAAAAATAATATGATATCGATTTCTAGACTCAAATATCATTATTAAACTTCTCTAAATGAATGATTTTACAATGTTTAATTTTTATTTCCTCCATTATTTATTGGAGAAATATAATTAATGTCATTTGTAAGTGATATTGATCTTATATGCTCTTCTACATTGAAAATCATTTTCCCCCACATCCCTTTTTTAATGAAATGTTTGAAAAAATGTTATATTATAAGAATAAATTATGTAATAAATCTATTTAACTTTGTATTTGGATTTTTTTAAATTTTTTTACATGTATATTTCATATTATTTTTAAAATGGTCCACATTGCAGTACCATTTAAAAAATGTCTTGAAAATAAAGTATAATTTTATCATTTAAAATGGGAACATATTTTAACACTATCGTGACCATTACACACTTTGAAACTACCCTTCCGAGTTTAAATGATTATTTTTAATGAAAGTTATTTTCAAAATATTTTGATAAATTTTAGTTCTAAGAAATATTATTTTTCAAATTAAAAGGGTAATTTTATAATGAATTTTTATAATAATATTTTATTTTAATTATGATTTATCAAAATAAATACCACTTGATATTACATATTCAACACTAGGAATCAGTATTGATGACAAAATCTTTAATATTTCGTTATATAAGTTATATCTTTTTCAAATATATATCTATGGAATCTTTTTTCTTTAGGGTTAATCGTGTTTTAAATATGTTTTTATAGAACCCATTTTATTTCAATGGGTTAATCATATTTTAAAAATACTGTTATGTAACATGTTTTCATTCCACTAGTTAACCATGTATCAAATATATTGTTAAGTGGACTATTTCATTTCCTTAGGCTAATAATTTTTCACTAATATTGTCATAGAAGTTGTTTCTTTTTTGTGGGTTATTAATGTTATAAAACCAATAAAGTATTCATATTAGATATTTATTTTAACATGAATTCTCTATGAAATTTATCCATGTTATAGTTCTTGGATATTTTTTATACAATGTGTTTTCCGATTTATCACCATCATAGCATGATATATGTTATAATATTTATACAAACCTGATAGAACTCCAATTTATTGTTTATTGAAGTCATTAGTATATTAATTTAAATTTTATGGTTTTTTTGGATTATAGAACGATTATATAATAATTATGTACCATGTCATAGAAAAACGTTTTTATGATATTCATGGGATTTAAATTATTATTTTATTAATGGTTGATATAATATGTAATGTCATTATTGATTATTATGACTATACTTTTTTTAAATATTTATACCATGTTTCTAGATTTATGGATATGTTTATATATCAATAACTATTAGGATGTTTTCATGTTATATTATATTACGGGTTATGTGTACCATCATTGGTTTACAACTCTGTGGTTGATGATTAGATTAAAGGTATTGTAAATCGTTTGTTTTATTTGATATTTGATTATTAAATTCATGTTTAAATATGTTCACCAAATTTCAAGGAATTCTAAATGTATATAAATTTATGAAAATGTAAAACCCAATGACCTAGTGAAAACACATCCGATTCATCATGGTTATGGAGTATTCGACTAGCAATTGAATTTTGAAATGGGTTAGACACATTGCACCAGATTATGAGATATCAAAGATAGTATAAATTCTTTGCTTCAAAATAAATTGATAATTATTTATTATATTTATTTTGGAAACTTATTTTAAATAGTATATATAAGAGTTGGATAAAAAATTATTTAGTGATTATTTGACTATTGTTATTTTAGAATAATATTTCATCATATCTTGGATTCAAAGATGAAAAGTATGCGATAAAAATGGTTGTTTAAAACATCATTATTTATTATGTTATTGATGTTCTTTGGGATATTAGTTTTTTAAATAATAGAATGTTTTATTTTTTTTCTTTGTATATTAATATTGTTTGGATATTAATGTAGATTTATTCATATACTGATTTTTTTCTTTTTGTAAAATATGTACCTAATAGTAAACAATTTGGTTATGGATTTGGGATAATGATAATAGGAATACCTGGTGATAATTATATAAATAATTTGATCTAATGAATATTAATTTTAGTGTTTTAGGTATAAAAATATAAATCTTCAATACTCATCATTTGGAGAAAAAAATGATATTTTGTTGGAAATTGGTTAAAGCATAATATACTACTTGTAAAGCTTGTATATTTAACTATTTTTCTCTATGAATGGTAAAGTAAATCCTTAAATCTTGGAAAATGATATTGATCCAAAATGTTTTTCATATTACGATTGTGTATAAAGATCTAACGATCCTTTCACTCATCATAGATTTATGTCTTCTTAGTTGTTGAATTTTCTACAATATTTACATTCATGTGGTCAATGATATCTTTCACTCAACATGATTATTTATAGTTTTCTTCCATGATTGAATCAAAACCACCCAATAATATTTCCCTAATTATAAGTATAGTTATGTGTTATTAAAAATTACCTTCATACGTCACTTTATTCTTTTCAATTTGATGTTTATTATCCATTATATGATGTGAGTATTAGAAAATTGTGTTTCAAAATTTCAAACAATGAATTAATATTATCTGGATCAAATTTGGAGAATACAATTTACTTAAGGGGGATAATGTGACCACCATATATTTTAAAATAGTTATATGTGTTTGATAGAATACAATACATAAAACATCAAGGAAAAAATAAACCAGGAAAAAATATTATGTTAAATATGACCATTATAACATTGCTATTAAATTAGTCGGTATGAAAAATATTATCTAAATTATGAAATATATTTATATATCACATAATAACATTAAAAATATTTATAAATGGTTATTGAATAATCAATCAATGTTTGTTAATGTTTTTTTTCCGAAAAAATGTTTTCTTGAATGAACATATATTTATTCATTTTAGATAAAATTATACCTAATTTGTGTATATTTAATAATATGTTTTTGATAAAATGATTTAATTTTTGATATCTTAAAATAAAAATTAAAAAATGTTATTTTTTTTGGATTTTTATAAGATATTAATTTCTAATTAATAGAGAAAAATACATATCTTTTTTGAAATTTACATTTCTTTTTAAAAATTATGTAATTTAAAATTACTAGAGTTCATAGAATTTTTTTGAAAAATTTTTAGAATAATTAATTTTATATTAAATATTAATAATTAATTCATAATAATATCTATATAATCATTTAGAATAATTTTATTTTAGTGTTTAAAAATAGGGTTTTTCTGATGACTGTTTTAAAGTGAAAAATGGTTCCCCATTTTAAGTAAATAAAATATTAATAATGAGAAATGACTTAAATATAATTGAAATATAATATATCTGAAATTATAAATTTAAATTAATATAAATATTATCAATCGTCATATATTTAATATAAAATCATCTTTTTTCTATAAAAATACACATATCAAAAAACAACCTTTTCGTTGTGATAGTTTATTTATAAATAAAATTAATAAAATCTTTTCTATTGCATTGAATAAAATTCTTTTAATATTTTAAAAATTGAAAATTTTAATTATATAATAATTACATCACAATTTTTGTGCATAATGTATAGTGAAAATTGTAAAAACAATTAGCACGACTAATGTTAAAATGGGATTATCGGGGTAAAAATAAAATTCTAACGGTTAATATGACCAAAATATTTTCAAATTACAAATGAATGGTAATATATATACCATTATTATCATCATAAAATATCACGATGTGAATTGATATTGAAATTATTTTATGGAATAATGAAATAATATTCATGAGGGTAATAAATTTTTAATTATTATTAATTTTAAAATTAAATTAAATGCTTACGAAATACCCAAACACAAATAATTTAATTACATGAAAAATTAAATAAATGATTCTAAAAATATTATAAGTAACAAAAATTGAATTATTTTTGGTATTAAATATTTTTTTATAAAAATATTATATTATTTATAGTTTTTAAAATAATATAATAAAATTTCACTATTTTTATGGGTTTTTGAAACTAAATCTAATTGAATAGTGTCAAATTTGATCTTGATGTTTTTTTAAAATAAATAATATGTCATTTAATGTTTTAAAACCGTAAAAAATCATACCCAATTCAATTAATTTGTATATGGTTAAAGATATCAATTATTTTACATTAGTGAATCAGTCATATATTTATAATATTTTTATTAACAAATATATTGTAAAAAAGAATTCTCACCATGGTAAAGGTGACATGATTTTTTCATGATTTATGTAGCTATGATAAAATTTATATTAGACACTCGTATGATTTTTTATTATAAATCACATGTTAAATATATTTAAGTTTATTTGAAATTATCTAATAATTATAATTTTATTTCAATTCTTAAATTATATATATTTTTGATAAAAAAAGTCTAGTTATCATAGTGAATTCTGAAATGTTAAATTTAATGTTACATAAAAGATAAAGAACAAATTTCTTAAAATCAATGGTTTTTAATTTTAGTGTTTCTATAGAATATCATCCCAAATTCAATAAATTGTAATTTTTATAGGAACTTGGTTTATATTTACATTCCATTATTGAATAGTTTTTGGATTTTACATAAATGAAACTCCCCCTCCATTATATAAAGGCACATATTTTCTTCACTTATTCACATATGTTGAGCCATTTATCTTGAAAAAACAATTCAACTATTACTCCCCAATATCACTATATATTTTATAAATTTAATTTTCCTCCAAGAATACCATCACTACGGTTCTTAATAATAGATTTTATGGTAATTTTTCTAAGTGAGGGTAATTGTCTTCACAAAACCCTTATTAAATTCTTCTCCTAATCACCTGAAATATGTCTTAAAAATTAATATCCAATGACCCCAATATTCAAAATATCACCATATGTTATTATGTTAATGTAATTACTTACATTAACATCCTCTAACATCAAATTATAAACTAAAATATCATTTTTGTTTATGGAAAATTGAAGGCACATGAACTGATGTAATATTCCTTCCATCATCACACCTAAAGAAATATTTATACTAATTTATATATAGTATATATATTATATTTGTAACTTAATTATACTACTTGAATGTTTATATCACATATACCTTGTTAATTTCTTTTTAATGAGGATATTATAAAATTGCTCGTGTCTACAAAGAATTACCACCTTGGTAAGTGATGTGATGTTTTTCCACTAATACTTTACATGGATGGAAATGAAGAAGCAATTAATGAATATATTTATTAAAAATATGAAATATTTATTACATTAATAAAATATTTATCATTATGAGAAGATAATAGATCATTTTATTTATTATGTTTCCACTCACTGATAATGATGACATCCTTCATCTATATGTGTGGTCTGCCACCATCATGATGTGAGGTGATTTTGTTTCCACAACCACATCACAAATATTATATAAATGTATATAAATAAATAATATTATATCTATGATATTTTAATAATTAAATAATTTTAAAATAATACTTACATTCTTCCCAAAATAATCACTAAAAAGTTAATCATTACTCAAGAATATGTACATCCTACCTTCATTATCATCATGACATAGATCACTATTCATAAGAATTATTCTTGAAATATATTAGAAACATATTTTATTTATAAAATTAAAAATAATTTCATTATTATGATTATGGATGTGATGATTTAATGACTAATTTTTCTCGGTCAACACACTGATGTCATTTTCAAACAATGAACTAAACATACTCAAAACACATGATATAGACCTAACTGATTAATTATTAAAATAATTGATTAAAATAAATAGAATACCTAACCAATAATGTTGTATAATAATTTAAAGAGTATATAATGAAATAAAATAATTTATATAATTTTATTATACATGAGTTAAAGGATACAGAAGGAATTTCTAGATATTTGATAAGGGACTTCGTCTCAAATTTTCCATTATTTGGGAATAATTTTCTTTTCTAAAACTATATTACATTATATAGAATATATAATAAGACATTTAAATTTAATATAATAAATCATTCATAAATCATGGTATTTTATATTTAAATTGTAATATTTCATCAAATGTATTTTTATTTGAATGTTTCCAATGAGTAAATGTTTTCATAACACAAGGTCATTTCATTGGGTTATTTATATTCTCTATTGTCATTGTTATGGTATTATTAAGTGTAAATTTATAAATAAATATTTTTATTAATTTTTTTATGTGTTTTTTGGTTCAAATATATTACAAATAATCACTCCATTGACTAATTATCAATTCAATGATATGATCTCAATAAGTGGTATTTGTCTGAAATCATATTTCATTGTGACAAATGTTAATGTTACAGACAAAGCCTATTTTAAAAGGTATATAACATAAGTTTGAAATATAATATCATGAATATGACCATTTTATTGATATTTAGTATTTAATTTTATAAAACACCCCCAGACATTGAAATATATATCTATAATATTAAATTTAATTTGTATATAGCTTGTAATGAATGCAACCCCAGTTTTAAGAAAAACATTGCTAATTCACACATTTCACGCATAATAAAAACATTAATCCTTAATTTTCTAGAATTTTTTGGAAAAAATTATTACAAAAAAGGAAATCTTGATATCATTAATATCTTAGGGTTGTGTATTTGGATTTATCTTCTATGTTAAATTTATTGATAAATAGTTAAAAATAATGGATTTCAATTGAAATATGTATTTTTAGTAAAAAATCTTATATTGATTAATTATATTTTCAATTGGATATAATGTAAAATATAGTTCAATTTTATATCAATAAATCCAAATTATATTATTGTAATAAATTAATTATGAAATAAATAAAAAAAATTATAAAAGTTTGAACATTTTCACTTTAAAAACTCACTTTCTCATCATGTTTGTGGGATTAATTTTAAATTAAAATTTACCACTTCTATGAATTTATTTTGAAAAAATGGATTGAATTTTTTTAGACATAATTATTTATAATTTATAATTTGTTAAACATATTTTTATTACCAAATGAATAGTGAATTCAAAAAAAATTAGTAGTCGTGGTTAAGACAAAAATGGGGTTCGAGATGTTAAACTGGAATGATAAGTGTAAGAATGACCTAAAATAATATCCTAATTTAATTTAATGACTATATTTTGTTCATGGGAATAAAATTAAATTAAATATTGAAATTAATTTCCTCTTTTCTTTGTATATGACCCATATAATATGTTATGTAATGAAAAGGACAAAAAAAATACTTTTCTTGGTTGTAATATCTTTAAATCCTTTGGAAAGGGGAAAAAATATGTCTTGTTATATGTATCCAATAGAATAATAAATCAGTTTTTAAATCTTAATAATTTATTTAAATTATTTTATATGAAATAATTTCTTTGAATTCGTAATAAACTCGATAACTATAATTATTTAGTTAACAATAAATTAAAATAAATGAGACTAAAAATATTTAAGGTTATGTAAATTGAATAAATTATTATGTTCCATTAATTTAATATATTAATATATCCTGATAAAATTTTTTGACTATAATATATTCTAATTACATCATTTCAATGATATTTTTAAACCTTATTTATTAGAATAATTTCAAAATTGACATTAATGTTATTTTATAAAATTTATATTTTCATGAATGACTTAAGAGTACTACAAACCAATATTATAAAAAGTTATATTATAAAGAAAATAAAAAGAATTATTTTATTTAAGGACTGATAATTAGTTTATATTAAATATTCGGACCACTAAATAATATAAACATTTTTACAATAGTTTCAGATAATGTTGGTTTTTTGAAAGTTAAATGTTCTTCTGATAGAATTAATTAAAAACATAAACTGGATTTGTGTTTTTAAAATTAGATGTTTTATTATTTAATAGTAGGTATAAATTATTAAGTTATTTTAATTTTAATTTTAATTTTTTTGATTAATTATATTTGTTAAAAATACTAGTGAACTTAGTGACAAACCAAAAATGGTAAAAATAAATAATTATATAAGGTAAGAAACAAAATGTTTAATTCATGGATTTTATTATGTGTTGGATGTGTGGGTAGTCCATATTAACCATCTTCCAATTTAATTAGCAATTTTTAACACATAATAGGTAATATTTACCTCCTAATAGAGAATAATTTTATGTACTAACAAGAATTTCAACCGTCCTAAGCTATAAAGAGAACTAACTACAGACACTTTTTCATACATTAAAAAATACATTGATCATCCAAGAACATATAAAATAAATTAAGAATATACATACCCTCATCCTGGAATCCTTATTTTGGGAATAATTATAACCTAATATGGATTTATAGAACACATAAGGAGGATACCAGAAGAAGAGTAAATTTTCTTCCAAAGCAATTTTTATTTTATTTCTTCATCCGCCTCCTTCAAAAATAACTAAACTATACTGATATAATATACAAATTATATAATGGTATATCGTTTTAATATTATAATACACTAGAACTATCTATAAATCCATTAAATTGGTTATGGAATCATCATTCGTGTGTGTGGAAGACTATGACATCACAAACAGATATTTTTTTTCATTATCACATCTCACGGTAGGCTATTATGATCGATCTAAATTATATATATATATAATATTTATAAAATATTTATACTCCTATAATCATTATATGATATATAATTTAATTCATTTTATTTCATATGAGACTTGATAACATTGCTTGTGTGTGCGGTGGGCTACCTCCAAATGAAGTAATGTGATTAGTCTTTCATTAACACTTTACATGGAGGATGATAAGTGTAAATTTAATGACTATATGTAATATATGTAAAATAATTATTATATTTAAGATTAATTTATCATTATTAAAAGATAATATATATCATATTCATTCTTACAATTTCACTAAATGAAATATGATAACATCATTCATGTTTGTGAGGACTACCTCATTCACAAAGCGATGCGAAAACCTATTCATCACCCAATCACATGAATGATATATATTATTATATTAACTAAAATAATATGTTATATATAATATTATTATAATTAATAAATAATAATATATTACTTACCTTCTATCCATAACCATCATTGGAAAATTGGAATGTTACATTTGCGTAAGTATGACCTATCATCTCCATGGCTTAAAAATTCTACATTTTTAATAATCATAAACTAAAAATTGGTTTTAAATGTATAAATCATGTATGAATACGATTATTATTTAATTATTATTTATATGATATAATTATATAATATGCGCAAGAACTCGGTCATTAATGATGGAATACACAAGAGAAAATAATAAAATTAACATATGAAACAAAGAAAATAATGAATCATTACTAACTATCTAGTGATAAGATTATATAAAAGGATTATATATGTTATTATAAATATTAAATTTTTTATGAAAGAAGGTAATGATATGTGTGAATTCACTATACAAGTAACGACTTAATCTGGGTGCCACACATAGGTTCGCCAAGCTGGACCACCACCTGACCTCAGGTGTACCTCACTATACTCCAGAGGCTACCTACTAGCAGTGATGGTTTTAGATGTCTATCATGGGGATACTATACCCACATTTACCAAATAAATACACCATTTAATACTAATAAACAGAAAAATAATAAAATATTATAATAAATAACACCAATAACTCTTGATAACCAAATCCGGAAAATTCAGTATTCAACTAAAAAAGATACATGCCATGATAATGTACATGTCTTGAGTCAAAAATTAATTCCTAGATAAAGAAACTAAACACTATCCATGAGGGTCCTAAAACACATCTGGTTCCATTATCCAATCTCCATCCCAACTCAGTCATCTAACTAAGGTCCCTTTCCCTTAACCTATTCAGCAAACACCATGTCAATATAATTACCGATCCGAAATCCCTTGTAGGATGTGAGTACAACTTATTTTGCCACCATCAATGGTATATAGAACAATACCCTATCAAATAATAGTGTATTCAGTTGTAAAAATAAAATTATTAAAATTCATTAGTAAATAGTACTCACAATATCAATTATTCTTTATTTTACCATATAAATCTTATGCTCCTATAGAAACTTATGCCCCAATAATAACATCAACTCATGTTAGAGCCCATGGTATTGGAATGTGAAATTTTCTATCAAAATTAATTTCATTATTTCAATTAATAAATTCATAATTTAATTTACATATTAACATTCACACATTACACAATAAAATGATCATGTTCCCATTCCTAAATTCACAACTAAATGATCATGTAACCATTCATACATTGGATTATTAAATATCCATTTTCCATTCTATAATTCACAACAAAATAACCTTGTAACAACTTATACCTCAAGTACAATGTTATAATTCAAACATCAATCATTATAAGGATGATGTATCCATTTTTAAATTCCCATGTAAGTGACTGTGTTATCCAGATTCAGACAATTAATTTAAAAATTAATTAACCACATATATTTCATAACTAATTAAAAAATTAGATTATCAAAAAATCAACTTAGTTTTTTCCATAATTAATTATTCACATCAATCCCAATAATTAATTTAGCAATTATTTATTAAATATTAAAAACTCAAAATCCCATAATTTTGTCCAAATTTTATATACAGAAATTTTCATAAATCAATATCGCATAGTGAATTCATGAATGAATTCTCGCCAATTAATAATATTTATATCTCATAATTAATTCTACAATTAATTATCTCAAAATCCATAATTTGGAAAATATTTGTTTTACATCTCATCAATTAACTAATTAACCCAATTAATTAATTGAATAAAAAACATAACATTTGAAAATATAATAAAACCCTACAATTAAATACACATAATTTATAATTTTAATATGATGTTTAAATTATAAAAAACATACCTCAATACAATGAAGAATAATTACCCAATAGATATCCACCAAAATATAATGACATAGCAATATAGATCTACATATGGATCTAAAACCCTAATTAATGATTATATAAAAAACATATTATAACTCCAAACCTAGATAAAAAATATGAGATATCAATTCACCAAATATAGATCAAGATATATAATTATATAAGATTAATTCCCAAAAAAATATAGAGGCTAAAGGATGATGAACGAGAAGGAAACAAGATTTGATCCACTTATTATGAAGGGAGAAAATCATCATTCCATGCATCAAATAAAAATGAATGAAGATTATTAGGGGTTTTCATTTTTTTGATAGATCTCAAAAATCATGAAATACCACCTTTGGTTAAATGGGGGTGTATTTTTTGTTAATAAGGTGGTTCATAAAATTTCAGAATTCATTTTCACATTTGATTTTTTTTACAATTAGCTAATTTTTGGTTCACAATATTCGCAAAATGTGCCGTAACCATGAACAAACCCTTTTTGCTACATTTTTTTCACAATTATACGGAAAAAAACCACACTATATAACCTAATCAAAACTTAATTAAATAATAATAGAAAAGTTACTAAAAATGAGTTTGAGTTAACTCTAAAATGTATAGATCTTGCAATCTCCCCAACATATAGCTACTCGTCCATGAGCATCACTCCAATACATCCCTATGAGTGTACGCCAAAATTATTGGTCCATTGAGACCACATATCTTTTTCTATTTTCCATGTCTCATCATGTAAACACCGTAGTATCCACATCACACAAACTATCTGCATGGTCTTTCCCCCCCAACATAATCTCAATGTGATCTAAAAAATATAATGGATGACACATAAATGACTCATCAATCTCAAGAAAAAATAATCTACATTCATCACCTAATAATGTTTGGGGTTATGCTACTAATGTTGTTATACATGGATAACATCATGTACATCACAATTTTTTTTGGGAAGAGAAAATTGGTATGCATCCGACCCAAATCACTCCACAGATTTAAACAGTCTAAGGCACCAGGAAAGCATCATATCATGTATTCATATCCAATGGTGACCCAGTCTAGGTGACACAATAAGGAATACACAATCACATTTCGTAAACTCTAGGGTTCATCAACGTCTATTAGCATACGACTTTTGTTTACTTTAAGCTATAGCCATTCATTTCTGAATTATCTTCAACTCTTCTGACATCTCCTAGACCAGGTTTTTTTCCAACAATGATGAACCACCTACCTCCATCATGTATAAAGATAATCTGAATTTTCTACCAAAATAACCCCTTTATGGTTCCATATTTATAGTTTCATCATAACTATTGTCATTCGAAAACTCCATAAAATCTAGGTTCTTATTCCATAACCAAACAATGTCTATAACATATGCCCAAATAAATTTTCATGTACTCGAATAGTATGCTCTGAAATCACTTCAATCTGTTGGTTGAAGGATACATGAAATAAAAACTGTGTATCGACTGCCTTCTGAAATCCTTTCATGAATCACAAAGAGAAATGTGAGTCATAATATGAAACTATAAATTGTGTTACCCAGTCTAGATGGACTATATACTATACATATATAATCATAGCTTCTCTATATATTAATATTAGTAATTTCTTAATAAATGTGGAACTTTTCTATTTTATCCAAAAAACCAATAATATCATCATTCTTCGAAGGTGTCTTCAAGAGAACCTCCATGAAATTCATTTTCATGTCATACCACATCCATTAAAAAATGGGAAATGACTATATAAATCATATAAGTCACCTATTATAGTAATTCACCATCTCGAATGTGTAGAATTGTTTCAAAAACTGATTTATATAATTTTTCATTCTTGAAAATAAAAATAGTTATCTTCTTTCATTGTATATTTTTTTCAATGCAGGGTGAACCTCCATCTCAGAGGCATGAGATTCATGCATCAGCTCATCCTTTATAATATTAATAACAACATCCTAATTCATGAAATATTTGAATATATCCCCATCTATGCCCCAATATATTTTTGTGTCCACACCATCATGGATCTCTCTCGAGGTATAAATTAATAGATATGCATAATAATTATCCCTAATCCTTCTCAAAAGTTTAGTGTCCCTTGAAAATGACACCAGAGTCCCATACTCTTTACCCTTCTAAAGAACAAGGTTCCTCTCATCTAGTATAATGACCAACAAACATTTCATCCAAAGCATTGCGCTTCAAAAAATTTAAGGTATAAAACAGAACATCCAACTCTATGTCATTATTAGGTTATTTACATTTGTGAGGTCTCAAATTCCTAGACCCATACTCCATAACTAAGTCCCCATTAATTAACCCATCTACTTGTACAAATCGATAAGCATCACAAAAAACCATGTTTTCCACACATGGAATAGGTAGGATCATGATTTTTGATGATTTAAAGGACTTATTTTGTTCTTGTATTGAATTATCACATGCTTTCCATCGTTCAAAATTTATACCTTTATTAGTCAAGATGAAAAGAGTTGATTCTAAATGGTAAAAGTCCTCTTGATGAATCTCTACAAATATATATCTAACAACATAAGTCTATGGATATCAAATATGTTCTTGGGATGATCCCATGATACCACTTCTTGATCATTATCTAGGACTATAGAGCCACCTTCTTCTGTGATTTTCTCACCCAAGGAGTGAACCTGATTGATCGAAAACTATCACATAGAAATCATGGTTTATAGATTATTCTCTCTCAATGTACATTGAGTGATGTCTAGATTGTGGACATGATCATCATGATTCTGGAAGTACCCCAATATGACATCCAAAAAAAAGATCTTGGTACAGATGAAATATTTTATTCATCAAGGCCATAAAAACTAATACTATGTTCATAAACCCAAATTGAATTATAAATAAGTCATATATGAAATCCCTTCCTCTGATTGTAATAATTTGAATATTAGAATTTTGAACTCTAAGTTGAGGATACATCGATTTCTAGTAAGTATTTCAGAACAATCAAGATCTTCTAAAGAGATCAAAATTATCAATGATACAATGAAAAAGATACTAGTTCTTCACTATCATCGGGAACAACTTATGGTAATCAACACAGAAGTGCACACTCACGTCAGCATTAATTGAAAAAATAAAGGTGAACCAAAAGGTGGCAGATAAATCCCCAATCATATAACATCTCTAGTTGAGTCTTGGGATCCTTAAGCTCTATCGGTTCCACTATGTATGGTGTAATAGAAACTTCTTATTCCCCTTATGTGAGCTTCCTATTGAACTCCACTTCTCTTTCAGGTTGCATCCTTAGGTAGCATTAATGACATACATCCTAAAACTGGTCAGCAACAGGTGGATGGAAATCCTATAATACACCACCATCATCCACTAATAGACTGGAAATATAGTCTGTGAGATCTCTCAGTTTCTATGTAATTGGGATTTTATGACATTCATGGATATCTCACTCTCCACTGTGAATACAATATTCATCCTTAAGAGATGTAACTATTAATCTCCTCCAGAAAAAAAATCATTTTGGCTATGGACTATGACTAGAATGTCCATACCTAGAATTTGGTCGAATCACATTATTTATAGGGTATAAATTTCTCAAATAATATAATAATAGCTGACATAGAAAGAACACCCGTTAGATAAATATATTTCTATAGACTGTAATCCCAACCGTACATCGATAGTAAAAAACTCACCCAAAAACTGAACTTCATGGAATGAAAAAACAAAAAATATCTTTAGAAATAAAGGATTGAGATTCGCTAGTATCAAATAATTCACAATCTAAGGTATATGAAGATAGAATAGTGCCTCTCACTGGGGATGGTCCTGCCTCGTTAACCATAATTGTTGGCTACACCGCAAAAAAATATAATACACCTCCTCCTATTACTAGTCTAATATGGGGTGGATGATCCCCATCCATCATTTAAATCATTCAAAGTTATACCTTCATTGTTCATATGTTGTCAGGTATTGCAGAACCTATGTAGATAACCCATTTTTATATATGTTTGGAACTCTACTAGTTGTTGCGGAAACTATCTATATAAGTGTTCTCAACCATCCACACCATTGAAATATAACATAAGTATTCTCTTTTATAACATATCTGTCACTCTAGTTACATCATTTTCAACTTCTGTGGCTGATACTATCGAAGTGATTCTTCCTAATCATGGAAGATATACTTCCAACTCATCTATATCAAACAATATTTTATACAATCGAAGTATCCATTAGTTTCACATTAACAACGAGGGCATGATCCACCCCAACTTCAATCTATTTTAACAAACAAATTATAACATGGGAATTATTCTCACATTTAAACCATTCCTTAAAATTTCTCAATGTAACTCTCTTATCTCCATCTAATACTACATAAGAAAATAACAAATATATAACTCATACAAAATTGTCCATAAGAAACACACCCCCCCTGATTCAACCTCATTAACTCATTCTATTTCTCTTGCCTTTGTGTCTATGTATAGATGTGCTCCAGGAACTTCTATAATAAGTCCTTTCCTAACATACCATCACCCAGTCCAATCTGTAACAGAATTTCCAAATAGTACTACACAGATCCTCGTTGCATAAATTATTCCTAGATTACACACCTCACAATATCATTATCTATGTGTTCAAGTATAGCCACAATGGAATCAAACCATCCAAATCCCATTTTTTTTGAATAAACCACTTTTTGGACAACTGGGAACCTCACATTCAAATTAAAAAATAGAAAAACATCCCAAAAGAAGAATTTATAGTTCAAACATATGACAATAAAAAAGAACAGCCTCAATCCCATTGAAAAAACCATTCATCAAACCACGAACAACCTTTGACGATTCATAATTCAAATTGAATCTTTCAAACGGTGAACTATTGCACCGCCTCGGTAAGCAGATCCTCAAACATTACGAGAAGCAGGAACCATGAACCATGCAAGCAACAAGAACACCCCTCTCATCACCACCACAACAGAGTTATAGTTCATGGGCTAGAATCAGTACCTCTAGGACAGAATCAACATCTCCCTTGTTGTACCTCGACATCGGAAGAAGTTCCCACATAATAGTAAAAAAACATAACACCAATGAAGTCGATGCCAAAGAAGAACAAAAATAACCTTGGACAGAATCAACAAAAATATCTAACCCGCACCGAATTAAACCAGAAAAGGGAGAAGAAAACCAAATTCATGCTTCCTGGAACACCCGCCCACTCGCACAAACACATCCCAATGTGACCACGAAATCCATATCACCCATCCAACCTAGAAAGGATCAATGAACCTGCAATACAATGTAGTTTGAGAGTGTATAAGATCTTCATTATGGTCCATGATGAAGCAACAACATCAATCCCACAGATAACAACATCATCAAACTAGAACATCAGAAAATCAGATGCAACAAAATTAGATGACCAAACCAGATAGTGAAACTACGGACGAGAACAAACACCACTAAAAAAGAATAGAACCAAAAAAGGGAAAATAGAACTGGGGATAAACCATGACGAACGATGGGGATGAAACCTAATAGGAATAATCATGACCGCCTAACTGTTTTTTTCAAAACATTTTTGTAACCATCGATCCAACACTGACCTGAAGAGGAGTGGTGGAACCCCGGGTCAGAGTGGGTTTGGGCGGACGGGGATGAAACAGATTGAAGAAAATGACCATCTCCGATGGTGGAAGAAACCCTCAATCCACTGTACCTCAAATCCCAAAGCCTCGATGAAAAAACCACACCAACTCCGACCATGAGAGGAGAGAGAAACTTTCGGCCAGAGCATGGTACTATTACAGAGGGCATCAACAACACATACCATCATCGGAAAAGGAAAAAAACCACATAGAAATCCCACAATGGTGAGAACCAGAGGAGAGGATAAGGCCCAGAACGTTAGGGAGGCTCCAGGATCTTTGAATGAGGTCAAGAATTAAGGGGAGAATCAATGAAATTGCTCAGAAACACTATAGGGTAGGAGAAGGCGAGCATAGAGAGTCCTCTGTGCAAAGAGCTCTCTCTGTTCTACCTACCTTCCCTCTATGGAATCAAACCAAAATTCATCTCTCTAAGGCTTAAAATCTCTAGTAATTGATAAGGGGATGAAACTAGATCACCCTCCTGAGATAACACACTAACCAGAAAACCCACCATGGGTCCCTTCCTATGAATTGCATAAAGTGAAAAAACTTATCTTGGAAATACTCCCTAGATACCCCACATTCTCCAAATGGTGCCTCATTATTCAACACTAGAAGATTATTTATAGCCATATCCCCTAATGATACTCTCAACAAGAGTCATTTTTAGACATACACTCTCTACAATTCCCAACACACACCTTAGGAAAATATTTATAAAAACTACTTATTTGAGAACTAAGGTGTTAAGAGTACCCATGATCATCCTACACCGTGGTCTAGGTTGAAAAGGGTAAACACTTTCTCATTATTCATGATTATCATTTAGACACCCTTTAAATCTTATATTTCATAATTTTAAAATAATAATCAATTTCATGTTAGGAACCTTTTCTACATCAATTTTCACAATAAATGAATAAATTTATAGTCCTACAAACTACCCATAAACTATTTCGATGCTTTCCTAAAAATATGTCGGTCACCATAATCATGAGTTCCTATAATTATTCATGTAAACTCATCTCATGTTCCATGTCAGACCAGGAGGCTAATATTAGAAAATCTCAATAACAATAATCACTACATATAACATGTTTGTCTCTTAAGGGGAAATAATATTCATCTATAACAAAAAACAAAAATAAAATCCATCCCACTATGGGTACATAGGTTTCCCCCCCACATGGGTTCGTAAATCCCATGAAAGTGTTCGTGAACAAGAAATTACTCTTCCATATTTTCCCACCCATTCCTAAATAGTATGAAAAAATACAAATAAAAAAACCACTTTGATACAACTTTGCAACATCCCAACCTAGTTTCCACAAACCCGTACCGTGATCCAGATAACCACATGACCTCAAGAGCGCCTCCCTATATGAATAAAGAATCAGACTAGAATTTTTGGTGTGATAAGTCAATCAATGGGGGGAATATAACATCATTTATCAGAGTAATACTCCAAAAAAATAAATATTCAATTTTAGAATCACATGTTCACATAAATAATACCAGAAATGCATGATAATCGAAGCAATGAATTCAATATTTGACTAAATGAGAAACATTATATACTAATATACAATTAAAATGTCTAAAATTAAATAGAGATAAATGAATGTGGCGACTCCCTAGGTAGTCCTGAAACCAAATATGGTTCTCACATCCATGAACCATCCAAATTCATCCATATAACTCAATACACTTACCCTTAACCAGTCTAAAGAACCCAATTTTGATTCAGGTATTGATTAGGAAGCTTGAATTTGGTGTAAATACAAATCAATAGTCCACCACCAATAGCGTATAAAACAATTTCCAGTCAAATAATTTTTCATTCATTTTCATAAGGAAAATAAATAAAATTATTAATTCAATAGCTCTCACGTTAACAATTAGTCATTATTTAACAATATAATTCCTAGGTTCCCATAGACACATATTCCTAAATCCCTACTATGTCTCATTCTAGATCTGAATTAATTACCACATGATATTACATATCTTACACAATGAAAAGTTTAACATTAATTAATTCATACTTGAATTCAAATATTTCCAACCACCCCTTACACAATAGAATGATAATGTCTAAATTCATAAATTAACAACTAAATGAACTTGTTACCTTTCATACATTACATATCAAAAATAATATGTTAATTTTATTTAATTCACACCTAGAGGAAAATGTAAAAATTCACACATGTATCGTATTTATCCACTAACACATCACACATTATAATGAATATGTTTCAATTCATAAATTCACAAATATATGACCATGTAAACATTCATCGAATAATTAATTTATAAATTAATTATCCTCATCAATTTCATTACTAATTCAACCATTAGTTTATCAAAGATATCCCCATAATTCCACAATTATTTAATTGCATAAATCACAATAATTAATCGGAGAATTAATTAATGAATATTCACAACTCAAAATGCAATAATTAATTGTTAAATTAATTTTCACATATCTCAAAATCCCATAAATATTTAAAAAATTAATTATCTATAATAAAAAATATTTATATATTATAATTTAAAAAATTATTTATAATCTCCAAATCCATAATTCTTGAAATCTCCCATTCACGTCACCTCAATTAATCAGTTCACCAAATTAATTAATTGAATCAGGAACAAAATTTCTTGAAATATAATAGAAATAAATCAATTAGATACATGTAATATAAATCATTAATATTAGATTTTAATTATATACCACATACCTCAATATGTCTTGGAACAATTACCAAATAGAAATACCTAGAAAATGAGCGGCATAATGACATAGATCTGGATCTAAGTCACAAACCCCTAAATAAAGATTTATGAAAACAATATGTCATAATTCTAAATATATATCCACAAGACTAGATCTTGCTTCACCAAATCTATATCACGATCAATAAAAATAGTGTACTACTTCCCACTAAAATAATGGAATGGTGAAGGAGGATGTATTTGAAATAAAAAGGATAGGATCCACATACTGGGATAGAAGAAGATATTTGATCCATTCTTCAAATTGAAAATAACAGAGGTCGGGAGGGTTTCCAATTAATAAGGAGAGCACAAAAATTGTTAAATACCACCTAGAGTCAATGAGGTTTTATTTAGGGTTAATTAAGGTGTTCAAGAAATTTTAGAATTATCCGTTGGTCTTAATTAATTCTGGTGCGTGGTTCGCTGGGATGTGTTGGATGGTTTTCCCTATCTATGCACTAAGAGGGAACCTCATTTATAATGGAGTGCATTTACACCTTTTTAGAAGAATTTTTTTCATACCCTACCCTATTCATGTGAATACTCCATGTTTGGATCATACGGTATTCCCAAACTATGTTCCAACTATGCACCCAACCTTTTTATTTAATTTTTATCAAAATTATACCGAAAAACACCCCATGTCATATCACCAAAAAAGTAAACGAATAATAATATAAGAGTTCATGGGAAAGGGATCGTGAAAAGTGTAAAAAAATTTAGGATCTTACAATATAGGATTCTAAATCACATTCAACCAAAATGAAGCCTAATTTAATGGATTTTGTATCAATTTACATTCCAGTGGTACCTAACTATTTTTATACAACAATTCAAATTTATGTTCTATATTTACATCCCAATTTCACATGTAATATAATTATTCATTCAAACATTATGATATTTTAATTTTATCATTAAATCATTTAACCCAAGGGTATTTTACATGAAAATTACCATGTGGTAATGTTATGGGTAAATATTATGTTCTTCAGTAATTTTAAACATTCTATTGAAATAATCACATTATTATTATTATTTTGGGTGGAAATTTGAATTACTAATAAATATATATTCATGAATAGTGGTTATTAATATTTCCTAAATTGAATAAAATTTTACTTACATTTAGTAGACTTAATGTTATTTCATTATCTTGGTAAATATTAATGAAGTTTTACTTTTTCTCAATATGGATGTTTTATGGTGAGGAATATCACTTCATGAATTAAATAGTTATTCTACACATGTCTAATGCTTTGGAATTTTATTTTAGAGTGAGTCCCTATATAATATATCCCCTTTAGGCATCGATAAAATTCATGAGACAAATCAGTTGTCCAAATTAAACATGTTTTTACCAATAGATTAAAATATCAAAAAAATGGTCCTAAAATTTAAATTATCGTGTGCTAGAGATATTAGGCTAATATTTATTAATATCATCCATTTATAATTTATTTTCTATTATTTATGATATATATTATATGATATTATATATCGATTCATTTCAAAAATAGCTTATTTATTAAATTGATGGATTTTTCAGTTATTTAACTTTCCATATGGATTATGAAATATTTATTTATGTCTTAAATTTATTTAAATAGAATTTGTGTTTAGTTATTTCACATGAAATGATAATTATTTTTATTTATTCATAAAAAATTAAAATTTATATAATCCTTAAAGAGCATTTGAGCTCACCCATAAATTGTTTCCTTTCCCTATGATATGAAGAAGAGATCATTTAATGAGTTTTCATGTATTATGATTATTTTTTCTTGTAATGTATTATATTTAATTTTCATTACGCAATAAAAAAATAGGGATCATGTATGAATATAGTTCACCAAAACTATTAAACTGATCGGTCTTTTGGGATTTGTGTCATTATATATATGTAAATGTAAATGAGTAAAGGAGATGCTCCAGGCTAATGGGTTCATAGTCATTTCTATTGGTATCAATGGACGCTTAGTATAAATAATGGGAACTAGATTTTTTAGAACATAGATTACAGATCATCACCTTATAATATTATTCATGGATAATTATTGAATAATATCCTAATTTTTTGGTCAGGTAGTGATATTATTTTTTTTTATAATTATATCCTCTTCTAAATACTATTATTAAAATTCTATTTGCAACATAGGTTTCAAGTGGTAATAAATCTAGAAAAGGAACATCAGGAGTTACATAACCCTTACCAAGTACCAAAAAATGGGCCTTCCAAGCACATGGTTCGAAATTCATTGGTAATATTCTTATGAAAATTAAAATTATCTTTACAAACCACTATGAACAATTTCAAAGTTATGATATCCAAAAAGAAACATGTTTTCTCTTATTAGAATTATTATGTATAAATTTTACAATTTATGACAGTTAATTAAATAGTTTTGTGATTAAATATTATGTATCATAATGTTTTGATTTAATTTTTTGTATACTACTATTTAGAAATAACAACTGGAAGGATGAAAGTTATCAATACTCATGGCTATTATAGAGGTCTCCCTACTAAGGAATCTATTGTATCTTGTATAATAACCGAAAATGTAATGGATATATTATAGAATCTCAATTATTTTATGACACATAACTTTTCTTATAGAAAGAAACCTATTCCACATAAATATTCTCCATTTTTTGTTCACTTTATGTGAAAGATTCCCTTGTAATTTGATGGGACAAATAATCCATTGGAATCTATAAAATGAATTAATTATTCAGAGATGGTATATATTGGATAGTGATGTGGTGAAAAGGAAAATGATAAACATGTACTGTAATTTATCACTGGTGATTCTGATTAATGGTGGGCGTTGATCCAGAATAATATTGAGGAAGAGATAATAGAACTCATTAAATTAAAATCTTTTATGTACATATTGTTTGAGAAATAATTCCTTCAAGATAAAAAATGTGATTAATAGTGTGATCCATTTCATAAAAGAGGAATATATAAATGTTTGGGAGTATAAATATACCATAATAATGAAAATAAATTATGGTTCGTATTACATATTCAACATGAGGTTTCATTATTGACTACTTTATTTGTGGTTTTAAGAAAAGACATTGAAGGGTGATTGTCTCTAAAATATTAACATCATATGATGAAATGTTTTTCTGATTATAGAATATAATAAAAGTAATATATAACTGTTATAGATATATAGGGATTCTAGTAAAGAATAAGATTATAGAAAAAACATATATTAGCGGGATAAGGGAAATATAGACTTCCCCCTTTGTGATAATTTTGACAGATTCAGCCTGAGATAATATTGAATGAATTTAGGGTTTTTAAGAAGATTATAGATAATATTCACCAGCAAAAATAATAAAAATGGATGGAATTAAACACATTTATTTTTTATTTCAACTGTATTGATATGGATAGCTTTGTAAATGAATACAATAAAAATCAATGGAATATACCTTTTTAGAAGATATGAGATCAAGGTCAAGATTATACTCTTTGTAAAATAAATGTTGAATAATTAATGTAATTTTGTATTAGGATCCATTTAAAATTTTGTAAATTTATTTTATTTCTAATATTCGTATCATAATAATGATGACAAAAAATTGAATTGTATTTTATTTCTATTTCATTAAGGATCTGAGAGAACATTTTGAATTGTATCAATGGTCATGAAAAATGATTTAATGACATGTATAACTTCTTATGAAATGATTTATTGAGGGAAATTAAACCATTTCAATGTTCCTAATGTTGGGATAATTATTGTTTGATAAATAGATGATTGATATTGATAAAGAAAATTGGATTGTATGGACCTCCTTGTAACTAATTAATGATATCATAAAAAATTGGTTTATGTTTGATGGAGTATAAATGATTTTTGTATTTAAATAATATAATCAATAATTTATCTTTTAATTAAATAATAATAAAGAATTAATGTCTTCAACAAGGTTTTATGATAATTCATATTGTTAACATGTTTAAAAATAATACTTGAAGAAGGTTTTCACAAATACAATTTGTATCAATTTGGAGTTACTTCCTATTTTTAGGTGCTTAATTGTACGTTCATTTTTTAAATTCTATAAACTTACTTCAATTGTTTTTTATCATTCTAATTTATATGGGTCATAAGGTTAACCAATTATGGAATCGTTTAATTAAAACCTTGGATTATATTTTAGTGATTAATGTATTACATTAGAACATGATGATTTATTCATATTATATAACCTGTGAAAATTTTTTTTTCATAAAGTGAACTTTTTATTAATGGAATGGATTTTCATTCAATTATGGATATTCTAATCCTTTATGTTCTTTAGGTATGAAAAATTAATCTCCATTTCCTAGAGTAGATATGGAATGTAAAATATTAATGGCACATCTAAAGGATGAGATTGTTCTTATGAAATGTCTTAAAATTAGTCATTTTTATCATCTCATAAATAAATCGTAAACATTATTGAAATCATAATTAAATTAAATTATATCACATTACAATGATTTAGTATGTTATAAATGTACTTTTTTAGCATATTTTGTAATATGGTATTTTGGTCATTAACCTTCTTTGGATCAACCAATTTCTTATCGTCATGGACCTATATCAATCTCAAGTAATCCTTGGGAGTTTGTATTTTATTTCATATACATGTATTCATATCCAACCTATATTCCCCTTCATGGTTTCTCAGTTATGTGATTACTCTAAAAGGTCTTCATACTCCTACATCTCTCTTATTAAGTGAACCTTTAATTAACCTTATCACGATTTTGATTTCTCAAAAATCATATTTTCAAATATCATAAACATAATTTCGGACATCAAATTTCAATTTTAATAAGTCGATTTATTTATATCGGGAAGTGTTTTACATCAGAAGTGAATAATAAATATTTCATTAATAATAAATTTACTTTTACTAATATCTTGTGCTATACACAACAGTGGGTTTAAACATTACACAATTAATTCACAAATTACAATCATAATTTGACTATAAAATTTAACAATTAATGAAAATTAATATAGAAAATTAAAATTAATTTTATAAATAATTATATTAATATTATTTTTGGGGGAATTGGTTTGTTTTATTAGAAAATATTAATTTGGGATGACTACTAAGAATAGTATTATATGGGGGATAAATTAGTATTATAATAGTGAATACGATCTGAAATTTTTTATTAACTTGCATGGATGTTGTTATTTAGATCTTGGTATTCATTGTATCTAAAATATTTTATTTATTTTTAATTCCCTTTAAATATGACCCATATAATAATTTAAATAAATAAAAAGAAAAACATATATTTTATTACTTTTAATATATTCAAATCACCGATACAGTGAATAAAAACATATGTTTGGTTATATATATGATTTTCAAATATATATATATATATGTTTTTTATCATGATAATATAATTGAATTTTTTTAGATATGATTATTTCTATAAATTAGTATTAATTTCCAACATAGTAAATATTTAGTAAACTATTATATAAAATAAGTGATACTGAAAATTTTAAGTCATGTAAATTATATTATTTATTATGTCCAATTATTTGTGATGAATTACATACCATGATAAATAAGTGTGAATGTAATATATTATAATTCCATAATAATATTTATATTTTAAAATTCAATTTAAATGAATATTATCAAAAATTTTATGAATGATATTTTATGATAAATTCTTAATTATTAAATTATTTAAATTAATTAGAAAATTCATATTACTCCAAGTAATTTCTAAAGGAAAATATTAATAAAATATGATCCATTAATGATATTATTATTATATTGAATATAATTAACCCTAAATAATAATAATAATGTTACTACAGTAAAGGATAAAGTATTTATTTTCTAGGTTACATGTAGTTCTGTTATATTTAATTATTAATAAAAACTAGATTTATATTTTTAAATGAAATATTATATTTATAATAATTTTTCTTATAAATTTTCTAATATGTTGCATTTCATTTTATTTTTAATTAATATATTTCAAATATAAAAAAATACTAACATCCATAGTGAAAACCAAAAATGGTAGAATTATGGAATCATAAATATTATGGGAAAATTTATTTTGAAATTTTTTTTATTGTAATTTGGAGGTCTAGATCAATCATTTAATACTAAGACAAATTTAATTATCAATTTAATTTGTTAACTTTATGTTATATTGACTATGAAATTAGGAATACTTTTTATTATTTACAAAATGCCACTCCTTAACCAATAAAGGGATATCACTCCCCTCACATATTGACACCTTAACACCAATTCGAATCAACCAAAAACCAGAAAAAATAACATAAAAATATTTAACCCATCATCTATGAGGCCTTAGTTTTGCATTATATCCATATAAGTAATGGATTTAGTGAAAACATAAGGAGGATACATGAAGAATAAGAAAAATTATTCGAAAAACATTTGGAATATATTTTTTCCACCAGAAACATCCATTATTATTAACCATTGATAATATAAAAACATAAAAGTCATCTGTATACATGATATTAATATAATAAAGGAATTAAATAAAAAAATCTCCATATCAATCAATTGTGTTATGAAATCATCATTCTTGTGTATGGAAGACTATACTGTTGTGAACCACTGTTGTTTTTTTCATTACCTCCATTCAAGGTTTGTTATTATGATGGATCTAATTTATATATATATATATATATGATATATATGAAACATAATTATACATATCTATTAATTATATAAAATATACATTATTAAATTATCATTTGTAAGAGACATGATATTTGAGCTCATGTGTATCGATGATAATCACCTCACGAAGCGCTGGTTTTTGTGTTTCCTTTATGCTTTTCTTAGAAGAAGATAATTGAAAATTTAATTAAAAAATGGGACTGAAATTACATAATAATGATATTAATTATATATTTATCATTATATTATTATAATATATATCATTTTCCTTTTTACCTTTTCACAATTTGAATGAGGATAACATTTTCTGTTTATGTGTAGACTACCACCTTCACAATGTAATGTGACTATCTTATTATCACCACACTGAATAGATGATATATATATATATACAAATATAAATTAAAAAAACTAATATGGTATATATGATATTCTGATCATTTGGTAAAGATAATATATTTCATACCTTTTTTCTATAAGGGTATTTTTAAAATGGGAATGTTACTCATGGGTATTTATGGTGTACTGTCTCCATGATTGCAACCTACTTCTTTTTTACTAATAAGTATTAATGATTCATTTTGATTTCAAAAATTATGTATAAATACGATAATTTTATCATTTGAATTATTATCTAGAGGATAGAAATATATATTATATATGATAACATTATCTTTAATTATTAATCATGAATATGGAAATATTGAAATTAACATAAAAAATTAGAAAATAATAACTGATTATTAATAACAATGCAGTATGATTTTCTAAATGAATCAGATATGATATTATAAATATTAAAATCGTTCTATAATTATTTAATTACATTTTTTAAACAGTTATAACTTATTTTATATCATGTTTTACAAAAATAAAGCAAGAGTTAGGGATTTCATAAAAAATAACATTCCAATGAGATATACAAATTATTATATAAAATTTACCTTTATATGGATTATTTAAAACTAATTCTGGAATATAATATCATGATTCATTCCTACATTATTTTACATTATCTATCACTTCAAATCATTTCATCCAAGTGTATTTTAAATAAAAATTACCAAGTGGTAATTTTATTCTTCAATATCACATTAGTTTTTGATTTTTATTTTATTATCTTAAAACAATAAATATGTTGAAATATTTTTTTCATTATATATTAAATTCCAATTAAATATTCATATTAATTAATTTTTGATATTATTATAACCTAAAACAAAAAGAATATATATATATATGTTTCTAATAAATAAATTTACCTAACTAACAACGAAAATATTGTAAAATTTTCACATCTGAATCAATGCAAATTTTTATTGACAAAGGGTATTGATAGATGAATTGAATATAATATTGAATATATTATTACTTCTTTGGACCTGTAGTGATGGATTCAACTCTTTATAATATATCCTATCAGTGCATCAAGATGTCTCATGAGTAAAATTATTTAGACAAATTAATCTAGTTTTTACCTGTAGTTTAAACATTCTTTAGAAAGGTGTTGACGTTATATATATCATGTTCTTGATACATGATATAAACTACATTACAATTTCCACCATTTAGAAATTATTTATTATTATCCATTATGTTTTCCTTATGATGTTATTTATGGATTAATTAGACTCTTAGTTAACTGAATAAATAGAATAAATTTATGACATTTAACATTCAATATTGATTGTTCCTTATATATTTAGATAGTAAATTAATTTAAAATTAATGTGTGTTCAATTAAAAAAATTGAAATATTGATTATGATTAGGGATTCATGAAATCACCTATTATTATTAACCCTTACTGATCATTGGAGCTCACCCATATTTTTTTCATTCCATGTGATATGAATAAGATATCATAGAATGAGTTTTATTTGATGTAATTTTTTTCCTATTGTTATGTATTATGTTTAAATTTCATTCCCTAATGTAAAATGGGAATTATTTATACATATATTTCTAGAAATCTGAAAAACATATATATCATTTGAGATTTTTTTCCTTGTATCCATGATAATATAAAAATTTATGACAACATCTCTAGGATACGGTTCTCATGGTCTTTAAATATTATTTATTTCTTTTGGGATTACTAAAAATTAATATTTTCCAATGTTTTAAATTAAGTTTTCCACAGCCACTAATATGGTTTTTTTATTTTTTAGGTTCCCTTATATGAAAACATATCCTTTTTTATTGATCAAAAAATATTTTCTTATCCTCTATTTAGGAATGTCGTTAAAAATTTTAACATCCATTTACACTTTTATTGTTGTATGATTTGTTAATAAAATCATTTCTATGTGTTACTAACCTTATATAGACTAAAATATAACATTGGTTACAAAAATTAAACCATGAATTTGAAAATCCTATATATTATTTCTTTCCTATTTTTATAATCCAAAAATTTATTTTCCATCAAGAGAATGTTTCATAATTTCATTTCGTGCTTATAACATAATGATTTTGGAAAATTAGGGTATTTATTAAATTTTGATTTTCACCATTCACATAAAAAAATAGTTTTCTAGAAAAATCCTGAATTCATACAATAATATAATTTTTAAATTATGAATCTATACAATAAATTTATTTTATCAACATCAAATTATAAAATATTTTAATTTATATTTAATTTAAATAAATTATAATATTTAATAATATTATTATTAACAAAAAAACATTTTTTATCCATTCATAATGTTTATTAGACTATGTATAATTGATGAGTTGTTTCAAGAATATTACTAGTTGATTTTATTAAACTATCATTGAGTTTTTAAAATATATTTTATTGATATAATTATTAAATATTACTATTCTAAAAAACATGTACTTTAGAATAAATTATATTTTCTAAATCTATTAGAAATATATTATTTAAATTATTAATTTTTTTAATAATTTGGTTTTTTCAATATATATTACAATGTGTTTTATTTTTTAACTACATAAATATTTAATTTAGTTAAGTAGTCAATGAACCCAAAATAATCGATCATATAGAATTTATTCTCATGGGGAAATATATTCTAAAATCATGGGGTGATGTATTGAGCCAAAAAAAATATATTCGACCAAGTTTTTTTACTCTAATAAAAAATGATGATACCATTGACATAATACATCCCCATATTTCCTAATTTCTACCAAGAAATTATGATACCTCAAAATAACCATAAACTAGTGAGTGTAATTGTTTCAAATAAACTGATCCTTATAATACAGTATTTCAATTGGTTTCTCCAAATGAGTAATTAAATTATATAACTATGTGATCTTTTATTTAAACATATTAGAAGGGAAACGTATTTATATTTTCAAATTTGATAAATTTTACACAAAATAACTTAAGAGATATTTCATGGATGTTCAAGTTGATTATAAACCACTCTGAAAAAATTATGTATTTTTAAATGGAAAATATGCATATGGATGAATATTTCATTCCTTTAAAATAACATTACAAAATTCCATGGATATATTTTAATGAATAACATTTCTATTTTATCAAACTCCAAATATCAAAAATTTGTATCCATATAACACGTCTATCATAATATATTAGTAATTATCCACTAAATGGTTTTATTTATTTCTAATATCTCATAAAGAATAAATAGTTCTAAAAGATTACTAACTCTAACATCTGACTAACTTGTAGGAGTTATGAACTACCTTCCATACTCAGCCTTATTCAATGTTCCCTGGATAATTGATATAAAAAATTATATGAGATATCTAAAGTAAATGTGTTAACGGAACAACCTTCAATTTTTTTTGATATGATCTTATTATATCTTCTAATGCAATAATGCTCCCCTCAAATTTACCACCATTCATTGGATGAGAATCAATTCTAGTGATAAACTATGTATTACATTTTTACAAAAGACTTATTCAGTAAATCAAAATAAACCATGCATCATGTTCAGATAAAAATAAATGTTTCAATCCTTATATTAAAAAATAGTCCTTAATTTATATCATGAAACATACATAAGTTGATACTTTATATTCGAAAAAAAATAAGTTTTTTTATATCATATATGATCAACAAATTAACATTCACAAAGAGAATTTTGAATTATTATGGAGTCCAGAACCAAAATCCATAGATTTTTTTCCCATTTCCATAATTGGTATTGGTAATTATTGAATCATTAACTTAACCTCATTGATTTCAATATAATATTTCTAGAAGACTATATATCATGGTATGTACTTTCAAATTACACTTTTAATGTTGTCAAAACAAAATTTATTCTATGAATATATGTATGTATTTGATGACTTTTAGATGGATCTATATTGGTTCGTTATGTTATTTATCGATTATATCCAATATCAATTGTAGAATTTATGCAACACAAATTTTTTACTTCAATCAGATCATTCTATAATAGTCTAGGTTGAAATATATAAAATTTATTACATAATTGTAAAGCTCTATATCTTCCATCTTTGCATTTTTTACATTTACATGAATGGATATCTATGAGTAAATTTTATTTAAATTGGACATCTTCTATATCTTTATGATTTAAATTTCCATAATAATTAAATCCATTAGTGTTGGATGTTTTCAATGACGAGAATAAATAATACATCATAATCTATTCAATTCTGATCATCTAACTCATGATTACCTTACATTAGTGATAATGTATTGATTATTTATAATACCAGGTCAATTGGAATCCTTTCATTTAGAACATATTCCACAATGTTTATATAAATATATATTAAGTAATATTTTATGATCATTATTTATCTGATGATAATGACATCTAAAACCATGACTTTAATTTTTTGGTAGTTTAGAGGTGTTTTGGGGACTAGATACATGTTTCACAGATTTTTTATGCACAGTGTACATAAATGGTTATAGTGTTAGATAATATTTTTGATTGAGGGGTGTGGAGTCTAACCTCTTAGTTCTGGGTGCTGCCCAAAGGTTCCTCAAACCTAGTTGGTCACATTAACTAAAGCGCATTACACTAAAAGCCAGAGGCTACTGACTAGTAGTGAGGGTAATGGTAAGGAATTAGGGGAATCAATTCCCTCTTTGGAAGAGTATACGTAGTGGAATTTAAATTTAAACGTTAGAAAAAGTATTTAAACCATACCACAATGTAAATAGAATATGTATGATAGTAATCTAATAACTGATGCTTTTATAAATAATGCATGTCATATATGTCTAGGAATACTTCCAAACAAGTCACAATGCAAGAAATACAATATTTAAATCAAAGTATGGAAAATCAGTAAACTCCAACAACATCGCAAGCCCCAGATATGTCCCAGTCTCTCCATCTCCAATGGAAATAAGAAATTGATGGAGAATTACGCTTTCCCTTATCTATATATGTAACCATATAATCTGTTTGGGTCCAAAATCATGAAACGAACTGGGTGTGAGATGAATCCTTGTATGAATCTACCAAATGATATGTGCCTTATTGTTAGTGAATATATATAGTGGTGGATATGATGAAATAAAGAAATAAACTATTAAGTACTCATAAAATAAACAATCCAACAGTTTTCAATTAAAATCTCTTCCATTTATTATCCATAATTTGAATAAAGTAAACCTTGGGATCTAACCGATGCTCTGTATCACCTTATATATAATTAACCAACATATGTCTCAAAATACCATCTAAGAAATCTACTAAGACCAAGTCCAATATTGTTCTTTGGCTTGGTAGACTTGGCACAATCATTCAATCATTCATTAGAAACCCCCTATGAAATATCTTATAGTATAACCCCTCTAGTTTAACACATCATTAATTAAATAAACAATGACCCTCCGGGAAATCTCACATAGTTTAACCCCTTTGGTCCCATATAACACTGAATTTACAAATGACCACCTGAGCAGTTCTCATAGTCAATACCTTCTTTTTATGAATTGAATTAATAAAATATAATTTCCACCTGCCAGATCTCATAGAAAATGTCTTAGGGTCCTACATTAATTTAATAATTACCCTCTGGGTAGCTCTCACTATCTAACCCCTCTAGTCTATGACCACTCGACATCTATCACAGTCAATATCACATGGTCAACATAACAAAACAATTATACATAAATGACCCTACCATAGTAATATCCCACAATCAAATTCCCATTGTTGATAGTTTCAGAAATGTGGATCATTTTCATCTTATATAAATGGTAACTCCATCGTAACAAAACGAGGTAAAAAAAACGAAAATATAGAAAGAATTCTACACCAAACAACCATAATCAATCAAACATGGGAAACACACCCATAATAATGTTATTAATATTTATTTATATGAAAAATCCATTTCTCGAGAGAGATGAGAAATCAGGAAGAGTGGCTTTACAGGAAGAGAGAACTCACCAGTGTGAATTCAACTGAACCTGTGGTGTCTCAATTTGAGCTCAGATGAAGGAATGGGAGGATCTTGAAGAACTTTATCCATACATTGATCTCTTGTACGACAAATAAGAAGAATATGATCATTCTGGAGATGATACATGACCCAGGATTGATGAATTAATTTAAAAGAAATTCACAAGGCATGTTTATAAAATGTACATGCCGTGTCCTACGCTCAACAGGACCCTGCTTTAGGTTGTATTCCAGGTATCCTACAGGACTATGTACTCAGCCTTTACACAGCCAATACACTGTTATGAGCAAAATACGGGTACACAACATGTACTTAGGGGTACACAACATGTACTTATAAATTTCCCAATTATTATTTTTTCCTCAAAACACCCGAAAATCATGATCCATACCAGAAACAACGATCCGTTTTCTTCAACTAATTCCCCCCATAAAGACATTCATCCACGAAATGACCTTCCAAGGGTGGTGAAGAAGAAACTTCAAATAACTGAAGCCAATGTATTGAACATCACAATCCATCTCCCAAGTCTCATCATGTAATCGGCTGAGCTTCCATAGCACCCATAATAGATGAACATAATAGCCATGGAGAACCTTTGTGTTGCAAAACACAATCCAAATAGGGTGATCCTCAAAGGATTCAACCACCTCCAGCTCAACCTCCTCAGGTTTAAAAACATCATACAGGTTAGAAAAGTAGTTCCGTAGCTGAGAAACATGAAATACATTGTGCATAGAATTGTACATCTGAGGTAACTACAATTGATAGAAAACAAGCCTGACTCTCTCCAAAACATCAAACAGCCAAAATTATCGAGGTGAAATCTTCCTCTACCTCCTAATACTCTAATGTTCCAACCTCGGTGTGACACCTAATAATACCAGATCCCCGACCTCGAACTCTAGAGGTCGTATGCATCGATCAACATAAGATTTATAGAGAGATTGTAAAGTATCAATTCTCTTCAGACTCAACTCCCCCTAATCAGTGGTCTCCTGGAAAAAATGAGGTCCCATAAATGCTATCTCTCCTTCCTCCAAATGACATTGGGGTGATCTACGTGGCCTACTATAAAAATAATCACGAGGTTCCATCTAAATAGTTTTTGGAAAACTAATGTTATGTGTGAAATCCACTAGGTGTATGTGTCACTCTCAAGAAACCCTGAAATCTAGGATGTATGCTCGATGTATTTCCTCCAAAAACCGTATTGTATTCTCGGACTGTCTATCAGTCTAGGGATGGTAAGCTATACTCAGAAGTACTTGTGTACCGAAAGACCTCTGTAGTCATTTCCAGACACAAGAAGTAAACTGGGTGTCCCTATCTAAAACTATATAGCGTGGAACCCCAAGAAAACGTACAATCACTCAGATATAAAACCTTCCAAGCTCATCAAACCTAAATATTTCATTTATTGGGAAGAGATTTGAATCTTTCTTGAATTTTTCAGCAACAACACAAACTATATCATTCCCATTGAGGAGACCTTGGTAAACCCAAAACGAAATCAATCATTACATCATTCAACTTGCACTCATGAATGGGTAACGACTAAAAAATCCATGATGGTCACTGAACCTCCACCTTCTCCAATTGATTGGTGGAACATCCCATAACAAAACCAGCTACATCCCACTGCATACCTTTCCACAAATACCGAAAATGTAGATCTTGATACATCTTGGTGACTCCAGGATGAACTTATTTAATTGATGAATGAAAATATATAAAAAGATCTTCATTTATATATTCTAACACCCATACACACCCATGAAAACACAAGATCACATCATCGCCTACAATCCACCTAGGAGTAGGGTTCTCTCCTCACACACTCTCTTGTTGGACCTGGCCTTCATAATCTGATAGCTACCTCATTTTCACTCAATTCTAAAGATTATATTTAACCGATACAGAAGAATAAAACATTTACACTGCCTATCATGAACCTCCAAATGCATCTCCTAGAACATATCCATAAACTTCCACTCACCACTGGCCTCCTAAACTACATGTATCTGAGTTCTCATTTTCAATGCATCATCAACTGCACTACCTTTTCTAGGTGTGTATTCAATCCCAAAGTCAAAATACTGAAGCTACTCAATGCACCTTCTCTTTCTCAAATTTCAATCTCGGTGTGTATTGATATACATGAGACCTTTGTGGTTTGTAATCACAAGAAGATGATCCCCAAAAAATAATGTCTTCATCATCGTAAAGAATTTACAACTATAGTCAACTCGAGATCATGTTTTGAGTAATTTTTCACATGTGGCCTCCACTGCTGAGACCTGTATGCAACAACTCCACCCCAGTGCATAAGAACAGCTCCCAGCCTGATACCTAATGCATCTTAGTAAACAATGTAACCCTTTTTTGTATCTAGAAATATCATTTTTAGTGTTGACGTCAATCCACATTTATGTTATTTAAAGGACGAATCACAGGAATCTATCGACAAGTACTTCACTCACTTCTTAGTCCAGCCTGTTAATGTTGTTTTTAAATTTTAAAAGTCATGTATAATGCACCTATAGTAACTAGATAGCCCTATGATACTCCATACCTCAATGTAATTCTTCTTATACTACCAGGAAACTACTACTCTAACTTTCTTTGGGTAAACTAAAATTCTTGTCTCTAAGATAACGTGACCCAAGAAACGAATCGGGCCCATTAAAAAGTGGAATTTTGAGAGCATATAATATAATTGATGCTCTCTCAGTGTACTCAATATGATCTCAAGATGAGTGGAATGGTCCTGTACAGTGTGATATTACACCATGATATTATCTAAGAAGACTACCAAAAAATAATCCAAGTAAATATGGAACACTCGGTTCATCAATACCAAGAAAAGTGCAGGCATGTTAGTGGGACTGAATGACATAACGAAATACCCGTATAGACCATACCTACTTCGAATGGTTGTAAGAGGTATATCAGATGGTATAACATGCAACTGATGATAACCAGATCTCACATCAATCATTGAGATCAGCTGGGACCCTCAAAGAATATCAAAGAGATCATCAATATCTTCAAACGATATCAGTTCTTAATTTTCAACTGGTTCAGCTTCTGTTAATCAACATAAATTATAATGGTATCATATTCCCTATTCACAAAAATGATAGGAGAACCCCAACTAGATGTATTGGGTCTGATATATCCTTTCAACTGAAACTCCACAAACTATTTCTTGAGCTACTATAACTCTTGTGCTTCTATCCTATAAGGAAGAATGGATAGTGATGCCACTCTTGGGACAAGCTCAATAAAGAAATCTATGTCTCCCTCCTAAGATAAACTATAAATGTTACATATAAATACATATTTAAAATAATCTACCACTAGAGTTTTTTACATCTGTGATGTTACCTAGTCATCCAGATATAAACTAGATATATAGGCTGTAATTCCTCTCAACCCAAGATGCTCAAGTCCATCTCAGCAATCCTGGACATCCCATTCGTTGTTTTTTAGAAAATACCCTCCCTCTGGTGATGTGAATCTCACCCTATGGTTATAGAAGTCAAAAAATGTTATAAAGGAGACTAACTATTCCATTCTAAGAATGTTATTGTAACATATCATCTCTATGACATAGAGGTCCCATTAATATTGACACCCACAAACCCCAAGAGGGAACTCATTGTGTGACATATAGTAGCAGTCTTAATCCCCCAACGGAGTGTCCATCATCATAAAATCATTAATTATAAGGATTCTTATCCCAAGTCTCTCCAAAGTAGAAACAGATATAAAACTATGTGAAGCCCCTATATGAAAAAGAGCAGAATGCATAACTGAGGCAACTAGAATCGTACCTGTAATTGTAGATGGTCTGGAATACTACTATTAATTGGTCCCCTCCACTACAAAAGACCGACTCATATCACGTCCTTATGACCCTGCCTGACTACCATGAGTTGATCCACCCTTCTAATGTTGAAAAACTAATGTTTGTATACCATGGACATGACCACCTCCTCGGCCTAATTGTCCTGAAGATCTCTAGTTACCAGACTGATGAAAAATTTGTGGTCCTGTTCCTATACATGGAGTCATTACATATCTCCTCTCACCAGCTGCTGGTGAGAAAATCCACTAAAATCACTAAAAATTTTCCATCTTTCCGTAGGATCGACCCTCAACTAGGTCTCTCAAAAACCAAGGTCTCGTGTTCTTACTCTTCTCACACGTGTATCACCTAACCTAGCTATCAGTAGATACATTCCTATTACAATAATCATCATGTGAAGGATCCTTGTATCTCTTCCCCCTATCAGAAGAAGGTGTACCATCCATGGATGCTGAATCACCCAGGCTTCAAGTGCCAAAGTCCCTTAGATTGTTCTCAGTCATCAGTGTTTGGGTAAATATAGATTTCAATGAAGTCATCTTTAATACATTCACCTATGTTTGGATGTCAAAACTGAGACCTTCCCTAAATCATCTCCCCAAAGATAACTTGTCACCTCCCCGAATAGGTTTGATGCGCTTACTCATTATGAAACAAGAAGAGTAGTCCATCACTGAAAGAGTGCCATTCTCTAGGTGCATGAACCCTTGGGCTCGATCAACCCACAACGTCTTGGGATAGAAGTAGTCATAGAAGTTACTTTTAAAATCATCCCAATCCATATCATGAGGATGTACCACCTAAGAGATAACATCCCACAACCTTTCAGTGGAACCACATAGCATCTACGTCATGAGATTCACTCTCCACTATAGAGGCATATCCAGATTCTATAAGATAGACAGCCATGACACCAAACATGACTCTACATCCTACAGTCCTCCATCCCCGAAAACATGAGAGGATACTACTACTAGAACACCCCTATCCACTCATCCATTGATGGATTAGGATGTAGTGATCCATGGATAGACTTTAACATCCTAAAAATACGTCCTAGAACTGTTCATCAGCAACTATGATCTTTATAATAGTTGGTGCCTTTATGGGAATGGTGGTAGGATATGTTGGTAGTACTAAATCTACCCTATCTGTTGTCTAGTCATCACTATGTACCTAGAGTACAAAAAAAGGATGTATTTGTGGAATGAATCTGTAAGGTCAAGTGGACAACTCTGTTCAAGATTATCACAGATTACAACTTATAAGTGCAATATAGAACTATGAGAAGAAAAATTAAAATTTTACTAAATAGGGTTACACAGTGTGTGTAAAAACATACACGGTGTGTTCCTCTAAGATTTTAACATGGAATGTTCCTCTTCCAATCATGGTCGTGTAACACCCCTTACACACGACGTGTTCCTTAAAAAACACAACATGTACATGAATATTCTCTATGTCCTAATTAATTCTACATAGATATAACTACATTGTTATCTCATAGGTACACAACACAACGTGTTGACCCTAGACAAGGCATGTACTACTTATGTTATAAACAACTGTGTTGTTAGTCACATGGTCAGATACACAGTCTACTCTACATGGAATTCATAAATGGGACACGATGTGTGCAACCTATGTTTCATTCACCCATGTCGGTGGAATCACAGTTCGATAAATGATCCTTTAAAACAAAAAATGTAAAATATATACACCACATGTTCTACCAAACATTTGCTAACCCCATGTCTCTTCTCACATAGTCAGCCAAACGATCAAGCACAACAAAGAATGTACTCCTAGTACAAAACATGTACTTATAAAAAGTTATTTATTTCATAAAAGAAGAACACATGTTGTTTGTTGATGACATCACACACCATGTTTACTGGGTTTCAAGAAAGTAAGCCTCTAAAACATCTCCAAAACCCTTAAAATGTAATTTCATTCCAAGGCATGAAAAATTATGACCTGTGAGAGCTCGTACTCTTGCTAATCAATTTTTGGCGTCCTTATACATATCATAAATTGATAAAATTAAATTAAAGTGCAAAAATGATCCACCAAATTACGATCCAAGGGGGCCCCTAACACCTCAAGGACCCAAGATTGGAATCCATTAAAATGAAACAGTAAAATTTCTAATACCATATCAAAATAGTCGGTATTCTATCAAGGCATCTACCGCAACAACATGCATATCTAGAACAACATCCATCACAATATCCTGTAATCATTAATGAATCCAAAATGGCATGACAAGAATGCATGAAATGTGATATCTCCAAAATTCATATATGATGAATGAGATGGCATACAGTCATCACATCCTGTTTTAATAGAAATAGAACCACAATGATATAAATCACAACAGAAAAAATTGAGTGAATCACACATTGGTGAATTCAAATCAATTGTAATAATTGCCAAACCAGAAAAATTGTAATATTCGAGATAAAATGGCTTTTCAAAATTCATGAATTATCTACACGCAAGAATAGATTATTACCAACTACCCATTTCCTAATATCCATGTCTATAGGATCCAAACAGTATAGAAAATAATAAAATATCCTCTTATTATACCACTTTGTATCATCCTGATTCCGGGTGCCGACCAAAGGTGCCCCAACCCCGGTTAGTCACATGACCTAAAGTTCATTTCCCCACATTTCAGAGGCTGCCTATTAGCAGTGAGGTACAATGTAAGACATTTGGAAAACCATTCCTTCATTGGAAGTGTATAATTATTATAATTTAATTATAAAAAATTGTGGATGTTGTAATACCATACAACAATGTAAACAACAGACATCTGATAGTAATATAATAACTAAACCATGTATAAATTACAAATGTCACATATGTATATGAAAGTTTCCAAAAAATTACACATTCTTGACATACAATAATAAAAACAAAGTGCTAAAATAATTTATACTCCAACAACATTGTAAGCCTCATCATGGTCCCCTTCTCTTTAACTCCAATGACAACCAATTTCCTAATGAAGAACAACACATTCCCTTATCAACCATTGAACCCATATAATCTATATGGGTCCAAAAGAATGACCTAGAATGGGTACAAGATAAATCATAGTTCGAAACCACAAAAAGATGTGTGCCTAAATATCAGTGAATATATAAATAGATGAAAATATACATAAATAATGAAGTAAATTAGAAAGTACTCAAATGTAAACAATCCTATAGTTTTTACTTACATTCAGTTCCATTTATTATTCATAATTTTAATAAGTTACACCTTGCAATCTATCCTATGATTTGTATCCCATTATTAGTAAAAAACCAACAGAAGTCTCATAAGACCATATAAACACTCTAATAAGACCGATACCATGTTTGTTATTTGGATTGGTAGACTCATCACAATCATTCAATCATTTATAAGAAAACCTCCGGTAATGTTCCCCCAATATAACCCCTCTTGTTTAGCACATCATCAATTTTATAAATAATGACCCTCAGAGAAAGTTCTCATAGTTTAACCACTTTGGTCCTATATAGTAGTATACATTTAAAAATGACACCCTAGGAAGATCTCATAGTCAATACCCCATGGTATGCATAGGAACAATAAATTATAATTTCCACTAGTAATCCCTCACAATAAATTCCCTAGGATCCAACATTAATTTAATAAGGACACTCAGGGTAGGTCTCATAGTCTAACTCCTTTGTCTATGACCACCCAGTAGCTCTCACAGTAAATACCTTTAGGTCAACATAACAACAAATGTATACATAAATGACCCTACCTCAAGAATCTCTCATAGTAAAATTCCCCTTGGGGATACATTCACTATGAAAATCACATCCATCTCATGTAAATAGTAACTACATCATAACAACATGAGGAAATGAAAACAAAGAAATACTAGAAGGAAATATATACCAAACGTCCATAATTAATCATACAAGTGAAACACAACAATAATAAATTTATTAAACCTTATGCCTAAGTATAATCCCTTTATCAATCAAAAAACCCATAACATGTATTAAAAAATGTTAAATTCTTAAACACACAATACCCCGACCATTGGTTATCAGAACATAAAGTATATATAATTTAATGATAATCATAGAAAAGGACAAACCACCTAACTTGGTGTTTTACATAGATTTCTCTTGAATTTTAGCCCTTGAATCATCCTAGAACTACACAGATCAATGGATATGGTAAATATGATCAACCCTTTTTAACTCAATAGAGAGGTTAAATCTAGAAGAGAGCCTCCAGTGGAAGAGAGAACTCACCAGTGGGAATCGAAAACACCTGTCGGTGTCCCAATCATAGCTCATATAAGGTAACGGGAGGAGCTAGACGATATCCGGTTATAAGTCGCTCCCCTGTATGTGACAAGGGAAAAATATGATCATTCTACAGATGAGATGAGACCACAAGTCCAATTATTAAAATAAAAAGAACAGTTTATGGTGTGTTCATATAATGTACATGATGTGTAATATATCCAACCGGCCCCCACATAAGGCAATATTCCTGGTCACCTACACGACCATGTACTCGCCCGTTACACACTCATTATATGGTTATGCACTACAATAGGGTACATGACATGTACTCAGGAGTACATGACATGTACATATAAATTCCTAAATTCTTTATTTTTCAAAAAAACATAAAATCCGGATCTATTCTAGAAATAAAGATCCGTGTTCTTACATAGAAGAGGTTTTCTTTTAGTTATGGTAAAAGTGACAATCTATTTTGAGCATAAGGTTAACCATGGGTTATGAAACAACAATGGTTGTTGATCTTTTTTTGATGGTTTTCCTCTGATAATTAGGGACTACCTCCATGTTTTATTTATGATCTTTGTGATTATCTAGGGGGAAAATTAAAATTGGCTCTTTAGACCCCGATGATGGGTTATAGTGCGGTTCATGATAGTATATATGTTAATAACATAAGGTAGGAAGGGAACAATGGCCTGGATATTCCCAAAAAAAGTCATGGGTTTGGCGTAGTGGTGAAATTCGGGATCTTCCAATGTGTCATGGGAATATCTATGATTCACCAAAACCCATCCAAGAAATATTAATCATTTTAATTATTTATTTATTTTAAAATTTATTTTCTGTTTTGGGCTGGTCTGTTTATATATTTAAAAATAGTGTGTAGTTATCGTAGGAAGAGAGTTGGCACACGATTAGTAAATCCCGTGTGTCAGCCATGCAACTTGTATATAATTTTTGATAGATCCAAATTACCTATTTGATAGGTGGTTTACAAAACTATAAATTTTTCAAGTGCAAGGTGCTCTATGGCCCAATTAGGGGCACATGGTTGGAGCATGGGTTGCCTGACCATGTGGCCAAACACTTTGAAATAACAATTCTTTATAAAGAAAAACAATTTTATATAAAAAATTATTATTATTAGTACTATTATTAAAAACATCTGGTGTTCTTCCCCCATCCCATATGGATTTCATTCACCTCTAATCTTCTAATCAAGAGGTTGATTCCCCTCTCATTCTCCACTACCTTATGTACACGATGTCCCCCTCTTACCCCCATCCAGTTTTGATTTCTCCCTAGTTTCTAGTGAAATGTTATTCATTATAATTATCTTTTTATCATTTTCATTTATTTATCCTTTGTTTTTTGGGTTCACTTCATTTTAGTGTTGTGAACATGGAAGGGGAAAAACCTTAATGGGAACATGACTTTTATAAGTTAGTTCTTGGTTTTTTGGATTTTTGATGTCTGGATAAGATAGGTTTTAGTTGTGGATGTCGATGTAAGTGCGTTCACCTTGGTTTATTGGTAGGTTTTCTTATATTATTCAATTTTGATCAAATTTTAATTAGGGTTTCTTAATTTTATAGGTTCATACTATTTATCTAGTTTATTTTGGATATTAGTTCGTGAATGTGACATTTCCATACACTAATGGGTTCATGCATATATATATATATACATATATATATATATATACCTTCTTCATTTGTATTGTCTCATGTATAAGGGAGATCTACAATTAATCTATGGGTATATATATATATATATATTTATATGTGCATGTGTGTGTATGAATAAGATAAGGGTATCCCTTACTTCTGTGGATCTATTTTATGTGAATTATAGTTATCATCAACATGGGGTGCATGTTTTGAGGTAGGTTCTCTATATCCAAACCTTAAAGTGGGATAATTTTATTCCTTTCTTATTTATCGACATTTTTAAATTTTATTGGGAAGTAAATATATTATATTATATTCTTGAAGTGATTTAGAGAATTTTATGAAATATATTGCATTCTTTACTAAATTCATGTCTTGGTTTCCTTCTAATAAATCATGTTTCCATGTTTGTTTAAAATGGAAATAACATTTCAAGTTGTCCTTTTTCTATTATTTTTTATAAATTATGAATGATACAATTATATTGGATTTCCAAATTAATAATTTTAATTTCAATTGAGAATCATTTTTTTATACTATTGAATTTTTTCTTTAAAAGAGGGTGTATCAATGGATAATATCCACTTTATGGGGAATTATAATGGATAGTGTTAGGAGGTGTGCCTTATAATTTATCATGTATATCATTATGTTCATCCTTGATTACTCACCACCCATGTTTTCTATCTCTGTGGTATTCTGTGATTAAATGTGAGAGTCAAGAGAAAAATTCCCTTTAATCATAACTAAAAACATTGATCTCCATTGATTATCCTAGTGTATTGTACCATGGGTGAAGGTGGTTGAGAGATGAAATAATCCTTACTAAATTTGGATCCTATCGATTACCTGGAATAGGGATTATAAATTCAGTACATATAGGTTCAAATCAGGTGGGGTCTAGGTTTATGTGATGTGAACTATCTCTCATTCATTTAATTTCCCACATTTGGTGGATTTTCTTATATAATCCTTTAAAATATTATTCTTGTCCTGGAAAATCATACATAGGTATTGTTGATATAATTTTTAATATTTTTCATTGAAATGTCCTTTCAATGCATGCATAATATTTTAAAGGGTATTTTATAGAGTCCTTAAAAATATTGGATCATTGTTTAGTAATAAGAATGTTAAATGGGTTTTTTGATTTATTAACTTGATACATTTCCAGATAAGAAATTGAAAAGTAAATTTTATATAATTTTATTTCTACCTTCCATGATTTATATTTCACATTAAATTTAAGAAATAATTAGTATATCATTTGTCTTTCCTACTATGTTTTAATACTCACACAAAATTTAAATTTTCAATTTACAATGCTAGTTTTTTAACCATCTCTAGTTCTCTCATAGGGAGAATGCGATACAATAGTTTGGGATGAACGATAAAGTCACATAGAGGTACATGTAGCAATTTATTTCGCATCGTATTTCTAGTGTTACATTATTTTTCATTTTTATAATCTATTTTCTTATATACCTTTTATTTATTGTTGGATCATTTAAATCATAGCTTTATATTATTCCAAACTATTGTTTCCTTCCCATAAGGCTCAGGAATGACAATTGTGGCTTGTCATGGTAGGATCAGCTCAGAGTTCTTTATTGAACAAGTTTGGATAATGAAAATACGTTTTAAGAGGAGCCCAATGTTATCTAGGAAGTCACATAAATTAGATATAGGATGTTTGGGTCTTAAGAAGTTGGTCATGGTTCAGTTCCTGATCACCCCCACTCATGACGAGACCTGATCCACCAATGCTAGTTAGGTTTCAAAGATCTATTTTTTTGGGGTTATGTTGTTACCATTTGTTGAGTTCGATTAAATTGTGTATGTTTGGGGAATGATAGTGAATGTGAGTCGGTGAAAACGAGTGGGATTACATTCAATAAAGAACCATTTTGAGACTGATTTCATGATTTAATATGCTTCATGTTCATAGTGTATTCTTAGTGTAGGGTCTCTGAAACCATGTTGGAGGGTGATTCATGACTACTAGTTGCAAATGTTAGTAATTTTGGTGTGGTTGATTCGTATATATTATTTTATTGGTTTGAGTGGATTTTGTAAGGAAACATATATTTGAAAATTATTTTTAGAATGATAAATATGTTTTTTGGGGAAAATTATTCCTTTCTAATGGGGTTTTTGGCTTTTGAGGGGATGTGTAATCAGTGGTTTGTCATTATAAGTGGCTTTTTTGGTTATAGATTATTCCATATAACCTAAAATGGGAAACTTTAATGGAAAATAATATTTTCCTATTCTGATGGCTTTTTAAGGGAAAAACTATTTCAATATGAATAGTTGGTATTGAATTAAAAAATTGGAGAATATAAAAATGGTGTTTTCAAAAAGAAGATGGGTTTTATTTGTTTTGGGGCGTTGTTTTTGTTTTTTAGATGATATTGAACAATGTTTTTATTTAGATTATGATGTGTTTCTATATGATCTTTTTGTTCGATATAAACTGTTAATTGGTCGAGTTATGGTTAGATGCATATTTGGTTTTATTAGTTACATTGTATGGAATATGGCACCCATAAAGTATTAGTATATTTACGAGAAGTTAATCCATTCATAAGACCTACCTAGAATTCTTTTGGAATTTAGGATCCAATACCTTTCCAATCATTTAATATTTTCCACAGCAATTGGTTTCTATTATATCTCTTGGATTGGCTTGAGCATTTTGATAGTTTCTTAATGTTTTTTTGAACTCTAGATGCCATATGGGTGAGAATATTATTGTGTGAGTTTGATGGATTGATAATGTACTAATGAAAAGTGAATATTCTATCCTTTATATGAGTAGGGATGACTTGGTATATCCCCATGACCACATTCATCCAATATTTTATTATTGATAAAATCGAATAGATAAAAGTGAAAAATCACATAGATTTTCGACAATTTTAATTGATGATGAAGGGGGTATGTTCCAAATTTTAAGGACTTGGTTTCCATTTTTTCAGAGTTGGAGATATGTTTGGTGATTTAATTTTCTTTTTGGGTATATATCCAAGGATTATGTTTCATGTTCATTCATTTAGAAATGCCTAATGTGGTAGCCTGTGCATGTTGATATTATTATTTCTTTTGGATCTTGTGAAGGTTTACTATTTAGTGAGAAGTATGAATTAAAGGTTCTTTTAAAATACAAATCACCATTTTCAGTTCTTTCATCTTTTCAAAATGATCAGTCACACTTTTTTTAGTTGTGTACAACCATCAGTTTTAGGTATGTAACCATTATTTATTTCATTTTATGCATTTAATTTGGTTGTGAAATTATTGGGATAGTTTTGAAGGTTTTTCGGAAGAGATTTGTGATTTTAAAATGAAAGAAGGATTCAGAAAAGTTATTGAAAAATGTGAAACACGTGAAGGTAATCATGCAAGCATGGATAGAAGAATGTTTTACTGCACATGGTTAAGGCCCACATTTTCTAAACCATGAGAAATACCCAATTAAACCATGAACCATGACATATATATCTTTTTTTTATAGTTAGAGCACATGTTTTCTAGTTGTGTGTGCCAATATTACGAGGCCCTGTTTGGATAGTAGCAGTGTCACAGTTGTCTCATGGTTTTTTAACCATGTGAAAAGTTAAAAAATGTGTATTTAAAAATAATATTTGTCAATATATTCCCTAAAACCATCATTCATTCTCCAACTAGAATCCCACTCTGGATTTCTTCCTCTCGGAAGTTAGGGAGGTTGTCCCAATCATTTTGGAAGTGATTTAAACGGTTTCAGGGTAATTTGAAGGTAAATCATCCCTAATAATTTATATCGCTTGGTTCTTACTTGGTATCCCCTAGATATGGATTCTAATATATCTTGTTTTCCAAGATCTACTCTAATCCAATGTAGATCTTGGGTAATAGAGAAAAATATTAATGAGATCAATGTTAATTGGTGTTATGGGAAGGGATCTAAGGTTTTTTCCTTCTATTTTCATTTAGATTTTATGTGTGGTTGTGTAGTGGGATTATTTCCCCAACAAACCTAAGGTTGGTTGCCTCACTATTGACTCAATATTTCTAGATCATAGAGGCATTTATTTTAATAGAATTGTTTCAAGAAATTGCTTGCGAAGTTGATGTGTGAATCTCGTATATAAGCCCTTGGTGTTGATTTCGGGGTTTTGGGGTGGTTTATGATATTTTTTTGAAATATAAATTATTAATGGTTTTCAAATTTATGGATTTAAAGTTTTATTCTTGGTTTGATTCTAAGAAATATGTTGTGAAAAAGGTTTTCAATAAAAATGTTGTTTCATGGAATGTGGATTTTCTAAAAGGGTTGATTTGGTTTGATAGTCAGATTTTACCATGATTTTGGTAACTGTTAGTTTACATTGTTGGGTGGATTAATTTTTTAAATATGTGTTGGGTAAAATGAATAGTGGGAAAGATGTACCACCCATAATTATTGTGATATGGCATAATGCACCATAATATAAAGGGTATGGGCTTGGACCTGAATTTCTATGGTCAAAGGATACATCATGATCGGGTGGTAAATTGTTTGTATAGTTTAAATCGTTTTCTATCCATGCAAGGAAATTTTTTAAAACACCTTCAAATCGAGAAATGGGTAATTATTTGTTTTATTACATTTATTGTAGATGTCGATTTTGGTAAAGTGTTTTAGAACATACATTTTTTGACTATTAGAAATTACTATCCTATTTATTGGTTTTACATAATGATTTAATATAATTGTGATAACTTGTTCTATACTTTTCTTATGAGTAGTAATGCAACTTGGGGAGATCCTAATGAAGATAATGACCAACCCCTAGCATTGGAACATTGGTTATTTTTCAGATGTTGTATTTAGGTAAATAGGTAAATGTAAAGAATCTAATTCCTTTTATTTAATAGTTATATGCTTGGGAGGTGCTATGATGTTGGAGCATTGAGGTGGTTGTAGAGCTATGTTTCTATATCAGGGAGTCCTTGTGTGTTTTTGTTGGGTTGTGTGTTTTTTGTTTTAGCATTATATTTTTTGCATAAATAATTGACTATTGTGGTATGGATTTTTTGGTCCTTTGATATTATTGAATTATAAACACTATTTCAATGATTCATGTTATTTTTTTATTGTCTCGTTTGGTTGGTTTTTTCCATTTCGATGTTAATATCATTCCCCAAAATTCTTAAAACCCTCATAATTTATTTCCAATCTTTGGAACCTTGGTGATGTCACTTAAGACCATGTTAAAATTCCTCCTCAACTCATGAAAATGAGGTGGGGCAAGATGATATAGGTGCTATAGTTTGTTGGGTCTATTTTAATATGTTGTCAGTCTTGGGTTCATCTTCATTATCATTTTATTCCCTTAGTCACTATAATATCAATGATTAGAGTTATCGAAACCAGAATGGTATAGCATAATAGAAATAGATACCTTTTTTATTCTTAACTTCATATTACTTGGAATTTGGTACACAAGTGTTTGGAGACACTTCTAGGAGGGTGATCTAATTGTTTTGGGTTTTCCAATTAGATAGACATTGAATGTGGTGTAATAATGAATTCAATCTAGGATTTCATATCTCAATTGGAGAAATGATTTATGTTATGATTCGAATGTGTTAGTTTATCTAAAATCTAGAAATTATTTTCCAATTTTTTATTTGAAAAGGTGATTAATCTTGTAATTTGGAAATGAGTTTATTTTTTTAACACATGGTGGATTTTTTTAATGATTATTGAGCATGATAATTGTTAATATTTTGAATTAATGTTTGTAATTACATAAATTTGATAGTGTTTTGAATTTAAATTCTTTAGTTGATTAATATATTAACCAGTAGTGGTTCTCTTATAGGTAAAAATTGCACTGGTTAGGCATAATAGAGACAAACTAGAGGATGTTTTAAAAAAGTTGGTTTCACCTAAACCGTTGTTGAACTAGTATCTAGTTCAGAACATAGTTAGCTATTTTCTAGAAGTTGAATAAGGGATCCAAAATCATTAAATGAAGCATGTGAGTAATTTAATTGAGTTTCAGAAATAGAATCCACCCAATTTTTTTGGGAGATTCTGGACATGAAAAGGCAGAGGCATAGCTCAATAGGATAAATTGATTCATTTATTTCCTTCGAACATAGATAGAGTTGAATGATAATTTAGTTATATATATCTTGTATGATCTTGCACATAAATGGTGGGAGTTATTGGCTCGACATAAAGGGGCCCAAGGTATCTAATGGGATGGTTTAAATGATTTATTTAATAAAAACATACACAATGAAACATTCTAAATTCATTAAATGGATGATTTATTCATATTGATAAAAAGTAATATTATAGTGATAGAATATGGATCCATGTTTATAAACTACATATTGTTTTCACCTGATGATGTGTCTAGTGCATTGCTAAAGGCCTGTATCATTGTATCAGGGATGAGGAAAGAAATCTGTTCAAAAATTTTGGTGATCTCTATAAAATATTATAGTGAAATTGTGAATTTTGGTATGGGGGATAAAAGATATATCAATTGTGAAACATTAAGAATAGGTATGTTGATACCCACATGAAATAGTGGGAACTCTAATGCAGATTGAAACTGAATATGGTAAACATGTTTCCAAAGTGGGGGTATGGCTCATTATCAGCAAGCATGATTTGTTTTCCTTCCTCTAAATCCCATAGAAAATTCATGATCTTTCCAATGTGTCTCTCAAAGCGACATCAAGAGAAAATATTTTGAACATCCTTGATCATTCAATAGATATAATCAAATGGGGAATAATTAGTATTACTGTCACAATACTCCACGGTCAGGTGCTTGAGATACTTATCAGGTGAAACAAATGTATTATGCTTCCACATGAATAGGGTTGAATTATACCCCTCATTAGAAGAGAATATTTATTCATGTTGTTTATATGAATTCAATGACTCTTCATTAGGAATGTTTCAACACTGTAATAAATATGAAAATGTTGGAAATAATTTTGGTTTTTAAAGAAGAGAATTTTTTTATCGATGATCAACCTAGACCATCCACCATGGTAAGTATAATTATCATTTATTAAAACCTTATGAAAGAATTGATTTTTAGGGGTGTATATAATTATTTCATTTCTTCTATTATTGGTTCACAATTGAAATTTAATTTGAAAATGATTCTTCCTTTTTTGAAACATGAAACTCTTCTAGTTCATAGAGACCGTTGAGCCTTTCTATATAGATTATGTGGAATAGTTGTTTATGGGATGGAGTTGATATGGGTACTATTAGTTATTGGGATGTAGTTTTTTGATATAATCTTTATAATGGATTACATGGGGAGGTTTAGGGCCCATATCGACTGTTATGTTGGAATAGTTAGTTTCATGACTAAAGGTGGCACTGAGATCCTATTTAGTGGGGAGAGGAAGTAAAAGTTAGATCTAATTGGAATTTTGGAACTAGATTTTGAGATGATCTTATATCATTTAGTGGATTTTTCATTGGACTAAATGGATGATATTGGGAAAAATAATTTTCCAGTAGTTGTTGATCAGTTTCTGGATGTATTTTTGGAAAAACTATTAATAATACAACCTCAAGGAAAAGTGGATGGTATGATTGATAATCATATAAGGACCAGTCCAATCCTAATTTTATCTTATTATATTTAACCAGATGAATTTACTGAAATGATGGTGCATTTGGAAGACTTCTAAAATTAATGGTTCATCTGACCTAGCACATCTCTGTGGGAATCATTGTTGTAGTTCAATAAAATGGTGGATGGAAATAACCTAGTGTGTTCTGATTATACTAAGAATAATTTATTTTGATAAAGTTTTCATATCAACTCCCATGCATTGATAATTTTTTGAATCAGTTTAGGGGAACTCACAGTTCTTCCAAAATTGACTTCCGTACATGATATCATTAGTTGCGGGTGAAAAAGAAGGATACACTAAAAACACCTCTGAAGAGTAGATATAGACATTATTAATATATATTAATACCCCTTTGTTATAAAAATTTCCCAACAATTTTCATGGAATTGATGAATTGTATATTTCATCGACATCTCAATTCTTTCATGGTGGTTTCTTAAATATATATTATTGTATTCTCGGACAACCATAGAGCATGAGAAACTCTTGTAAATAGTATTGGGAATATTGAGACACTATATGTTCATCAAATAATTATAAAAGGATTATTTTTGGATACAATAGGTGTGATTTTTTGGACATGTTATTTCTGAGAAAGGTATTTCAGTGGAACTCGAGAAGATAGAGGTTGTTATTTCATAGAAACTCCCCAATAATGTATTTGGGATACTATTTTTCTTGGGTATAAATAGCTATGAATAATACCTTTTTCATGACTTATCACTACTAGCTTATCTAATGATAGATTTTAAATGGAAAATGATCCATTTTAATGGATTGAACAATTCAATAAGTCTTTTATAGAGCACAAGGGTCTCCATACATCAACACTAATATTGGTTTTGTAGAACCAGGGAATGATTTTGTGGTGTTTTGTAATATATCATGACCATGGTTGGGGTGTGTTATTATAAAATGGAGTCATATTTTTTTTGTGAGGCTCTAGATAGTTTATGTGATATGAAAATAACTAACCAAAAAATGATTTGGAGTTAGAATATTTGTGTCTGAATTGAAATAATGGTGTAACTATCTCTTTAGTGATAAATTCATGGTGTTTACAAATCCTAAGAGCATGAGGAATATTTTATCACCAACAGATTTTAATTTTAAGAAAAGGATATGAATGGTGTATCGTTAAATGTTTTACTTTGACTTTATGTACACAACATATAAATTCAATTGAGTGGAAAATTCCATAACTAGAAATTCATATTATTAGTTACAAAATGAAGTATCAAATCAGTGGTAGTTGATTTCGATCATAGCTGACAGGCGATTAGAATGTGAATAATAAGTAAATGTAATAGATTTTATTTAAATATCATTGGTTTATGATATGTTTGGATATGTTTAAGATGTGTAAATTTCTAACTCATATTGTGTGGTGATGAGGTTAATAATCAATGGTTGAGATATCATTGAGTACTCAAAACTATTGTGGAATTCAATGATGTGATTTTTAAATCTGATGGATGTACGAGTGGATTTTTAGGAGTAACTTGTTGATTCATACCATCATTCGATATGGGATTTTCACATTAAAATCCAAAAAAGTAGGGGGTTTTGAAAGAACAGTATTGGTGGGAGTGGTTAAAAAGGAATGTGGGTGAGATCGTATCAAGATGCATGACTTTTCACAAGTCATTTAAGAGAATCAATGAACATGAGGTAGGTTTTTGTCCTTACCAATCCATGTTTGGATGTTGGAGTAGAAATCAATGGATTTTGTTATAGGTATCTTGTGAACGGTTAGGAAGCACAATTTCAAGAGGGTGATAGTGGATTTACTCACAATGTCGACCTCTTTTGTCCATATTCGGGAATCTAAAAACATAGAGGAGCATTCCATATATCTATATCCATGAGGAGGAAAAGATGAATGAAATCATGGTTTCTATTGTGTTAGATAGATACCCAAAAATTACATCTCTCTTTTGTAAATCATTGAAACAAACCCTTGGGACTCTGTTGACTATGCACATTTCATATCATCCCCATTTGGGTGAATAATCATAGAGTATGATAAAAACAATAAAAAATATGTTAAGGGACTATGTAATAGATTTTGGTGGCTCATGGGATGATCACATTTTTTTTTGATTTATAATAACAGTTATCAGGTCTTAAATATTTTTTCTCTGTTTGAATCATTATATGGGTGTTTTTTCTGTCTCCACTTTTTTGGAGGGAAACAGGTAAAACATCAAGGGTTGGGCTAAGATTTTAACTTGAGAAAAGATATAATAGTAGGTTTATTGGAGACAGAATATAAAAATCCTTGATTATTCAAAAATCATATGTAGATCATCGTCGATGACGATTGTCGTTTGGTAGGAAATCCTTATAATCCAAAGAAACCAAATAGAGTTAGGGTGCATGGTCTAGAGGTAACATTTCTTGTCAAAATGTCTATGGTGTGGATTTTGAGCCTACTTATAACGACAAGAAATTTATGAAGTGTTCCGAACATCGAAGTGGAAATAAAGTAGGACTGTGTATTTATTTAAAAGAACACATGAAGAATGGCATGAAAGGAAAACTAGAAACATGGAATGAAAAATTTTAGAAATCATTATCGACTATATGTTATAAATTCTATAAACAACTTTTCAAATTGATGTAAATTTTGAGAATATTGAAAAACATTATGATAGAATGATTCTAGATTATATTAATTATGATCAATTGTTTTTCATTAATATAAAAAATGCCATTTTTCATTACTATTCAATGAAATATTATTAATTTTTAGGAATATATCATGACATTTGAAATTATGGAAAATGGTTTTGAAGAACTAATCATGGATGATCCGAGTACAAAGGAAAACAATCTTAATTTATGGTTACATGGGGTGCCTGGTTCCAATAATCATAGTCTTATTTGTAATTATTGTGTAGTTTCATTTTGCGAGGGTTGATATTTTCATTTAATCTTCTAGCTTTATTACATTCTCTTCAGAAATATCATTTGGAATTAAAAAATAAATCAATATTATTTAAAACTCATCAAAGAAAGTAAAAAATAATTAAAGTATCACCCAAATGAAAATTTGATATGTTTAATTCAAAAATTATACTTTTTTTAAAATTTTTTATAAATGATTTTAAAATTAATAATTAATTATTTTTTCTATATGAGTCAAAATAGACGTTAGAAATGATTTTTTTTTGGAAAACGGCTCTTTTTATTTAAATTGATTTCTATTTAGAAACATCCTAAATTTTCAAAAAGGTATGGAATATTTCTGTATGGTTATAATGGATTTTTTTCATCCCATGAAAGACCACATAGTGGCATCTTTGAGGTTTCAATGGATTCAATGGTTTAAGTTAGAGATAAGTACCTTGAAATAGTTAAATAAAACTACATCACATGGTTAGAAAAAATCATGCTGCCTAGCCTACATGGTTTTCTTAATAATTTATCATGGGATAGTAGGGAATAGGGATTCAAACAGTTTCTCTGAAACCTTATGTAGAGTCTCACATATCTTCACAATTATCATCAAACTTTTTGTGGAGGAATTTTCCATGGGATACCCATGGTTAACCAACACTTCTTCCTTGCCCTTGTGGAGGTCCTCCATGGGTAGTGACTAGTTTCATGGATATAGGGTGGTTTCTCATACCACACAGCCAACCTATGTACCCTTTATAGTATGGGTATTTTAATCCATATACCCTTAAAAAAATTTACACCTCACCCCACTCTTCTTCCTCTAAGTTTTAGCAGCAAACACATCCTTCCTTATCTCAAGAAATTTTACACCTTCAAGGATATGTATCTGGGCTTCTCCATCATCCGTCATCAATTTCCTTCACTATCTGATCCAAAAAAATTATTGAGGTAAGATTTATAATAATTTTCCATTCATTATCAATTCCTATTCTCCTATATTGCACTATTTATGTGTGACCCGTTCTAAAATATTTTTAAGGAATCTAGAACATCATCAAATAACAATCATTCATGCTCAATTGAAGGAAAATACTGGATAAGTGAAACACTACAAGATAAGGGTATGTGGTCCAGATTACATTCCCCTTTTTAGTTTTAGTATATATCATATTCTTTTATACCATGCACCAAACCCCTCTGAAAATTCCTCTAATAATCGAAATAACTTAAATCAAGTTGTTTTTCATGCCCCTTATTCCCTCATTTAGTGGTGAATTAACCCTGTGGTTGGTCTCTTATACAAAAACTACCTAAATGGGTGTGTTGTAACATTGATGTATTTTTATGATTTGTTTTTATTTATTTAAACACTTATTGAGGGGTTTCACCATTCCGTGAATTAAATAATTTAATTAATAAAATTTAATTTTGTGATAAACCATTGATTGATCCCCTATAAATAATTCTATAAATTAAATGTTTAAATTTAGTGACTTTGTCAATTTCATATTCATTACACTATATTCCCTAAATGGATTTATTAAACCACTGCCTCGAAAAACATGCTAAATTAGGTTATGAATGAGTCGCTATTTATATTTCCTTAACATTGAATCCAAAACACGTCTCTATTATATATCCATATATGATAAAAGGTTTTATGACCTAAGGAAAAAATTGTATTGTCTCTTCATGCATTATAGTTACAAATTCATTAATGACTCATAAACTGCATGAGGGTGTCACTAGATAATCCTAGGATGGGATCACATTGTATTTTACATTTTTACCTCTAGGTGAGGGATGCCAATTCCCTATGGGATACCACTTAGATGGTCTCCCTAGTTAAATGGTTGTACTATTCCATGAAAGAGATAGGGGAACCCACAATTTTTGATAGGTAACGGTTCAGAGGATAGTTATTGATGTTATCTAATAATGCATAGAGTGAATCATGGGATTTCATTCATGGGTCACCTCAGATAAACTATAATGAAATAATTCATAAACAGGGAACACAGAGTGATACGTGGGGTTCCACCTGGACCCCTTTGGACAGACTCAAGGTGCATCTTTTAATGTTCATGTAATGTTCTAAATAAGAAATGAAACATATAAATTTTCAATGTAGGGACGTTTTCTCCAAGTTAAATCACTTTAATTGAATCATTAAAATATTTATATTCATTCTTTTACTCACTTTTCTTGTGTAGAGACTCTTGAAAAATAATCACAATAATTCAGATGAAGCAGGTAATATTAGGAGGCTATTCTATGTTTAACCCAGTCTTATGTACTTAATTATTTAAATATATCATTTATTTGTTTTTTGGGGCACACTAATAATTTATTTCTCATGAAATAGATTGATATGGACATTATTGGGGTGGCCTACTGAGAATATATCACAACCTTTGTGTCCACCTTTGGTACCCCTGAATACATCATGACTGCATTTGTGGAAAAATAAAAGATGCTGACTTCCAAGGATTGATGATCATTTATAGATTGGGTAATTTTTTATATTTATAAAATGTGGTAAATTCTTCTATACTCTATTCCCCACATATATTTATTTTATTGATACATTAACATAATCTTAATTTTATATCTACATATTATTCTTCTTCATCTTACTATTTATATTTCTTGATTATTTATTATGTTCTTTGTCTGTTATTTTTTGTTCCACTATAGTGGGTTACGACTCCTATAATATATTCTTTACATTTGTTTTTTTATTACTTCTTATAATTTTTTCTATAAATCTCTGATAAATTTGGGAATAGTCTTCCCACAGACACCCCAAGGCCCTCACTATTATTCATAATCATCTATTGTTTTAAGAGTTTTTGTTTAGTCTTCTGGCCACCGTCTTATGGAACTACTAAGTGGCATCTAGGACATGGAACTACATAGTTGTATTAGAAAAATATTTTTTCTTTTTTGACTTTCTCAATGGGTTATAGAGGATACTATAAGTATTAGAATATTTCAATGAACCAGATCCTAGGAGTAGCTAACCCATGTATAGGGGAAAGATGTATTTCATGGGATGGGTATTAATTTCACTAATTACGCAATTATATTGCATTCGATTACAATTTTTTTTGACACACTCATTTTGTGCTATGATTTCTGTTGTTAATATATAAATGGATTGTTTAGGCTTGTCACAATGATACGAGAGAGACTATATTCATGCATCATACAAGTAAATGTTGTGTATAAATTTCATTCTTTATGCCTTGGATTTTTTACTCTTTTGCGGTCATTTCATTTATTTCCTGTTCCTACTGAGAATTCATTATTTTTAGTGTAATATAGTGTGATCTTTGTTCTATAAGATGGCATAAATTCATCAATTAAATTTTTTAACATCGATATAACCTTTATTTCTACATATAATGATGACGGTACCTTAATTATCCAATTATGAAACATCTGCTCATTTGATTGAGAAATTACAAGGTGAGTATTCTAAAATTTGGAATTGAATTGAATCAATTAAAACACTATCCATCGTATATTAAATCCTTGTACTATATGTTATGACTAGTTCAATGATAAATGGGGTACCAATTTCATTTATGAGGGTATTGGTTTTAAAAATTTGGAATTTTAGATGAAATTTACTTGGTTATTATATATATAACAAATTAGATTATAATGACCAAAAATAAATCAAATATTAAAAGAAATTAATAAACACTTGAGAATCATTCCATGGGAAATATAAAATTTCATTTCCTATATACCTTTCACATTATAGTCCATATCATGGAACATATTCAATGTTGACCAGAAACATGGCCCTTACATTCCCATATTAGTGGGTAGTTGGTTATGGGTATGCGATCCTTTCTTATATGAATTTTTTATGCTTTTTGACCTGGCTCATGTAGAAAAAAGAGTTTTCTGATTCACTTGTAAGAGGGTCTTGTAAATTTTTTTTCCATTATATTTCTCCCTATTTTTTATAAATATTTTGTTGATGAGTTAATTTGGAAATTGTTGTGGTATTACATTGTGACTTCCTAATTTTTTATTAGAATAAAGTGGTGATGATAAAAATTTAGTGGTTTTTGGCCTTGAGATTGTAGTTATACATATAATAGTTCCACTAGATGCACCTCTTAAAGATCATACAATGTGAAATGATGGAAAGTTAAGTGAGAGTTTATTTCAAATCATGTATACTGTACATGGTGCTCCCTAGCCTACCACTTATTTGGATGAGAAGACCCAAGAGTTCAAATTGAATTACCATCCCACTTTCTTATTGGATGAAAGTCCCCAGCCAGCTAGTTCATGTCTAGAGGCCATGCTTTCTATCATTGATCATATCAGGATGACTCCAGATTTGTGGGTCTCAAATTCAACCTATATGATATGTGACCATTCCTAGAATTGGTTGGATATCCACCCACTCATGTTTTTAGTCATCAGGGTATGGTATATGAAGACTTTTAGAAATCATTCTTCAACTACATGTTTCAAAAGACCATGAAAATAGTATGTGATGGGAGATCATGAACTCACAGCAAGGCGAATTGTCAATGATAGAATACTCAACTCAATTCACCAAATTATAGTATTTTATCCAAACTTTTATTGTCATGAGTAATGAATGTGATGTGATTAGAGTATTTTATGGAATATTCCATCTAATTATAGGTGAAAGTATTTCATCAATCTACCATTATATATATTTTTAACATGTACATCATCGATGATCAGAACCTGAGGGAGTAGGAAAATGTGAGACAGGTCAATTCAGCATCCATGAAGAGTAGTGGTTTATATATATGTATGAAGAATCATTTAGAGGGTACATGTAGGGGAAGAACCAACATAGTAAAACATGGAATTCCCAAATCGATATGTGATTTGTATCATGTGTTGTAGGCCAGCCAATAAAATTCTCCATTATATGAGGAACACAATTGAGTGCTGGGAATGCAGTAGGATTGGTCACCTCCAGCATTTTGGTTGATCCATTCATCATGTTCCTAGAGAATGTGGATTTATTCATGCACAACTTTCTGATTTCGGATCAACAAATCCATGTAAAACTGAAAGCTAGTATTCAATAGGCTGGTCTGATAGATATTGTTTTCATGGATGGGACAGTCACGAATTAGAGCTTCAATTTCAAAATATTATACCCACTCAAGCCTCTAATTCTACATATCATGCTTGTGGTTTGGTCCATATATATACATTGAAATTTAATCTTGTGGAATAGGGTTTATAGCTATCTATAGTTATAGTTAATATCTTTATAGCCTCTCCATTAGTTTTTTTCTGTTTTAATGAATGTTCTTTATAGTGATTTATATCTAATGAAACTATGGGATGTTAAGACCTTGTAATAGAATATTACAACATAATGATAAATTAAAAAATATAATTATGAGTTTTATTAGAGGGTATATTCTAGTGAAATTAGTGTCCTCTATAAATAGGTGGGTACTATTTCTAATGGAGCTTTATTTTCCTTGAGATTATTGGCTTTGATGTTATTCATTATATGGTGTGTCTAGTCCGTTATAATTACCATTTTTATTTCAATCATTGGGAGGTTTCATTCACATCAACTGATGGAGGAATTTATATATAGAAGGGAATTTGAGATATCTTAGATGGCTATGTTGGACCTAAGCATTAGGGGCTAGTCATGATGAAATCCTAGATAGATATTCTCCTTATGAGTGGTTGGGGAAGGGATCTTGGGGAATTCTATCATGACGTAGATCATTTAGGGATGTCTTCCCTAGAACATTCTCTGGATAAACTCAGGAAGGTGCAGACAATTTGACCATCGAACTAGTTCATGGAGTGGAACCACGATCCATTCCACCATATATGATAAAACATACCGATCTCCAGGAACTCAAGATTGAGAATGAAGATCTAGAGGAAATTGTTTTATTATACCTAGCACATTTACCTGGATTACCCCATTCCTTTTCTATAATATGTTTAATTGTACCCATAGATTGCGAATTGGTAACCACTTACTAATCCAACTTATAGTGATGAACTGGTATACACATCCTCATATATATGGCCTCTTCAACCATCTATGGGGGAAAATGGGTTTATTTATAAACAATTTGTGTATGGGATGTCCTAATGTGTGTTTGGAGAAATCAAGAATATCAATTAGATATTTTCAGAGTAGGAACATCTTGTATGATTACATATGTCTCCCATTCCACCAAATAATTTACCGATTTTAATTATGGATATGATGAATTTGGATTTCTACTAGTACATTGATTAATTTGTTGTAGTCATCATTGAAAACATTACAGTGTATTTTCACACAATCCATGAACATGTGAACCATCCTGAGATCATGATGAGTACATAAATATAGATCCAAATATATGAGATGGTCTATAAATTCCACTTTCGGACCAACATGGTTATATTCTTAGGTCATATCACATCATACGAAGACATATCTATTGTTATAGAGAAGGTGAGCACCATGGTTTCCTTGGAGCAGCCAAAGAATTTGGTTGCCATACACCGTTTTTATTGGTCATCTCACTATTATAATTGATTCATTTTGGATTTGTAATTCTTGTAATAACTGATTGTATGATTGAACAGAAGGGTGTGAATTTTTTCATGATAGAATATTCAGAGTCAATGTTTTAGGTGATAAAGGGGATACTGATGTTAGCATCAATCATGATTCTTTGAAATATAAGAAAATTATTCACTATTTATTATAAAAATTAAGAGACCATGTTAGGAGATTATCCGTTATAGTGGGATCTAGTGATGCAATATGGGTACCGATAGCTGAGACCTATGGAGTAGAAACACCTTACACCTAACCTAAACTAATAGACAATGGTTTAATATTGTCTTTATTAATGGGATTATCTCATCGGTGAGAGGTTCATCATTAATATGAACAATAAAAGTCTCATTACATCTATGTACTTTGATATGTGAATATGTGGTAGTTCATGTGTGTTTTGTACCTAAAGTCCTTTGACATATATCATGATTATGAATCATAATGTGTAATGCCTTAGCTAATTCCATAATCTATAACCCTTGGAAACTGAATCTGTTGTATTATAGATGTGAGTTTCATTTTATTAGTATTTTGTGAGTTTCACATAGATTATTAGGTGTAGAATGGGAGTATTATCTTAACATCTCTAGTAATGACATCCTCCCATATATAATTTGTTTGAATTATGTAGTTATTTTATTTCAGGGCCACTATTTGAGGGAAAGCGTAATAGGATAAATCTTACCCTCTAGAGGGGTTATTGTAAGGAATGATGCATTTCAATTCTATTGCATTTTTGGGTTACTTATAGAATATGTGCTAAGTTGGTGCAAGAATATCATTGATTTGTTTGATAAAATGATCATGTTCATAATATATTTATTATGATGTATATCATACAAATTGGTGGTTAGGTATGAAGATGAAGTTTGTAGGTTTTGTCACAATGTTCTATACATGAAATTATGTGAGGGAAAATACCTAGTGACCTGATACACCTCTAAAGTATCAATCCATTCATAAGTGTAAAAGGAATTTTGTCAGAATGGATTTTGTGATGGGATTTATGAGATCCACTCAATGAATCAATGAAATGTTGGTGATCATTGAAAGGTTGACCAAATTTGAACACTTACTACTGATCCAGGAGACCATATAACTTGATGACAATAAGAGTCCATATGGATAGTAGATTGTGTGCTGTTTTGGTGTTCCTCATTCTATCATATCGGACAATGAAATAAAATTTACCTTATGGTGTTTGAAAGGATTGTAGAATTCATTGTGTTCATATGTGCCCTGATGTAAAAAAAAATCACCCTAGAATCGATGGGTTGTCTGAGAGGATAATACATTTGTTAGAGTTTATACATTAGGTATGTATCTTTGATTTTAGATGTTCATCATAGAAGCATCTTCACCTTTTTGTGTTTTCATAAAATAGTATCTTTCATGTAACGATTATGATGGATCATAAATAGGACAATTAAAATAGGATTTTTTATTCGTATATATGAAGGTTATAGGTAGTGGAAATAGGTCAACCATTCCCTCATCTCATTTAGGATACATCGGATCATGTATAGATGATTTGGAGGTGTTTGACCATATCTTAGTCTAGGAATAAATCTTATTCCAATCATCGTAGCTGGATTCAATAGATGACGATGGTACATTGGGTATTCCAATAGGTATCACCTATATTATGTTATATATGACATTAGAAACAATTAATGATATTTAATCAATATGTTGGGCCACTATAGGTATTAGATAGAGTAATACATAAAAATTATCTATTATTGTTACCTCATAGGTATCATGCCTTGCATGATATCTTCCACATATCTCATCGTCCATGATATCACGAAGAACTATCTCATTCATTTTATTCCTAGAATATTTATATGGATGTAGATGTATCCTTCAAGTAGAATTTGATACATATCGTCGATCTGAGAATTAAGGATCTATAAGATAGTAAAGTTTCAGTAGTTTGAGTTCTATGGCAGCACATACACATAAATAATGATTATTGGAAACTATTTGCTGACGTACTGATGTAGTGTCTGATCATTTTCTCATAAGATATTTTACCTCCCTCATAAGGGAAACTCGGGGAGAATCTAGCTAATAATGCGAAGGGACCAAAAAAATGCATTACATTTTCCATCAATATGAGTGAAACTAGTTCCCTATGTGAGTGACCTTACATGGGAATGTTGGGGTAATGGTTGTGTCATTCCACGAGAAAGACTTCAGTACGTTCATGAGATAACGTGGCCATAGTCAAAGGTTAGTTTTGAATGTTATCACAACATGCATGGATTGAAACTTGTTATTTAATTCATGGATCACCATGGATGGAATCCCATGAAATTGTCAATATACAGATCCCTTTTTTATAAGATGTTTAATTGTAACCGTAGATTGCGAATAGGTAAGCACTTACTAATCAATCTTATAGTGATGAACTGGTATACACATCCTCATATATATGGCCTCTTCAACCAGCTATGAGGGAAAATGGGTTTATTTATAAACAATTTGAGTATGGGATGTCTTCATGTGTGTGTGGGGAAATCAAGCATATCATTTAGAGAATTTCATAGAAGGAACATCTTGTATGATTACATATGTCTCCCATTCCACCAAATAATATATCAATTGTAATTATAGATATGATGAATTTTGATTTCCACTAGTACCTTGATTAATTTGTTGTAGTCATCATTGAAAACTTCATAGTTTATTTTCACACTATCCAAGAACATGTGAACCATCCAGAAATCATGATGAATACATAAATATAGAACCAAATATATGAGATGGTCTGTAAATTCCACTTTTGGACCAACATGGTTATATTCTTAGGTCATGTCACATCATATGAAGACATATCTATTGCTCTAGAGAAGGTGAGAACCGTGGTTTCCTTGTAGCATCCAATGAATTTGGTTTCCATACACCATTTTTAATGGTAGTCTCACTATTATAAGTGATTCATTTTGGATTTCTAATTCTTGTAATCACTGATTGTATGATTGAAAAGAAGGGTGTGAAATTAGATCTGATAGAATATTCAGAGTCAATGTTTTAGGTGATAAAGGGGATAATGACGTCAGCATAAATCATTATTCTTCAAAATATAAGAAATTTTTTCACTATTTATTATAAAACATAAGAGATCGTGTTAGGAGATGTTCCGTTATAGTGTGATCTAGTGATGAAATATGGGTACAGATAGCGGAGACCTAAGGAGTAGAAACACCCTACACCTAACTTAAACTAATAGACAATGGTTTAATATTTTCCTTATTAATGGGATTATATCATTGGTGAGCGGTTCATCATTAATATGAACAATAAAAGTCTCAATACATCTCCCTACTGTGATATGTGAATATGTGGTAGTTCATGTGTGTTTTGTACCTACAGTCCTTCGACATATATATGAATTATGAATCATAATTGTAATGCCTTATCTAATTCCATATTCTATAAGACTTGGACACTGGCTCAACAACATTCTAGTAGCGAGTTTCATTTAAATAGTATTCTGTGAGTTTCACTTAGATGATTAGGTGTAGAATGGGAGTATTATCTTAACAGCTCTAGTAATGACATCCTACCATCTATAGTTTTTCTAAATGATGTAGTTATTTTATTTCGGGGCCACTATTTGAGGGAAAGCATAATTGGTCAAAACTTACGCTCTAGAGGGGTTATTGTAAGGAATGAGGCATTTCAATTCTATTGCGTTTTTTGGGTTACTTATAGTATATGTGCTAAGTTTGTGTGAGAATATCATTCATTTGTTTGAGAAAATTATCATGTTCATAATATATGTATTATGACGTATGTCATACAAATTGGTGGCTAGGTATGAAGAGGAAATTACTAGGTATTGTCACTATGTTCAACACATGTCATAATCTGAGGGAAAATTCCTAGTGGCCTGATACACCTCTAAAGTATCAATCCATTCATAAGTGTAAAATGAATTTTGTCACAATGGATTTTGTGATGGGATTTCTGAGATCCACTCAAAGAATCAATTCAATGTTGGTGATCATTGACAGGTTCACCAAATTTTAACATTTACTACGGATCCAGGAGACCTTATCATTTGATGACAATGGGAGTCCATATGGATAGTAGATTGTGTGCTGTTGTGCTGTTCCTCATTCTATAATATCGGAAAAGGAAAAAAAATTACCTTATGGTGATTGAAAGGGTTGTAGAATTCATTATGTTCATATGTGCCCTTAAGTAAAGAAACTCACCCTAGAACCAACGGGTTGTCTAAAAGGATAATACATTTTTTAGAGTTTATACATAAGTTATGTATCTTTCTTTTTAGAGGTGCATCATTGAAGCATCTTCGTCTTGTTGTGTTTTCATAAAAGAGTATCTTTCATGTAACGAATATGATGGATCATAAATGGGACAATTAAAATAAGACGTTTTATTCATATATATGAAGGTTATATGCAGTGGAAATAGGCCAACCATTCCCTCATCTCATTTAGGATACATCGGATCATGTATAGGTGATTTGGAGGTGTTTGACCATATCTTAGTCTAGGAAAAAATCTTATTCCAATCATCGCAGTTGTATTCAATATATGACGATGGTACATTGGGTATTTCTATATGTATCACCTAAATTATGTAATATATGAATTTAGATACAATGAATGATATTGAATTAATATGTTGGGCCATTATAGGTAATGGATAGAGTAATACATAAAAAATTTCTATTATTGATACCTCATAGGTATCATCCTTGCATGACATGTTCCACATATCTCATCGTCCATGATATCATGAATAACCATCTCATTAATTTTTTCCAAGAATATTTAGATGGAAGTAGACGTATCTTTCAAGAAGAATTTGATACGTATCATCGATCAGGGAATTAAGGCTCTCTAAGATAGTAAAGTTTCAGTATATTGAGTTCTATGGAAGCACATACACAGAAATAATGATTCCTGGAAACTAGTGGTTGACGTACTGATGTAGTGTCTGATCATTTTCTCGTAAGATATTTCAACTCCCTAATAAAGGAAACTCAAGGAGAAACTGGCTAATAATGGGAAGGGACCAAAAAATGCATTCCATTTTTCATCAAGATGAGTGAAATGAGTTCCCTATGTGAGTGACCTTACATAGGAATGGTGGGGTAATGGTTGTGTCATTCCACGAGAAAGTCTTTAGTACCTTCATGTGATACTATGGCCATAATCAAAGGATAGTTTGGAATGTTATCACAACATGCATGGATTAAAAATTGTTATTTAATTCATGGATCACCTTGGATGGAATCCCATGAAATTTTCTATATACAGATCCCTTCAACTGATACATGGGGTCTCACCCTGATTTCCATTTATATTCTCAGGATGTATCTTCCTGAATTCATGGAATGTTATAAATAACAACTTATGCGTGAAAATTGATAATTTGGGGAAGTTTCCTACTAATGAAATCCCAAGCATGGGGATAGTCCATCATCTTATACATTCATCTTACCACTTTACTCATGCATGACTTCTCAGCTATGACACAACCCGCTTATAAAAAGACAGGTAATGTTGGATGGATGTTTCATGTAAAACCTAGACTGATTCACTTTTTATTTGATTCTATGTTTCATTTATTATTATTGTCACAATGTTAATTTATATTGAATTATCTGGATTAATCTAGATATCATTGGTTTTGTCTTTCTGAGTATATCTCACACTCTTTATGGTCCAACGTTAGTACCTAAGAAAACATCATGATTATAGGTTTTGAGAAAGGGAATCATCCAACATTCAATGTGTGGTTATAATTTCTTGGTTGTATCACATGGGTAGAGGACTGAGTATACAATCATGATTCTAGTAGTACAATATTTTGGGCTTTCGTTTTATTTTGATATAATGTGGCATGTGAATGCATCTATTTTCCCCATATATGAGTCTTTTTATATCTATTAGATCATCATAAACATTTGGAATGTAATTATTATTTAGCTTCTATATATCATTTTTTTCTCAATTTTTATATTATAGTCTATCAATAATTTAGGCTTCATATATGATGGGTCGCTGGTCTGGTTATATAATATCGTATTCTATTATTTATTACTTCCTTTACATTTTTGTGCTACGCTCAGATCAATGAGGGAATATTTAACCTAAAGACACACCTTGGAAACACATTGCTACTTGGAAACCTCTATCATTCATGGTGGACTGCTTATGGACTTTTGGAAACCGCTGTATGGATCAACGATATGATATTTGGTACAACACTCTGCATATTTTATTTCTATCAATAAACACCCATTTATTTTATTTTATACATTCTTAAACTATATAATTATCATTATTTAATTATTCATTTTCATACCCATGAACATGTCGTCAAGGTTAAAATGGTCATGTTTAATTAATAATATTGTAATACAGTATATTATTTCATTTAATCGTATCATTATGTTCTTGAAACCATATCAATGAGATTTCATTTCCTTATAAAATAAATACATCACAAACCCTTGATTTGTTAATTTTTCTTCAACTCTTAGGGTTGGGTGTCATACAAATAATAGAATATGATTTCCCTATTTTAATGTAATGGGGATTTTTAGAACAAATTAGATTAAAAAAATTCTTCAATAAATTCAAAGGTTACACTAAATAAAAATTTATTGATTAATTATTTGGAATAAATTACTTTCTTTTTCAATTGATTTATTTTATTCTTTGAAATTTGATTTCATAAAAATAGGTGTTATTGATTTTTTTGGTACAATATTATATTGAATTTATTTATATTTTATTTATATAATTGTATAATTGGATACAATTTGTGAATCTGTAATTCAAAAAACATACAAGATGATTTTTTTGAAAAGTTTTTGAAAAAAATTGATTTCTCAATGAATAGTGAAAATACTGGTTTTTATTGAAAACTATGATTTCTTTTCAAGTACATATATTATCACAAGGTATTATGGATTCATTTAAAATATATTTTGATAATATTTATATAATTAATATTAATAATTTAATTTTTATCAATATTATTCATGAAATTGTTATAAAATCATTTACGTACACTATATGAATTTTTTTAGGGAATCCTTTTTCAACATGTTTTCCATATTTATTTTTAAAATAGATTATTTTAAATTAGTTACAATAATTTAATAAAATTTATCCCATATTTATAAAAAATTTAAATATTATTATCTAATAATTTCTATTTAATTTTTTTAATATGAATGGTAATCATATTAAAAAATTGTGTTCTCAAGCTAAATGTGAAATTTGTTGATTGGGAATAAATCATGTGTGAAATGTATATAAATTCATTCAAACACATTACTTAATTTCATTTTCAGATTTAGTTTCAATCATATTAATACACACTTATAGAATTTAAAATTCATTACAAAATAGTTTTAATTTTTTCCTTCATAAAATATTATATAAAGTTAAAAGTTAAACAAAAAAATAGATATATTTTAATATTTTTAATATACTTTTAAATATATTAAAATATGTTTTAATTTATTACAAATTGTTAATTATAATTTTTTTAAATATTTTTAATTTTTTTTAATTTTTATAGAATAAAATAATTATATTAAAAGTTATCCTATTGTTGAAATGTTCTAGTTCAAGTAGTAGAAAATTTACTAATTTAACAATTTAAAAAACACAAAAAGTAATATTGAATGTGTGAGTATTATTTTAAAATTAATTTTACATATCAATATAAAATATTTAATGTTTTTAAATGGTTTAAATTTAATATAAATTAATATATACATAACTTTAAAGTCAAACTAAATGACTACTCCGAAAAAAGTCATTAATAATTTTTTTAAATAAATATTTTTTAAAAATAACTAAATACATGAAAATATTATACGAGGAAAATTATGGTTATAAATGGTTTAAAAATTTATCCATTTTCTAATAATGATCCAATTATCACTTTATAGAGAATAATTATTCCAAAAATAATGACAAATTCATCACCACTATTAATTTTATGATTTGTTAACCAATGCATCTTACCAAATTATACTTATTGAAATGATATTAAAGACAATCTAAATTTTATTTCATAATTATATTAAGACTATATAATCCTTAATATTTCTTCCATGTTATTTTCAAATCATTTTTAATTATTTGGGAAAATATTATATTATAATAGTTGTCTATTTTCAAAAACTCCCATTCTCTCACTCATTAACAGACACCCATCCTTTCTCTTCATTACACAGCTTTATTGAATCTATCATGATAAAAAACTAAAAAATTATATCATAAATATACATATGAATCAATTAGAGAATCGATAATTCTTAATATTCCAAATAAATGTTTTATAAGAAGAGTTATAAAGACATCTACGAAAGAAGATGTAATCATCGAACCTGGCCTTTTTAAATTAATTCTTATTAACCCCATGTAAAATATTATTAAACCATGATGATATCAAAAAAAGTACCTCCTGTATACATATGAATTATTATTACTATGTTACAATCCATTTCTGCTATTTTCATAACCTATTTGGAATGATAATATCTTTCCTGTAAATTTGTGGACTACTACCTCCATGATGCATTGCGTTGCATTTTTCATAACCACCTCTCCTTATGTTTTATAATGATATACTAAAAGTATTTATATATATGATAATAATGAAATTTTTTCATTCTATAAATATATTTTATCTTATATTATATTACTTTTCCATGGATTTAAAAATGATTACATTGTTTGTGCATATCTGTGGATTACCACCTCTATGAATATATGTGATTCATTTTTCCTTAGAGAATTCCATGGATCATATATTTATATATAAGTATATATATATTTTTATAATATATTAATATTTATATAATGATTTAAAAATACTTTCGTTCATTCTCAAAAGGTTATTAAAACAGTAAACACTACTCATGCGTATGTATAACCTATCATCTCCTTGTTGGTTCAAAAATTATTTTCTCATAACAATGATTTATATTTTCTATTAAATTAGAAATATATCATATAAATTATAATCAAATAATTATAATTATTTTTTAGTTGATGAAATAGTTTCCTATTTGACCAAGGTGAACATATCAAAATCATATTAAAATTAAGAATTTATCGTCTTTATAGCACCCAAAATGCACTTAATTTTTTATATTTATGTATTAAATTAAATTTAATGACATTTATTATTTATTGAAAAAAAATTAATCATGAAAATTTTAATTATGAAAATAAATAGTTTATATAATTTTATAATACTTGAGTTAATGTTCATATAAGGAATTTATATACTCAAGTTGAGGGATTTCGTCTCAATTTCACTTCGTTGAGAAAAGTATTAATGTAATAGTCATAATTTATTATTTTGGTGTATATAAAACAATTTTCAATGTTATGTGACTAATCCTAAATATTTCATTGTATTATATGTCTAAATTTAAATAATTTCCTACAATGTGATTCTATACAAACGTTACCAACTGGTAATGGATTGGTAACTCAATTTCGTATCATTTGGTTATATCACTTGATCATTAATAATATTACCCATTGTTTTTTGATATTTTTTTTATTTATTCTTTCAAATTTTTTGGATTAATATTTGTTAAATTAATCAATCAATTTATTAATTCTCAATAAAATGATATGAGGTTTGTATGGGTTATTAGTCTATGATTTTTATTCCTTAATACATTAAATTTTGTTATTCTAATATAATAATTTATAGTTTTTATATAATAACCAAATCATGAATATTCAATATTCAACTAAAGAAGATACATACCATGATAATCTACATGTCTTGAGTCATAAATTAAGCCCAAAATAAAGAAACTAAACACTCTCCATGAGGGTCCTAAAACACACTTGGTTCCCTTATCCAATCTCCATCCCAACTCAGTCATCTAACTAAGGTCACTTTCCCTTAACCAATTCAGCAAACACCAAGTCAATTTAATTACTGATTACAAATCACTAGTAGGGTGTGAGTACAACTTATTATTCCACCACCAATGGTATATAGAACAATACCCTGTCGAATAATAGTGTATTCAGTTGTAAAAATAAAATTATTAATTTTCATTAGTAAATAGAACTCACCATATAAATTATTCTTTATTTTACCACATAACTGTTATGTTCCTGTAGAAACCTATGCCCCAATCATAACATCAGCTCATGTTAGAGCCTATAGTTTTCCAATGTGAAATTTTCTATCAAAATTAATTTCATTATTTCAATTAATAAATTCATTATTTAATTTACATATTAACATTCACACATTACACAATAAAATGATCATGTTCCCATTTCTAAATTCACAACTAAATGATCACATAACAATTCATACATTGGATTATTGAATTACCATTTTCCATTCTATAATTCACAACTAAATAACCATGTAACTATTTATACCTCAATTACCATGTTATAATTCAAACATAAATCATTAGAACGATTATGTATCCATTTTTATTTTCCTAAGTAAGTGACTGTGTTATCATGAATCACATAATTAATTCAAAAATTAATTATCCACATATATTTCATAACTAAATAAAAATTTTTTTTATCACAAAATCAAATAATTTTTTACCTAATTAATTATGCACATCAATCCAAATAATTAAATCAGCAATTAATTATTAAATATTAAAAACTCAAAATCCCATAATTTATTCCAAAATTATATACATAAATTTTTATATATCAATATCGCAAAGTAAATTCATGAATGAATTTTCTCCAATTAAGAATATTTATATCTCATAAATAATCCAACAATTAAATATCTCCAAATCCATAATTCCTTAAATATTCATTTTACATCTCATCAATTAACTAATTAACCCAATTAATTAATTGAATCAAAAACATAACTTTAAAAAAAAACCCTACAATTAAATACAAATAATTTAAATTATTACTCTGATATTTAAATTATAAAAAACATACCTCAATACAATGAAGAATGATTAACCAATGGATATCGAACAAAATTTAGTGAAAGAGAAATATAGATCTACATATGGATCTAAAACCCTAAATAATTATTATAGAGAAAACATATTATAACTCCAAACCTAGATAAAAATATGAGATATAAATTCACCAAATTTAGATCCAGATATATATTTATATAAGATTAATTCCCCAAAAAAATCTATTGACCGATGGATGATGAACGAAAAGGAAACAAGATTTGATCCACGTACTATTTGGGGAGAAGATCATCGTTCAAAGCATCAAATCAAAATGAATGAAGATTATTAAGGGTTTTAATTTTTTGTTAGATCTAAAAAATCATGACATACCACCTTTGGTTAAATGGGGGTCTATTTTTGGTTAATTAGGTTGTTCATAAAATTTCCAAATTAATTTTCGCAGTTGATTTTTTTTAATTATCAAATTATTGGTTCACAATATTCCAAACTGTGACCCAACTGTGAACAAACCCTTTTTGCTACATTTTTCGCATAATTATACCAAAAAAACCACACTCTATAACCTAATCAAAACTTAATTAAATAATAATAGAATAGTAACTAAAAATGGGTTTGAGTTAACTCTAAAATGTCTAGATCTTGCAATCTCCCCACCTTATAACTACTCGTCCCTGAGAATCACTCCCATGCATCCCTATGATTCTACTCCAAAGTGATTGGTCCATTGTGACCACATATCTTTTTCCATTTCCCATGTCTCATCATTTAAACATCGTAGTATCCACATCACACAAACTATCTGCATGACCTTTCCCCCCAACACAATCTCAATATGATCTAAAACATATAATGGATGACACAGAAATGACTCGTCTATCTCTAGAAAAAAAAACATTGATCAACTAATACTGTTTGGGGTTATACTACCAAATTTGTTATACATGGATAAAATCATGTATAACACAATATTTTTTGGGAAGAGAAAATCGGTATGTAGCTGATCTAAATCACTCTACATACTCAAAAGGTCTAAGGCACCAGGTAACCATCATATATTGTATTCATATCCTATGGTGATCCAGTCTAGGTGACACAAGAAGGAATACACAATCACATTTTGTAAACTCTAGGGTTCATCAAGGTCTATTAGCATACGAATTCTATTTACTTTAAGTTATAGCCATACATTTCTGAATTAGCTTCAACTCTTTTGAGATCTCCTAGACCAGGTATTATGACAACAATGAAGAACCATCCCCTCCAACAAGTATAAAGATAATCAGAATTTTCTACCATAAGTGCCCCTTTATGGTTCCATATTTATAGTTTCATCATTACTATTTTCATTGGAAAACTCCACCAACTCTTGGTGCTTGGCCCATAACCAAAAAATGTCAATAAAATATTCCCAAAAAACATTTCATGCACTAGTATAGTATTCTCTGAAATCACTTCAATCTATTGGTTGAAGGATACATGAAAAAAACCTATGTACAGATTGCCTTATGAAATCCCTTCATGAATCACAAAGAGAAAAATGAGTCATAATATGAAAATATAAATTGTGTTACCCCATATAGATGGACTATATACTATACATATATAATCTTATCTTCTCCATATATTAATATTAGTACTTTTTTAATAAATGTGAAACCTTTTTTATTCTATCCAAAAAACCAATAATATCATCATTATTCAAAGGTGTCTTCAAGAGACCCGCCATGAAATTCATTTTGATGTCATCCCACATCAATTCAAAAATGGTAAATGGATATATAAATCATCTAAGTCACTTATTATAGGAATTCACTATCTCTAATGTGTAGAATTGTTTCACAAACTGATATATATACTTTTCCATTCTTGAAAATAAAAATACTTATCTTATTTCATTGTACATTTTTGTCAAAGCTGGGTGAACCTCCATCTCAGAGGCATGAAATTCATGCATTAGCTCATCCTTTATAATTTTAATACCAACATCCTAATTCATGAAATATTTGAATATATCCCCATCTATGCCCCCAATATATTTTTGTATCCACACGTTCATGGATCTCTCTCAAGGTATAAATTAATAAATATGCATAATAATTATCCCTAATACTTCTCAAAAAGTTTAGTGTCCCTTGAAAATGACACCAGAGTCATATACTCTGGACCCTTACTCCATAACTAGGTCCCCTTTCATTAACACATCTACTTGTACAAATCGAGAAGCATCACGAAAAACCATGTGATCCACACATGGAATAGGTAGCATCATGATTTTGGATGATTTCAAGGACTTATTCTGTTCTTTTATTGAATTATCACATGCTTTCCATCATTCAAAATTTATACCTTTATTATTCAAGATGAAAAGTGGTGATCTAAATGGGAAAAGTCTCCTGTATGAATCTCTACTATTATAAATCTAACAACATAAGTCTATGGATATCAAATATGTTCTTGGGATGATCCCATGATACCACTTCTGGACCATTATCTTGGACTATAGACACACCTTCTTCTGTGATGTTTTCACCCAAGAAGTGTACCTAGTTGATCGAAAACTATCACATAGAAATCTTGTTTTATAGTTTATTCTCTCTCAATGTACATTGAATGATGTCTAGATTGTGGACATGATCTTCATGATTCTGGAAGTACCCCAATATGTCATCCAAAAAAAATATCTAGGTATAGATGAAATATTTTATTCATCATGGCCACAACCACTAATACAATGTTCATAAACCCTAATGGAATTATAAATAAGTCATATATGAAATCCCTTCCTCTGATTGTAATAATTTGAATATTATAATTTTGAACTCTCAGTTGAGGATACATCGATTTCTAGTCAGTATTTCAGAACAATCAAGATCTTCTAAACAGAACAAAATTATTAATGATACAATGAAAAAGTTACTGGTTCTTCACTATCATCGAGATAAACTTATGGTAATCAACACAAAAGTGCACACTCACATCAACCTTAATTGAAAAAAAACAAAGGTGAAACGAAAGGTGGCAGATAAATCCCTAATCATCTAACTTCTCTAGTTGAGTCTTGGGATCCTCAAGATCTATCAGTACCATTATGTATGGTGTAATAGAAACTTCCTATTCCCCTTATGTGAGATCGCTGTTGAATTCCACTTCTCTTTCAGGTGGCATCCTTTGGTAGCATTAATGAAATACATCCTGAAACTACTCCGCAACAGGTGGATGGATATCATATAATACACCTCCATCATCCACCAATAGACTTAAAATATAAAATGTGAGATCTCTCAGTTTCTATGTAATTGGACTTTTATGACATTCATGGATATCCCAATCCCCACTGTGGATAACATTTTCATCCATAAGATATGTAACTATTAATCTCATCCATAAAAAAAATCATTTTGGCTATGGAATATAACTAGAATGTCCATACCCAGAAATTGGTCGAATCACATAATTTATAGGGTATACATTTCTCAAATAATATGATAATTGCTGACATAGAAAGAACACCCATTAAATAAATAGATGACTCTAGACCATAATCCCAACAGTGATTCGATAGTCAAAACCTCACCCAAAAACATACCTTCATCGAATGAAAAAACAAACAATTTCTTTAGAAATAAAGGATTGAGATTCACCAGTATCAAATAAGTCACTATCTAAGGTATAGGCAGATAGAATAGTGCCTCTCACTGGGGATGGTCCTGCCTCATTATCCATAATTGTAGGCTACACTACACACAAATATAATACACCTCCTATTATTACTAGTCTAATATGGGGAGGATGGTCCCCATACAACATTTAAATCATTCAAATCTATATATCCATTATTCATATGTTGTCAGGTCTTGAAGAACCTATGTAGATGACCCATCTTGCCATATGTTTGTAACTCTACTAGTTGTTTTTGGAACTATCAATATAAGTGTTCCCAACCAACCACACCATTGAAATATAACCTAAGTTTGCTATTTTATAACATATATGTCACTCTATTTATATCATTTTCAACTTCCTTGGATGATACAATCGAAGTGATTCTTCCTAATCATGGAATATATACTTCCTATTCATCTATATCAATCTATATTTTATAAAATGGAAGTATCCATTAGGTTCCCATTAACAATGAGGTCCTGATCCACCACAACATCAATCTATTTTAACAAAAAAAATTATAACATGGGAATTATTATCACATTTAAACCATTCCTTATAATTTCTCAATGTAACTCTCTTATACCCTTCTAATGCTACATAAAAAACAAATATATAACTCATACAACACAGTCCATAAGAAACATACCCCCCTAAGTCAACCTCATGAACTCTTTCTCTTTCTCTTGCCTCTATGTCCTTATATAAATGTGCTCTAGGAACTTCTCTAATAATTCCTTTCATAACATACCATTACTCAATCCAATCTGTAACATAATTTCCAAACAGTACTACATTGATCATCATTGCATAAAATATTCCAAGATGATACACCTCACTATATCATTATCTATGTGTTCAAGTATAGACTTGATGAAATCAAACCATCCAAATCCCCTTTTTCTGAATAAACCATTTTTTGGACAAGTGGGAACCTCACATTAATTTTGAAAAATAGCAAAACATCCCAAAAGAAGAAGTCACAGTTAACACATATGACAATAAAAAAGAACAGCCTCAATCCTGTTGAAAAAAAATCATCGAACCACGAACCACCTTTGAATATTCAAAATTCAAAATGAAACTTTCTAACAGAAAACTATTGCACCGCCTCGGTAAGAAGATCCTAAAACCTTGCGAGAAGCCGGAACCTTGAACTGTGCAAGAAACAGGAACACCCCTCTCATCACCACCACAACAGAGTTATAGGTCATGGGCTAGAATCAGTACCTCCAAGAAAGAATCAACATCTCCCTTGGTGTACCTTGACATTGGAAGAAGTTCCCACATATCAGTAAGAAAACATAACACAACTGACATCGATGCCAAAGAAGAACTGATATCACCTTGGATAGAATCTACAAAAATATATAACCCGCACCGAATGAAACCAGAAAAGGGAGAAGAAAACCAAATACATGCCTCCTCGAACACCCACCCACTCGAACAAACACATCCCAAAGAGACCACATAATTCATATCACCCAGCCGACCTAGAAAGTATCAATGAACCTGAATGCCAAAGTAGCGTGAGAGTGTACAAGATCTTCATAGTGAGCCATGATGAAGGAAACACCATTAATCCCATAGAGAACAACATCATCAAACTAGAAAAGTAGAAAATTGGATGCAACAAAATTAGATGACCAAACCAGATAGTGAAACTACTGACGAGAAAAAACACCACTACCATGAAAGAGAACTAAAAAAGGGAAAATAGAACTAGGGATGAAACCATGAAGAACTATGGGGATGAAACCTAAGAGGAATAATCATGACTGCCAAACAATTTTTCCAAAAACATTTTTGTAACCATCTATCCAACTCTGACCTGAAGAGGCGAGGTGGAAACATAGGTCAGAGTGGGTTTGGGCGGCTCGGGATGAAACAGATTGATGAAAATGACCAACTCCGATGGTTTCAGAAACTCTCTATACACCGCACCGCAAATCCCAAAGCCTTGATGAAAACAACACTCCAACTCCGACCATGAGAGGAGGGAGAAACTTACGGCCAGAGCATAATACTATTACAGAGGGCATCAACAACACATACCTTCATCGGAAGAGGAAAAAACCATGAAGAAATCCCACAACGGTGAGCACCGGAGGGGAGGACGAGGCCCAGAATAGAAGGAAGACTCCAGGAGCTATGAATGAGGTCAATAATTAAGGGGAAAATCCATGAAGTTGCTCATAAACTCTAAAGGGGAGGAGAAGTCGAGCATAGAGAGCGCTCTGTGCAAAGAGATCTCTCTGTTCTACCTACCTTCCATCTATGGAATCAATCCAAAACACATTTCTATATGGACTACAATCTCTAGTAATTGTTAAATAGGATTAAACTAGAGCACCCTCATGAGATAACACACTAACCAGAAAACCCACCATGGGTCCCTTCCCATGAATTGCATGAAGTAAAAAAAACTTATCTAGGAACAGCTCCCTGGCTACCCCGCATTCTCTAAATGGTGCGTCAGGATTAAACACTATAGGATTATTTCTAGCAACGTCCTCTAGTGATACTCTCAACAATTGTCATTTTAGGCATATACTCTCTACAATTCCAAAGACACACCTTTGAAAACAATTCATAAAAACTACTCATTTGAGAACCAAGGTGTTAAGAGTACCCATGATCACCCTACACTGTGGTCCAGGTTGAAAAGGGTAAACACATTCTCATTATACATGATTATCATTTAGACACCCTTTAAATCTTATATTTCATAATTTTAAAATAAAAATCAATTTCATGGTAGGAACCATTTTTACATCAATTTTTACAATAAATGAATAAATTTATAGTTCTACAACCTACCCATAACCTATTTTGAATCTTTCCTAAAAATATGTCGGTCACCATAATCATGAGTTCCTATAAATATTCATGTAAACTCATCTCATGTTCCATGTCAAACCATGAGGATAATATTAGAAAATCTCAATAACAATAATCACTATATACAACATGGTTGTCTCTTAAGGTTATATAATATTAATCTGTAACAAAACACAAAAATAACATCAATCCCACTATGGGTACATAGGTTTCCCCCACACTTGGGTTCGTAAATCCCATGAAAGTGTTTATGATCAAGAAATTACTCTTCCATATTTTCCCACCCATTCCCAAATAGTATGAAAAAATACAAATAAAAAAACCACTTTGATACAACTTTTCAAAATCCCAACCTAGTTTCCACAAACCAGTACTATGATCCAGATAACCACATGACCTCAAGAGCACCTCCCTATATAAATAATGAATCAGACTAGAATTTAGGGTGTGATAAGTCAATCAATAGGCAAAATATAACATCTTTTATCAGAGTAATACACCAAAAAAATAAATATTCAATTTTAGAGTAACATGTTAATATAAATAATACCAGAAACACATGATAATCGAAGAAATGAATTCAATATTAGACTAAATGAGAAACATTACATACTAATATACAGTTAAAATGACTAAAATGAAATAGAGATAAATGAAGGTGGCGACTCCCGAGGTAGTCCTGAAGCCAAATATGGTTCCCACATCCATGACCCATCCCAATTCATCCATATAACTCAATGCACTTACCCTTAACCAGTATAAGGAACCCAATTTCGATTCGGGTATTGATTAGGAAGCTTGAATTGGGTTTGAATACAAATCAATAGTCCACCACCATCAGCGTATAAAACAATATCCAGCAAAATAATGTTGTATGCATTTTCATAAGGAAAATAAATAAAATTATTAATTCAATAGCTCTTACGTTAATAATTAGTCATTATTTAACAATATAATTCCTAGGTTCCCATAGACACATATGCCTAAAACCCTACTACGGCTCATTCTAGATTTGAATATATTCCCACATGATATTACATATCTAACACAATGAAAATTTTACCATTAATTAATTCATACATGAATTCAAATATTTCCAATCACCCATTACACAATCGAATGATAATGTCTAAATTAATAAATTAACCACTAAATGATCTCTTTACCATTCATACATTACTAAATAAAAATAATATGTTAAAATTATTTAATTCACACCTATATGACAATTTAAAAATTCATACATGTATCACTTTATAACACTAACACATCACACATTGGAATGAATATGCTTCAATTAATAAATTCACAAATATATGTCCGTGTTACCATTAATCGCATAATTAATTTATAAAATAATTATCCTCATCAATTTCATTACTAATTCAACAATTATTTTATCAAAGATATCCCCATAATTAATTCCACAATTATTTAATTGCATAAATCACAATAATTAATCGGAAAATTAATTAATGAATATTCACAACTCCAAATCCCATAAGTAATTGTTAAATTGTTTATCAAGAATCACATATCTCAATATCCCATAAATAATTCATAAATTAATTATCTATAATAAAATTATTTATATATTGTAATTCAACAAATCTTTTATAACTTCCAAATCCATAATTCTTGAAATCTCCCCTTCATGTCACCTCAATTAATCAGTTCACCAAATTAATTAATTGAATTAGGAACAAAATTTCTAGAAATATAATAGAATAAATAAATTAGATACAGGTAATATAAATCATGAATATTAGATTTTAATTATCTACCACATACCTCAATATGTCTAAGAACAATTACCAAATGGAAATACCCAAAAAATGAGCAGCATAATGACATAGATCTGGATCTAAGTCACAAAACCCTAAATAAATATTAACGAAAACAATATGTCATAATTCTAAATATATATCCACACGTGTAGATCTAGTTTTACAAAATCTATATCCAGATCTATAAAAATAGAGTACTACTTCCCACTAAAATAATGGAATGGGGAAGGAGGATGAATTTGAAAGAAAAAGGATAGGATCCACATACAAGGATAGAATAAGATGTTTGATCCATGCATCAAATTGTAAATTACAGAGGTCGGGAGGGTTTCCAATTAATAATTAGAGCACAAAAATTGTGAAATACCACCTAGAGTCAATGAAGTTTGATTTAGGGTTAATTAAGGTGTTCGAGAAATTATAGAATTATATGTTGGTCATAATTAATTCTTAAGCATGGTTAGATGGGATGTGGTGGATGATTTTCCCTATCTATTCACTAAGAGGGCACCTCATTTATAATGGAGTGCATTTACACATTTTTAGAACAATTTTCTTCATACCCTACCCCATTCATGTGAATACTCCATGTTTGGGTCGCACAGTATTCCCAAACTATGTTCTAACTATGCACCCAACCTTTTTATTTTTTTTTCTCTCAAAATTATACCCAAAACACCCCATGTCCTATCACAAAAAAGTAAACGAATAATAATAGAGGAGTTCATAGGAAAAGGATCGAGACAAGTGTTAAAAATGTAAGGATCTTACAATATAGGATGCTAAATCACATTCGACCAAAATAAAATCTAATTTAATTGATTTTGTATCAATTTACATTTTAGTGGTACCTAACTATTATTATGCAACAATTCACATTTATGTTCGGTATGTACATCCATATTTCACATGTAATATAATTATTCATTTGAACATTATGACATTTTAATTTTTTCATTGAATCATTTAACCCATGGGTATTTGACATGAAAATTACCATGTTTTAATGTTATGGGTAAATATTATTTTCATTAGTAATTTTTAACATTCTATTGAAATAATCACATTATTGTAATCATTTTGAGTGGAAATTTGAATTACTCAAAAATATATATTCATGAATAGTGGTTATTATTATTTCCTAAATTGAATAACATTTTACTTACATTTAATAAACGTAATGTTATTTCATTATCTTGGTAAATATTGATGAAATTTAACTTTTACTCAATATGGATGTTTGGTGGTGAGGAATATCACTTTATGAATTAAATATATTATTCTACACATGTCTAATGCTTTGTAATTTTATTTTAGGGTGTTTCCCTATATAACATTGCCCCTTGAGGCATCAATAACTTTCATGAGACAAATTAGTTGGCCAAATTAAACATGTTTTTACCAATAGATTAAAATATCAAAAAAGGCCCTGAAATTTAAGGTATCATGTGATAGAGATATTTGGCTAATATTTATTAATATCATCCATTTAGTTTTTATTTATTATTTTTCATTATTCATGATATATATTATTGGATATTATATATCGATTCATTTAAAAAATAGTTTATTTATTAAATTGATTGATTTTTCAGTTATTTAACTTTCCATATTGATTATGAAATATTTATTAAGGTATTAAGTTTATTTAAATATAATTTGTGTTTAGTTATTTCACATGAAATGATAATTATTATTATTTATTCATGAAAAATTAAACTTTATATAGTACTTACTGAGCATTTGAGCTCACCCATATATTTTTTCCTTTCCCTGGGATATGAAGAAGAGATCATTGAATGAGTTTTCATGTATTGAGATTATTTTTTCATGTAATTTATTCGATTTAATTTTCATTATCCAATGACAAATAGGAATCATGTATGAATCTAGTTCACCAAAACTGTTAAACTGATCAGTCTTTTGGGATTTGTGTCATTATATCAATGTAAATGTAATAGAGTAAGGGACATGCTCTAGGCTAATGGGATCATGGTCATTAATATTGGTATTAATGCACGATTAGTATAAACAATGGGAACTAGATTTTACAGAACTTAGATTAAGGATCATCACCTTATAATATTATACATGGATAATTATTGAATAATATCCTAATTTTTTGGTAAGGTAGTGATATTATTATTTTTTATATAATTATATCCTCTTCTAAATACTATTATTAAAATTTTATTTGGCACATCGGTTTCAAGTGGTAATAAATCTAAAAAAGGAACATCAGGAGTTACATGACCCTTACCAAGTACCAAAAAATTGGCCTTACTAGCACATAGTTTGATATTCATTGGGAATATTCTTATGACAATTTAAATTATCTTTATAAACCATTGTGAACAATATGATAGTTGTGATATCCCAAAAAAATATTTTATCTATTAGTAGAATTATTATGTATAAATTTAACAATTTATGACAGTAAATTAAATAGTTTTGTGATTAAATATTATGTATCTTAATGTTATGAATTAATTTTTTGTATAATACTATTTAGAAATAACACCTGGAAGGAAGAAATTTATCAATACTCATGGCCATTATAGAGTTCTCCCTACTGAGGAATCTATTGTATCATGTATAATAACAGAAAATGTAATGTATAGAATCTTAATTATTTTATGACACATAACTTTTTTTAGATAAAGAAACCTATTCAAAATAAATATTGTCCATTTTTTGGTCACTTTATGTGAAAGATTCCCTTGCAATTTAGTGGCACAAATAATCCATTGGAAGCTATAAAATGATTTAATTATTCAGAGATGATATATATTGGATTGTGATGTGGTGAAAATGAAAATGATAAACTTGTACTGTAATTTATCACTGGTTATTATGATTAATAGAGGGCGTTGATCCAGAATACTATTGAGGAAGAGATAATAGAACTCAATAAATTAAAATCTTTTATGTACATATTATTTGAGAAATAATTCCCTCAAGACAAAAAAATATGATTAATAGTGGGATCCATTTCATAAAATAGGAATATAGAAATGTTTTGGAGTATAAATATACCATTATAATGAAAATGATTAATGGTTCATATTACATATGCAGCATGAGGTTTCATTATTGACTATTTTATTTGTGATTTTAATAAAAGACAATGGAGGGTGATGGTCTCTAGAATATTAACATCATATGATGAAATTTTTTTCTAATTATTGAATATAATAAATGTAATATATAAGTATTATAGATTTATGGGGATTCTAGTGAAGAATAAGAATATTGAGAAAACATATATTAGTGGGATAAGAGAAATGTAGACTTCCCCCTTTATGATAATTTTGATAGATTCATCCTGAGATAAGATTGAATGAATTTAGAGTTTTTAAGAAGATTATAGATAATAATCACTAAGAAAAATAATGAAAATGGATGAAATTAAACACATTTATTTTTTATTTCAACTGTATTGATATGGAGAAAGTTTTAAATGAATACAATAAAAATCAATGGAATATACCTTTTTAGAAGCTATGTGATTAAGGTCAATATTATGCTCTTGGTAAAATAAATGTTGAATAATTAATGTTATTTTGTATTAGGATCCAATTAAAATTTTGTAATTTTATTTTATTTCTAATATTCGTATAACAATAATGATGACCAAAAATTGTATTGTATTTTAATTCTATTTCATTATGGATCTGAGAGAACATTTTGAATTGTATCAATGACCAAGAAAAATGATTCAATGACATGTATAACTTCTTATGAAATGCTTTATTGAGGGAAATTAAACCATTTCAATGTTACTAATGTTGGGACAATTATTTTTTGATAAAGAGATGATTAATATTGATAATGAAAATTGGATTGTATAGACCTCCTTGTAACTAATTAAAGATATCATAAAAAGGTGGTTTATGTTTGATGAAGAATAAATCAATTTGGTATTTAAATAATATAATCAATAATTTATCTTTTAATTAAATAATAATAAAGAATGAATGTCTTCAACAAGGTTTTATGGTAATTCATATTGTTAACATGTTTAAAAAAAATACATGAAGAAGTTTTTCACAAATACAATTTGTATCAATTTGGAGTTACTTCCTATTTTTTGGTGCTCAATTGTACGTTCATTTTGTAAATTCAATGACCTTACTTCAAATGTTTTTTATCATGCTACTTTATATGGGTAATAAGGTTAACCAAATATGGAGTGGTTTAATTAAAACTTCAGATTATATTTTAGTGATTAATGCATTACATTAGAACATGATGATTTATTCATATTATATAACCTGTGAAATTATTATTTTCATAAAGTGATCTTTTTGTTAATGGAATATATTTTCAATGAATTATGGATATTTTGATCCTTTATGTTCTTCAGGTATGAAAAATTAATCTCCATTTCCTAGAGTAGATATGGAATGTAAATTATTCATGGCACATCTAATGGATGATATTGTTCTTACGAAATGTATTAATATTAGTAATTTATATCATCTCATAAATAAATTGTAAACATTATTGAAATCATAATTAAATTAAATTATATTATATTCCAATGATTTATTATTTTATAAATGTACTTTTTTCACATATTTTGTAATATGGTATTTTGGTCATTAACCTTATTTGGATAAACCAATTTCTTATCATCGTGGACCTATATAAATCTCTATTAATCCTTGGGAGTTATTATTGTATTTATTATACATGTATTCATATCCAACCTATATTCCCCTTCATGGTTTCTCAATTATGTGATTACTCTAGATGGTCTTCATACTCCTACATCTCTATTATTAAGTGAACGTTTTATTAACCTTATCATGATTTCGATTTCTCAAAAATTGTATTTTCAAATATCATACACTTAATTTCAGACATCGAATTTGAATTTAAATGACTCAATTTATTTATTTTGGGAAGAGTTTTACACCAGTAGTGAATAATATTTATTTCATTAATGATAAATTTACTTTTATTAATATATTGTGCTACACACAACACTGGGTTTAAAAAACACAATTAATTCACTAATTACAATCATAATTTGAATATAAAATTTATAAATTAAAGAAAATTAATATGTAAAATTAAAATTAAATTTTTAAATATTTATATTAATATTATGTTTGGGTGAATTGGTTTGTTTTTTTAGAAAATATTAATTTTGGATGAATACTAAAAATAGGATTATAGGGGGGAAAATTAGTATTATAATAGTGAATACGATCGGAAATTTTATATTAACTTGGATGGATAATGTTATTTAAATCTTGGTATTCATTGTATCTAAAATATTTTATTTTTTTTAATGCCCTTTAAATATGACCCATATAATAATTTAAATAAAAAAAATAAAAAAATATATTTTATTACTTTTAATATAATAAAATCACTAAGATAGTGAATAGAAACATATATTTGGTTATATATATAATTTTCAAATATATATAAGTTTTTTTATCATGATAATATAATTGACTTTTTTTAGATAAGATTATTTCAATAAATTATTATTAATTTCCAACATAGTAATTATTTAGTAAACTACTATATGAAATAAGTGATACTAAAAATTTTAAAAGTCGTGTAAATTGTATTATTTATTATATCCAATTATTTTTTTTATGAAAAATATACCATGATAAACAAGTGTGAATGTAATATATTATAATTCCCTAATTATATTTATATTTTAAAATTCAATTTAAATGAATATTATCAAAATTTATATTAATGATATTTTATGATAAATTATATATTATTAAATTATTTCAATTATTAAAAAATTCATATTATTCCAAGTATGTTTTAAAGTAAAATAATCATAAACTATGATCTATTAATTAAATTATTATTATATTGAATATAATTACCCATAAATAATAATAATAATGTTACTACAGCAAAGGATAAAGAAGTTATTTTCCAGGTTACATGTAGTTCTATTACAATTAATTATCAATACAAACTTGATTTATATTTTTAAATGAAAAATTATATTTATAATAATTTTTTCATAAATTTTCTAATATGCTCCATTTTATTTTATGTTTAATTAAAAATTTTCAAATGTAAAAAAATACTAGCATTCATAGTGAAAACCAAAAATGGTAAAATTAAAGAAACATAGATGTTATAGGGAAAAAGTATTTTGAAAATTTTATTTTATTTTATTTTGGAGGTCTAGATCAAACATTTAATACAAAGAAAAATTTAATTATCAATTTTTTTTATTAACTTTAGGTTATATGGAACATGAAATTAAGAATAATTTTTATTATTTACAAAATGATACGCCATAACAAATAAAGGGATATCACTCCCCTCGCATATTGACCCCTTAACACCAATTTGGTTCAACGAAAAACCAGAAAAAATAACATAAAAATATTTATCCCATCATCTATAAGGCCTTAGTTTAGGATTATATCCTTATAATTAATTGATTTGGTGAAAACATAAGGAGGATACATGAAGAATAAGAAAAATTATTCGAAAAACATTTGGAATATATTTTTCCCCTAGAAACATCCATTATTATTAACCCATGATAATATAAAAACCTAAAATTAATCCATATACATGATATTAATATAATAAAGGAATTAAATAAAAACATCTCCACATCAATCAATTGTGTTATGAAATCATCATTCTTTTGTATGGAAGACTTCATTGGTGTGAACCACTTTTGTTTTTTTATTACCTCCATTCAAGTTTTGTTATTATGATGGATCTAATATATATATATATATATATATTTATATGATATATATGAAACATAATTATACATATGTAGTAATTATGTAACATATACTTTAATAAATTATCTTTCGTAAGAGACATGATATTGGAGCTCATTTGTACGGATGATAATCACCTCATCAAGCATTGATTTCTGTCTTTCATTTATGCTTTACATAGAAGAAGATAATTGAAAATTTAATTAAAAAATGGGACTGAAATTACATAATAATGATATTAATTATATATTTATCATTATATTAATATAATATATATAATTTTCCTTCTTACCTTTTAACAAAGTGAATGATGATTACATTTTCCATTTATGTGTACACTACCACCTTCACAATGTAATGTGACTATCTTATTGTCACAACATTGAATGAATGATATATATATATATATTCATTTAAATTAAAATAAATAATATGTTATATATGATATTATGATCATTTGGTAAAGATAATATATTTAATACCTTTTTTCTAGAACGGTATTTTTGAAATGGGAATGTTACTCAAGGGTATGTATGGTGTACTGTCTCCATGATTGCAACCTACTTCATTTTTACTAACCAGTATTAATGATTCATTTTAATGTCAAAAATGATGTATAAAAATGATAATTTTGTCATTTTAATTATTATAAAGAGGATAGAGATTTATATTATATATAATAACATTATCTTTAATGATTAATCATGCATGTGGAAATAAGGAAATTAACAACAAAAATTTGAAAATAATAAATGATTATTAATAACAATGCAGGATGATTTTCTAAATGAATCAGATATGATATTATAAATACTAGAATGGTTCTATAATTATTTAATTACATGTTTTAAACCATTATAACTTATTTTATATCATATTTTTCAAAAATAAATCAAGAGGTATGGATTTCATAAAATTACATTCCAATGAGATATACAAATTATTATAAATAATTTATCCTTTATATGGTTTATGTACAACTAATTCTGACATATAATATCATGATTCATTCCTACATTATTTTACAGTATCTATCACTTCAATTAATTTCATCCAAGTGTATTTAAAATAAAAATTACCAAGTGGTAATGTTATTCTACAATATCACAACGGTTTTGATTATTTTTTATTATCATAAAACAATAAATATGTTGAAATATTTTTTTCATTATATATTAAATTCCAATTAAATAATCATATTAATTAATTTTTTATATTATTATAACCTAAAACAAATATAATTTATATATATGTTTCTAATAAATAAATTTACCTAACTAACAATAAAAATATTAAAAAAAATTCACATTATAATCAATACAAATTTTTATTGATAAAGAGTATTGATTGATGAATTGAATATATTATTGAATATATTATTATTTCTTTGGAATTGTAGTGATGGGTTCAACTCTTTATAATATATCCTCTCAATGCATCAATATATCTCCAGAGTAAAATTATTTAGACAAATTAATCTTGTTTTTTACCTGTAGTTTCAACAATCTTTAGAAAGGTATTGATGTTATATATATCATGTTCTTGAGACATGATATAAACTACATTACAATTTCCACCATTTAGAAATTATCTATTATTATCCATTATGTTTTCTATATGATATTATTTATGGATTAATTAGACTCTTAGTTAACTGAAAAAATAGAATTAATTTATGAGATTTAAAATTCAATATTGATTGTGCCTTATCTATTTAGATATTAAATTTATTTGAAATTAAAGTCTGTTCAATTAAAAAAATTGAAAAATTGATTATGATTAGGGATTCATGAAATCACCCATTAGTCATAACCCTTACTGATCATTGGATCTCACCCAAATTTTTTTCATTCCAAGGGATATGAATAAGATATCATAGAATGAGTTTTATGTGATTTAATTTTTTCCCTATTGTTATGTATTATGTTTAAATTTCATTCCCTAATGTAAAATGGGAATGATTTATACATATATTTCTAGAAAACTGAAAAACATATATATCATTTTAGATTTTATTCATCATATCAATGAAAATATAACAATTTATGGATACATCTATAGGATACGATTCTCATGGTATTTAAAAATTGTGTATTTCTTTCGGGATTTTTAAAAATGGATATTTTCCAATGTTTTGAAGTAATTTTTTCACAACCACTAAAATGTTTTTTTTATTTTTGAGGTTCCTTTATATGAAAACATATCATTTTTTATTGATAAAAAAATATATTCTTATCATCTATTTAGGAATGCGGTTAAAAAATTTCACATGTATTTACACTTTTGTTATTGTATTATTTGTTAATAAACTCATTTGTATGTGTTACTAATCTTATATCGACTAAAATATAACATTGGTTCCAAAAATTGAAGCATGAATTTGAAAATCCAATATATTTTTTTCAGATTTTTTTAATCCATAAATTAATTTTCCATCAAGAAAATGTTTCATATAGTTTTAATTCGTGCTTATATCATAATGATTTTAGAAAATTAAGGTATTTTTTAAATTTTAATTTTCACCATTCACCTAAAAAATAGTTTTCTAGAGAAATCATGAAATAATACAATAATATAATTTTTAAATTATGAATCTATACAATAAATTTATTTTATCAACATCAAATTATAAAATATTGGAATTTATATTTAATTTAAATAAATTATAATATTTAATAATAATTATATTAACAAAAAAACATTTTTTATCCCTTCATAATGTTTATTGGACTATGTATAATTGAATAGTTGTTTCTAGAATATTAGTAGTTGATTTTATTAAACTATCATTGTGTTTTTAAAATATATTTTATTGATATAATTATTAAATATTACTATTCTCAAAAACATGTACTTTAGAATAAATTATATTTTCTAAATGAATTAGAAGTATTTTATTTAAGTTATTAATTTTTTTAATCATTAGGTTTTTTCAATATAAATTAAAATGTGTTTTAATTTTTTATTTTCATCAATATTTAATTTAGTTAAGTAGTTAATAAACCCAAAATAATTGATCATATAGAATTTATTCTCATGGGGATATCTATTCTAAAATCATCGGGTGATGCATTGAGCCCAAAAAATATATATTCGATCAAATTTTTTTACTCTAATAAAAAATCATGATACCTTTGTCTTAATACATCCACATATTTCCTAATTTCTACCAAGAAATTATGATAACTCAAAACAACCATAAACTAGTGAGTGTAATTGTTTCAAATAAACCGATCCTTATAATATAGTATTTCTATTAGTTTCTCCAAATGAGTAATTAAAAGATATAACTATGTGATCTTTTATTTAAACATATTAGAAGGGAAACATATTTACATTTTCAAATTTGATAAATTTTACACACAATCACTTATGAGATATTTCTTGGATGTTCAATTTGATTATAAACCCTCTGAAAAAATTATGTATTTTTAAATAGAAAATATACATAGGGCTGAATATTTCATTTTTTTAAAATTAAATTTCAAAATTCCATGGATATATTTTAATGAATAAAATTTCAATTTTATCAAACCCCAAATATCAAAAATTAGTATCCATATAACGTGTCTATCATAATATATTAGTAATTATCAACTAAATGGTTTTATTTATTTCTAATATCTCATAAGGAATAACTAGTTCTAAAAGATTACTAACTCTAACTTCTGACCAACTTGTAGGAGTTATGAACTACCTTCCATACTCAGCCTTATTCAATGTTCCCTGGATAATTGAAATAAAAAATTCTATGAGATATCTAAAGTAAATGTGTTAACCAAACAACCTTCAATTATTTTTTTGATATGATCTTATTATATCTTCTAAGGAAATAATGCTCCCCTCAAATTTTCCATCATTCATCGGATGAGAATCAAATCTAGTGATAAACTATGTATTACATTTTTACAAAAGAATTATTCAGTAAATCAAAATAAACCATGTATCATGTTCAGATAAAAATAAATGTTTCAATCCATATATTCCAAAATCGTTCTTAATTTATATCCTGAAACATACATATGTTGATAATTTATCTTGGATAAAAAATAAGTTTTTTTACTTCATATAGTTATCAACAAATAAACATTCACAAAGAGAATTTTGAATTATTATGTAGTCCAGAATCAAAATCCATAGATTTTTTCCCATTTCCATAATTGGTATTGGTAATTATTGAATCATTATCTTAACCTCGTTGATTTCAATATAATATTTCTAGATGACTATATATCGTGGTTTGTACATTCAAATTAAACTTTTAATGTTGTCAAAACAAAATTTATTCTCTGAATCTATGTATGTATTTGATGACTATTAGATGATCTATATCGGTTTGTTATGTTAAATATCTAGTATTTCCATCATCAATTATAGAATTTATGCAACACAACATTTTGACTTCAATCGGATCATTCTATAATATTCTTGGTTGAAATATATAAAATTTATTACATTATTTTAATGCTCTATATGTAACACCCTGAGATTTTATGAAAAATATTATTTTAATTTAATTAATGTCTTGTGTTGTATGCTACACCAAGATTACCTTGCACTATACACAACACCGTATTAGCTTGCAGTATACACAACACTATTCTTGGATCGTGTTACACACAATTTTGATAATAGTTATTCTACGCAACATTGAGTATATATATATATATTCAATGTATAAATGAAATATGGTTGGATTATGTTATACGAAACAACGAAGGATTCTTGCACAACATTCAACCCTGACTTGGCTTGCATTACAGGCAATCACGACCTTCCTAGATAGCGTTTGTTGTACGCAATATCGGGTGTTACTAAACAACGATATATTATTATAATACTATTATGAACTAGCCATTATGAATATTATTAACTAAATTTTTAATTTTATAACATTATTATTCATCTTACACATTTTCTAGAACTTGTTATAAGAAAAAAATAAATTTTTTGGGTAAAATAAGTATTTTTCAAAAAAATATAGTGTTGCCACCTTTTGATGGAACACCCACTTTAAATCTAGTTTTTGAAATGTTTATAAGTTCCATTTGACAAAATAAAGTTATTCTTTGGAATCAAGAAATAAAAATTTACTTTGGATAAATTTTTCATTTTATTCTGATGACATTCATATTTTAATGAATAGTAAAAACATGCTATATTTTAATTAAAAACAACTTTTTTCATCGTAATAACTTATGTGGTTAAATTATAATATTGAATGGTTTTAAAGTATAAATAGAATATAATTTTACCATTTAATATAATGTATGTCATTAGCATTGATTTTACCTTGAATTCGTAGGTTAAATCAATTCAATCTTTTGCAATGTTTTAAAGAAAAACTCGTTTTCTTTCGACAACAGGATTAATTTTAATATAATTTCTACAAATTTTTTGTATTGAATTTGGAAAAAAGGATTCCATATTAGGATTCAAGGGGTCCAAATTATGTTAAAAAGATAATTTTTATTTTTGGGCATTGTGAATAGTAACTACGGTAAATTTCATTTACTATAGTTACAGGTAAATCACGTAATTAAGGGTAAATATAAGATTATAAAATTTCCCTAACACTTTGAAAAATCCTATTGTATGACTAAAAGTCAACCCATATCACCTAAGGGTCATATTAGATTCATTTAATGGACTTTTTTCTATGAAAATAATTTTATTATTATTAAAACAAAAGAAAGTGACAACATGTCACTCTCTTAAATACTATAAGTATAATAATTTTAAGTTAGTGATAAACTTCATGAAACATCGAACATTAATAGTCTACAGAAATCTAACAAAATTATCTACATCATGAGAATTTATTTATAATTTTTTGGGATTAAATAATTATCATTAATTGTGACACAATAGTGATGCAGAAATTATTTATCTAGTGAAAAATCAAGAATATAGTTTTATTAAACTAATAGTGACCATAAAAGGCGCAAAACCCTGACCAAAACATATTGTTAATGTAAATTTAAACTATAATCATCCAATGTTCGAATAGTTTACCATTTGGAGTCTTATACAATCAATTATGACAGTTATATTATTTTATGTTAAATGATCCCAAAGTTGTAACCTTCATAATTTAATAAATATAACAATTTAACTATTGTGCTTTTAAGATGATAAATTAGAGAAAAAGTATTATTGTGAAAGTTAATAGATTTATCTTCATCAAAGTTTTTAATTTTTAATTTTTATGAAACATATATGTATATTAAATAATTATACAAAAATGTTGTAGTAATTATTTTATTAAGAGATAAACCAAATAAATGGTTTTAAAAATAATAAAATAAATATTATATGAACTATTTATTGTTATCAACTAATTTTCTAGATACATATGACCTTTTATGAATCTATTAAAGCTTTTATTTCAAACATATCTTCTGTATATATTTTATTTAAATTCAAATAAATGAATAGTGTCAAAATTGACACTATTGTTATTTTATAAAAATAACATATTATAAAATTTTTTAAATATGACAAAAATATTTAAAAATTATAAATTATAAATTTATATGGTCTATAATGTTATGAAGTAAACAATTATGGAATATTCACAACAAATAAGTAATTATTTGTTATAATTTAAAATTTAGAATTTTATTACCACAAATAAACCTAAATAGGTTAAATAAGGGTAAATCAAAATGATAAGTTTTAAAATAAGATCCAAACATGTCTAAATTAGATTTTTTGATGATATTACAACCCTAGATCATCTAATATTCGAATTTGAGTCATTTTTGGAGGTTTTTAAGTGGGGTTAGATTTATTATAAATTAATATTTTTAAGAATTCCAAAGGTGCCCCTCTCCTCCCTTATAAAAGGGCACCTCCTCCCTCTCTTCCACACATCACATTGAGACATCAAGCTCGGAAAACCCCTGCCCAATTCTCTTCTCCTCTTCCCTAGAAACATCCTAGAGGTCCTGGTATTTTTCTAAGACCAATTTTAGTGCCTTAAGAGGAGGTCTCAAAGAGGCGCTTCAATGAAGAGGTAATTTCTGTTACCGATTCTTTCACATTTATTTCTTCTTCCATTTCTTCTTATTTGGTTGTTTCATTATGAAGTAATAACATAAGTATCACTTATATAATTATATGTTATTATAAGTATTAAACAACCCTATTTCACTATCTATCAATCCTACAAAAAATGAAATCACCACGTGTGTGTACGTACGGAATACCGTCTCCACGCCGTGGTGTAATCTATTTTCCACCACCACCTTACTTGGATTGGTATAATGGTGTAAATAATAACTATATATGATTATTGTAAAGTGATAATGATTCTTTAATAGTATAAATACACTCCAATAAAATTCCACAATCATTGGAACGATATAATCGCTCGTGCGTACGTACGGAATACCGTCTCCACGACGCGATGAGATTCATTCTCAATGATTAACAATTCATAAATGATTATAAAGTATATATTATAAGAAATAATGAAATATATGACATAATAATGATACTGTTTTTATTTATATATATATATATATGTATGTCATCCAATTAATTCCATTCAATTCAATGAGGAAACGAAAACAATGTTCATGCGTACGTACGGCCTACCATCTCCATTAACGTTGTATTTATTTCCATTTATCGATCTATTAAATATATGTATATTCTGAATATATTATATATATAAATAATGTTTTACATTATGGATGTAATTAATCATGATCTAAGAAATCATATGAATAATTACAAGTCAAAACATGGACGACAAATGAAACGATTTTACCCAAAATGCTCTTTAACATGGAATTTACAAAAGAACGGGTCATATAAAGTCATAAGTGAACCATATATGATATCATAACAATTAATATGATTCTGTAATAAGTCAATAACATTATTGAAATCATTATACAAGAGGTTTGGATACATATGAAGCATATCAGACCTTAGGTAAGGGATAATTTTGCAAATCTCATTTTTATTCAAGATTGCATATTTGTAAGTATTTACTTGGGTTATTTATATCATCCATGTCCATGTTTTATAAAATTGTTTTCATGTATGTTTAAAATCCTTTTTACCCATTTTTGACTTTTACTACATGGTATGTAAGGAATCTTTCTTTTGTTTACGTTACGAGGTACTTTTTGACATTTTCCGCAAATGTACGAAAAGAATGTTTTTTTAACTTATAGGGCACAAACGAATTTTTATAGTTTTATAAAGCCTTATATTCATGAAGATTCCTCCAAATATTTCATGACTATTTTCAACAAAATCATTTTCTTTTAAAATTTCATGACATTTTGTGAAAAGAAAAGAGAATTTGAAGAAAAAAGGATATTTTCCTCAAGAATTCATTTCAAGTGTTTTATCAAAACCATTTTCCATCTAAGATGAAATTATTTCATATGTGTATGTTTCATGTATAATGTCTCTATGATTTACATGGTTTCAATTTTCTTATGATGAAATATCCATTTGTTTTGTATGGATTATGTGATGATCGAATGATGTTTATGAAACCCATTTTATTCTTTGGGTTATGATGAATGTTTTAAGTTTATTTTGTGGCACAAGTAAGAAAGATTTCACTATGAGATGGGTGGGAACTATATCTCCCTCCAATTTATTGGTTAAAGATTTATATCTCATGAGATAGATATGGCTGGAACGGAAGGTTAAAACAGTTCAGTAAAACAGGACTGAAACGAGGAGTGATCTTGATTCAGAAAGGGACTTTTTCCACTAAGATGGTCTTGCCAGCAATGCCTTGGCTACTGTGGAAATAATTACATGTGCTTAGTGGATGCCACAATTACATGTTTTATTCCCATTCTATTTTGTCATTATTAATGTTTCTTTATGATCTATGCCTTACGTACTTCAATGTTTTATTTCATTTCTCAAGCTTTTGATGTTTACACATTATGTTCGGGTTTTTAAGATCAAATGTATATGGTATGTTTTATTTTATCCATGCTTACGCTTACTGAGCATTTGAGCTCACCCTTTTTATGTTTTCTTTTCCCCAGTATATAAAGAAAGGTTTTAGGTAAAAAAAGGGAAAGATCTTTATGGGAGATGTTGAAGATCTTTCACCACGATTAGAAGATTACGTTGCAAGTTTCCAAAGACACTAAACTATTACGGTCCTTGTGTGTCTGGTTTTGTTATGTATTAAGTATTCTGATAAATTAATGTAATGTTCATGTACGTCAAGCTTTGGGTCTCTACAGTTAGTATCAAGGGAAAGGTTTTGTCATCCTTTGGAAACTAGGATGCGAGAAATTTAGTAAGATCCCTAGAGATATTTCTAAGGTATGTCTAGGGATGTCCGTAAGGTTAAGTATAGGTTATAGTACTATAATTACGGTAACCCAAGATGTTAGATATTGATGGTACTCCCCCTTTATTATGTTGTTTTCCCTATGGTGATTTTTTCCTCTCACACTATTATTTTTGGGTTTTAGATGATGGCTGGAACCCGAATGAACCATGTTGATCAATGTAATGGACAATGCATTGATTGTCCTCCTGAACAAACAAATGTTATGGGAGATGGAGTGGAAAATCTTATTGTTATACTTATACAATCTATGAATCATTATGGAATTCCAAATGAGCAGATAAGGGAACAATATTCTATTGTTTCCTTCATGGGGAAACATCTACCTTCTTTCAGTGGGTCTTCTGATCCACTTGTTGCTGAACAATGGATCAGTACTACTGAAAAGATATTTTCAGTTCATCAATGTTCTGAACATTATAAAGTCATCTTAGCAGTATATCATTTGGAAGGTGAAGCTGATCAATGGTGGAATTTTATCAAAAATACAAGGCCAAGAGATGAAATTGAGTCCATGGGATGGGACGAGTTCAAGAACTTATTTTTCAATAAGTACTTACCTCATATTCTTTGAACAAAGATGGAGAAGGAGTTTCTTGAACTAAAGAAAAAGGATGAGGAATCTGTTGGTATATACGAAGAGAACTTTACAAGGCTTTCCAGGTATGCATCTTGATTTATCATCCAACCTGAAAGTTATGTTGATCGATTCTTCAGTGTCTTAAAACCAAATCTTTGAAGGGAATTAGCTATAAGAGACTTTAGTAGCTATGAAGAAATTGTGCGTTATGATATCAAGGTAGAAATGGAATTTGGTGTTACTTATCCATCTCATAGTTTTGACAAAAAACTAAAGATGGAGTTCAAGGAGAAATCTCAGAATAATGGTGAAAAGAAGATGAATGTTTCCTTATGCTCAAAGTGTGGAAAGAAGCATGGTGGAGATTGTTTTAAAGGGACTAAAAAATGTTTTAAGTGTGGAAAAGAAGGTCATCGAGCAGCTGAGTTTCGAAGTAATGGAAAAAGGGTTTCTAATGATGTGAATAAATTAAAGACTGTAGAGAACGCACCACCAACACTTCAATGCTTCAAGAGCAAGGAAATGGGGCATTATGCTAATAAATGCCCTAATCCAAGGGTTAGTGATGATCGACATGAGCAACCACTTAAGGAAAAGGACAAAGGGAAGTCACATGTGATCACTATTGGTGATGTTGAATATGAAAACGATGTGGTGGAATGATTAAGTGTTTATATAAGGGGATTCCAAAATAATGTTGTATATATTATCGTGGAATATTGGAATATATATGTATTGGTCTATTGTGGTTTTCAATGGTACCGGTAACCATATTATGTGATTGAGATATTTTTGGAAAAAAAGATGATATGCGTATAATGAAAGGAAAACGACAAAATGAAATGTTTGACCATATTCATGATCTCATGACTGATATAATTAGAATGTTATATCATGGTTTGAGTATATAGAATTTTTGGATTTTGGTATGTGGAAAGAGTTAACTTTTGACTGCATTCATGTTTTCAATATGGTTCAATTAATGGGTATTCATTCTTCAATAGAATACATGATTATGGTATTCACATGTTTGTAATTTGACCAACAAGATATATCTTATGATATATAGGGGATAAATGATGGCATTCACGTGATTGTTATGTGACATTTCAAGTAATCATTTTCTTTATACTATGAGCTTGGACTGAATTATTTTAGATAAGCCTAAAGATTGGAATGGATTATGTTGGACATAAGTTAGGATAGAACTTTTTTTGATATTATTGATGGGATGTTATAGTAATATAGCTTTAGAAAAAGGAAAACCTGCAGGACGGGCGACAACCTATCGCGTCGGACAAGGCTGTGGGAATCAAACCCACAACCGAAGTGCGACTGGCCTTTATCGCCTACCACTGGCCTACAGGAAGTCCCTGGTTAGTAGAAACTTGTTTTATTTTATTACGCGGTATGATATATGAAGTATAAGTTCTTTTTTGGAATCGTATATGATTAACCTCACCATAGATGGACTTATGTATATTTGATATCTTTTGATAACCTTTTGTTTGAAACAAATCGAATGACCCATCATTCTATCACATGATATATTAACAATTCATGAATAACAAATTGAACTTCATTTCTTTATGAGATGAAGTAGAAATTGTTCAAAGCATGAACAACAGTGAAATTGTACCAAAATCATGTAAGTATTTCTTTTAATTCATCAAATTTAGGGAAATGATCTCGAAAACCAAAAATGTTTTCCTAGCTCCCTTCTATCTAATTAATCAGATGGTACCTTAGATCATCACAAATCAATATCTTTGTGATTGTTGGATTTTTCAAATCCATGTTCTCTACCACTCTCCATCAGAACGTGATTATTAGATTTTTCTTCCATATCCATATTTTCACCTATGTTCTCCTATGTGGAAACCCCGTGATGAGTTAATTTGGGTAACCTTTACATTTCATACTTTAGTTTTTAAAATTCATGTTTTGGTAATCCTTTTTACGATGTGGGTTTCTATTAAAAAAAATTTCGAGTAGTAAACCATTTATAACCCCGATGAATTTCGAGGGCGAAATTCATTTTAAGGGGGGTTGAATGTAACACCCTGAGTTTTTATGAAAAATATTCTTTTAATTTCATTAATGTCTTGTGTTGTATGATACACCAAGATTACCTTGCGCTATATGCAACACCGTATTAGCTTGCAGTATACGCAACACTATTCTTGGATCGTATTACACACAATTTTGAGAATAGTTATTCTACGCAACATTGAATATATATATATATATAGTCAATGTATAAATGAAATACGGTTGGATTCTGTTAGACAAAACAACGAAGGATTCTTGCACAACACGCAACCCTGACTTGGCTTGCATTACACGCAATCGCGACCTTCCTCGATAGCGTGTGTTGTACGCAATACCGGGTGTTACTAAACAACGACATATTATTATAATATTATTATGAACTAGCCGTTATGAATAGTATTAACTAAATATTGAATTTTATAACTTTATTATTCATCTTACACATTTTCTAGAAGATGTTATAAGAAAAAAATAAATTTTTCGGGTAAAATAAGTATTTTTCAAAAAAATACAGTTTTGCTGCCTTTTGATGGCGCACCAACATTAAATATAGTTTTTGAAATGTTTATAAGTTCCATTTGACAAAATAAAATTATTATTTGGAATAAATAAATAAAAATTTACTTGGGATAAAATTTTCATTTTATTCTGATGACTTTCATATTTTAATGAATAGTAAAAACACGCTATATTTTAATTAAAAACAACTTTTTTCATTGTAATAACTAATGTGGTTAAATTATAATATTGAATGGTTTTAAAGTATAAATAGAATATATTTTTACCAATTAATATAATGTATGTCATTAGCATTGATTTTACCTTGAATTCGTAGGTTAAATCAATTCAATCTTTTGCAATGTTTTAATGAAAAACTCGTTTTCCTTCGACAACGGGATTAATTTTAATTTAATTTCTGAAACTTTTTTGTATTGAATTTGTAAAAAGTGATTCCATATTTGGAATCATTGGGTCCAAATTATGTTAATAAGATAATTTTTATTTTTGGGCATTGTGAATAGTAGCTACGGTAAATTTTATTTACTATAGTTAAAGGTAAATCGGGTAATTAATGGTAAATATAATATTATAAAATTACCCTAACACATGGTAAAATCCTATTGTATGACAAAAAGTCTACCCGTATCACCTAAGGGACTGATTAGATTCATTTAATGGACTTTTTTCTATGAAAATAATTTAATTATTATTAAAACCAAAGAAAGTGACAACATGTCACTCTCGTAAATACTATAAGTATAATTATTTTAAGTTAGTGATAAACTTAATGAAACTTTGAAAATTAATTGTCTACAGAAATATAACAAAAATATCTACATCATGAGAATTTATTTATAATTTTTTGGGATTAAATAATTATTACTAATTGTGACACAATAGTGATGCAGAAATTATTTATCTAGTGAAAAATCAAGAATATAGTTTTTATTAAACTAATAGTTACCATAGAAGTCCCAAAACCCTGACCAAAACTTATTGGTCATGTAAATGAAAACTATAATCATCCAATGGTCGAATATTTGACAATTTGGAGTCTTATACAAGTAATTATGACACTTAAAGTATTTTATTTTAAATGATGCCAAAGTTGTCACCTTCATAATTTAATAAATATAACAATTTAACTATTGTTATTTTAAGATGATAAATTCTAGTAGAAGTATTATTGTAAAATTTAATAGATTTATCTTCATTATAGGATTTTATTTTTAATTTTTATGCAACATATAATTATATTAAATAATTATACAAAAATGGTGTAGTAATTATTTTATTATTAGATAAACCAAACAAATGGTTTTAAAAATAATAAAATAAATATTATAATAACTATTTAATGTTATTAACTACTTTTATAGATACATATGACCTTTTATGAATCTATTAATGCTTTTTGTTTGAACATATCTTCTGTATATATTTTATTTAAATTCAAATAAATGAATTGTGTCAAAATTGACACTATTGTTATTTTATAAAAAAAACATATTATAAAATTGTTTAAAAATCACAAAAATATTTAAAAATTATAAATTTAAATTTATATGGTCTATAATTTTATAAAGTAAACAATTATGGAAAATTGAAACAAATAAGTAATAATTTGTTATAATATAAAATTTATAATTTTATTACCTCAAATAAACATAAATAGAATAAATAAAGACAAATCAAAATGATAAGGTTTAAAATAAGATCCAAACATGTGTAAATTTGATTGGTTGATAATATTACAACCTTATCTCATATAATATTTGAATATGAGTCATTTTTTGAGGTTTTTAAGTGGGGTTAGATTTATTATAAATTAATATTTTTGATAATTCCAAAGGTGCCCCTCTCATCCCTTATAAAAGGGCACCTCATACCTCTCTTCCACACACCACCTTGAGCCTTCAAGATCGGCCAACCCCTTCCCAATTCTCTTATCCAATTCCCTAGAAACATCTTAGAGTTCCTGGTCTTTTTCCAAGTCCAATTTTAGTGCCCTAAGAGGAGGTCTCAAAGAGGCGCTTCAATGAAGAGGTAATTTCCGTTACCGATTCTTTCACCTTTATTTCTTCTTCCACTTGTTCTTATTAGGTTGTTTCATTATGAAGTAATAAAATCAGTATCAATCATGTACTGATATGTTATTATAAGTATGAAACAATTCTATTTCACCAACTATCCATCCTACAGAAAACAAAGTCACCGCGCGTGCGTACGTACGGAATACCTTCTCCACATCGTGGTGTAATCTATTTTCCATCACCACCTTACTTGGATGGGTATAATGGTGTAAATAATAACTATACATGATTATTGTAAAGTGATAATGATTATGTAATAGTATACATACAATCCAATAAAATTCCACGATCATGGGAATGATATCATCGCTCGTGCGTACGTACGGAATACCATCACCACGACGCGATGAGATTTATTCTCAATGATTAACCATTCATAAATGATTATAAAGTATATATAATAAGTAATCATGAAATATATGAAATAATAATGATACTGGATCTATGTATATATATATATATATATTTATGTCATCCAATTAATTCCATTCAATTCAATGAGGAAACGAAAACGACGTTCATGCGTACGTACGGCCTACCGTCTCCATGAATGGTGTATTTCGTTCCATTTATCGATCTATTACATATATGTATATTCTGAATATATATTATATATAAATAATTTTTTACATTCTGGATGTAATTAATCATGATCTATGTAATCATATGAATAATTACAAGTCAAAACACGGACGACAAATGAAACAATTTTACCCAAAACGCTCTTTAACATGGAATTTACAAAAGAACGGGAAATATAAAGTCATAACTGAACCATATATGATATCATAAAAATTAATATAATTAGTTAATAAGTAAATAACATTATTTACATCATTATACAGAAGGATCAGATACTTATGAAGCATATCAGACCTAAGGTAAGCGATAATTTTTCAAATCTCATTTTTATCCGAGATTGCATATTTGTAAGTATTTACTGGGGTTATTTCTATCATCCATGTCCATGTTTTATAAAAGTCGTATTATGTATGTTTAATTTCCTTTTTACCCATTTTTTACTTTTACTACATTGTATGTAAGGAATCATTCTTTTGTTTACGTTACGAGGTACTTTTTGACTTTTCCAACAAAAGTACGAAAAGAATGTTTTTTTAACTTATACGACACGAACGAATTTTTATGGTTTTATAAATCCTTATTTTCATGAAGCTTCCTCCAAAATATTTCATGACTATTTTCAATAAAATCCTTTTCTATTAAAATTTCATGACATTTTGTGAAAAGAAAATGAATTTGAAGAAAAAAAGGATATTTTCCTCAAGAATTCATTTCAAGTGTTTTATCAAAACCATTTTTCATCTAAGATGAAATTATTTCATATGTGTATGTTTCAAGTATAATGTCTCTATGATTTACATGGTTTTAATTTTCTTATGATGAAATATACATTTGTTTTATATGGATTATGTGATGATGGAATGATGTTTATGAAACCCATTTTATTCTTTGGGTTATGATGAATGTTTTAAGTTTATTTTGTGGCACAAGTAAGAATGATTTCACTAGGAGATGGTTGGGACCTACATCTCCCTCCAATGCATTGGGTAAAGATTTATATCTCATGATATAGACATGGCTGGAATGGAAGGTTAAACCGGTTCAGTAAAACAAGACTGAAATGAGGAGTGAACTCGATTCAGGAAGGGACTTTGTCCCCTAAGATGGTCTTGGCAGCAATGCCTTGGATACTATGGAAATCATTACATGTTTTTAATGGATGCCACAATTACATGTTTTATTCCCATGCTATTTTGTCATTCTTATTGTTTCTTTATGATCTATGCCTTACATACTTCCATGTTTTATGTCATTTCTCAAGCTTTTGATGTTTAAACATTATGATCATGTTTTTAAGTTCAAATGTATATGGTATGTTTTATTTTATCCATTATTACCCTTACTGAGCATTTGAGCTCACCCTTTTTATGTTTTCTTTTCCCCAGAATATAAATAAAGGTTTTAGGTAAACAAAAAGGGAAAGATCTTTATGGGAGATGTTGAAGATCTTTCACCATGATTAGAAGATTACGTTCCAAGTTTCCAAAGACACTAAACTATTACGGTCCATGTGTGTCTATTTTTGATATGTATAAAGTATTCCGCTGTAGTAATGTAATGTCCATGTACGTCAAGCTTTGGTTCTCTACACTATATCTTCCATCTTTGCATTTTTTTATATTTACATGAATGGATATATATGAGTAAATTTTATTAAAATTGGACATCTTCCATATCATTATGATTTAAATTTTCATAATAATTAAATCCATTAGTGTTGGATGTTTTCAATGACGAGAATAAATAATACATCATGATCTATTCAATTATGAGCATCTACCACATGATTACCTTATATTAGTGATAATGTATTCATTATTTATAATACCAGGTCAATTAGAATCCTTTAATTTAGAATATATTCCACAATGTTTATATAAATATATAAGTAGTAAGTTATTATGATCACTATTTATCTGATGATAATGACATCCAAAACCATGAAATTAATTATTTTGTAATTTAGAGGTGTTTTTTGAACTAGATACATGTTTAATTGATTTTTTAAGCACAGTGTACATAAATGGTTATAGTGTTAGATAATATTTTTGATTGAGGGGTGTGGAGTCTAACCTATTAGTTCTGGGTGCTGCCCAATGGTGCCTCAAACCTAGTTGGTCACATTAACTAAAGCGCATTACCCTAAAAGCCAGAGGCTACTGACTAGCAGTGTGGGTTAAGGTAAGGCATTGGGGGAATCAATTACCTCTTTGGAAGAGTATACATAGTGGAATTTAAATTTAAACATTATCAAAAGTATTTAAACCATACCACAATGTAAATAGAATATGTATGATAGTAATCTAATAACCGATGCTTTTATAAATAATGCATGTCATATATGTCTAGGAATGCTGCCAAACAAGTCACAATGCAAGAAATACAATATTTAAATCAAAGTATGGAAAATTAGTAAACTCCAACAACATCACAGGCCCCAGCTCTGTCCCTGTCTCTCCATCTCCAACGGAAATTAGTAATTTATGGAGAATTACTCATTCCCTTATCTATATATGTAAACATATAATCTGTTTGGGTCCAAAAGCATGAAAAAAACTGGGTGTGAGATGAATCCTTGTAGGAATCTACCAAATGATATGTGCCTTATTGTTAGTGAATATATATAGTGGTTAATATGATGAAATTATGAAATAAACTATTTAGTACTCAAAAAATAATCAATCCAACATTTTTAAATTAAAGTCACTTCCATTTATTATCCATAATTTGAATAAAGTAAACCTTGGGATCTAACCGATGCTCTGTATCACCTTGTATATAAATAACCAACATATGTCTCAAAATACCATCTAATAAATCTACTAAGACAGAGTCCAAGCATGTTCTTTGGCTTGGTAGACTTGTCACAATCATTCAATCATTCATTAGAAACCCCCTATGAAATATCATATAGTATAAAACCTCTAGTTTAACACGTCATTATTTAAATAAACAATGACCCTCTGGGAAATCTCACACAGTTTAACCCCTTTGGTCCCAAATAACACTGAATATACAAATGACCACCTGAGCCGTTCTCTTAGTCAATACCTTATTTTTATGAATTGAATCAATAATATATAATTTCCACCTGCCAGATCTCATAGAAAATGTCTTAGGTTCTTACATTAATTTAATAATTACCCTCTAGGTAGCTCTCACTATCTAACCCCCCTGAACTATGACCACCCGACATCTCTCATAGTCAATATCACTAGGTCGACATAACAAAAAAATTATACACAAATGACCCTACCTTAGGAACATCCCACAATCAAATTCCCATTGATGATACTTTCAGAAATGTGGATCATTGTCATCTTATATAAACGGTAACTCCATCCTAACAAAACGAGGCTAAGAAAAAAAAAAGAAATTATAGAAGGAATTCTACACCAAACAACCATAATCAATCAAACATGGGAAACACGCCCATAATAATGTTATTAAGCATTATTTATATGAAAAAACCATTTCTCAAGAGAGATGAGAAATCAGGAAGAGAGGCTTTACAGGAAGAGATAACTCACCAGTGTGAATTCAACTGAACCTGTGGTGTCTCAATTTGAGCTCAGATGAAGGAATGGGATGATATTGAAGATATTTATCCATACATTTCTCTCTTGTATGAAAAATAAGAAGAAGAAGAGAATTCTGGAGGTGATACATGACCCAGGATTTATTAATAAATTAAAAAGAAATTCACATGGCATGTTTATAAAATGTACATGTTGTGTCCTACCCTCAACTGGCCCATGCTTTAGGTTGTGTGCCAGGTATCCTACAAGACAATGTACTCAGCCTTTACACAGCCAGTACACTGTTATGAGCGAAATACGGGTACACAACATGTACTGAGGGGTACACAACATGTACTTATAAATTTCCCAATTATTATTTTTTCCTCAAAACACCCGAAAATCATGATCCATACCAGAAAAAATGATCCGTTATCTTCAACTAATTCCCCCCATAAAGATATTCATCCCCGAAATGACCATCCAAGGGTGGTGAAGAAGAAACTTCATACAACTGATGCCAATGTATTGAACATCACCATCCATCTCCCACGTCTCATCATGTAATCGGCCGAGCTTCCATAGCACCCATAATAGATGAACATAATAGCCATGGAGAACCATTGTGATGCAATCCAAAATCCAAATAGGTTGATCCTCAAAGGATTCAACCACCTCCAGCTCAACCTCCTCAGGTTTAAAAACATGATACGGGATATAAAAGTAGTTTCGTAGCTGAGAAATATGAAATACATTGTGCATAGAATAGTACTTCTAAGGTAACTGCAATTGATAGGAAACAAGCCTGACTCTCTCCAAAACCTCAAACGGCCAAAATTATCTCAGTGAAAACTTCATCTGCCTCCTAATCCTCCAATGTTACAACCTCGGTGTGACACCTAATAATACCAGATCCCAGACCTCAATCTCTAGAGGTCGTATGGATCGATCGACATAATATTAATAGAGAGATTTTAAAGTATACACTCTCTTCGGACTCAACTCCCCCTGCTCAGTGGTCTCCTGGACAACATGAGGTCCCATAACATCTAGCTCTCCTTCCTCCACATGACATAGGGGTGATCAATGTGGCCTACTATACAAATAATCACGACGTTCCATATGAATAGTTTCAGGAAAACTAATGTTATGTGTGAAATCCACTAGGTGTATGTGTCACTCTCAAGAAACCCCAAAATCTAGGATGCATGCTTGAAGTATTTCCTCCAAAAACTATATTGTATTCTCGGACTGTCTATCAGTCAAGGGATTGTTAGCTATACTCAGAAGTACTTTTGTACCGAAAGACCTCTATAGTCCTTTCCAGAAAGAATAAGTAAACCGAGTGTCCCTATCTAAAACGATAGAGTGTAGAACCCCAAGAAAACATACAATCACTCAGATGTAAAACCTTCCAAGCTCATCAACCCTAAATATTTCATTTATTGGGAAGAGATGTAAAACTTTCTGGAATTTTTCACCAACATCCCAAACTATATCATTCCCATCGAGGAGACCTTGTTAAACCCAAAACAAAATCAATCATTACATCATTCAACTTTCACTCAGGAATGGGTAACGACTACAAATGCCATGATGGTCATCGACCATCCACCTTCACCTATTGATTGGTGGAACATCTCATAAAAAAACCAGCTACATCCCACTACATACCTTGCCAAAAATACCGAAAATGTAGATCTTGATACATCTTGGTGACACCAAGATGAAATTATTTAATTGAGGAATGAAAATCTAGAAAAAGAACTTCATTTATATCTTCTAACACCCATACAAACCCATGAAAACAAAAGATCTCATCATCGTCTACAGTCCACCTAGGAGTAGGGTTCTCTCCTGACACACTCTCTTGTAGGACCTGGCCTTCATAACATGATAGCTACCTCATTTTCACTCAATTCTAAATATTATATTTAACCGATACAGAAGAATGAAACATTTCCACTGCCTACCGTGAACCTCCAAATGCATCTCCTAGAACATATCCATAAACTGCCACTCACCACTGGCCTCCTGAACTACATGTATCTGAGTTCTCATTTTCAATGAATCATCCACTGCATTACCTTTTCTAGGTGTGTATCCAATCCCAATGTCAAAATACTGATGCTACTCAACGCACCTTCTCTTTCTCAAATTTCAATCTCGTTGTGTATGGATATACATGAGACCTTTGTGGTTTGTAAACACTACAAAATGATCCCCAAAAAATAATGTCTTCATCATCGTAAATAATTTACAACTATAGTCAACTCGAGATCACGTTTTGAGTAATTTTTCACATGTGGCCTCCACTGCTGAGACCTGTACAAAACAACTCCACCCCAGTGCATAAGAACATCTCCCAGCCTGATACTTAATGAATCTTAGTAAATAATGTAACCATTTTTTGTATCTAGAAATATCAGTTTCAGTGTTGAAGTCAATCCACATTTATGTTATTGAAAGGATGAGTCACAGGAATCTATCGACAAGTACATCACTCACTTCTTAGTCCGGCCTGTTAATGGTGCTTTTTTGTTTGAAATTTCATGTATAATGCACCTATAGTAACCAACTAGCCCTATTATACTCCATAACTCAATGTAATTCTTCTTATACTACTAGGAAACTACTACTCTCACTTTCTTTGGGTAAACTAAAATTCTTGTCTCTAAGATAACGTGACCCAAGAAACGAATCAGGCCCGTTAAAAAGTGGCATTTTGAGAGCATATAATATAATTGATGCTCTCTCATCGTACTAAATATGATCTCAAGATGAGTGGCATGTTCTTGTACAGTGTGATATTACACCGAGATATTATCTAAGAAGACTACCAAAAAATAATCCATGTAAAGATGGAACACTCGGTTCATCAATACCAAGAAAAGTACAGGCATGTTAGTGGGACTGAATTACATAACCAAATACCCGTATAGACCATACCTACTTCGAATGGTTGTAAGAGGTATATCAGATGGTATAACATGCAACTGATGATAACCAGATCTCACATCAATCATTGATATCACCTGGGACCCTCAAAGCATATCAAAGAGATCATCAATCTCTTTAAATGATATCAGTTTTTAATCGTCAACTGGTTCAGCTTCAGTTAATCCACAAAAATTATAATGGTATCATATGCCATCTTCACAAAAATGATAGGTGAACCCCAACTAGATGTTTTGGGTTAGATATATCCCTTCACATGAAACTCCACAAACTATTTCTTGAGATACTATAACCCTTGTGCTTCTATACTATAAGGAAGAATGGATACCGGTGCCACTCCTGGGACAAGCTCAATAAATAAATATATGTCTCCCTCCTAAGATAAACTAGAAATGTTATATAGAAATACATATTTGAAATAATCTACCACTAGATTTTTTTCCATATGTGATGTTCCCTAGTCATCTAGATATAAACTAGATATATAGGCTGTAATTCCTATCAACCAAAGATGCTCAGGTCCAGCTCAGCAATCCTAGACATCCCATTCATTGTTTTTTAGAAAATACCCACCCTCTGGTGATGTGAATCTCACCCTATGGTGATATAAGTCAACAAATGTTATAAAAGAGACTAACCATTCCATTCTAAGAATGTTATTGTAACATATCATCTCTATGACATAGAGGTCCCATTAATAGTGACACCCACAAACCCCAAGAGGGAACTCATTGTGTGACATATAGTAGTCGTCTTAATTCCCCAACGGAGTGTCCATCATCATAAAATAATTAATTATAATGAATAATATCCCAAGTCTCTCCAAAGTGGAAACAAATATAAAACTATGTGAAGCCCCTATATAAAAAAGAGCAGAAGGTATAACTGAGGAAACAAGAATCGTACCTATAATTGTAGATGGTCTGGAATACTTCTATTAATGGGTCTCCTACACTACAAAAGACCGACTCATATCATGTCCCTACGACCCTACCTGGCTACCTTGAGTTGATCCACCCATCTAATGCAAAAAAAACTAATGTTTGTATACCATGTCCATGACCACCTCATCGGTCTAATTGGCCGGAAATTTTCTAGTTACCAAACTGATGAATAATTGGTGGTCCTGTTCGTATATATGGAGTCATTACATATCTCCTCTCACTAGCTGCTGGTGAGAAAAACCACTAAAATCATTGAAAATGGACCATCTTTCTGCAGGATCGACCCTCAACTAGGTCTCTCAAAAACCATGGTCTCGTGTTCTTACTCTTCGCACACGTGTATCACCTCACCTAGCTATCTGTAGAAACATTACTATTACAATAATCACCATGTGAAGGCTCCTTGTATCTCTTACATCTATCAGAAGAAGGCATACCATCCTTGGATGCTGAATCACCCAGGCTTCAAGTGCCAAAATCCCTTAGATTATGCTCAGTCATCAGTGTCTCGGTCAATATAGATTTCACTGAAGTCATCTTGAATACATTCACCTATGTTTGGATGTCAAAATTAATACATTACCTAAATCACCTCCCCAATGATAACTAGTCACCTCCCTGAACAGGTTTGAAGCGCTTACTCTCTATGAAACAAGAAGAGTAGTCCATCACTGAAAGAGATCCCTGCTCCAGGTGCATGAACCCTTGGGATCGATCAACCCACAACATCTCGGGATAAAAGTAGTCATTGAAGTTACTTTGAAATTCATCGCAAGCCATATCATGATGACATACCACCTAAGAGATAACATCCCACAACCTTTCAGTGGAACCACATAGCATCTACTTCGTGAGATTCACCCACCACTACGGAGGCATATCCAGATGCTCAAAGATAGACAGCCTTGGCACCAAACATGACTCTGCATCCTACAGTCCTCGATCATCGAAAAAGTGCGAAGATACTACTACTGGAACACCCCTATCAACTCATCCATAGACGGATTATGATGTAGTGATCTATGGATAGACAATAACATCATAAAAAATACGGCCCAGAACTGTTCATCAGCCACTATGATCATTATAACAGTTGGTGCCTATATGCAAATGGTGGTAGGATATGTTTGTAGTACTTAATCTACCCTATATTTTGTCTAGTCATCACTATGTACCTAAAGTACAACAAAAGTATGTATTTGTGGCATGAATCTGTAAGGTCAAGTGGACAACTCTGTTCAAGATTATCATAGATTACAACTTATAAGTGCAATATAGAAATACGAGAAGAAAAATTAAAATTTTACTAAATTGGGTTACACAGTGTGTGTAATAACATATAGGTGTGTTCCTCTAAGATATTACCATGGAATGTTCATCTTCCAATAATGGCCGTGTAACACCCCTTACACACGATGTGTTCAATAAAAAACACAACATGTACATGATTATTCCCTATGTCCCAATTAATTCTACATATCTATAACTACACGGTTCTCTCATAGGTACACAACACAACGTGTTGACCCTAGAAAAGGCATGTACTACTTATGTTATAAACAACTGTGTTGTTATTCACATGGTCAGATACACAGTCTACACTACATGGAATTCATAAATGGGACACGATGTGTACAACCTATGTTTCATCCACCCATGTCGGTGGCAACAAAGTTCGATACATGATCCTTCAAAACAAAAAATGCAAAATATATACACCACATGCTCTACCAAACGTTTCCCAACCCCATGTCTCTTCTCACATAGTCATCCAAACGATCAAACACAACAAGTCATGTACTCCTAGTACGAAACATGTACTTATAAAAAGTTAGTTATTTCATAACAGAAGAACACATGTTGTGTGTTGATGACATCACACACCATGTTGACTGGGTTTCAAGACAGTATGCCTCTAAAACATCTCCAAAACCCATAAAATGTAATTTTTTTTCAAGGCATGACAAATTATGACCTATGAGAGCTCGTACTCTTGCTAATCAATTTTTGGCGTCCTTATAAATATCATAAATTGATAAAATTCAATTAAATTTCAAACATGATCCACCAAATTTCGATCCAAGGGGGCCCCTAACACCTCAAGGACCCAAGATTGGAATACATTAAAATGAAACAGTACAATTTCTAATACCATATCAAAATAGTCGGTATTCTATCAAGGCATCTATCGCAACAACATGCATTTCTAGAACAATATCTATCACAATATCCTGTAATCAGTAATGAATCCAAATGGCATGACAAGAATGCATGACATGAGATTTCTCGAAATTTCCTATATGATGAATGAGATGGCATACAGTCATCACATCATGTTTCAATAGAAATAGAACCACAATGATATAAATCACAACAGAAAAAATTGAGTGAATCACACAATGGTGAATTCAAATAAATTGTAATAATTTCCAAACCAGAAAAATTGTAATATTCGAGATAAAATGGATTTTCAAAATTCATGAATTATCTACACATAAGAATATATTATTACCAACTACCCATTCTCTAATATCCATGTCTATAGGCTCTAAACAGTATAGAAAATCATAAAATATCCTCCTATTATACCACTTTGAATCATCCTGATTCCGCTTTCCGCCCAAAGGTGCCCCAACCCTGGTTGGTCACATGACCTAATGTTTTAATGTAATTTTTTCACAGCCACTAATATTGTTTTTTTATTTTTTAGGTTCCCTTATATGAAAACATATCATTTTTTATTGATCAAAAAATATTTTCTTATCCTCAACTTATGAATGTGGTTAACAAATTTCACATCCATTTACACTTTTATTATTGTATGATTTGTTAATAAACTCATTTGTATGTGTTACTAATATTATATCGACTAAAATATAACATTGGTTACAAAAATTAAAGCATGAATTTGAAAATCCTATATATTATTTCTTTCCGATTTTTTTAATCCAAAAATTAATTTTCCATCAAGAAAATGTTTCATATAGTTTCATTTCGTTCTTATATCATAATTATTTTAGTAAATTAGGGTATTTATTAAATTTAATTTTCACCATTCACATTAAAAATAGTTTTCTAGAAAAATAATGAAATCATACAATAATATAATTTTTAAATTATGAATCTACACAATAAATTTATTTTATCAACATCAAATTATAAAATATTCGAATTTATATTTAATATAAATAAATTATAATATTTAATAATAATAATATTAACAAAAAAACATTTATTTCCATTCATAATGTTTATTGAACTATGTATAATTGATTAGTTGTTTCTGGAATATTACTAGTTGATTTTATTAAACTATCAATGAGTTTTTAAAATATATTTTATTGATATAATTATTAAATTTTACAATTCTCAAAAATATGTACTTTAGAATAAATTTTATTTTCTAAAAGAATAAGAAATATTTTATTTTAGATTATTAATTTCCATAATCATTAGTTTTTTTTCAATACATATTACAATCTGTTTTATTTTTTTATGTACATCAATATTTACTGTAGTTATGTAGTTAATGAACCCAAAATAATTGATCATATATAATTTATTCTCATGGGGAAATATATTCAAAAATCATGGGGTGATGCATTGAGCCCAAAAAATATATATTTGATCAAATTTTTTTAGTCTAATAAAAAATGATGATACCTATAACTTAATACATCCCCATATTTTCTAATTTCTACCAAGAAATAATGATACCTTAAAATAACCATAAACTAGTGAGTGTAATTATTTAAAAATAAACTGATCATTATAATCCAGTATTTCAATTGGTTTCTCCAAATATTAAATTTAATGATATAACAATATGATCTTTTAGTTAAACATATTAGAAGGGAAAAGTATTTATATTTAAAAATTTGATAAATTTAACACACAATCACTTAAGAGATATTTCGTGGATGTCCAAGTTGATTATAAACCACTCTAAAAAAATTATGTATTTTTAATTGGAAAATATACATAGTGATGAATATTTCATTCCTTTAAAATAACATTACATAATTCCATGGATATATTTGAATGAATATCTTTTCTATTTTATCAAACTCCAAATATCAAAAATTAGTATCCATATAACATGTCTATCATAATATATTAGTAACATTCCACTAAATGGTTTTATTTATTTCTAATATCTCATAAGGAATAACTAGTTCTAAAAGATTACTAACTCTAACTTCTAACAAACTTATAGGAGTTATGAACGGACTTCGGTACTCATCCTTATTCAATGTTCCCTGGATAATTGAAATAAAAAATTATATCAGATATCTAAAGTAAATGTGTTAACCATACAACCTTCAATTTTTTTTATATGATCTTATTATATCTTCTAAGGAAATAATTCTCCACTCAAATTTAACATCATTTATCGGATGAGAAACAATTTTAGTGATGAAAGATGTATTATGATTTTACAAAAGACTTATACAGTAAATCAAAATAAATCATGTATCATGTTCAGATAAAAAGAAATGTTTCAATCCATATATTTATAAATCATCCTTAATTTATATCATGAAACATACTTATGTTGATAATTTATCTTGGATAAAAAATATGTTTTTTTACGTTAGATAGTGATCAACTAATAAACATTCACAAAGAGAATTTTGGATTATTATGGAGTCCAGAATAAAAATCCATAGATATTTTCTCCCATTTCCATAATTGGTATTGGTAATTATTTAATCATTATATTAACCTCATTGATTTAAATATAACATTTCTAGATGACTATATATCATGGTATGTACTTTCAAATTACACATTTAATGTTGTCAAACCAAAATTTATTCTCTGAATCTATGTATGTATTTTATGACTTTTAGATGGATCTATATTGGTGTGTTATGTTAGTTATCTAGTATTTCCATCGCCAATTATGGAATTTATGGAACACAAATTTTTGACATTAATCGGATCATTCAATAATAGTCTAGGTTGAAATATATAAAATATATTATTTTATTTTAAAGATCTATATATTCCATCTTTGGATTTTTATATTTACATGAATGGATATCTATGAGTAAATTTTATTTAAATTGGACATCTTCTATTTCTTTATGATTTAAATTTCCATATTAATTAAATCCATGAGTGTTGGATGCTTTCAATGACGAGAACAAATAATACATCATGATGTATTCAATTCTGAGCATCTACCTCATGATTACCATACATTGGTGATAATGTACTGATTATTTATAATACCAGGTCAACTGGAATACTTTCTTTTAAAATATATTCTATAATGTTTATATAAATATATATGATGTAATATTTTATGATCATTATATATCTGATGATAATTACATCCAAAACCATGCTTTTAATTATTTGGTAGTTTAGAGGTGTTCTGGGAACTAGATACATGTTTCATTGATTTTTTATGCACACTATACATAAATGGTTATAGTGGTAGATAATATTTTTGAATGAGGGGTGTGGAGTCTAACCTCTTAGTTATGGGTGCTTCCCAAAGGTGCCTCAAACCTATTTGGTCACATTAACTAATGCACATTACCCTAAAAGCTAGAGGCTGATGACTAGTAGTGAGGGTCAAGGTAAGGAATTGGGGGAATCAATTCCCTCTTTGGAAGAGTATACATAGTGGAATTTAAATTTAAACATTAGAAAAATTATTAAAACCACAGCGCAATAGAAATAGAATATGTATGATAGTAATCTAATAACTGATGCATTTATAAATAATGCATGTCACATATGTCTAGGAATGCTGCCAAAAAGTCACAATGCAAGAAATACAATATTGAAATCAATGTATGGAAAATTAGTAAACTCCAACCACAACGTAGGCCCTAGCTTTGTCCAAGTCACTCCAGCTCCAACAGAAATAAGTAAATGATGAAGAATTACTCTTTCCCTTATCTATATATGTAACAATATAATCTGTTTGGGTCCAAAAGCATGAAGCAAACTAGTTGTGAGATGAATCCCTGTAGGAAACTACCAAATGATATGTTCCTTATTGTTAGTGAATATATGTAGTGGTGAATATGATGAAATGAAGAAATAAACTATTATGTACTCAAAAAATAAACTATCCAACAGTTTTCATTTAAAATGACTTATATTTATTATCCAAAATTTGGATAAAGTAATCCTTGGGATCTAACCGATGCTTTAAATCACCTTGTATATAAATAACCAACATATGTCTGAAATTAACATCTAAGAAATCTAGTAAGACCCAGTCCAAGATTGTTGTTTGTCTTGGTAGACTTGTCACAATCATTCAATCATTCATTAGAAACCCCCTATGAAATATCTAATAGAATAACCACTCTAGTTTAACACATCATTAATTATATAAACAATGACCCTCTGGGAAATCTCACACAGTTTAACCCCTTTGGTCCCAGATAACACTGAATTTACAAATGACCACATGAACAGTTCTCATAGTCAATACCCCCTTTTTATGAATTGAATCCATAAAATATAATGTCCACCTGCCAGATCTCATAGAAAATGTCTTAGTTTATTACATTAATTTAATAATTACCCTCTGGGTAGCTCTCGCTTTCTCACCCCTTTGGTCTATTACCACCTGACATCTCTCACAGTCAATATCACCGGGTCAACATAACAAAAAAATTATACCTAAATGACCATACCTTAGGAATATCCCACAATCAAATTCCCATTGCTGATACATTCACAAATGTGTATCATTATCATATTATATAAATTGTAACACCATCCTAACAAAATGAGGCTAAGAAAAAAATGAAATCATAGAAGGCATTCTACACCAAACAACCATAATCAATCAAACATTTGAAACACCCCCATAATAATGTTATTAAACCTTTTTCCTATTAAAATACCATTTCCCGATCAAAAAAACCATAACAAGTATTAAACAGGGTTAAATTACAAAACACATAATACACATTACATGAGTATTGAACACTTAAAGGATATATAATCCAAAAATAATCATTGATAGGCACAAACCACCTACCATGTTGTTGTACGAAGAACACCCATGAATGGCATACTTTGAATCATCCTATAGTGAAGTAGATCTATGAAAAGTGTAAAAATGATCAAACCTCACCAATTCAAGAGAGATGAGAAATCAGGAAGAGAGGCTTTACAAGAAGAGAGAACTCACCAGTGTGAATTCAGCTGAACATGTGGTGTCTCAATTTGAGCTCATATGAAGGAATGAAAGGATCATGAAGATCTTTATCCATACATCGCTCTCTTATACGACAAACATGAAGTAGAAGAGCATTCTAGAGATGATACATGACCCAGGATTGATTAATCAATTAAAAATAAATTCACACGGCATGTCTATAAAATGTACACGTCGTGTCCTAGCCTCAACAGGCCCCTGCTTTATTTGGTATTCCAGGTGTCCTACACGACTATGTACTCAGCCTTTACCCGGCCAGTACACGGTTATGAGCGAAATATGTGTACACAATATTAACATAAGAGTAAACAACATGTACTTATAAATTTCACAATTATTATTTTTTCCTCAAAACACCCGAAAATCATGATCCATACCGGAAACAAAGATCTGTTTTCTACAAATAATTCCCCCCATTAAGATATTCATCCCCGAAATGACCTTCCAAGGGTGGTGAAGAAAAAAATTTAAACTAAAGCCAATGTATTTAACATCACCATACATCTCCCATGTCTCATCATGTAATCGGCCGAGCTTCTATAGCACCCATAATAGAAGAACATAATAGCCCTGGAGAACCTTTGTGTTGAAAATCCACAATCCAAAAAGGGTGATCCTCAAAGGAATCAACCACCACCAGCTCAACCTCCTCAGGTTTAAAAACATGATACAGGTTAGAAAAGTAGTGTCGTAGCTGAGAAACATGAAATACATTATGCATAAACTAATACCTTTGAGGTAACAACAATTGATAGGAAACAGGACTGACTCTCTCCAAAACCTCAAACGGCCAAAATAATCTCGGTGAAATCTTCTTCTACCTCCTAATCCTCCAATTTTCCATCCTCGCTGTGACACATAATAATACTAGATCCCCGACCTTGAACTCTAGAGGTCGTTTTCATCGATCAACATAAGATTTATGGAGATATTTTAATGTATCCATTCTCTTCGGACTCAACTCCCCCTGCTCAGTGGTCTCCTAGACAAGATGAGGTCCCCTAACAGCTAGCTCTCCTTTCTCCAAATGATATAGGGGTGATCTACGTGGCCTACTGTACAAATAATCACGAGGTTCCATCTGAGTAGTTTCTAGAAAACTAATGTTATGTTTGAAATCCACTAGGTGTACGTGTCACTCTCAAGATACCCCAAAATCTAGGATGCTTGCTCGATTTATTTCCTCCAAAAATTGTATTGTATTCTCAGACTGTCTATTAGTCTAGGGATGGTAAGATATACTCAGAAGTACATGTGTACCCAAAGACCTCTGTAATCCTTTCTAGACACAAGAAGTAAACCGGGTGTCCCTATCTAAAGAGATAGAGTATGGAACCCCAAGAAAATGTACAATCACTCATATGTAAAACCTTCCAAGATCATGAACCCTAAATATTTCATTTATTGGGAATAGATGTGAAACTTTCTTGAATTTTTCAACAACCACACAAACTATATTATTCCCATCGAGGAGACCTTGGTAAACCCAAAACGAAATCAATCATTACATCATTCAACTTGCACTCAGGAATGGGTAATGACTACAAAATCCATGATGGTCACTGACCCTCCACCTTCACCTATTTATTGGTGGAACATCTCATAACAAAACCAGCTACATCCCACTACATACCTTGACAAAAATACCAACAATGTAGATCTTGATACATCTTGTTGACACCAGTATGAACATCTCAAATTGAGGAATGAAAATCTCGAAAATGTTATTAATTTATATCTTCTAACACCCATACATACCCATGAAAACAGAAGATCTAATCATCACCTACAGTCCACCTAGGAGTAGGGATCTCTCCTGATACACTCTCTTGAAGGACATGGCCATCAGAATCTGATAGCTACCTCATTTTCACTCAATTATATAGATTATATTTAACTGATACATAAGAATGAAACATTTCTGCTGCATACCGTGAACCTCCAAATGCATATCATAGAACATATCCATAAGCTGCCACTCACTACTGGCCTCTTGAACTACATGTATCTGAGTTCTCATTTTCAATTCATCCGCCACAACATTACCTTTTCTAGGTGTGTATCCAATCACAAAGTCAAAATACTGAAGCTACTAAACAAACCTTCCCATTCTCAAATTTCAATCTCGTTGTGTATGGACATACATGAGACCTTTGTGGTTTGTAAACACCAAAAAATGGTACCCAAAAAATATTGTCTTCATCATCATAAAGAATTTACAAATACAGTCAACTAGAGATTGCGTTTTGAGTAATTTTTCACATGTGGCCTCCACAGCTGAGACCCGTAGGCAAAAACTCTACCCCAGCGCATAAGAACAGCTCCCAGCCTGATACCTAATGCATCTTAGTAAACAATTTAACCCTTTTTAATATCTGTAAATATTAGTTTCGGTGTTGAATTCAATCCTCATTTAATTTATTGAGATAATGAATCCCAGGAATCTATCAACAAGTACTTCACACACTAATTAGTTCGGCCTATTAATGGTGTTGTTAAGTGTGAAAAGTCATGTACAATGGACCTATAGTTACCAGATACCCCTATGATACTCCATACCACAATGTAATTCTTCTTATACTACCAAGAAACTACTACTCTCACTTTCTTTGGGTAAACAAAAATTCTTATCTCTGAGATAACGTGACCCAAGAAACGAATCGGGCCCATTAAAAAGTGGCATTTTGAGAGCAGAGAATATAATCGATGCTCTCTCAGTGTTCTCAATATGATCTCAAGATGAGTGGTGTGGTCTCGTATAGTGTGAAATTAAACCATGATATTATCTAAGAAGACTACAAAAAAATAATCCAAGTAAAGATGGAACACTTTGTTCATCAATGCCATGAAAAGTTCATGCATGTAAGTGGGACTGAATGACATAACCAAATACCCGTATAGACCATACCTACTTTGAATGGTTGTAAGAGGTATATCAGATGGTATAACATGTAAATGATGATAACCAGATCTCACATCAATCATTGTGATCACCTGGGACCCACAAAGCATATTAAAGAGATCATCAATCCTCTTCAAAGGATATCAGTTCTTAATCGTCAACTGGTTCATCTTTGAATAATCCACAAAAATTTTAAAGGTATCATCTTCCCTCTTCACAAAAAATATAGGAGAACCCCATGTCGATGTATTGGGTCAGATATATCCCTTCTCTTGAAACTCCACAAACTGTTTCTTGAGATCCCATAACTCTTGTGCTTCTATCCTATAAGGAAGAATGGATACCGGTGCCACTCTTGGGACAAGCTCAATAAAGAAATTGACGTCTCCCTCATAAGATAAACTAGAAATGTTATATAGAAATACATATTTGAAATGATCCACCCCTATAGTTTTTTCCATCTGTGATGTTCCCTAGTCATCCAGATATAAACTAGATATATAGGCTGTAATTCCTATCAACCCAAGATGATCAGGTCCAGCTCAGCTCTCCTGGACATCCCATTAATTATGTTTTAGAAAATACACACCCTCCAGTGATGTGAATCTCACCCTATGGTGATAGAAGTTAACAAAGGTTATAAAGGAGACTAACCATTTCATTCTAGGAATGTTATTGTAACATATCATCTCTATGACATAGAGGTCCCATTAATAGTGACACCCAAAAACCCCAAGAGGGAACTCATTGTGTGACATATAGTAGCCGTTTTAATCCTCAATGGAATGTCCATCATCATAACATCATTAATTGTAATGATGCATATCCCAAGGCTCTCCAAAGTGGAAACAGATATAAAAATATGGGAAGCCCCTATATGAAAAAGAGGAGAAGGTATAACTGAGGCAACTAGAATCGTACCTGTAATTGTAGAGTGTTTGGGATACTTCTCATAATGGTTCTACTCCACTGAAAACATCTGACTCATATCACGTCCCTACGACCCTTCCTGACTACCATGAGTTGATACACCCTTCGGATGCTGAAAACCAAATGTTTGGATACCATGGCCATGACCACCTCCTTGGTCTAATCGGCCTGATGTTCTCTAGTTACCAGACTGATGAAAAATTGGTGGTCATGTTCCTATACATAGAGTCATTACAAATCCCCTCTCACCAGCAGTTGTTGAGAAAAACCACTAAAATCACAGAAAATGGACCATCTTTCCACATGATCGATCCTCAACTAGGTCTCTCAAAAACCAAGGTCTCGTGTTATTACTCTTCCCATAGGTGTATCACCTCCTATAACTTTCCGTAGATACATTCCTATTATAATAATCACCATGTGAATTTTCCTTGTATCTCTTCCATATATCAGAAGAAGGTGTACCATCCTTGGATGCTGAATCACCGAAGCATCAAGCGCCAAAATCTCTCAGATTGTGCCCAGTCATCAGTTTTTGGGTCAATATAGATTTCACTAAAGTCATCCTGAATACATTAACCTATGATTGGATTTCATAACTGAGACCTTCCCTAAATAACCTCCCCAAATATAACTTTTCACCTCCCGGAACAGGTTTGCAGCACTGACTCTCTATGAAACAAAATGAGTAGTCCATCACTGAATGAGTGCCCTGCTCCAGGTACATGAACTCTTGGGATCGATCAACCCACAACGTCTCGGGATAGAAGTTCTCATAGAAGTTACTTTTAAAACCGTCCCAATCCATATCATGATGACATACCACCTATGAGATAACATCCCACAACCTTTCAGTGGAACAACGTAGCATATACGTCATGAGATTAACCCTCCACTACATAGGCATATCCATATTATCAAATATAGACAACCTAGTCAACAACCATGTCTCTACATCCTACGGTCCTCCATCCCCGAAAACGTGCGAGGATACTACTGCTGGAACACCCCTATCAACTCTTCCATAAATGGATTTGGATGTGGTGATCCACAGATAGACTGTAACATCATAAAAAATACATCCCATAACTGTTCATTAGCAACTATGATCATTATAACAGTTGGTGCCAATATGGGAATGGTGGTAGGATATGTTGGTAGTACTTAATCTACACTATATATTGTCTAGTCATCATTATGTACCTAGAGTAAATCCAAAGGATGTCTTGGTGTCATTACTATGTAAGTTCAAGTGGACAACTCTGTTCAAGATTATCACAGATTACAACTTATAAGTGAAATATAGAAATACGAGAAGAAAAATTAAAATTTTACTGAATTGTGTTACACAGTGTGTGTAAAAACATACACGGTGTGTTCCTCTAATATTTTAACATGGAATGTTCTTCTTCCATTCGTGGTCATGTAACACCCCTTACACACGACATGTACCTTAAATAACACAACATGTACATGACTATTACCTATGTCGCAATTAATTCTACATAGCTATAAATACACTGTTCTCTCATAGGTACACAACACAACGTTTTGACACTAGACAAGTCATGTAATACATATGTTCTAACCAATTGGGTTGTTAGTCACATGGTCAGATACATGGTCTACTCTACATGGAATTCATATATGGGACACGACGTGTAAAACCTATGTTTCGTCCACCCATGTCGCTGGAAACACAGTTCGATACACGATCCTTTACAACAAAAAATGTAATATATATACACCACATGTTCTAACTAACATTTCCCAACCCCATGTCTCTTCTCACATAGTCAGTAAAACGATCATGCACAACAAGTCATGTACTCCTTGTACACAACATGTACTAATAAAAAGTTACTTATTTCAAAAAAGAAGAACACATGTTGTGTGTTGATGACATCACACACCGTGTTGACTGGGTTTCAAGACAGTAAGAATCTAAAACATCTCCAAAACCCTTAAAATGTATTTTTTTCCAAGGAATGTCAAATTATGACCTGTGAGAGCCCGTACTCTTGCTAATAAATTTTGGCATCCTTATAAATAACAAAAATTGATACAATTCAATTAAAGTTCATACATGATCTACCAAATTCCGATCCAAGGGGGCCCCTAACACCTCAAGGACCCAAGATTGGCATCCACTAAAATTAAATATTACAATTTATACAACATATCAAAATAGTCGGTATTCTATCAAGGCATTTATCCCAACAACATGCATATCTAGAACATCATCTCTCACAATATCCTACAATCAGTAATGAATCCAAAATGGCATGACAAGAATTCATGACATGTGATATCTCGAAAATTCTTATATTATGAATGAGATGGCATACAATTATCACATCGAGATTCAATATAAATAGAACCACAATGATATAAATCACAACATAAAAAATTGAGTGAATCACCCAACGGTGAATTCAAATCAATTGTAATAATTTCCAAACCAGAAAAAGTGTAATATTCGAAATAAAATGGATTTTCCAAATTCATGAATTATCTACACCCATGAATAGTATATTACCAACTACCTATTCTATAATATCCATGTCTGTAGGCTCCAAACAGTATAGAAAATCATAAAATATCCTCTTATTATACCACTTTGTATCATCCTGATTCTGGATGCCGCCCATAGGTTCCCCAACACTGGTTGGTCACATGACCTAAAGTTCATTTCCCCAAATTTCAGAGGTTTCCTACTAGTAGTGAGGTCCAATGTAAGACATATGGAAAACCATGCATTCATTGGAAGCATATAATTAGTGTAATTTAATTATAAAAAATATTGGATATTATAATACCATACAACAATGTAAAAAACAGACGTGTGATAGTAATATAATAACTAAACCATGTATAAATCACGAATGTCACATATGTATAAGAAGGTGTCCAAAAAAGTCCATTTTCTTGACATAAAATAATAAAAACAAAGTACTAAAATAATTTAAACACCAACAACATTGTAATCCTCAGCTTGGTCCCCTTCTCTTTATCTCCAATGAAAACCAAGTACCTAATGAAGATAAACAATTACCCTTATCAACCATTAAACCCATTTAATCTGTGTGAGTCCAAAATCATTACCTAAAAAGTGTACTAGATAAATCCTTGTTTCAAACCACAAAACGATATGTGCCTAACCATCAAAGAATATATAAATAGAAGAAAATATGCATAAATGAAGAAGTAAATTAGGAAGTACTCAAAAGTAAAAAATCCTATAGTATTTACATACATTCAGTTTAATTTATTATTCATAATTTTAATAAATTACACCTTGGGATCTATCCTATGGTTTGTATCCCATTATTAGTAAAAACCCAACAGAAGTCTCAGAGGACCATCTAAACAATCTAGTAAGACCGAGACCATATTCGTTCTTTGGCTTGGTAGACTCATCACAATCATTCAATCATTTATAAGAAAACCTCCGGGAATGTTCCCACAATATAACCCCTCTTGTTTAACACATCATAAATTTTAAAAATAATGACCCTCGGAGAATTCTCGCATAATTTAACCACTTTGGTTTTATATAGCCGTAAACATTTAAAAATGAAAACCTTGGAAGATCTCATAGTCAATACCCCTAGGGTCTTAATAGAAACAATAAACTATAATTTACACTACTAATATCTCGCAATAAATTCCCTAGGATCCAACATTAATTTAATAAGGACACTCAGGGTAGGTCTCACAGTCTAACCCATGTTGTCTATGACCACCCAGTAGCTCTCACAGTTAATACCTTTAGGTCAACATAACATCAAATGTATACATAAATGACCCTACCTCAAGAATCTCTCACAGTCAAATTCCCCTTGGGTATACATTCACTATGTAAATCACATCCATATCAAATAAATAGTAAATGCATCATAACAACATGAGGAAACGAAAACAAAGAAATCCTCGAAGGAAATATATACCAAACGTCCATAATAAATCATACAAGGGATACACAACAATAATCAATGTATTAAACCTTATGCCTAATTATAATCCCTTTATCAATCAAACAACCCATAACATGTATTAAACAAGGTTAAATTCTTAAACACACAATACCTCAACCATTGTTTATCGGAACATAAAGTATATATAATTCAAGGATAATCATAGAAAAAACAAACCACCTAACTTGATGTTTTACAAATAATGCTCTTGAATGTTATCCCTTGAATCATCCTAGAACTACAATGATCAGTGAATATGGTAAATATGATCAACCCTTTATAACTCAATAGAGAGGTTAAATCTGGAAGAGAGCCTCCAGTGGAAGAGAGAACTCACTAGTGGGAATCTAAGGCACCTATCGGTGTCCCAATCAGAGATCATATAAGGAAACAGAAGGAGCTAGTTGATATCCGATTATATGTCACTCCCATGTATGTGACAAGGGAACAATATGATCATTCTGAAGATGAGATGCGACCACCAGAACAATTAATCCAATAAAAATAATAGTTTATGGTGTGTTCATATAATGTACACGATGTGTACTATATTCAACCGACCCCCACATAAGGCGGTCTTCCTGGTCACCTACACGACCATGTACTCGCCCATTACACACTCATTAAATGGTTATGCGCTATAATAGGGTAAATGAAATGTACTCAGGAGTACACGAAATGTACATATAAATTCCCTAATTCTTTATTTTTCATAAAAAAACATAAAATCAGGATCCATTCATAAAATGAATATTTTTGTTCTTACATAGAAGAGGTGGTCTTTTAGTTATGGTGAATGGGGCAATATATTTTGAGCTTATGGATAACCATGGGTTATGAAATAACCATGTTTGATGATCTTTTTTTGATGTTTTTTCTCTTATAGTTATGGACTAACTCCATGTTTTATTTATGATTTTTGTGATTATCTATGGGAAAAATTAATATTGGATTTTTAAACCCCCATGCATGGGTTATAGTGTGGTTAATGATAGTGTATATGTTAATAACATAAGGGTGGATGGGAACAATGGCCTGGATATTCCCAAAAAAAAAGTCATGGGATTAGCGTAGTGGATAAATTTGAGATCTTCCAATGTAACATGAGAATATCTAGGATGCGCCACAACCCATCCATGAAATATTAATCATTTTAAATATTTATTTATTTTAACATTTATTTTCTATTTTGGGCTGGTTTGGGTATATATATAAATATATTGTGTAGTTAGCATAGGAAGAGAGTTGGAACACGATTAGTAAACCCCGTGTGCCACCCATGCAAGTTGTATATAATTTTTGATAGATCCAAATAACATATTTGACAGGTGGTTTACAAAACTATATATTCTTCAAGTGCGAGGTGCTCCATGGCCCAATTAGGGGCACATGGTTGGTGCATGGATTGCCTGAACAGGTGGCTAAACACTGTGAAATGTCAATTCTTTATAAAGAAAAACAATTTTACATAAAAAATCATTATTACTAATAATATTATTAAACACATCTACTGTTATTCCCCCATCCCATTTGGATTTCATTCCCCTCTCATCTTCTAATCAAGAGGTTGATCCCCCTCCTATTCCCCTCTACCTTATGTATACAATGTCCCCCTCTTACCCCCATCTAGTTTTGATTTCTCCCTAGTTTCTAGTGAAATGGTATTAGGTATAATTATCATGTTATAATATTCATTAATTTATCTTTTGTTTTTTGGGTTCACTTCACTCTAGTGTTGTGAACATGGAATGGAAAAACCTTACTTGGAACATGCCTTTTATAAGTTGGTTCTTGGTTTTTTGGAATTTTGATGTCTTCTTAAGATAGGTTTTAGTTGTGGATGTCGATGGAAGTAGGATCACTTTGGTTTATTGGTAGGTTTTTTTATATTATTAAATTTTTATCAAATTTTAATTAGGTTTTCTTAATTTTATAGCTTCATAATATTTTTCTAGATTATTTTGGATATTCGTTCATGAATGTTACATTTCTATATAGTAATGGGTTGAGGCATATATATATATACATATATATATATATAAACCTTTTTAATATGTATTGCCTAATGTATAAGGGAGATCTACATTGAATCTATGTATATATATATATATATTTATATTTATATGTCCATGTGTGTGTATGCATAAGATAAGCGTATCACTTACTTATGTGGATCTATTTTATGTGAATTCTAGTTATCATCAACTTGGGATGCATGTTTTGAGGTAGGTTATCTATATCCAAACATAAAGTGGTATAATTTGATTCCTTTCTTATTTATCGATATTTTTAAATTTTATTAGGAAGTAAATATATTATATTAAATTCATGTAGTGATTAAGAATATTTTATGAAATATATTTCATGCTTTACTAAGTTCACGTCTTGGTTTCCTTCTGATAATTCATGTTTCCATGTTTGTTTAAAATGGAAATAAAATTTCAAGTTGTCCTTTTTCTATTATTTTTTATAAATTAGGAATGCTACAATTATATTGGATTTCCAAATTAATAATTTTTTTTCAATTGAAAATCCTTTTTTTATACGATTGAATTTTTTCTTTAAAAGAGGGTGTATCAATGGATAATATCAACTTTATGGGTAATTATAATGAATAGTGTCAGGAGGTGTGCCTTATAGTTTATCATGTATATCATTATGTTCATCCTTGATTTCTCTCCACCAATGTTTTCTATCTCTATGCTATTTTGTGATTTAATGTGATATGCAAGAGAAAAATTCCCTTTAATCATAACTAAAAAAAATTGATCTCCATTGAGTAGCCTATTGTATTGTACCATGGGTGGAGGTGGTTGAGAGATGAAAGAATGCATATTGAATTTGGATCCGATCGATTACCTGGAATAGGGATTATAAATTGAGTACATATAGGGTCAAATTATGTAGGGTCTAGGTATATGTGATGTGAAATATCTCTCATTTATTCAATTTCCAACATTTTGTGACGTTTCTTCTATAATCATTTAAAATTTTATTCTTCTCCTGGAAAATCATACTTTTGTCCTGTTGATATAATATTAAATATTTTTCATTGAGATGTCCCTTCAATGCATGTATAATATTTCAAAGGTTATTTTATATAGTCTTTAAAAATTTAATATCATTGTTTAGAAAAAATAAAGTTAAATGATTTTGTTGAATTAATAACTTGATACATTTATTGATAAGAAATTAAAAAGTAAATTTTATATAATTTTATTTCTAACTTCCATGATTTATATTTAACATTAAATTTAATAAGTAATGTGTATATAATTTGTCTTGCCTACTATGATTTAATACTCACACAAATTTTAATTTTCAATTTACAATGTTCGATTTTTACCCATATCTAGTTCTCTCATAGGGAGATAGTGATACAATAGTTGGGGATGAATGATAAAGTCACATAGAGGTACATGTATCAATTTATTTCCCATTGTATTTCTAGTGTTAAATTATTTTTCATTTTCAAATATATTTACTTATATACCTGTTATTTATTGTTGAATTATTAAAATCATAGTTTTATATTATTCCAAACTGTTGTTACCTTCCCATACGGCTCAGGAATGACAATTGTGGCTTGTCATGGTAGGATCAGGTGACAGTTCTTTATAGAATGAGGTTGGATAATTAAAATATGTTTTAAGAGAAGCCCAATGTTATCTAGGAAGTAATATAAATTAGATATAGGATTTTTGGGTCTTAAGAAGTTGGCCATGGTCCAGTTCCTGATCACCACCACTCATGATGGGACCTTATCCCACAATGCCAATTAGGTTTCAAAGATATATTTTTTTGGGTTTATGTTGTAACCATTTTTTGAGTTCAATTAAATTGTGTATGTTTGGGGAATGATAGTGAATGTGATTTGGTGAAAAAGAGTGGGATTACATTCAATAGAGAACCATTTTGAGACTGAATTCATGATTTAATATGCTTCATGTTCATAGTTCATGCTTAGTGTAGGGTCTCTGAAACCATGTTGAAGGGTGATTCATGTCTAATAGTTTCCAATTTTAGTAAGTTTAGTGTGGGTGATTCCTGTCTATTATTTTATTGGTCTGAGTGTATTTTGTAAGGAATCGTAAATTTGAAAATGATTTCTAGAATGATAAATATGTTTTTTTAGAGAAAATTATTCTTTTCTAATGGGGGTTTGGGTTTCTGAGGGGATGTGTAATAAGTGGTTTATCAATAGAAGTAGATTTATTGGTTATAGATTTTTCCAGATAACCTAAAATGGAAAAAATGAATGGAAAATAATATTGTATTATTATGATGGTTTTTTAAGGGAAAAACTATTTCAATATGAATAGTTGGTATTGAATTTCAAAATGGGTGAATATACAAATGGCGTTTTTAAAAAGAAGATGGGTTTTATTTGTTTTGGAGTGTTGTTTTGGTTTTTTTAGTTGATATTGAACATTGTTTTTATTTAGTTTATGATGTGTTTCTATATTATCTTTTTTCGATATAAATTTTTAATTGGTCAAGTTTTGGTTTGATGTATATTTGGTTTTATTCATTACATTGTTTGGAATATGTCACCCATAAAGTATTAGTATATTTACGAGAAGTTAATCCATTCATAAGACCTACCAAGAATTATTTTGGAATTAAGGATCCAATACCTTTCCAATCATTGCATATATTCCATAGTAATCATTTTCTATTATATCTCTTGGATAGGCTTGAGAATTTTGATAGTTTTTTAATGTTTTTATGAACTCTAGATGCTATATGGGTAAGAATATTATTGGGTGTGTTGGGTGGATTGATAATGTACTAATGAAAAGTGAATATTATATCCTTCATATGAGTTGGGATGTATTGGTATATCTTTACAATCACTTTCATCCAATATTTTATTGTTAATAAAATCGAGTAGATAAAAGTGAAAAATCTCATAGATGTTCGACAAGTTTAATTGGTGATGAAGGGGGTATGTTGCAAATTTTAAGGATTTGGTTTCCATTTTTTTAGATTTGGCGATATGTTTGGAGATTTAATTATCTTGTTGGGTATATATCCAAGGATTCTGTATCACGTTCATTCATTTAAAAAACCTAAGGTGGTATCATGTGCAAGTTGATATTATTATTTTGTTCGGATCTTGTGAATGTTTACTATTTAGTGAGAAGTATGAATTAAAGTATCTTTTAATAGACAAATCCCCATTTTCAGTTCTTTCATATTTTCAGAATGACCAGTCACACTTTTTTTAGTCACGTACAACCATCAGTTTTAGGTATGTAAGCATTATTTATTTCTTTTTATGCATTTAATTTGGTGGCGAAATTATTGGGACAGTTTTGAAGGTTTTTGGGTAGATATTGGTGATTTTAAAATGAAACATAGTTTGAGAAAAGTTATTGAAAAATGTGAAACACATGAAGGTAATAATGAAAGCATGGATAGAGGAATGTTTCACTCCACATGGTTAAGGCCCACTATTTCTAAACCATGAGAAATAACCAATTAAACTGTGAACCATGACATAGATATATTTTTTTATAGTTAGCGCACATGTTTTCTAGTTGTGTGTTCCAATAGTATGAGGCCCCATTTGGATAGTAGCAATGTCACAGTTGTCTCATGGTTTTTTAACCATATGTGAAGTAAAAAAATGGGTATATAAAAACAATATTTGTCGAGATATTCCCTAAAACACTCATTTATTCTCCAATTTGAATCCCACTCTGGATATATTCTTCTCAGAAGTTAGGGAGGTTTTCCCACTCATTTTGGAAGTTATTTAAAGGCTTTCAAGGTAATTTGATGGTAATTAGTCCCTAATAATTCATCTCCCTTGGTTGTTTCTTGGGTTCCACTAGATCTGCGTTCTCATATCTCTCGTATTCCAAGATCTACTCTACTCTCATGCAGATCTTGGGTAATAGAAAAAAATATTAATGAGATCTATGTTAATTGGTGTTATTGGAAGGGATCTAAGGTTGTTTCTTTCTATTTTCATTTAGATTTGGTGTGTGGTTGTGTAGTGGGATTATTTCACCAAAAACCTTAATGTTTGTTTCCTCACTACTAACTCCATATTGTTAGATCTTAGAGGCATTTATTTTATAAGAATTTTTTTCAGGAAATTACTTGCGATGTTGATGTGTGAATCTTGTATAGAATCCATTGGTGTTGATTTCAGGGTTTTGGGGTGGTTTATGATATTTTTTTGAAATATACATTATTAATGGTTTTCAAAATTATGGATTTAAAGTTTTATTCTTGTTTTGATTATATGAAAATGGTTGTGAAAATGGTTTTCAATAAAAAAGTAGTTTAATGGAATGTGGATTTGCTAAAAGGGTTGATTTGGTTTGATAGTCAAATTTTACCATGATTTTGGTAACTGTTAGTTTACATAGTTGTGTGGATTAATTTTTTAAATGTGTGTTGGGTAAAATGAATAGTGGGAATGATGTACCCCCATAATTATTGTGATGTGGCATAATGCACCATAATATAAAGGTTATGGGCTTGGACCTGAATTTCTATGGTCAAGGGACACACCAAGATCGGGTGGTAAATTGTGTGTATAGTTTAAATAGTTGACTATCCATACAAGGAAATTTTTTTATAACACCTTGAAATCTATAAATGGGTAATTGATTGTTTTATTACATTCATTATGGATGTCGCTTTTGGTAAAGTGTTTTAGAGCATACATTTTTGGACTATTAGAAATTACAATCCTATTTATTGGTTTTATATAATGATTTAATATATTTTTGATAAATTGTTCAATAATTTTCCTATGAGTAGTAATGCAACCTGGGGAGATACTAGTGAAGATAATGACCAACCCCCAGCTTTGGAACATTGGTTCTTTTTCAGATGTTGTATTTAGGTACATAGGTAAAGGTAATGAATCTAATTCCTTTTATTTAATAGTGAAATGCTTGTGAGGTTCTGTGATGTTGGAGCTTTGAGGTGGTTTGAGAGCTATGTTTCAATATCAGGGAGTCCTTGTGTATTTTTGTTGGGTTGTGTGTTTTTTGTTTTACCATTATATTTTTTACTTTAATAATTGAGTATTGGGGTATGGATTTAATGGTCCTTTGATATTATTGAATTATAAACACTATTTCCATGAATCATGTTGTTGTTTTTGTATTGTCTCGTTTGGTTGGTTTTTTCCTTTTCAATGTTAATATCATCCCCCAACCTTCTTACAACCCTCAGAATTTATTTCCCATATTTGGCACCTTGGTTACTTCACTTATGTCCATGTCGAACTTCCTCCTCAACTCAAGAAAATGAGGTGGGGCAGGATGATATAGGTGTTATAGTTTGTTGGGTATATTTTAATATGTTGTCAGTCTTGGGGTCATCTTCATTATCCTTTTATTCCATGAGTCACTATAATATCAATGATTAGAATTATCGAAATCTGAATGGTATAGCATAATAGACATAGATACCCTTTTTATTCTTAACATCATATTACTACTAATTTGGGTACACAAGTTTTTGGAGACACTTCTAGGAGGGTGATATTGTTGTTTTGGGTTTTCCAATTAGATAAACACGGAATGTGGTGTAATAATGAATTAATTCTAGTATTTCATATCTAAATTGGAGAAATGATTTATGTTGTGATACGAATGTGTTTATTTTTCTGAAATCTAGAAATTATTTTCAAAATTGTTATTTGAAAAGGTGATTATTCTTGTAATTTGGAAATGAGTTTATTTTTTAACACATGGTGGATTTTTTAATGATTATTGAGCATGATAATTGTTAATATTTTGAATTAATGTTTGCAATAGGATAAATTTGATTGAATTTTGAATTAAAATTCTTTAGTTGATAAATATATTAAACAATAGTAGATCTCGTATAGGTATAAATTGCACTGGGTAGGCATAATAGAGACAAACTAGAGGAAGTTGTAAAAAATTTGGTCTCACCTAAACCATTGGTGAACTAGTAGCTAGTTCAGAAAATAGTTAATTATTTTCTAGAAGTTGAATAAGGGATCCAAACTAATTAAATGAAGCATGTGGATCATTTAATTGAGTTTCAGAAAAAGAATCCACCCAATTTTTTTGGGAGATTCAGGATATGAAAAGGCAGAGGCATGTCTCAATAGGATAAATTTAATCATTTATTTCCTTGGCACACTGATAGAGTTTCATTCTAATTTAGCTATATATATCTTGTATGATCTTGCACTTCAATGGTGGGAGTTAGTGGTTCGATGTAAAGGGGGCCAAGGTATCTAATGGGATGGGTTAAAGGATTTTTTTAATAAAAACATACACATTGAACCATTCTAAATTCATTGAATGGATGATTTATTCATATTGATAAAACATAATCTTATAGTGATAGAATATGGATCCATGTTTATGAACTACATCTTGTTTGCACCTGATGATGTGTCTAGTGCATTGTTAAAGGCCTCTATCATTGTATCAGGGATGATAAAGAAATCTCTTTGAAAAATTTGGTGATCTCTATAAAATATTATAGAGAAATTTTGAATTCTGGTATGGTGGATAAAAGATATATCTTTTTTGGAACATAAAGAGGAGGTATGTTGATACCCACATGAAATAGTGGGAACTCTAATGGAGAGTGAAACTGAATATGGTAAACATGTTTCCAAAGTGGGGGTATGGCTCATTATCAGTAAGCATGATTTGTTTCCCTTCCAATAAAGCCCATGAAAAATTCATGATCATTCTAATGTGTCTCTTAAAGTGACATAAAGAGAGAATATATTGAACATCCTTGATCATTCAATAAATATAATCAAATGGGAAATCATTAGTATTACTTTCACAATACTCCAAGGTCACATGCTTGAGATACTTCTCAGGTGAAATAGAGATATTATTCTTCCATGAGAATAGGGTTGAATTATACCCCTCATTAGAAGAGTAGATTTATACATGTTGTTTATATAAATTCAATGACTCCTCGGTAGTAATGTTTCAACACTATAATAAATATGAAAATGTAGGAAAAAATTTCGGTTTTTAAAGAAGAGAATTTTTTGATCGATGATCACCCTAAACCATCCACCATGATAAGTATAATTATCATTAATTATAAACATATTAAATCATTGTTTTGTATGGGTTTATATCATTATTTCATTTATTCCATTGTTGGGGCACATTTTAAATTAAATTTGAAAATTATTCTTTCTTTTTTGAAACCTGAAACACTTCTAGTTCATAGAAAGTGTTGAGCCTTTCTATGTAGATCATGTGGAATAGTTGTTTATGGGATGGAGTTGATATGGTAATTATTAGATCTTGGGATGGAGTTTTTTGATATAATCTTTAGAATGTATTATATGGGGATTTTTATGGCCCATATCGACTGTAATGTGAGAATAGTTAGTTTCATGACTAAAGGTGGCACCGAGAACCTATTTAGTGGGGAGAGGAAGTATAAGTTAGATCTAGTTGGGATGTGGGAACTAGATTTCGAGATGATCTCATATCATTTAGTCAATTTTTCATTGGAATAAATGGATGATATTGGGAAATATAGTTTTCGAGTAGTTTTTGATCAGTTTCTGGATGTATTTTTGGAAAAAATATTAATGATACAACCCCAAGGAAAAGTCCATGGTGTTATTGATCTTCAACCAAGGACTAGTCCAATCTTAATTTAATCTTATTAGATGTAACCAGATGAATATTCTGAAATGACGGTACATTTGGAATACTTCTAAAATTAATGGTTCATCTGGCCAAGCACATCACTGTGGGAATCACTGATGTAGTTAAATAAAAAGGGGGATGGAAATCATCTAGTGTGTTTCGATTATCCTAAGAATAATTTATTTTCATAAAGTATTCATATCAACTCCCATGCATTAATAATTTTTTGAATTAGTTTCAGGGAACTCACAATTCTTCCAAAATTGACTTGCGTTCATGATATCATCACTTGCGGGTGAAAAAGAAGGATACACTAAAAACATCTCTGAAGAGTAGATATGGAAATTATTAATATATAGTAATCCCCCTTTGTTATAAAAATTTCCCAACAGTTTTCATGGAATTTTTGAATCGTATATTTCATCAATATATCTATTCTTTCATGGAGGTTTTTTAATGATATATTATTGTATTCTAGGACAACCATAGAGCGTGAGAAACACTTGGAAGTAGTATTGGGAATCATGAGACAATATATGTTAATATAATAATTATAAAAGGATTATTTTTGGATGAAATAGGTGTGATTTTTTGGACATGTCATTTCTGAGAAAGGTATATCAGTGGAACTCGAGAAGATAGAGGTTGTTATTTTATAGAAACTCCCCAAGAATATATTTGGGATACTATTTTTCTTGGGTCTAAATAGTTATGAATAATACCTTTTCATGACTTATCACTACTAACATATCTATTTATAGCTTTTAAATGTAAAATGATCCATTTTAATAGAGTGAACAATTCCATAAGTTTTTTAAAGAGTACAAGGGTCTCCATACATCAACTCTAATCTTGGTTTTGTAGAACCAAGGAACGATTTTGTGGTGTTTTGTAATATATCATGATCATAGTTGGGGTGTGTTCTTATAAAATGGAGTCATTTTTTGTGTGGCACTATATAGTTGATGTGGTATGAAAATAACTAACCAAAAAATGATTTGGAGTTATAATCTTAGTGTCTGAGTTGAAAGAATGGTGTAACTGTATTTTTAGTGATAAATTCATGGTGTTTACCAATTCTAAGAGGTTGAGGAATATTTTATCACCAACAGATTTGAATTTTAAGAAAAGTATATGAATGGTGTATCTTAAAATTATTTACTTTTACTTTATGTACACACCATGTAAATTAAATTGAGTGGAAAATTCCATAACTAGAAATTCATATTATTAGTTACAAAATGAAGTTTCAAATCAATGGTAGATGATTTCGATCATAGATAACATGTGATGGGAATGTGAAGACTAAGTAAATGTAATAGATTTTATTTAAATATTATTGGTTCATGGAATGGTTGGATATAATTAAGATTCCTAAATTTCTAACTCATATTGTGTGGTGATGACGTTAATAATCAATGGTTGGGATACAATTGAGTAATCAAAACTAGAGTGGAATTCAATGATGTTATTTTTAAATCTGATGGATGTAGGAGTGGTTTTTTAGGAGCAACTTGTTAATTCATATCATCATTCGAGATGGGATTTTCACCTTAAAATCCAAAAAAAGTAGGGGGTGTTGAAAGAACAGTTTTGGTGGGAGTGTATAAAAAGGAATGTGGGTGAGTTCGTATTGAGATGCTTAACGTTTCAAAAGTCATTTATTAGAATCAATGAACCCGAGGTAGGTTGTATTCCTTACCAATCAATGTGGAGATGTTGAAGTATAAATCAATATATTTTGTTACACATATCCCATGAACGGTTAAGAACCACAATTCCAAGAGGGTGATAGTGGATTTACTCACAATGTCGACCTCTTTCGTCCATATTAGGGAATCTAAAAACATGGATGAGCATTCCATATATCTATATCCATGAGGTGGAAAAGAGGAATGAAATCATGGTTTCTGTTGTGTTAGATAGATACCCAAAATTTACATCTCTCTTCTAGAAATCATTAAAACAAACCATTGGGACTCTGTTGACGATGCATATTTCATATCATCCCCATATGGATGAATAATCTTATAGTAAGAAAAAAACAAAAAGAAATATGGTAAGGGACTATGTAATAGATTTTTGTGGCTCATTGGATGATCACTTTTTTTTTGATTTATAATAACAGTTATCTGTTCTTAAAGTTTTTTGCTATATTTGAATCATTATATGGGTGTTTTTTGTGTCTTCTCTTTTGTGGAGGGAAGCGGGTGAATCATCAATAGTTGTGCTATGATTTTTCCTTGAGAAAAGATATAATATTATGTTAATCAGAGGCAGAATATAAATATCTATTATTATTCAAATTTCTTATATAGATCACCATCGACGATGGTTTTCATTTTGTAGGAAATCCTTATAGTCCAAAGAAACCAAATAGAGTTAGGGTACATGGTCTAGAGGTAACATGTTTTGTCAAAATGTCTATGGCGTGGATTTTGAGCCTACTTATAACGAACAGAAATGTCTGAAGTGTTCCGACCATCGAAGTGGAAATAAATTAGGACTATGTGGTTATTTAAAGGAACACAAGAAGGATGTAATGAATGGAAAAGTAAAAACATGGAATGAAAAATTTTAGAAATCATTATCGATAATATGTTATAAATTATATAAATAACTTTTCAAATCGATGTAAATTTTAAGAATATTGAAAAAATTAATGATAGAATGATTCGAGATTATATTAATTACGATCAATTGTTTTTCATTAATATAAAAGATTCCATTTTTCATATCTATTCAATGAAATATTATTAATTTTTAGGAATATATCCAGACATTGGAAATTATGGAAAATCGTTTTTAAGAATTAATCATGGATGATCCGAGTACAAATGTAATCACTCTTAATTTATGGTTATATGGGGTGCCTGGTTCCAATATTCATATTCTTGTATGTAATTATTGTGTAGTTTCATTATGTGAGGATTGATATTTTCATTTAAACTTCTATATTTTATTACATTCTCTTCAAAAATATAATTTGGAATAAAAAAATCAATCAATATTTTTTACAACTCATCAAAGAAATTAAAAAATAATTAAAATATCACCCAAATGTATTTTTGATATGTTTAATTCAAAAATTATGTTTTTTTAAAATCTTTTATAAAAGATTTTAAAATTAATAATTAATTATTTTTTCTATGTGAGAAAAAATAGATGTTAAAATTGATTTTTTTTTTTAAATGTTCCTTTAATTTAAATTGATTTCTATTTTGAAACATCCTGAATTTTCAAAAAGGTATGGACCATTTCATTATGGTTCTAATGGATTTTTTCATCCCATGAAAGACCACATAGTGGCATATTTGAGGTGTCAATGGTGTCAATGCTTTTTTTATAAATATGTGCCTTGAAATTCGTAAATAAAACTATATAACATGGTTAGAAAAAACCATGCTGCCTAGCCTACATGGTTTTCTATATAATTTATCATGGGGTAGTAGGGAATGAGGATTCAAAAAGTTTCTCTGAAACCTTATATAGAGGCTCACATATCTTTATAATTATTAGAAAACTTGTTGTGGAGGAATTTTCCACGGGATACCCATGGTTAACAAACTCTTCTTTCTAGACCATGTGGCAGTCCTCCATGGGTAGTGACTAGTTTCATCGATATTGGGTGGTTTGTCAGACCACACATCCAACCTATGTACCATTTGTAGTATGGGTGTTTTTATCCATATACCCTTAAAATGTTGTACACCTCACCCCACTCTTCTCCCTATCAGTTTTAGCAGCAAACACCTCCTTCCTTCTCTCAAGAAATTTTACACCTTCAAGGATATGTATCTAGGCTTCTCCATCATCTGTCATCATTTTACTTCACTATCTGATCCAACAAAATGATTGAGGTAAGCTTTATACTAATTTTCCTTTCATTCTCTATTTATATTCTCCTCTAGTTCACTATTTAGGTGTGACCCATTCTAACATATTTTTAAGGAATCTAGAACATCATCAAATAACAATCATTCATGCTCAATTGAAGGAAAACATTGGATAAGTGAAACACTTCAATATAAGGGTATGTGGTCCAGATTCCATTCCCCTGTTGAGTTTTAGTATATATCATAATCTTTTATGCCATGCACCAGACCCCTCTGAAAATTCCTATAAATATCCAAATAAATTAAATCAAGTTGTTTTTCGTGCCCCTTATTACCTCAGTTAGTGGTGAATTAACCCTATGGTTTGTATCTTATACACAAACTACCCAAATGGGTGTGTTGTAACATTGATGCATTTTTCTGATTAGTTTTTATTTATTTAAACACCTATTGAGGGGTTTCACCATTCCTTTAATTAATTGATTTAATTCATAAAATTTAATTTGGTGGTAAACCATTGGTTGATCCCCTATAAATAATTCTATAAATTAAAATTTTAAATTTAGTGAATTTGTTAATTTCCTATTCATTACACTATATTCCCTCAATGTATTTATTAAACAAATGCCTCAAAAAACATTCAAAATTAAGTTATTAATCTGTCTCGAGTTATATTTCATTAACATTGATTCCAAAACTTGTCTCTACTATAGATCCATATCTGATACAAGGTTTTATGACTTTAGGAACAAATTGTATTTGTCTCTTAATGCATTATAGTTTTAATTTCTTAATTACTAATAAACACCATGAGGGTGTCCCTAGATAAGCCTAGGATGGGATCACATTGCATTTTACATTTTACCTCTAGGTGAGTGATGCCAATTCCCTATGGGATACCCCATAGATGGTCTCCCTAGTCAAATGGTTGTACTATTCCATTAAAGAGATATGGGAACCCACACTTTTTGATAGGTAATGGTTTAGAGGATAGTTATTGATGTTATCTAATCATGCATCGAGTGAATCATGGGATTTCATTCATGGGTCACCTTAGCTAAACTATAATGAAATAATTCATAAACAGGGATCATAGAGTGATACGTGGGGTTCCACCAGGACCCCTTTGGACAGGCTCAAGGTGCATCTTTTAAAGTTCAAGGAATGTTATAAATAAGAAATGAAACATATAAATTTTCAATTTAGGGACGTTTTCCCCAAGATAAATCACTTTAATTGAATCATTCCAATCTTTATATTCATTCGTATACTCACATTTCTTATGTAGAAACTCTTGGAAAAGAGTCACCCTAATTCAGATGAAGCAGGTAATATTAGGAGGATATTCTATGTTTAACCCAGTCTTATGGACTTAATTATTTAAATATATCATATATTTGTTTTTTGGGGCACACTGATCATTTATTTTTCATGAACTAGATTGATATGGACATAGTTGGGGTGGCCTATTGAGAATATATCACCCCCTTTTGGCCACCTTGTTACCCCTGAATACATCATGACTGCATTTTTGGAAAAATGAAAGATACCGACTTCCAAGGATTGATTATCATTTATAGAATAGAGAATGGTGTAGCGGACCAATCCTTTGTTCTTTATTCTAGTAATATCTTCTTTCGGTAATTTTTTATATTTATAAAATTTGGTAAATGATTCTATAATCTATTCCCCACATATAAATTTTTTTATTGATACATTATCATCATATTAATTTTATATCTAAATATTATTCTTCTTCTGCTTACTATATATATATATCTTTATTATTTCTTATGTTATTTGTCAGTTATTTCTTGTTCCACTATAGTGGGTTACTACTCCTATCATATAGTATTTAAATTTGTTTTTTTATTACATTTTATAAATTTTTCTATGAATATCTGATAAATTTGGGAATATTCTTCCTAGAGACACCCCAAGGCCCTCACTATTATTCATAATCAACTATTGTTTTCGGTGTTTTTCTTTCAGTCTTCTGGCCACCATCTTGTGGAACTACTAAGTGGCATCTAGGAAATGGAATTTCATAGTTTTATTAGATAAATACTTTTTCTTTTTTGACATTTTCAATGGGTTATATAGGATACTATAAGTGTTATAATTTTCCAATGAACCGGATACTAGGAGTAGGTAACCCATGTATAGGGGAAGCATGTATTTCTTGGGATGAGTATTTATTTCTTTGATTATGCTATGATATTGTATTCGATTAAAATTTTTTTGACACACTCATTTGGTGAAATGATTTATGTAGTTTATATTTAAATGGATTGTTTAGGCTTGTCACGATGATATGAGAGAGACTATATTCATGCATCATTCAAGTCAATGTAGTGTATAAATTTCGTTCTTTATGCCTTGGATTTTTTACACTTTTGCGGTGATTTAATTTATTTCTTGTGCCTACTAAGAATTCATTATTTTTATTGTAATGTAGTGTGATCTTTGTTCTATAAGATGAGATAAATTATTCAATTAAATTGTTAACATCGATATAAACTGTGTTTCTCTACATAGAATGATGATGGTACATTAATTAGCCAATTATGAAAAATCTGTTCATTTCATTGAGATTTTACAAGGTAATTTACAAGGTGAGTATTCTAAAATTTAGAATGGAATTTAATCAATTAAAACACTATCCATCATATATTACATCCTTGTTCTAGAAGTTATGACTAGTTCAATGATAAATGATGTACCAATTTCACTTTTGAGGGTATTGGTTTTAAAAATTTGGAATTTTAGATGAAATTAACTTGGTTATTCTATATATCACAAATTAGATTATAATAACCATAAATAAATAAAATATTAAAACAAATTAATAAACACTTGAGGATTATTCCAAGTGAAATATAAAATTTCATTTCCTATATACCATTCAATTTAGAGTCCATATCTCGGAACATATTCAATGTTGACCAGGAGCATGGCCCTTATGTTTCCATATTGGGGGGTAGATGGTTATCTGTATGTGATACTTATTTGACTTTTTTCTGATTTTTGACCTGGTTCATGTAGAAAAAAGGGTGTTCTGTTTCAATTGTAGGAGGGTCTTGTAAATGTTTTTTTCATTATATACCTCCTTATTTGTTATAAATTTTTTTTTGAGGAGTTCATTTGGCAGTTGTTGTGGTAGTACATTGTGACTTCTTAATGTTGTATTATAAGAAAGTGGTGATGAGAAAAATTTGGTGGTTTTTGGCCTTGAGTTTATTGTTATACATATAATATTTCCACTAGATGCACCTCTTAAAGATCATAACCTTTGAAATGATGGAATGTTAAGTGACAGTTAATTTCAGATCTTGTAGACTATACATGGTGATCCCTGGACTACCACTTATTTGGTTGAGAAGACACAAGAGTTCAAAATTGAATCACCATCCCACCTTCTTAGGGGATGAAAGTCCCCATGCAGCTAGTTCATTTCTAGCGGCCATTCATTCTATCTTTGATCATATCAGGATGACTCCAGATATGTGGGGTCTCTAATTCAACCTATATGATACGTGACCATTCCGAGAATTGGGTAGATATCCCCACTCATGTTTTTAGTCATCAGGGTATGGTATATGAAGACTTTTAGAAATCATTCATCAACTACATGTTTCATAAGACCATGAAAATAGTGTGTGATGGGAGTTCAAGAACTCTCAGCAAGGAGAATTGTCAATGATAGAATAATCAACTCACTTCACCGAATTATATTATTTTATCCAAAATTTTCTTGTGATGAGTAATGAATGTGATGTGATTAGAGTATTTTACTGCATATTCCATCTAATTATAGGTGAATTTATTTCATCTATCTACCATTATAGATATTTTTATCACGTACATCATCGATAATCAAAACCTGAGGGAGTAGGACAATGTGAGATAGGTCAATTCAGCTTCCATGAAGAGTAGTGGTTTATATATAGGTATGAATAATCATTTAGAGGATACATGTAGGGGAAGGACCAATATAGTGAAACATGGAATTCCCAAATGGATATGTGATTTCTAACATGTGTTGTAGGCCAGCAAATAAAAATCCCTATTATGTGAGGAACACAATTTTGTGGTGGGAATATAGTAGGATGGGTCACCTCCAGCATTTTGGTTGATACATTCATCATGTTCCTAGAGAATGTGGATTTATTCATGCACACCTTTCATATTTTGGATCAACAACACCTTGTAAAAATGGAAGACAGACTTCAATATGCTGGTCTGGTAGAGATTGTTTTCATGGATGTGATGGTCAATAATTAGAGCTTCAATTTCAAAATATTATACCCACTCAAGGTTGTAAGTCTACATCTCATGCTTCTAGTTTTGTCTACATATATACATTGAATTTAAGCTTATGGAATAGGTATTATAGCTATCTATAGTTATATGTAATATCTTTATAGCCTCTCCATTAGTTTCATTCTGTTTTAATGAAAGTTATTCACAGTGATTTAAATCTACTGAAACTATGGGAAGATAAGACCTAGTAATAGAATATTACAACATCATGATAAATCAAATAAAATAATTATTAGTTTTAGTAGAGCGTGTAATCTAGTGCAATTAGTGTCCTCTATAAATAGGTGGGTACCATTTCTAATGGAGCTTTATTTTCATTGAGATGATTGGCTTTGATGTTATTCATTATATGGTGTGTCTAGTCCCTTATAATGACCATTTTTATTTCTATCATTGGGAGGTGTCATTCACATCACCTGATGGAGGAATGTATATATAGAAGGGAATTTCATATATCTTAGCTGGATATGTTGGACCTAAGCATCAGGGGCTAGTCATGATGACAGCCTAGATGGAGATTCTCCTTATGAGTGGTTGGGCAAGGGATCTTGGGGAATTCCATCATGACGTAGATCATTTTGGGATGTCTTCCCTAGAATATTCTCTGGATAAACTCATGATGGAGCAGTCAATTTGACCATCGAACTAGTTCAAGGAGTGAAACCACTATCCATTCCACCATATAAGATGAAACATACTGATCTCCAGGAACTCAAGATTGAGAATGAATATCTAGAGGGAAATGTTTTATTCTATCTAGCAAGTTTACCTGGATTGCACCAGTCCTTTTCTATAAGAAGTTTAATTGTACCCATAGATTGCAAATAGGTAAGCACTTACTAATCCATCGTATAGCGATGAACTGGTACACACATCCTCATATATATGGCCTCTTCCACCATCTATGAGGGAGAATGGGTTTGTTTATAAACAATTTGAGTGTGGGATGTCTTCATGTGTGTGTGAGTAAATCAAGCATATCATTTAGAGAATTTCGGAGTAGGAACATCTTGTATGATTACATATGTCTCCCATTCCACCAAATAATTTACCGATTGTAATTATGGATATGATGAATTTTGATTTCCACTAGTACCATGATTAATTTGTTGTAGTCATCATTGAAAACTTCAAAGTGTATGTCAACACTATCCATGAACATGTGAACCATCCTAAGATCATGATGAATACATAAATATAGAACCAAATATATGAGATGGTCTGTAAATTCAACTTTTGGACCAACATGGTTATATTCTTAGGTCATATCACATCATATGAAGACATATCTATTGTTCTAGGCAAGGTGAGAACCATGGTTTCCTTGGAGCAGCCAAACAATTTGGTTGCCATACACCATTTTTAATGTTCGTCTCACTTTTATAAGTGATTCATTTTGGATTTCTAATTCGTTTAATCACTGATTATATGATTGAACAGAAGGGTGTGAATATAGATCTGATAGAATATTGATAGTCAATGTTTTAGGTGATAAAGGGGATACTGACATCAGCATCAATCATGATTCTTCGAAATATAAGAAAATTATTCACTATTTATTATAAAAATTAATAGATCATGTTAGGAGATGTTCCATTATAGTGGGATCTAGTGAAGCAATATGGGTACTGATAGTTGAGACCTATGGAGTAAAAACACCCTACACCTAACCTAAACTAATAGACAATGGTTTAATATTTTCCATGTTAGTGGGATTATCTCATCAGTGAGAGGTTCATCATTAATATGAACAATAAAAGTCTCAATACATCTACCTACTATGATATGTGAATATGTGGTAGTTCATGTGTGTTTTGTACCTATAGTCCTTCGACATATATCTTAATTATGAATCATAATGTGTAATGCCTTAGCTGATTCCATAATCTATAAGACTTGGACACTGGCTCTATAGCATTCTAGTAGAGAGTTGCATTTTATTAGTATTTTTTGAGTTTCACCTAGATAATTAGGTGTAGAATGGGAGTATTATCTTAACAGCTCAAATAATGACATCCTCCCATCTATATATTTTCTGAATTATGTAGTTATTTTATTTCGGGGCCACTATTTGAGGGAAAGCGTAATAGGTGAAAACTAACTATCTAGAGGGGTTATTGTAAGGAATGAGGCATATCAATTATATTGCCTTTTTTGGGTTACTTATAGCATATGTGCTATGTTGGTGCGAGAATATCATTCATTTGTTTGAGAAAATGATCGTGTTCATAATATATGTATTATGATGTCTGTCATACAAATTGGTGTCTAGGTATGAAGAGGAAGTTTGTAGGTTTTATCACTATGTTCTACACATGTCATTATGTGAGGGAAAATCCCTAGTGACCTGATACACCTATAAAGTGTCTATCCTTTTATAAGTGTAAAATCAATTTTGTCACAAAGGATTTTGTGATGGGATTTCTGAGATCTACTCAAAGAATCAATGCAATATTGGTGATCATTGACAGGTTGACCAAATTTGAACACTTACTACTAATCCAAGAGACCTTATCAGTTGATGAAAATGGGAGGCCATATGGATAGTATATTTTTTGTTGTTGTGGTGTTCCTCATTCTATTATACCGTACAATGAAATAATGTTTACCTTCTGTGGATTTAAAGGGTTGTAGAATTCATTGTGTTCATATGTTCCCTTAAGTAAAAAAACTCACCCTAGAATTAACGGGTTGTCTGAGAGGATAATACATTTGTTAGAGTTTATACTTTAGGTATGTATCTTTGATTTTATAGGTTCATCATAGAAGAAACTTTGTCTTATTTTGTTTTCATAAAATAGTATCTTTCATGTAACAATTATGATGGATCATAAATATCCAATTAGAATAGGATTTTTTATTCATATATATGATGGTTATAGGCAGTGGAAATAGGTCAACCATGCCCTTATCACATTTAGGATACATCGGATCATGTATAGCTGATTTGGAGGTGTTTGACCATATCTTGGTCTAGGAATAAGTATTATTCCAATCATCGCAGCTGGATTCAATAGATGACGATGGTACATTGGGTATTTCTATAGGTATCACCTATATTATGTTATATATGAATTTAGATACAATGAATGATATTGAATAAATATGTTGGTCCATTATAGGTAATGGATAGAGTAACCCATAAAAATTTTATATTATTGTTACCTCATAGGTATCATGCCTTACATGATATGTTCCACATATCTCATCGTCCATGATATCACGAAGAACTATCTCAATCATTTTATTCCTAGAATATTTAGATGGAAGTTGATGTATCCTTCAAGAATAATTTTATACATATCGTCGATCGAGAAATTAAGGATCTCTAAGATAGTAAAATTTCAGTAGTTTGAGTTCTCAGGCAGCACATACACATAAATAATGATTCTTGGAAACTATTGGTTGACGTACCAACGTAGCATCTGATCATTTTCTCGTATGATATTTTACATCCCTCATAAGGGAAACTCGGGGAGAAACTAGCTAATAATGGGAAGGGAACAAAAAATGCATTCCATTTTTCATCAAGATGAGTGAAAATAGTTCCCTATGTGAGTGACCTTCCATGGGAATGGTGGGGTAATGGTTGTGTCATTCCACGAGAAAGACTTGAGTACCTTCATGTGATACTGTGGCCATAGTCAAAGGTTAGTTTTGAATGTTATCTCAACATGCATGGATTGAAACTTGTTATTTAATTCATGGATCACCTTGGATGGAATCCCATGAAATTGTATATATACAGATCCCTTCAACTAATACATGGGATCTCACCCTGATATCCTTTTATATTCTCAGGGTGTATCTTCTTGAATTCATGGAATGTTATAAATAACACCTTATGCATCAAAATTGATAATTCAGGGAAGTTTCCTACCAATGAAATCCCTTACATTGGGATAGTCCATCATATTATACATTCTTCTTACCACTATACTCATGCATGACTTCTCATCTAAGACACAACCCGCTTATAAAAAGTCAGGTAATGTTGGATGGATGTTTCATGTGAAACCTAGACTGATTCACTTTTTATTAGATTCTATATTTCATTTATTATTATTGTCACAATGTTAATTTATATTGAAATATCTGGATTAATCTAGACATCATTGGTTTTGTCTTACTGAGTAAATCTCACACTCTTTATGGTCCAACATCGGCACCTAAGAAAACATCATGATTGTATGTTTTGAGAAAGGGAATCATCCAACATTCAATGTGTGGTTATAATTTCTAGGTTGTATCATATGGGTAGAGGACTGAGCATACAATCATGATGCTAGTAGTAGAATATTTTGGGATTTTGTGTTATTTTGATATAATATGGCATGTGAATGCATCTCTTTTCCCCATATATGAGTCTTTTTATATCTATTAGATCATTATCAACATTTGGAATGTAATTATTATTTACATTTTGTATATCATTTATTTTTCTCAATTATTTATACTACAGTCTATCAATAATTTAGGCTTCATATATGATGGGTCGCTGGTATGGTTATATAGCATCCTATTCTATTATTTCTTACTTCTTTTACATTTTTGTGCTACACTTAGATCAATGAGGGAATATTCACCCTGAAGACACACCTTTGTAACACATTGCTAATCGAAAACCTCTATCATTCATGGTAAACTGCTTGAGGACTTTTGGAAACTGTCGTATGGAACTACGATATGATATTTGGTACCACACTCTACATATTTTATTTCAATCAATAAACACCCATTGATTTTATTTTATACATGCTTAAACTATATAATTATCATTATTTAGTTATTCAAATTCATACCCATGAACATGTCGTCTAGGTTAAAATGGTCATCTTTAAATGATAATATTGTAATACAATATATTATTTCATTTAATCGTATCATTTTGTTCCTGAAACCATATCAATGAGATTTCATTTCTTTATAAAATTAATACATCACAAACCCTTGATTTGTTAATTTCTCTTCAACTCTTAGGGTTGGGTGCCATAAAAATAATAGAATATGATTTCCCTCTTTTAAAGAAATGGGGATTTATAGTACATATAAGATTAAATAAATTGTTCAATAAATTCAATGGTTACACTAAATAAAAATTTATTGATTAATTATTTCGAATAAATTACTTGGGTTTTCAATTGATTTATTTTATTCGTTTAAATTTGATTTCATAAAAATATGTGTTATTGATTTTTTGTGGTAAAATATTATATTGAATTTATTTATATTTTATTTTTATAATTGTATATAATGGATACAATTTATGAATATGTAATTCAAAAAATATACAAGATGCTTTTTAGAAAAGTTTTTGAAAAAAATTGATTTCTCAATGAATAGTGAAAATGATGGTTTTTATTGAATACTAAGATTTCTTTTCAAGTACATATATTATGACAAGGTATTATGGATATGTTTAAAATATAATTTTTTAATATTTATTTAAAAAATATTAATAATTTAATTTTTATCAATATTGTTCATGAAATTGTTATATAATCATTTACGTACACTACATGAATTTTTCTAGGGAATCTTTTTTCAACATGTTTTCCAGATTTATTTTTAAAATAATATATTTTTCATTAGTTACTCTTATTTAATAAAATTTATCCCATATTTATAAAAAATTTAAATATTATAATCTAATATTTTCTATTTAATTTTTTTTCAATATGAATGGTAATCATATTAAAAAATTGTGTTGTCAAGGTAAATGTAACATTTGTTGATTTGTAATAAATCATGTGTGAAATGTATAAAAGTTCATTAAAACACATTACATAATTTCATTTTCTGATTTAGTTTCGCTCATATTAATCCACACTTATAGAACATAAAATTCATTACAAAATAGTTTTGATTTTTTCCTTCTTAATATGTTATGTCAAGTGAAAAGTTAAACACAGAAATGGATAAATTTTAATAATTTTAATATACATTTAAATATATTAAAATATGTATTATTTTAATAAAAATTGTTAATTATAATTGATTTTTTTATTATTTGTAATTTATTTTTACTTTTATATAATAAAATAATTATATTAAAGGTTATCCTATTATCGAAAAGTTCAAGTTCAAGTAGTAGAAAATTAACTAATTTAACAATTTAAAAAACACCAAAAGTAATATTAAATGTGTGAGTATTATTTTAAAACAAATTTTACATATCAATATAGAATATTTAATGTTTTTTAATGGTTTATATTAAGTATAAATTTATATATACATAACTTTAAAGTCAAACTAAATGACTAATTTGAAAAAGACATTAATATTTTTTTTAAAATTTTTTTCTGAAAAAATAATTAAAAAAATGAAAATATTAAATGAGGAAAATTATGGTTATAAATGGTTTTAAAATTAATCCATTTTTTATTAATGATCCAATTATCACTTTATACAGAATATATTATTCCAAAAATAATGACAAATTTATCACAACTAATAATTTTATGATTTGTTAACCGAGGAATCTTACCAAATTATACTTATTGAAATGATATTAAAGACGGTATAAATTTTATTTTATAATTATATTAAGACAATATAATCCTTAATATTTCATCCATGTTATTTTCAAATCATTTTTAATTAGTTGGGAAAATATTATATTATAATATTTTTCTATTTTCCAAAAGTCCATTTCTCTCACTCATTAACAGACACCCATCCTTTCTCTTCATTACACAGCTTTATTGAATATATCATGATGAAAACCTAAAAAATTATATCATAAATATATATATGAAATAATTATAGAATCTATAATTCTTAATATTCAAAATCAAGGTTTTATAAGAAGAGTTATAAAGACATCTACGAAAGAAGATGTAATCATCGAACCTGGCCTTTTTAAATTAATTATTATTAACCCCATGTAAAATATTATTAAACCATGATTATATCAAAAAAAAGTACCTCCTGTATACATATGAATTATTATTACTATGTTACAATCCATTTCTTCTCTTTTCATAACCTATTTGGAATGATAATATATTTCGTGTAAATTTGTGGACTACTACCTCCATGATGTGTTGTGTTGTAATTTTCATAACCAACTCTCTTTATGTTTTAAAATGATATATTAAAGGTATTTATATATATGATAATAATGAAAATTTTTCATTATATAAATATATTTTATCTTCTACTATATTAATTTTCCATGGATTTAAAAATGATAACATTGCTTGTAAATATCTGTGGATTACCACCTCTATGAATATATGTCATTCATTTTTCATCATAGCATTCCATGGATAATATATTTATATATATGAATAAATATATTTTTATGATATATTTATATTTATATAATGATATAACAATACATTCATTCATTCTCAAAAGGTTATTAAAATAGGAAACACTACTCATGCGTATGTATAACCTATCATCTTTTTATTGGTTCAATAATTATTTTTTCATAAAAATAATTTTTATTTTCCAATAAAATAGAAATATCTCATATAAATTATAATTAACTAATTTTTATTATTTTTTAGTTGATGAAATAGTTTCCTATTTGACCAAGGTGAACATATTATAATCATATTAAAATAGAGAATCTATCATCTTTATAACACCCAACATTCACTTAAATTTTTTATAATTATGTATTAAATTAAATTTAATGACATGTATTATTTGTTGAAAATTTTTTAATCATGAAAAAGGATATTATGAAAGTAAATAGTTTATATAATTTTACAGTACTTGAGTTAATGTTCATATAAGGAATTTATATACTCAAGTTGAGGGATTTCATCTCAATTTCTCTTGATTGAATATGTATTAAGGTAATAGTCATAATTTTTTATTTTGGTGTATATAAAACAATTTTCAATGTTATGTGACTAATCCGAAATATATCATTGTATTCTATGTATAAATTTGAAATATTTCCTACAATGTGATTCCATACAAATGTTACCAACTGGTAATGGATTGGTAACTCAATTTCATATCATTTGGTTATATAACTTGATCATTACCCATGGTTTTTTTGATATTTTTATTATATATTATTTCAAATTATTTGGATTAATATTTGTTAAATTAATCAATCAATTTATTAATTCTCAATAAAATGATATGAGGTTTCTATGGGTTATTCGTCTATGATTTTCATTCCTTAAGACACTCAATTTTGTTCTTCTAATATATGAATTTATAGGTTTTATATAATTAACATTGAAAAATTTTTATCTTGAATTTACTTAGGTTCATGATTTTTAAATTTTCAGTTGTTGTTATTCTTTCATGGTAATGCAATTCAAAATTTACCAAAGTGGCAAGTGGATGGAGGTGTAACACTAAAGACATATTTATAGTATGTGAGCATTCTATTTTAATAAAAACAGACAATGAATATTTTAATAATTAAATTAATGAAAATTATAATTATATTTTTTGAATTTTGGTTTTGAACATACTTGATCAAAATAAGTTTGTAATGAATTTTTAATCATTTCCACCAAAATTATATATTTATGAATTTTTTAAAAAAATTATTTAACTGTTCAAAAATTTATTTACATGAGATTGTTATAATATTTTTAAATAAAAATATAATAAATTTAAATTTTACTTTATTAAATTTAAAATCGTTTCATGGAAAAAATTTTAATTTTTTGGAAAACTATTTTTTCATAAAATTAATTTTCTAGAAAATTAAATTTTAATAAAAAGGCATAATGTCTGTCCAATTTAAGGAAATAATTTAAATATTAATTTTTAAAAATTTAAATAAAATATTTATATTATATATCTAAATATGTGAATATAAATCCATTAAATTATTATTACTAGTCTTATAGATAATGTAATGTCATCTTAAACATGAAAAATAGATTTTTTGAAAATGTGTTTTCAACAATTTCTCCAATTTATTTTTTATTTTAATTATAACAGTTCTATGAAATAAATTTTATAAATTTTATTATAAATTTTTAATTATTTTATTAAATATTATTTAATGTGCTCAACATAATTTTTTTCATTATGAGTAGGAATAAAATTAACAATTAATTGCCAATGATATGGTAAAAACGGGTTCACTAGGGGGTTAATCTATATATATAAAGGTCAAAATGACATTAAACCATTCTAAAAAAATTAATGGTTTTATATAGACTTTATACATGTTTCATGGTTATATGATACATTTTGGTTCAATTATGCCCAGAACGTCACATGCTATTATTAAATAACATTGAAAATTTGTAGGTAAGTTATTCACCTCAACTATAAAAGGTAACATAATCCCATCCCTTTAATATAAAAAAATCCATTTATATTAAAAAATTCCTACAAATTCCATAAAAAATTTATTATCTATATTTTAATGGTTATTTTATTCCCAAAAGATCGTCCCTACGGACCTTAACAAGATATTAAAAAGGAGGTTTCTCTAAATGAATGTTGTTGTCTTCACATACACATTTATTTTTTGACTTCTAGTTTTAAAAAATTAAATTGGGTCCAAAAAAGTAAATTATAATTAAAATGGAATATCACATATAGTGAGATGTAATTATGTAAATTTTATAATATTGATCCATCTAATTCTTCATTAAATGGGAAAAAAAACCATCACTCGTGTGTGAGGTCGGTAATAACCCCATGAACTGTTGTAATTTTTTTCCATCAGTGAATCACATGGGTAGTAATAATGATGTAAATAATGAATATATATGCTATATATTTAATTATATTAATTTTTTTTTTCATAAATCATTTTTCTACTTAACATTTCACCCATTATTAAAATGATAACGTATATTTTGTGTGTGTATAGCCTCACATCTCAATTAAGCGATGCGATTCATTTTCATTGTTTAGAATTAATGACTAATGATGAATATGTATATAATAATTAAATATCATATTTATATCATTTATATAGTTATATATGTGGTTTTACTATATTATATACATATGAAATTAATTATACATGAATAAACATGCATGCGAAAATAAAGAAGCTAACTCCTAAAACAATAATAATATGAAATATTTTTAACAAATGGGTGGAAAGATGTTATAAGGGGATCATATATGATATTATAGTCTATATTTGGTTCAATTTTAAATTAATCACATGATTAAAATGACTATAAATGAGGTTATAGAGTGATTATATAAAAGGAATCACATGGTACGGAATGTTGTGTAAGTTTCTTTTCCATTGAGACAGATTTGTTATTATTGACCTCTTTACATTCATGTTGTGTAGATGATTCCACATTGATATATTTAGGATTAATAAAACATTATTCACCATGATTAATTATTCAAATAATGTTTTTTATTCCTGGGGGTATGAAATCAATAGTTACTATTGAGATAATAATTTATATAATAAACTCAAATTCTATTGGAATCATGTTTATTTTCATTAAATGAATCATATCATTTGTCCATCATAAGATCCAATAATATACATATCCTCAAGTATTTAAATTATTTTTTCATTTTAAATACGTTTTCCAGTGAATAAAAAAAATATTTAAATGAAAACCCTATTTTATTACTTGTTTAATTATGTGTATTTTTGTTATATATATCAATATTTTCACAAATTTCATAACAAATGAATAATTTTTTTAATAATTTGATTTTTTATGAACTTTTTATCTTATAAATAAAAAAATTATATTCTTGAATATTATAAGTCTATTTTTTTGAAATAATTATTTTTGAAAAAAATAAAATAGAATTTCTTTATTATCATATACATTTTTTATGGAAAATCCCACTACCATTACTTTTTTATGATATAAAATATTTTGTACAAGTTTTAAAAGGTTTTAAAATGAATAATTTTAAATTTTAAATTATACTAATATTTATAATCAAATAAAATTATTCCTAAAAATACTAGTTTTATTTCATGACCTATGATTTTGATGAACCAATGGTCATATCTTATCCCTTGTTAATGTAATTATCATTTAATATATCATGATAATGTATAGTTATTGAGATCCTTATAAAATTTAATTCATAAAAATATACATATTATTTTGATCATGGATATTATCATTACCTAAACTATAAAGCATTTTTATATATTGTGTTTTTTATGAATTTTTTTTTGATTCACTAGGGAAAATATTGATAAATAAGTATTTAGTACAAAATATGAATATATGATATTTTGGAATATTGTTAAAAATTTAGTTTTATCTTTTGAAAAATGTGAATAGATTTGGAAATAATGTTTCGGGTGGGGATCTTTAATATATAGACCATCAATGCATCAATAGGTCTCATGAACCAAATAAGTTTTGCAAATTAAATTTTGTTTTGGTGTATACATTATCATATATTTAAAATAAATAAGAATAATTTATTGCCTTCATTGGTATAATTATTTTTGAGATCATGAAATAAACTATAAATCATTTCCTTCATTTAGAAATAATTATTATTATACACGAAATTATTACATTGATACTATATTTAGATGTACTTTTTCCTAATTTAATTTATTAAATAATAATTTTATTCTCTTATTTCCCTTTCTATAGTAATTATCTCTTGTCTAAAAGAGATATATTCTATGGTATATAAAATTATTACAAATTATAGAAATTCTATATTTGGTTTCCCTTACGTAGGTTGTGATGATGAATTATTTATAAGAGTTTTATAGATGAAAAAAACATTCCATTATTTAATTTTTTATTCGATTCCTAATGAAAATGGGAATAATATTTCTATATAGTTATCAAAGATGAGTAAAATAATTATTCCATCCATATTCTACCAATTGTTTCTATGATTATGTTATTAAATAACCACTCTCTCAGTTAAACTAGGGGGAGTTGTTATATAAGGTTTCAATCCCATTTGAATTGATAATAATTATGATTAAATTTATATTTAGGAAATTATATAAACCAAAATTGATAAACCCAATTAATTTTTATCTATATTTAGATATTTAGATATTTTTCATTTTTATCTACCAATTTTCACTCTTTGGTAGTAAAAATCATTCAGACTGTTTTTTTGGAAATGTAATTTTAATTCTCCTCTTCTGGAATAATACATTTTTTCCATATACATGTTTTCTAAAATATTTTCTTGATTTTTTTAATTTTTTTAATTCATTTTTTATTTTATTTTTTCCATAATATATATTTTACAATGTGGTTTAAAAAAAATAATGTTGTCCTTTTCATAATATGATACTTTTATGGAATTTTGGAAAAAAACATTATTCTAATAGTTATTACAACAAAATATTTTACCATTATAATGATCAATAAATTCTTTTAAGATTGCATTTCAAGTTTAGATGGTTAAATTCAAAAAAACATTTCATTATTTGTAATACAGGGATTTTTTTAATTTTTTTAATATATAAATGGTACATTCCTAACGTATGTTTTTAATTATCTTTTCATCGTATTTTTATTCATAAATGAAAAAACATGTTACATTACATATTCTCTTCGAGGAATATGTTTTAATTCTACTGAAATATTTCATTCTATATATAGGTTATAATTTTTTAAAAGGTATTTCCTTTAAACCCAATTTGTTTTCGACGTGTACGTGATGACAAGAACAAACAATGGTTAATGTTATTTTGAAAAAAGAAATGGTTCATGTGTTATGATTGTGATATTAATAAATGTAGTTTTTTATGATAAAGGGTGGTGAAAATATAACTCCCAAATGCATTTAGTAATTTCAATGGTGTAGAGTGGATATAATTAAATCCTATGAGACCATAGAGTTATTAGGTTAATAGGTTTCCAAAAATAAGATATTTGTATTGATAAGGTGTTGTTATCCAAACTGTTTCTATCATTGTAAGGGATATAGGGATATAATGATACATGATGATAATACATTTTATTTATAATAGATATGTATTTTAAAATTTTCCATTGATTAGTTTTTATATCACATGGCCCATGATTATTTATTCCTATAACCCTAAATATTATTAAATCTTTTTGTAATGTTACATGATTAATGATCCAGGTTTTGATGGATATGAATTATCATTTTTACAAACATGGGAAATGATTTTGTAAACATAAAGGAAATATTATATTAGTCTCATTGATGAAATTAAACTATTAAGTATTGTGTTTGAAATTAATAAGTTATTAAGATCTCTATTTTTATGTTTAATTTATCTAATATTGTGGAGAAATTATTAATTAATGATATTCCAAAGAATTTTACAAGATCTGAATGACATAGTAGGATATGATATTGATTTTTATGATCACATTATCTATGCATATGTGTTTTTATGTAAGTTTTTTTTATAATTCACTAAATATATAAATATAGTATATCATGGGTATGTAAGTGATCCTATATTTCATTAATATGTAATATGTTTTGGATGGTCTAAACTGGGGTACAATTTTTGTAATCCAATACTAAAATTTAAAGATGATTTTTTTCATTGGTTCATAGAGTTTTTGATTCTGAATGTTGTAGACATTATCTGGGGAATTTTTAAAAAATAATAAATATTATGATTTTTTTATTTGATATTATCTTTGGAGTTATGGATATCATCATGGTAATTTATATTAATTATCTATCATAATTCCAAATTCATAGTTATCCAATTTTATCTTTTTAGTTATTGGACATTAATTTGATTATATATATTATAGTATAAGTTTAAGTGGGATTAGTCATATATAACCCTTAGGGTCATCATGAAATATTATTTCATAAGAATAATATTTCATTATTTATATGTATTGAAAATGGTATAATATAAACATCATGTATTGAAAATTCATTACTGTTGTGTTTATTGGGGTTATTTTGGATATAAGTATTTTTATTTAAGGAATTACCTAAATTGAACATTTTTTATTGAATTATATATAATAATAAATTATTTATCAATATAATGGTTTGCATATATTTGATATAATATTACATTGTTCTAATAATAATATTTTTTGTAAATATAACAACATAAAAAGAATTTATTTCTATCCTTTTGTTATGTTAAAATATAATATTATATAAGTTCCTTTTATAAGAAAATTGATCCTGAATACTAATTATTTATGGAAGATGATGAGTCTATAATTGAAATTTTTGAAAGGATGAGATTATACTATACATTTATTTATATTTCCTTAAATTGGTTTTTTATATGCCAAGTTACTTCACCAAAAATTATGAAAATTATATGGATATTAAAATTATATCATAGAAACTTCATTTTTTTAACTAATGTTATTTTTTTATAAACTCATTTCCATATGGTTTGGTGATCATTAACTTTGTTATTATAATCCACATTCTTCTCATCAATAATCTCTACTAGTATCCATCATTGTATATTAATTATTATTTTTATCAAATTCTGTAATTTCAAATCCCACTGATGCCCTAATATTTAGAAACCTAGATACGTGTTATCATAGATGAATTTCATATATCCCTTTCCCTTTTTTCAAAATGATGTTTTATTAAACCTTTATACAATGTGAGTTTAGAAATAAATAATTTTAAAAGGCTAAATCTTTAATTACCATTTTAAATGGAAAATTATTAGTATCCAATAAATTAGAGGGGTTGAATATAATATCTGGTTATTTTAGAATGACATTATTTTGGATAGTATATATAATACACCAACCCGAGCATAAAAAAATAGTGAAATATTAATACTTAATTGATATAGTTATAACATAGAAATTAAATTTTATTGTAGGAATATGATTTAAATTATTATGAAATATATATAAATTTCCAAAACAATACATATCTGTTGATTAATTTATAGGAAATAATAATCTCAGGTTTTAATATTGTAATTTTGTGCATCCGAAATATGTTTTCCAAAAACATGTTGTTCGTTTCATTTTGTGAGATTATATGATAATTTTAATCTAGAAAATTTTGAAATTTAATTTCAAATTAGTTTTTTTTCATATTTTTATTCCCCATGTCAAAATTTAAAGTGGAAGGGTTTGTGAAATTTTTATGAAAGTATTGTTTACTAAAAAAATAGTGAAAAATTCATATTTTTATTAAAATGTAACTTTTCTTTTCAAGTATATAAAAAATGTAAGATTCAAAGTTAAATTAATTTTAAATTTTATTTATTTCCATTCTATTGATTATTATTTAACAAGTATTAATTTAATAAACATTTCTCTTGAATTTGGAATGTCAAAAATTATATATATAAAATTTCATTTTTCTAAAAAAATAGTTATTTGACACATATTGTGAATTAAGATTTAAATTATCTTTTGAAATAATAAATGACCATTGTTTGCTAATGTGGATTATATATTTGTAATTATAATTAATATCACTTTGTAATGATTCAAAATTAATTTTGGATAAATAAAAATTATAGTTATAGTATATTATTTTATTAATACGGTAAAGTTAAAATGGGTTAATAAGAGTAAAAACTAATGTGATATGGCATCAAACATATACATAAAATTTACTAAAAATAATATTATAAGATTATATCCTCCATAATAATTTATAATTATAAAACATTGGCTTTAGTTTACATTTTTCTTTTATTTCTACATTTATAAAAAGATATGAGGAGGATAATGTCAAATACGTCACCCTATTGTTTTTCATATGTTTAGTATTTTTTGAAACGTATAAATAGAACTTATATTCAGTTATATATATATTTTAATGATAATTTATTTTTTATCCTGGTAATTTATTTTTAAATTTTAATAATGAAATAATAACCATTAATTACTACACAACCTCGATAAAATACTTGTATATGTTGTAGATAAATCAAATAAATTTTTCTTTAAAATCAATGTAATATTATTTTCATCAACTATAGTGTATCATTAATTTTATATAATCATAAAATAAATTATTGATATTGAAAAGGTATATATTATAAGTACTTTCCTCTGTTTTCCCTTTAATGTTTATGTAAATGAATAATTTAAAAAAATAAGATTTATCATATTTTATCTATAAAGAAATTTATTGAATAATATAAATATAAGATAAACATTAAATTGGAAAATTAAGAAGATAATTTTTATTAAATGTGATCCCTTATCCATTTATGATAAAATTAGTATCTTATATGTAAAATTATAAAAATTTACTATTGAAAAAATTATTACCATATTAAAGGATAAAACTGGTTAACCAAGTTGTTAAACAAAAAGAAAAAATAGTTTGTTTGATTTCACGGGGTAGTGGATTCTATATCCATATTTTAAGTATTCACATTGTGTGCTAGGTAGTTTGTTGTAACCATTTCATGTTCTATAATGGAAGTGTGAGGACTCCTTAAAAGATATCATCACAGGTGTACCCCATTCAAATTGGATATGTGATTCAATTTTGATAATCAAGTATATGGTAATGATCTCAAAGGGTTTTCTTATGATTTTATAGTCAAGTTATTTTTAGGTTTTGTAGAGGTAGTACATGGATTTGGTTGTGTGGCTCTATTGGTTATTGAGGGCCATAACGTTTCATTAGTATACTCATATTAAAATTAACTTCACGATAATTTGGTAACATTTTTTAACACATGGTTATTAATAATTTATACATTTAATTATCATGTGAGAAGGAATATATAGTATAAAAACCATATACTAGAAAATAATTTTTGGAATTTTGGGATGCATTTTAGTGGATTTCTAATGAAGGGTTTCCCTTGTATGAAATTAATAATAAAAGTAAATTGGATCTTAAATTTTTAATGGACCCATTAGATATGTTTTATGGGAATATATTGTATTTTATAATTTGATATACTATGTTTCAGGTGTTGTTACTCTATGGATTTGATGTAGTCTAGAGAATGACTGAGAGGGTTCAGATGATATGTAATTTCTAAAAGTCATGTGGGACAGTAAGATGATTTATATGGGATAGAATAACTTTATTTTTAGTTTGAGGTTAGAGAGAAATTATTTTTGAGAATTTCTTCACATCAAGGGATATCATATCATTTTGATGATTTCTCACTCTCTTAAATTTATCAGACTTTTTGTATGGTTATATTTTGATCACAAAGCAGATTATTTTTCAAAAATACCTCATAATTCTATCCCTAAAAGTTTTCCACATGTCGTGGTTTTACTTGGTTAATCAAGATTAATACAACATAAATTAATTATTATGTTTGTATATCATGTATGATTTAATGTTTCATAACAATCCAATTAATATCTAGGATCCTCTAGAGAAGGTGTATCATGATTGATCCATTATATTTGTTAGAATTCTATAGAGTCATATTGATGTGGGGGATAGTAGTGTAATAATGAGTTATATGTACATGATTGGTAACATTAAATATTTTTATCTCAAAGATTCTATGAATATTAAAATATTTCATTTTCATTGGACGGAATTTGGTGACATATAATAGTTCTTTGAATTTAATTTATTCTCTCTAATTATCATAATTGTTAATGAATTATGATTTTCTAGGAGTTTTCTATAAAGGGACTTTGTGTGGCTATTTATTGTATTTTTATTATACATGTTGTTCATATAATTGGTAATTAGAATCATAAAAATGTTTTATTATTAAATTTAAATTTCCTTATTTTTCAATTTTATCATGATTTTTGGGGGTGTAAAGGTGTTTTGGGGGATAGAGATGAGTAATTTCCATTTTTGGGTATATCATGTTATACTAGCTGGTGTGGTGGAATAAAATTTCTTTCAAGGGGAATATTAGAGGACATCTATTATATTGATGCTAAGGTTTATTTTTTATTTATAATTTTGGTTCAACATAATGTTTGAAATATGATTCTGTAGATTTTTTTGTAATAAAAATTTTCCTTTGAGAATTTGTGTTATGCTCCATGGCGTTGTAATGGCTATGGATATTGTTAAGTTCACTTGTTTGAAACATTAACCTTCAAAAAATTAAAATTGGAAAGGGGTATTGAAGGATGAGGTGTGACTGGGACCTGGGGAAGAATAAAATAGGGATTTTGGGACCACAATTCCCTACCCATTAGCATAGAGAAGTGTTATGGTAGGGTATTTTCCTCAATAATGTGGTTTTGTTAGTGTTTTTGTTTCGGGGTAATGAAATTGAATATCCCAATTCATGGAACTAGTCATGGATTCCATAATATCAATTTAAATTTTTTTAAACACCTAACATATGAATTAAATCCTTAGGAAAATCATATTTATCATTAATTAGATGTACTAATGATATAGTGGGAGAAATTACGCCATATTGGAGGTATTTGAAACGACATTAATAAATCGTTTTCCCGATTATACATAGTGATATTTTATTTTCACTTCACTCAATCCCAATCTAGCCCAAATCCCTCTTCATTCTATCTTGTTTCCACTCTCTAAGATTCAATCATCTTGATTCACTAGGATAAATCTTCCATGACACAAGCTATATAGTTGTTCAAAACTATATCCCTCTCGATGTATTCTTGTTATCAATCACTTTAATGTTTTTCTTGTAGTTACAACATTTACCTTTTGAGGATTTTCAGGGATGAATGGTGGTTGTATTAAAAAGCCATTAGGATATTTCTATTTTGTGTTTGGTGATGTTTTTTTATTAACCCATTCATTAATATGTGGTCAATCATTTGTAGATTCAAATATTGGTGTGGTATTCATTATATATACCTTATTAATTTATGATGTGAAAATTAATGCCTAAAGTTTCATTTATGTTTTTTAATATATTTTACAAAATGAATGATAACAAACTAAACTAAAATAAATTGAAATAGAAGGGGAGCTTTTCACGTGTAATTTATTGTTTTATTTTCATTTCATGATGATGATGAATTGGGAACTCTTTTTATTGATAAAAAATATTGTGTGGAAAACTTATTGATTTCTAAAAAAATTGTTTGAAATCACCTATTACCAATATAATTTACCATTTAATGATTTTATTGAGTACTATTAGGTTTTAATTAATGTTTTAAATGACTACTCATATAATAGATTCCAATTTTACATGAAATTTTGTTAAAAACCATATATTGATGGTATTTCACCATGAATTTGAATGTATTATATTAAGTTTGTTATTTGTTTGTGTATTCAATGAAAATTTTAGGGTGATTATTGTCTTTGGTATCTGGGATGTGTTCATTGTTTATCTGGAGGGATACATTTTTTTGTATAAGAATAGTAGTGGGACTATGTTGGATATCATGTGGAATTTTGGCAGCTAGTTTTATTGTGGTATTTCATTTTATATGTGTTTTTATAATGGGTTATGTTAAGGGGTTGTGGTCCCTATTTTTGGGAGAAAGACTGAATGATTGGGATGTTTTGAGAGATATCATTGTCATAGAGTATGGGAATACCTTATAGATTCAATGTGGTATTAAATTTAAATTGTATTGAAGTAATAAAAAAGGAATGTGGTAGAATTTTATGTGTTATGGGCATTTTTTTTAAAATAATTCAATGAAAATGAAAAATGAAATTTTGATGTTATTGTGGATTATATGGTTAGATATTTTTTATTAATAATGGAATGGGAAAATAATAATGAAAATTAATTTATTTTTGGATATTAATTTTATATTTTTATTGTATTTTACTACAAATTTATATAAAACATGATGAGAAATAAATTTTTACATATGGTGGTATTATATAACATACCTCTTCTTTGTTACACACTTAAACATAATTTATTACAAAAACTAATCACTTGATACAACATAGAAGATATAGAGGTTGATTGTATTTAGGTCTTAGTAACACTACATAACAACTTAGAATACAAAACACAAAATCTTTATTGAAAACTACTTTTACATGACCACAATTTTCCTTCGTACTTTCCATTGTATGTGATAACCTCAGATAATACATAAGAAAAGGAAGAGATACAAAGCACAAAAAGGGAATATAAAATGCACGACCTGAATAATATTGTCAATGTTAGGAAATAGGCATAACAATGGATAATAAGATAAACATGAACATAAATTCATGATATAGCAAGATTATCATAACATGGAAATGTGTCGACATCATTTAATATGCTATTGTAATGAGATAAGGCCCATTGCACATGGAGCATTAGTAAAACCAAATTTTACATTAATTATCATGAGTAAACCATAATTTAACATGATGTATCATGTTACTATTCTTTACCCAATGCATTTGAGCTCTCTCAGGGCGCGCTATTAATAATTATATCATTTACTGCATAAGTGTGCCACAAGGATCATATAATATGGATTCATTAAACAAGATAATTTATTAAAAGATAAATGGATGTGGAATTTATAAATTAAACTCTATAATAAATAGGAAAATGTTCATAAAGGAGAATACCCTAGATAGAGAAATGGTTATTGTATTCACTACACAGTGACTTTGGCTTGGAAAATGGCATTGCAGTTTTTCCAGCAAAACAGTGTGACATAAGAATTCATAAAAATGGATTATGAGAGAGAAGGGGGAATCTAATCATATGTACATGAAATTTACAATAAATAGTCATGTAGAAACATGTCCACAAATATGTAATGAAATTTATATTAATAATACAAAATAATTTATTTAATGTAAATGAGGAGAGAGAAATCCCTTTACGGAATATTGGAAACATAACAGGTGTACATGGGAGGTATTAATGAGAGAGAAATAGGTATTTTATTACTAAATAAAAATAATTTTAGTATATAGGAGGTTCAAAATCATACCCAATCGTTTTTATTTTAAAATACAAGGGTATAAAAACCTAAAAAAACATGGACAAAATGAAGGAGGAAGAAATCCCTTACATGGAAATGTGATACGAATGGTTTTTGAGGGGATTGATAGATGATTCATGGGATATTTGGGAGCCTTGGGAGGATTGTAGTGAATAGAAGGAAATTTTATGTCAACATCCATCTGTTTTGAGTGAATTGGATGTGAGATCATAGTTGGATCTACATATGAAATGAGAGGTAATACTTTATTATTTAGGTCTAGGACACCATACAAGAACTAATCAAAACCACAAACCAACCCAAGGTTTTTGCCCATGTATTTTACCAAATTTTATGTAAAAAATTAATTTGTAAGGCCAATGTTCTAATATATTAAAATATTAGAGGTGCTAATGTGGAGGTGAGTCACACACTCAAAAAAATCAATTTAGAAAGAGAAAATGTTTTGTATGTCTTAGAGGGTCCACTAATCCACTTTAAAATTAATCAAACAAATCTAAAATCACATTATTTTATTGATAAATCATATATTGGCTGAAAAATCATTTACTATTTTTATTGAAACACTATTGAGTAATTATGATGTCATAAAAAATATAATATAATAAAAAAGTTTTAAATTTTTACACAAAAATTTGACTGTCTCAGAAATTTTTAAAAATTCAACATAGATAATTTTCACATCCTGATACCAAAAATAATATTCATTTTACCTAAATAATTTACTAAATATGGTATTTTGTACTTGTAAAATAAAAACTGACATTTATCCAAAATTTATGGGTATTGACCAAAACGACTTCCAAGGATTAATAAAATTTAAAATTGTATTGATAAAAATTTTACAATAATTTATATTTAGAAAAAGATTATTAATAATATTTAATTCAAAAATATATTAATTAATAATAATATATTTCTCAATTGAATATTTACTAAAAATACTATTTGGGCATTAAAAACTATTTATAAAGTAACTATACTAAAATGAATATATATTATTTATTCTATAAAAATTCCACATAATCATAGTTCTAGTGTATTGTTACATAACCTCTTATAACATCAACATATGACCTAAGGTTAAGGTTTGTGATTGTGACATACTCTTGTGGTGGCTTGGATAAATTCACTAGGGTGGTAATCTCTATCCACATCCATGTCACCCATATACGTTTCTGTTAGATCTTAACATGTTGAAGTTTGGTCTGGGCATGGTCAAGAGGGAATACCAATGACACCATATCCTTTCTGAGATCCATCAAATGAGATTCTTATGGATAAATTCTACTGGATGAGGCCATCACTTCCTCTAACTGAATAAATTATATTTTTCAATGCCCTATATATCTACTAATCAATTGATCAGTATTCAATAGATATATTAGTAAAAATAACAATTCTTAATTGTATTTTGAAATCAAAATTTATAAAAACAAATAAATTCATATGATATATAACAATTTTACAAAATAATACATTAAATTAGATCACAAATATTTTTCATTGATGAAATTTTGGGTCGTTACAATCTTACCCCCTTAAGAAATTTCACCCCTAAAATTACTTTTTTCCACACTAAAACATATGTGTGTAAATTGTGTTCATCACTTCCTATGATTCCTAGTTTGTTTCTTCATAAATGTGGTTTATCAAGAACACTTTTATGAGGGGAATTATCTTATTTTGTAGAACATTTTCACTATGATCTTAGATCTTCACCGGCTTATCCTCAATGGAGTGGTCATTATCCAATGGTACCTCCTTTGGATTGAATACATGTGTTGGGTCAGGCATGTACTTCCACAAGAGTGATACATGGAATACATCAAGTACTTGATATTGCTTCGATGGTTGTTCTACTCAATATTCCAGTACTCCAATGTGATCAAGAATCCAAAAGGGACAATGTACCCTGGACAAAGCGTCCCCTCCTTTCGAAATCTCAATGCTCTCTTCCACGGTAATATGCGGAGGAATACCATGTATCCAACATCAATCTCTAGGTCTCGTCAATGATTATCATCATATCACTTTTGTCAACTCTGAGCATCTTTAATGTGTTATTGGATGGTCTTAATCTTCTCAACCATTTCCTTGACCATTTATGGACCTAGGATTTTCCCCCCATCATCATCCCAACACGCATGTGTTCTGCACCTCTTCTCATAAAGGGATTCAATAAGAACCATTTGGATGCTTGAGTGGAAACTGTTGTTATAAGAGAACTCAACAAGAGGAATATGTTGATACCATCATCATTTGATGTCCATTGAGCATGATATAAACATTTACTCAATTATTTGGATGGTCCTCTTAGATTATCCCTATGTTTGAGGATGAGAAGCTGTACTAAAGATTATATAGTTATTTAGATCATGTTAAAGACTCTCCCAGAACATAGAAGTTAATATTGGATCTTAATAGAATATAATAGATTGTGGTAGTCCATTCAAACTTACCGCTTTTCTGATATATATCTGATCTAGTTCTTCTAAAAATAAGTTCTCTTAAATTCTAATGATGTGTGCAGTCTTTATAAGACGATCAATTAAAACTCAGATAGCATTGTTTCCTTTGGATGTCTTCAGATGTCCGGGGAAAAAGTCCATGGTGATGTTCTCCCATTTCCATGCTAGTATGGGTAATGGTTACATCACCCCCTTAGCCATTGGCCTCTCAACATTAATTTATTGATACACCAGACACATTGAAGTATACTCATCGATATCATTCATTATGTTATCCCACCAATAAATATCTTATAGATCTTGTTTCATCTTTTAATTTCTTGGGTGAATGGAGAAATAAGAACAATGTGAATCATCCAAAAGATGATTATTTAACTCCGGATTTGATGGAAAACATATTCTAGCCCCTAATCTCACAATTCCTTCTTCATTACCATTGAACACTAAGGATTTACTTTTTTTATAGTTTCAAATATCTTTTGAATTCCCACATAATCCTTTTGATCATCCTTTAACCATTACAAAAGAGACCATTAAGCCATCATTTGTGAATGGATAGATGATGTTCCCTTATATACGATTCACATTTATATCTTCATAAAATCAACTGATATTCGATCATTTTCAATTCTCATCAACGATAGAATTGATGGGTCTTTTCTACTCATAGCGTCCACCACCTTGTTCTCTTTCCAAGTATGGTAATGGATTGAGTAGTCATAGTCATTAATAACCTCCATCCATCATTTATGGCATATATTAATTTCTTTATGTGTAAACATATTCATTAAGATTATTTGATCCATATATATTTCACATTTATCCCCAAAAAGGTAATATTGAAAAAACATGTAAATATAATATTATTGAATCCATCTCCAAATCAGGTTTTGGATAGTTTTTCTCAGGAAAATCAATTGCATTGAAGAATAGGCAATTACGTTGTCATTTTCCATCAACACACAACATAGGCCATTCATCGAAGCATCACTAAATACCACAAAATGTTTTTCACTTGAGTGTAATTTGAGCATCGAAATAGTCATAAGACTAATTTTAAACTCCTTGAAGTCTTTATTGAATTCATCACACCATGAAAACATTACTCCCTTCTTAGTTATCTTGGTTAGAGGGTTGGACAGTCGTGAGAAATTTCTCACAAATAAGAGATAATATCCAACTAAACTCAGGAATCTATAAATATCTCTGACCGATGATGTCCTAATCCATCCCTCAATTGCAGCTGTCTTGAAGGGATCTATAGATATTCTATTTCTTGTGATGATACGACATAAAAATGATCCCTCATTCAACCATAACTCACACATTATGTACTTTTCCAAGAGATTCTCCTTTCTCATGGTCTATAGTAAAATGCACAGATGATCTACATGGTTCTCCTTGGTTTTGGATTAGATTAGAATATCTTCTATAAAAAATACCAAAAATTTGATAATGTAATCTCTTAAGACTATATTCATCAAGTCCATTAAGATTTCAAGATAATTAGTGAGTACGAAATGTATTACTATGAATTCATAGTGCCCGTATCTTTTACAAAAATCATTCATGGGGATATCCTCCTTATTCACCTTTACATGGAAATATCCAGACTGCAAATCAACTTTGGAGAAGTATTGTGCTCCCCGTAGCTGATCAGACAAGTCTTCAATTTGTGGGATATGATAATTGTTTTTTTCTTTATTTTTTTTCATCTCACAATAATCAATGAAAAGGAACATTGACCCATCCATATTCTTGACGAAAAAGACGGGTTCACCCCTTGTTGACGCACTTTGGCGTATAAATCCACTTTCTAGACTCTTCTGTAGTTGTTTCTTTAGCTCGTCAAGCACTACAACAATCGTATATAAAAAGTCATGGGTATTGGAACCTCCCCAAGTATAATATCAATTGTGAATTCAACATCTCTTGAGGAAGAAGACCAGACAATTCCTCAGGAAACACTCAAGAAAATTCCCTCACAATAAGAATGCCTTAAAGGATGATTTCTTCTTTAGAATCAATCATCTAATCAAGATGCTATTTCTCATAGGAGAATAATATCCATTCATGATATTATGTTTCTAAAGAAGATCCATCCTTTTTCTTTCACTTGTACAGAATCAAAGGTAAATTCACTATATGGAGAGTGATTTTTCAATAACGAAAATTTATGTTGGTTCTATATAAGGAAACCAAATAAACTCTTTAATTTGAATAAAATTCCACCGAAGGGAGTACGATGATGTTCTTTGGGAATTTATATAAACAAATTATGACAGTGGAGGAGTTATATTCAGGGGATTCAATGATTTCCCGATTTTTCATTCTCACCAAAATTTATATTACCATAAAATGTGGTTGTTTTCGGAGTTTTCTACTAAATATTCTAGATATAAAATAATGAGTAGAACCAGAATAAAAAATTATGTTTTCTATTCATGAATGAATAACTAGAGTATCTCTCACCACTTCATGGTCGGATCTCACATCAGTGGTAGTGATAGATAAATCACACCCTTGCTGCATTGGAGGTTGTTTTTTGCTATCAAAAACCCTTGTCATAGGGCACTAGTTTTCAATGTGTCATGGTTGTTTGTCATTGAAGCAATGAACAATTGATTGATTGTTGAATGGAGTGTTCCTCTACCTTGTCACAGTTTTGTGTGTTTTTCATTATTTAATGGCCAGGTTCCCTTCTCTTCCACACTCGAATAATTTCCTTGTCCCCTTCAAGAAATTTCTAGGTTTCTTCTTCCCACACCATGGGCATGTGGGGTGATAGATTTTCATAGAACCATTGGTTTTATCCTTTTGGCCACATGAATTGAATTCCACCTTATGATTCTAATCCCCAAGATACCCATGATATTCAACGATATCCATTTCTACTTTGAGAGAACATTAGATAATTTCCTTATAGCTCTCAAAGTCACGGATCTCTATGGATTCCCATAGGCTATGTTTTATCCCACCAAAGAAGTAGTCAATAGTGCAATCGGGGTTAATGACAAAACAAGTGGAATATCGTGCAAACCTAGTAATGTTTCCCTTGAATGATCTAATGGATTTGTCATCTTTTTAATTGAGTAAAATAATTTCCCCTTCCATCTTAAGTCGGAGGGTGCAAGGAAAATATTTATCGATTTTTTTTCAAGAAATCCTTCCATTACAACACCTTGATCACCTCCTAAGGATTTTTATTTTTAATCAATGTCCACCACTGATTAGCCTCATAGTCCATACGATAATCATCTAGAAGTACATTCAATTTTTCAGAACAATAAATAATAGAGAATACATTATCAATGGAGTTGATACATTGTTTGGAAATTGATGGATATGATGATCTATTTACAGTAGGAGGACTCTTTCTTGTGAATCTTTTGATTGATACTTGTTCCTTCTTAGGGGGGATGGGGGTTTAATGTTCCTTTTGACCCATTTTCCTATTCAAAGCATGATTTAATTGAGAGATTATGATGACATAATTTGTGATTCTTGCACCCATCAGATTGGTAATCTCATTAGAATAGCCGTCACATTGATAATTTAATCGATTGTAAGCTCGAGTCCTCCTATTACCGTACATTGGTTGGAAGAAAAGGAAAGTTAGGTGTAACACATAATGGGTGATCCAATGAAAAAAACAGTGAACATATAAATTAAACTTATTTCCTTAACTAATGAATTATTAGGCATCAATCTATGTTATCCATGATCTAATTCCCAATATATATTCTTACGTGGAATTTTCTCCTTAATAATAGTTCATATTGATCTTATGAATTTACCAAATCATATCCTCTTGGAGTTTCGTAACCAAGAGTGCTGTAAGGCCCGTTATTGTGCACCAGTTCTGTAACACCCGATACTTTTATGTTATATAAATCATCAAAGGAATCTATTTCTACACACAACACTTGCTTGGCTTGCTTTACACGAAATCGCAACCTTCCTCGATAGCTTGTGTCGTACGCAATACCGAGTTTCACTAAACAACAATATACTGTTAAAATATTATTAAAACTAGCCATTATGAACAGTAATAACCACTTTTAAAAATTTTATAAAATTTAATTTTCAAAATGGACTTCATTTTTGGATTCTTAATATCGAAATTAGCCTAGGGTGAAATTTTTGTATTTTTCTGAAAACATTCAATTTTTGATGAATAGTGAAACCACTAAGTGGTGGTTAAAAAAACTGAATTTTTCATAAAATTTAATTTTACTGCTTCTGTGATTGGAATTTTGAAAATCTGAGATAGACGGTTAAGATCAAGGAATAAAATTAGGATCAATGAGATGAATTTTTTTTGTGAATAGTAACTTTTTACTTTTTTTTACCACGGTTAAAAGTAAACAGGGTAATTAATGGTAAAAATGGTATTATTATTACCCTAACACATGTCATAATTCTATTGGACAAGTGTAATTCGACCAAAAACAACCTTAGTAATACCATATGACCATTTGGACTCACATGGATTAGATTAGGACATTTATTATTAATTTATTTAAAGAAGGGTTAAAATAGTTAAAATCAATGTTTAATAACTAAATCATAATTAATATGGGGTTATACATAAGATAAATTCGACTATAAATATTCATTATAAATAAAAAAATATTTCCTACATAATTTTATTTTATTTGTAATTTTTAGACATTAAATAATTTAATTTATTTATGACACAACGATGATGCAGTAATAATCCTATTAATGAAATATTGACATAATTGATGTTATAAATACCCAAATAAATATAATTTGATACTTTTTATTAATTACACTACTTTTCTAGGTTAATATGACATGTTATTATTGATTTAATTAACTTTTTTCGAAATTATCATTCTCTTATGATTTTCACAAAAATCAATTACTAAATAGTGTCAAAATTGACATAAAATAGTTTTTTAAAACAAATATTATATTATTAATTGTTATTTTATTCCTAAAAATATAAGGTTCGTCCAAATGACTTATATATGGTTATATATATTAATAATAAACAACTTGGGGTTCTTTTGGCTTGATATAGTAAGTTTATTAACCTTATAGTATAAGAACACAAGAAGACACGGTAAAAGTAAAATTATTTAACTTAATGATAAATCTAAATGATAAGGTTAAAATAGGAACATAAACTTGTCTAAATTCTTTTGTATGAGAGGATTTAGACCCAACACCACCTTAGTTTCGAAATAAATTAATTTGGAGCTATTTAAAAACGAACTTGACTTTATAATAAAATAATATTTTTAGTTTTTCCAAAGGAGCCCCTCTCCTCCCTTATAAAAGGGAACCTCCTCCCCCTCTTCCTCACACCACTTTCAGCCTTCATGCTCGGCCAAACCCTGCCAAATTCTCTACTACACATCCCTAGAGACATCCTATAGGTCCTGGTCTTCTTCAAAGACCAATTTCAGTGCCCTAAAAGAAGGTCTCAAAGTAGCACTTCAAAGAAGAGGTAATGTCTGTTACCGATTCTTTCATCTTTATTTCTTCTTCCACTTCTTATTCTTTAGTTGTTTCATTATTAAGTAATAACATCAGTATCAATAATATAATAATATGTTATTATAAGTATGAAACAACCCTATTTCACCATCTATCCATCCTACGGAAAAAGAAATCACCACGCGTGCGTACGTACAGAATACCGTCTCCACGCAGTGGTGTAATCTATTTTCCACCGCCACCTTACATGGATGGGTATAATGGTGTAAATGATGGCTATATATGACTATTATAAAGTGATATTGATTCTGAAATAGTATAAATACACTCCAATATAATTCCACGATCTTGGGAACGATATCATCGCTCGTGCGTACGTACGGAATACCGTCTCCACGGTGTGATGTGATTCATTCTACGTGATCTTCATTGAATAATTATTATATAAATGAATTGAATGAATAAATATGATATATAGTACATTAATAAAATTCTGGAAATGATGTATCTATAACCTAAAGAGAAGAATAAGAATTTATTCGACAAAACACGCATAAGAACAAAAAGTTATAAACACCCGAATAACAAGTAGCAATGAAATATTACTACCAAGAAACTAGGAATATGACCATATATGATATCATAACAATAATTATGATTCTTTAATATTTCAATAACATTATTTAAATCATTATAAAGGAGGTTCGGACACTTACGAGGCAAATCAGACCTAAGGTAAGGGAAAATATCACAGTCTCATTTTTATCCGAGATTGTTTATACTTTGAAATTTACTGGGGTGTATTTTATCATCCACATCCATGTTTCCGAAATATGTAATATTATTTCCATCCACCTACAATTTTTTAAATCCAAATTTACCCTTTGGTTAGTTTTTATTAAAGTATATGAAAAGAATCTTTTGTCATTTTTCGTACGAGGTACTTTTTGACTTTTCCGACAAAAGTACGAGAAGAATGTTTTTTTAACTTATACGACATGAATGGATTTTTAAAACATTATTTCAAAGAAGCTTACTTTACAAGTTTTCAAGATTATTTTTAATCAACTTCTTTTAGTTTATAATTGTATGACATGTTAAGAAAGGAAAAGTGTTTTTGATGCAGAAAGGATATTTTTCATCAAGAATGGAGTTCAAGTGTTTTATCAAAATTATTTTCCATCTATGATAATAAAGGGTTCTGTTTTTATCCCTATTTATTTTATTATGTTGTGATGGAATTATATTTTTATGAATTCCTTTATCTTTTATGAATTGTTTTATGATGTCACGATGTTTATGATTCCCATTTTTATTACATGGGTTATTCAATGATGTATGATTTATGATTTTGTGGCACACATGAGAATGGTATAATTATGAGATGGGTGGGACCTATATCTCCCTCCAATGCATTGGGTAAAGATTTTATATCTCATGAGATAGACATGGCTGGAATGGTATGTTATACCGGTTCAGTGAAACAGGACTGAAACGAGGAGTTAACTCAGTTCAGAAAGGGACTTTGTCCACTAAGATAGTCTTGGCAATGAGTCTTGACTAACAAGAAATGATTCTATATGATTATGTGTGTATTCCAAAAAGTTTCATGTTTTATTTTATGATTATTGGGATTACATTTCACTACTATGATTTATCCCGTGTTATGAAATTATGATCTCTTTTGCAGGTTAAGATTTCCAAAAGTTATGTGCTTAGGTATATGATGTGATTGATATTTATTTTGTTTACCCTTACTGAGCATTTGAGCTCACCCTTTTGTATGTCTTATTTCCCCAGGTCCGGAATAATGTTATTAAGTAAAATATTCCAAAAAGGGACTCTAGATACGATGAAATAAATGGGAGGCAAAGGAGGTAGAAATGTATCCGATCCTTGGGAACTCTCACATGTGAGCATTGGACGAAGCATGGATCTCTGCCCAAGGGCTTCATGAAGAAATGGCTGCCACTGGGGATGGTGGTGTGTCTCGCCCAGGGGGTGTATCCGCCCATGGAGTGCCCTGATAGGTATCAATTGTAGTCCACTGGAAGTAATTCCAGACCGTTATAGTTGGTATTCGAGGAAAGGTATAGTCAACCTTTGGAAACTAGGATGTGAAATCCTTAATAAGAACCCTAAGGATATGTTTATGCATAGAACACAATCTTAGTGTTTTAGAAATGGCCATTAATAACCTAGGATAATATCTTAAGTGTGAAATTTTATTCTTGATTATGTGGTTTTACTATTATAATTATTGTTGCTCACACTATTCTTCTTGGTTTTAGTCAATGGCTGGAACCCAAAGGAACCATGTTAATGCGGAATGCCACGGCCAATGCAATGATTGTCCCTAGGAGCAACCAAACGTTATGGGAGCTGGAATGCAAAATCTTGTAGCCATGCTCACACAACTTTCTCAAGCTATGAATCATGCAGGACATCTAAACGAGCAAAGGAAGAAGCAACATTCTGTTGAATCCTTCATGAGGCAGCGTCCACCATCATTCAGCGAGTCTACTGATCCATTAGTTTCTGAAAAATGGATTAGCATTACTGAAAAGATATTTTCAGTTCTTCAATGTTCTGACCATGATAAAGTCATCTTAGAAGTGTATCGTTTGGAAGGTGATGCTGATCAATGGTGGAATCTTATTAAGAATACGAGGCAAATGGATGAAATTGAGTCCATGGAATGGGACAAGTTCAAGAACTTATTTTTCAATAATTACATCCCTCGTATTCTCCGAACAATGATGGAGAAAGAGTTTCTTGAACTGAAGCAAAAGGATGATGAATCTGTTGGTACCTATGAAGCAAATTTTACAAGACTTGCAAGGTACGCTTCTGGTATTATTATCCAACCTGAGAGTAAGATCGATCGATTCTTTAGTGGCTTAAAACCAAATCTTTGAAGGGCCTTAGCCATAAGGGACTTCAATAGCTACGAGGAAATCATTCGATGTGATCTCAAAGTTGAGATGGAGATTGGAGTAACCCATCAGTCATATGGGTTTGATAAGAAGAGGAAAATGGAATTCAAAGGAAAATCTAAAGAGCACACTGAAAAGAATATGAGCTTTCTCTTTTGCTAAAAGTGTGGAAAGAAGCATGGAGGGAGTTGTATTAAAGGGAAAAGTAAATGTTTCAAATGTTGAAAGGAAGGTCATCGAGAATTTGAATGCCGTAATGATGGGAATAAGTAGTCTAATGATGCAAACAAAGGAAGGGATGCACAGAATGAACCTACTACACTTCAATGTTTCAAGTACAATGAGATGGGGCATTATGCCAATCAATGCCCAAATCCAAGGGTTATTGATGATGGTCTACGTCAACAAACTCTTAAGGCTAAAGACAATGGAATGTCACATGAAATTTCTATCAGTGATGTGGAGTACAATAATGATGTGGTGAAAGGTACAATTACCATCCACTCTAAAGTAGAAAATGTTTTATTTGATTCTGGATCCACCCACTCCTTTATTTCTGGAGACTTTTATAAGGATATCACCGTATTACCTCAACAGTTATATGTTGAGTTAGCTGCGACAACCCCTAATGGCACAACAGTCGCATCAAAAGTTAATAATTCTTCTCTGATTGATGATTGTAGGAAAGTGCTTCCTGCAAATCTTGCGATCCTTCCTATAGTGGAATTTGATGTGATTCTTGGCATGGATTGTCTTTCTCTACATGGATCTCATATCAATTTCCAAAGAAGAGAAGTCACATTTCATATTCCAGATCAATCTATGATCGTCTATCGATTCAAGGATGAACATAACCTTCCAGTGGAAATTCCTTCCATCTTATGGGTCTTGATTCCACTAAATGAAGGTTATTTATCTCAAATGGTTGGTGAGAAACTCACAACTTAGAATATGCCCATTTTACGGGAGTTTGATGATGTCTTTCCGGATGAATTACCGAGTCTTCCACCGAATCGTGAAGTTGAGTTTTCAATAGAACTCGTACCGGGTGCTTTGCCTATTTCAAAGACACCTTATAGAATGGCCCCAATTGAGTTACAGGAATTAAAGAAGAAACTCCAAGAGAATCTTGATAAGGGGTTCATACGCCCTAGTGCGTCACCTTGGGGAGCACTTTTTCTGTTTGTTAAGAAGAAAGATGGATCAATGAGACTCTGCATTGATTATCAAGAACTTAACAAGATCACTATCAAGAACAAATATCCTCTCCCGCGCATTGATGACCTATTTGACCAACTACGCGGAGCTGAATACTTTTCCAATATTGATCTTCATATAGGGTATCATCAATTAAGGGTCAAAAGGGAGGATATACCAAAGACGACATTCCGTACAAGGTATGGACACTATGAATTTGTAGTGATGCCATTTGGTCTTACTAATGCCCCTGCTATCTTCATAGATCTGATGAATAGAGTCTTTAGAGACTATCTTGATCAGTTTTTTGTAGTCTTTATAATCGATATTCTTGTATATTCAAAGAGCAAGGAATAACATGAAGATCACATGAGAATTATATTGAAGACCCTGAGAAAGTAGAAGCTTTATGCCAAATTTACCAAGTGTGAATTTTGGCTTCAAAAAGTTTTGGGTCACATGGTCTCAAAAGAGGGGATATCTGTGGATCCAGCAAAAATAGAGGTTATCGAAAGATGGTCGAGACCAACAACAGTGACTGAGATCTGAAGTTTTCTTGTTTTGGCCGGATATTATCAACATTTTGTGAAAGATTTTTCACGATTATCTAATCCACTCACCAAGTTGACTCGGAAAGGAGTTAAGTTTGTTTGGACGGAGGAATGTGAAGAGAATTTCAAGGAGTTGAAAAGAAGGTTATCCATTGCACCTGTGCTCACACTGCCTTGTAGTGGAGAAAGGTTCGTGATCTACAGTGATGCATCCAAGAAGGGATTGGGCTGTGTTCTTATGCAAAATGATATGGTGATAGCTTATTCTTCACGACAGTTGAAAATACATGAGAAAAATTACCCAACTCATGAATTGGAGTTAGGTGCAGTAATCTTTGCATTAAATATTTAGAGGAATTATCTTTATGGAGAAAGGTGTGACATTTATACTGATCATAAAAGTTTAAAGTATATTTTCACACAAAAGGAGCTGGATATATGCCAAATAAGATGGTTGGAGATGATTAAGGATTTCGACTGCTCAATCCATTACCACCCTGGGAAAGCAAACAAGGTGGCAGATGCATTAAGTCGACAAGACCATGCTAGTTTATCCATGATGAGGATCACAAAAGATATAATATTTATGGATTTACAAAGGATGGATATTGGAATTATAATGGAAGGGGGAAAATCGTATCTTTCTCAAATGAATGTTCAACCATATATATATGTGAAGATTAAAGAGGCACAAAAAGAAGATGTCGAGATACAAAAGAAGGTGAGAAATGTTCCTGAATTCAGCCTTGATTGTAATGGGATAATAAAGTTCAAGAATCGGGTTTGTGTTCCTCCCATCCCCGAATTAACGAAGGAGCTGCTGGATGAGGCTCACAGTTCTTCATTATCTATTCATACTAGATGCACGAAGATGTATAGGGACCTGAAAGAGTACATCTGGTGGGATGGCATGAAAAGAGATGTTGGTGAATATGTCTCTCGATGCTTGGTTTGTCAACAAGTTAAAGCTAAGAGACAGAAGTCTAAGAGGATGTTACAACCATTACCCATACCCAAATGGAAATGGGAAAACATCACTATGAACTTTGTCACAGGACTTCCTAAAACATCGAAAGGCAATAATGCTCTCTGGGTCATATTTGATCGTCTTACAAAATCTGCACACTTCATTGCTATTAGAGAGGATTTCTCTCTGGATCTGCTTGCCAAGATATAGGTAAAGGAAGTGGTAAGATTGCATGGAGTACCACTTTCTATTATATTTGATCGTGACACAAGATTTACCTCGAATTTCTGGAGATGTCTTTATCATACTCTGGATACAGAGTTGAGTTTCAGCACTGCTTATCATCCTCAGACAGACGGTCAGTCTGAGAGAACAATTCAAACTCTAGAAGATATGTTGAGAGCTTGATCTATGGATTTCGAAGGTGGTTGGGATCAACACCTACCTTTGGTGGAATTTTCTTATAATAATAGCTTTCACTCCAGTATTTAGATGGCTCCTTATGAAGCTCTCTATGGAAATAAATGCAGGACTCTAACTTGTTGGGATGAAGTTGGGGAAAGAAAGCTATTAGGACCTGATCTTGTTGATGAAATGGCAGAAAACGTCAGATCTATTCAACAACACATAAGAGTCGCTCAGATTCGACAGAAAAGTAATGCCGACAACCGAAGAAAAGACCTAGAGTTTGAAGTGGGTGATAAAGTGTTCTTACGAATATCTACCTGGAAGAGGGTCATGAGATTTGGAAAGAAGGGGAAGTTGAGCCCTAGATATATCGGTCCTTTTGAAATACTGGATCGTGTTGGGAAGGTAGCTTAATGATTGGCACTTCCACCAAATCTATCTCAAGTTCACGATGTGTTCCATGTATCTCTCCTGAGAAAGTACATACCTGGTCCTTCACATGTACTCAGCTCAGAAGTTGTACCACTGGAGTAAGACCTTTCTTATGAAGAACAACCGATAGAGATTCTGGATCGTAGTGAAAAATTCCTACGAAACAAGACCACTCAATTCGTGAAAGTTTTATGGAGGAACCACCAATTAGAAGAAGCTACATGGGAGCTTGAGGATATGATGAGGGAGAGGTATCCTCATCTGTTTGTTACAAAGTAACGAATTTCGAGGGCGAAATTCATTTTAAGGGGGGTAGAATGTAACACCCGAGACTTTTATGTTATATAAATCATCAAAGGAATATTTTTCTACAAACAACACTTGCTTGGCTTGCGTTACACGAAATCACAACCTTCCTTGATAGCTTGCGTTGTACGCAATACCGAGTTTCACTAAACAACGATATACTATTAAAATATTATTAAAACAAGCCGTTATGAATAGTAATATCAAATTTTTGAAATTTTATAAATTTTCTTTTTCAAAATGGACTTAATTTTTGAATTCGTAATATCGAAATTAGCCTATGGTTAAATTTTTGTATTTTTCTTAAAACTTTCAATTTTTTATGAATAGTGAAACCACTAAGTGGTAGTTAAAAAAACTGAATTTTTCATAAAACATAATTTTTCCGCTTCTTTGAGTGAAATTTCGAAAATCCGAGAGACACGGTTAATATAAAGGACTAAAATGTGGTTCAATGAGATGAAAATAATTTTTTTTGAATAGTAACTTTTTACTTTTTTTACCACGGTTAAAAGTAAATAGGGTAATAAAGGGTAAAACTGATATTATTATTACCATAACACATGTCCTAATTCTATTGGAAAAGTATTTATTCGACCAAAAACAACCTTAGAAATAAAATATGACCATTTAGGCTCACTTGGATTAGATTAGGACATTTATTATTAATTTATTTAAAGAAGGGTTAAAATAGTTAAAATTAATGTTAAATAACTAAATCATTTTTAATATGGGGTTATACATAAAATAAATTCGACTATAAATATTCATTAGAAATATAAATAGATTTCCTACATAAGGGTATTTTATTTGTAATTTTTAGACATTAAATAATTTAATTTATTTATGACACAACGATGATGCAGTAATTATCCTATTAATGAAATATTGACATAATTGATGTTATAAATACCCAAATAAATATAATTTGAGACTTTTTATGAATTCCACTAATTTTCAAGGTTAATATGACATGTTAGTATTGATTTAATTATCGTTTTTTGAACTTATCATTCTGTTATGATTTTCAAAAAAATCAATTACTAAATAGTGTCAAAATTGACATAAAATAGTTTTTTAAAACAAATATTATATTATTAATTGTTATGTTATTACTAAATATCTAAGGTTCACCAAATGTCTTATATAAGGTTATATATATTAATAATAAACAACTCGGGGTTCTTTTGGCTTGATATAGTTAGCTTATTAACCTTATAGTATAAGATCACAAGAAGACACGGTAAAAGTAAAATTATTTAACTTAATGTTAAATCAAAATGATAACGTTAAAATAGGAACATAAACTTTTCTAAATTCTATTGTATGATAGGATTTCGACCCATACCCACCTTAGATTCGAAATAAATCTATTTGGATATATTTAAAACCGAACTTGACATTATAATAAAATAATATTTTTAGTTTTTCCAAAAGAGCCCCTCTCCTCCCTTATAAAAGGGCACCTCCTCCTCCTCTTCCTCACACCACATTGAGACTTCAAGCTCAGCCAACCCCTACCACTTTCTCCTCTCCACTTCCCTAGAGACATCCTAGAGGTCCTGTTCTTCTTCAAAGACCAATTTTAGTGCCCTAAAAGAAGGTCTCAAAGAAGCACTTCAATGAAGAGGTAATGTCTGTTACCGATTCTTTCATCTTTATTTATTCTTCCGCTTATTCGTCTTTAGTTATTTCAATATTAAGTAACTACATCAGAATCAATCATATACAGATATGTTATTATAAGTAAGAAACAACCCTATTTCACCATCTATCCATCCTACGGAATAAGAAATCACCGCACGTGCGTACGTACGGAATACCATCTCCACGCCGTGGTGAAATCTATTTTCCACCACCACCTTACTTGGATGGGTATAATGGTGTAAATAATGACTATATAAGACTATTATAAAGTGATATTGATTCATAAATAGTATACATACACTCCAATAAAATTCCATGATCATGGGAACGATATCATCACTCGTGCGTACGTACGGAATACCGTCTCCATGATGTGATGCGATTCGTTCTACATGATCATCATTTCATAATTATTATATAAATGAATTGAATGAATAAATTTGATATATAGTACATTAATACCATTCCGGAAATGATGTATCTATAACCTAAAGAGAATAATAAGAATTTATTCGACAAAACACGCATAAGAACAAAAAGTTATAAACACCCGAATAACAAGTAGCAATGAAATATTACTACCAAGAAACTAAGAATATGACCATATATGATATCATAATAATAATTATGATTCTGTAATAAGTCAATAACATTATTTACATCATTATATAGGAGGTTCGGACACTAACGAGGAAAATCGGTCCTATGGTAAGGGAAAATATCACAATCTCATTTTTATCCGAGATTGTTTATGCTTTGAAATTTACTAGGGTGTATTTTATCATCCACATCCATGTTTCCTCAATATTTAATATTATTTTCATCCACATACAATTGTTTAAATCCAATTTTACCCTTCGGTGAGTTTTTAGTAAAGGTTATGAAAGGAATCTTTTGTCGTTTTTCGTATGAGGTAATTTTTGACTTTTCCGACAAAAGTACGAGAAGAATGTTTTTTTAACTTATACGGCATGAATGGTTTTTTAAAACATTATTTACAAGAAGCTTCCTTTACAAGTTTTCAAGTTTATTTTTAATCACCTTCTTTTAGTTTATAATTGTACGACATGTTAAGAAAGGAAAAGTGTTTATGAAGCAGAAAGGATATTTTCCTCAAGAATGGAGTTCAAGTGTTTTATCAAAATTATTTTCCATATAAGATAATAAAGGGTTCTGTTTTTATCCCTATTGATTTGATTATGTTGTGATGGAATTGTATTTTTATGAATTCCTTTATCTTATATGAATTGTTTTATGATGTCACGATGTTTACGATTCCAATTTTTATTACTTGGGTTATGCAATGATGTATGATTTATGATTTTGTGGCACACATAACAGTGGTATAATTATGAGATGGGTGGGACCTATATATCCCTCCAATGCATTGGGTAAAGATTTTATATCTCATGAGATAGACATGGCTGGAACGGTAGGTTATACCGGTTCAGTGAAACAGGACTGAAACGAGGAGTGAACTCGGTTCAGAAAGGGAGTTTGTCCACTAAGATAGTCTTAGAAATGAGTCTCGACTAACAAGATATGATTCTCTATGATTATGTGTGTATGCCACAATGTTTAATGTTTTAAGTTATGATTATTGGGATTACATTTCACTTCTATGATTTATCCCATGTTATGAAATTATGATCTCTTTTGTAGGTTAAGACTTCCAAAAGTTATGTGCTTATGTATATGATGTGATTGATATTTCTTTTGTTTACCCTTACTGAGCATTTGAGCTCACCCTTTTGTATGTCTTATTTCCCTAGGTCAGGAAGAAGGTTATTAAGTAGAATATGCCAAAAAGGGACTCTAGATATGATGAAATAAATGGGAGGCAAAGTAGATGCTTTATGAACCAGTTGTCTATGTTTCCCAGTTTCTAAAGACACTATACCTATACGGTCCTTTCTTGGTTTTGTTATATGTTTTAATAAGTGTGCTTCAATTCTGAAGTAATAGCAATGTATTTAAAGTATGGGTCGTTATACGTTCCCATTCAAGTCTATCTCAAATCAGAGTTTTTGGGTTTTACCACTAGATACATATGTTCTAGAGTCTCATCTACCTGCTCATATCTAGGCATGGATGTATTTTTCTGATAAAACACTTACTAAAAACTCACCAAAATTTTGTGATGTTTCTATTAAACGTAGTCTTATCCATAAGTCATTCACTAGGATTTTCTAAACCTAATCACAAAAATTACTAAGCACATCCATTCATACCAAACATAACAAACATACTATTTATAACACACATAAAGATAATTCATTAAAAAATACTCTTCACTTGATAAAACATAGAATATGGAGAGGTATAGTTTCATTAGTTATTAGAAACATTACATAACAAAATAAAACAAAAAACACGATATATTTATTGAAAAACTATTTTACATTAAAATAATATTACTTCGTACTTATCATTGCAAGGGATAACCTGAGGACATGCAAAAGAAATGGGTGATCCATAAATCCCAGTAAGACAGTATATAAGGAATAACATGAAGAATATAGTACATGTTAGAAAATAGGCATATCAATTGACAAAAAACAGAACTATGAACATAAAGGCATGAAATATCATGATTATCATAATATTGAAATGTGGAAACAACATTTAATATGATAGTAGCATGATCCAAGTCCAATTGTACATGGATCATGAGTAAACAATCATTACACCAGAATTATCATGATTAAACCCGAATTATCACATGAAATATCATGATACGAATCTTTACGTAATGCATTGGAGTGCTATCAGGGTATACCCTTATTAGTAATTTCATCTCATGCATAAATGAGCCACATGGATCTTATAACATGAATTCATTGAATGTCATAATTTTTAAACGATAAAGGAACGTGGGATTCATACATAAAACTATATAAAAAATAAGTAAATGTTCATAATGTTGAATACACATTACAGATAATTGGTCATGTTATTCTATATATAATGACCCTGTCTTGGAAAATCGTGGGCCAATTTTAGTCGTACAACAGCGTGACATAAGAATTAATAAAAATGGTTGATGAGAGAGAACTGTGTATATCATTATATGTATATAAAATGGAATTTAATGGGGTCATATAGATACATTTCCCAACATATGTAATGGAATTCAGATTCATAATAATAAAAATGCTTGAATGTAAATGAGGAGAGAGAAATTCTGTTACGGAATTTCTGTAACAAGTGTACATGGGTGAAATTAATGAGAGAGAAAGGGGTATATCATCATTTGAAATTAATAAGGGTTGTATAAGGATAGTTGAAAATCGTACCCCAAAATTTTTAACTCTATAAACAAGGGTATAGTAATATAAAGAAACATGGAAAAAAATGAAAGTGGAAGAAATCGCTTACATGGAATTGTGATCCAAAAGGCTTGAGAGGGGCATGATAGTGGCTTCATGGGAGATTGTGGTGCCTTGGGTTGATTATAGAGAGAGGATGTAATAGGTTGGTCCAGCTACAGTGTTTTTGAGTGAATAGAAAGTGGGCGCTTGGGTTGGATTATATAGGCAAAGAGAGGGAATTCTTTATTATTTGGGGTTTTGACAACACACGTTAAACTAATCAAAACCACAAACCATCCCATGGATTTTGCCCATTTTTTCACAAAAGGAAAGTGGAATTTATAAATTATATATGAAATGGCCAAAATTGTTAAAATATCAGGCCTTCTTATGTGGAGATGTGTCACACTCTCAAGAAAATCAATTTAAATAGATAAAATGTTTTATAATTATTGGAGGGTCCTCTAAAGAACCGTAAAATTAATAAAAAAAAATATAAAATAGATTTATTTATAGATAAAACATATATTATTTTATTTTAATACTTCACTATTGGGTCATTATGTTGTCATAAAAAATTTTATAACTAAACAATATTTAATTTATAACAAAAAAATCCACTTTCATAGAAAATTATGAAAAATTCATAGTTGGATAATTTCAACGTACTAATTCCAAAAATAGTAATAATTTTATTTAAATAAATTTATAAAAAATTTAAATTTTTATTTTAAAATAAAAAATAATGTTTATCGAAAAATCAAGGGGTTTGATAAAAATGGATTTCAAAACATAATAAAAATTACAATTTTATTAATAAAAATTATAAGATAATTTATATATATTTAAATAAATTTATTTATAATGTTTAATTCAAAAATCTATTATTGCATTAAAATAGATTTATTAATTGAATATTACATAAAAATATTACTTTTTCTATAAAAACTATTTTTAAAGTAGCAATAAATAAATGAAAATATATTAATTATTCTATTAAAAAATAATTCATATAATAATAGTGCTAGGGTCTTGTTACATAACCACTGATTACAGCTATATATGACTGAGAGTACAGTGTGTGATGGTGACAGACTCTTGGGGTGGCTTAGATAACATCTCTCAGGTGGTAATCTCTATCAACTTGCACTTATCTCGTAGGCAGTTACGTTCGAGCTTAATGTGTTGAAACTCATCTTGGGATTGGTCAAGAAAGAAGCCTCGTGATGCCACCTTCATTCCAAGCTACGATAAATGGGCTATGTAAAGAGAAATTATACTATATGAAGCCATCAATTCCTCTAAATCAGTATATTGTATTTGTTAAATCTCTATATTTATAAAAATAATTTGATAATTGTTTAATTACTATATTAGAAATGGTAACAATTGATAATGGTATTTTGAAATCCCAAATCCTGAGTCCAAAGAAGTGCATATGTTATATAACCATTTTACAAAATAAGACATTTAATTAGATCAAGAGTAATTTTCATTGATAACTTTTTTTCATTACCTATTATAACACATAAGTGTTATTCATTTATACAATTTATTCATAGGATAAATTATATTATTCATATACATTTGAACTGGTGGCCTTGAGTTTTAACCTACAATGTATACATTTTATTTTCAACCATATATATAATTTTTTAAATGAATTTGTGTCATATTAGGGGACTAAGATGGATGGATCAAGCCTATACCATGTGTTTAGTAATATATTGTCAAATTTGGAGTTTATTTTTTAATATATGTTTTCATTCATATTTTCATGAGATTCATTTAAAATTATGGGATATTTTTTGTTTTTCTATCTATAAAGTGATATTGATAAGGGGTTTATTTATTTTTTAACGTATTATATATGGGTGATGTCTCCCATTTGATTATTTTATAACCTTTGTTAATGTTTATTACCTATGTTTGATTTGAGGTAGCATTAGGGATCAACATAACCGTCACTATATTCCAATGATATATTCATAGTATGATTATGATTTGTTAATATATGTCACATTTTCATGATAGATAAATTTTATCATTATTTTTATGTAAAATATTACTATTTATATCTCTCATTCATGATTTAGTTATGTTTTTATGCAGAATGATGAATTGGTTGGGTTAAAGATATACAAAAACTGTCTTTGTAAAAGATGAAATATCCCAATCAGATCATTGATGCCTCGCAACATATAAAAATCAATTATCCCCTATAATTTTAACAACTGGTTCCTGGTGACAGCTCAACCACCCCCACCTTAACATGGTTTTCAGGTCCTGGCCTGCTAGGTATCACCATTAACCCCACAGATACATGATCTTCATCCTTGGGCCCACCCACATTCCTGAATGGGTTATCTGACTAGTGAAAGTCCTCACATTCCAACACATGTCATTTCCCATGTGCTTTGTCTTCAGTCACACAGAACCAGAAAAACTTCCCAGATGGTCACCAATCATGATCACTACTCCAGGACATGCACACATAACTGTGGAGTTCTATTCTGGTAGGATCCCAAAAAGGAAGGTGTTACTTGTTTACCTGAGTCATATCATTTTGTTATTTAACCCTTTATCATTTGGGGGTGTAACAACCCCCCCCCCCCCCCCAAGAGCACAATGTCCTTATTGTGGGCCCTAAAACTCAACCCAGGTAGTGCACCGCACTTAAGGCTAGGTGCCACCTCTGATACCAGATGTGACAACTTGGTCCTGGTGATAGTACAATCACCCCGCCTTAACATGGTCATCAGGTCCTGGCACGCCTGGTACCCCAATTTCCTCACAGACACTTGGTCCCCACCATGGGTAACACCCACGTGCTTGAACGGGTTATCTGACCAATGGAAGTCCCGATAGGACAAACCACGTCCTTTCTAGTGTGTTTTCTCTTCACTCACACACACCCTAGGAAACATCCCAGAAGTTAACCCATCCTGATCACTACTCCGGTCCAAGCATGCTTAACAATGGGGTTTTAATCTAGTAGGCTATTGAAAAGGAAGGTGAACATTATTGACATGAGTCATATCATTTTTTAATTTAACCCTTTATCATTTGGGGGTGTTAATTTTTTTTTATCTAATTAGTGTATCATGGATAAACATTTTCAAAATATATCTATATTTTTTATTATATGTATTAGTCCAGAAGAACCATTCTCCCTTTTGAGTTAAACTATAGATTTCATTTTATAGTTTCTGAAATTTCCCTTAAATTATAAATAGAATCCATCAAATCCAAGATAACAATGGATCATAATTATACATTTTGTTCATGGATATTGTTCCATGAGTTCAATTTTTAAAGAATCCACAAAATTACCCAAACATGTGATTACATGACCCAAGAATGAGACTTTATATTTCTAGAATCAATAAATGAAAATTTTGTTAGTACATTTCTTTTTCATCGAGGCATCCATCACAATCATGAAATAATATTCATAATCTGAATTTCTCATTGAATTTATATGTATGCCATTTATAAAATCTATCACAATTTTATTGAGGTAATATATGAATAAATAACTCATTAGATCTAGGATTACAGTGAGGTAATTTTTATTTCCAAATAGAATTAATAAAAAATTATATTTCATATACCTCATATAGAGGGATTTTTTATGTTTGTTATATGATTTTACTATTATTTATTGATATTGTAATTGAAGCATTATCATAGGGAAGTGTCCAGACTTCTCATATCATGTAGAATAATTCATCATTATGAGGTATATAAAACCTTTTTTTTTGAAATAATATTACCATTATCTTGATATTTAAGGTAAAGAAAAAATTCACCATTATTTTCAAAACAAAACATAGTTTTTCACCCCATAGTTATGCACAAAGTAATGTGAATTGTTTCATATTGGATCATGATTCCACTGAATTGGTGCTCCATATAGGGATGGTCACATGGCCTCAAGTACATTTCTGAAAATAACAGATGTTTCCAACTAGCAGCGAGGGCCTAGGGTGTGACCATGCAGAATCTATGCCCTAATTGGTAGAGCGTAACATAGAAGGAAAATAATATAAAATAACAGAAGTAGTAAATACCATAAAACTAAAACAAATAATGGAATACATATAATAAGGATATACATAATTAATAACATAAAAAAAAGATGCTTCCTACCACATGTTATATGAAGGTAGTCAAAAAAGGATAGAATAATATAGAATACAAAATAAAATTCCAAGGTATTGAAATAAAAAAGAAAACAATGAACCATCACAATCATTATCTTTATCCCATGCTATAAGGATCCTATAAAGCAAATCATGTTCCTGTAAAAGGAAATTTTACCTTATCGACACCTACAATAATATAACTTTTATGGTCCCAAAATCATTACCCAAACAGGGTGTGAGAAATAAATCTTACCAGAAAACCACCAATGATATATCTATATTTTTCAGTGAGTATATGCTACAAGTTATGTACAAAAATGAAAATACGTAAACTATTATGTACTCAAAATTAAAAAATAATACAGGTCTAGTTACAATTTATATTAATTTAATGTTCATTATACAATTTAGTTACGATGAATTGTAACAATATTGACATCCGTCCATATCCTGACAATACCTTGTATCATGTAAGCACAATAGATTTCACGAAAGACCATCTATATAGTTATTTTGGAAGGATGAATCCATGTTTGTGTTTTTTTGGATGATGATTAATAAAGATTTCTGCAATATATTAGATCCAAATCTCTCCCATAGGAATAGAAAAATCCTTCCCATAAGAAAAATCCAACCATTCCCACATGCATAACCAATCCTCGCCCATAGGCATAACCAATCCTCACCCACATGCATAAAAAATCCTTACCCAGGAGAAAAACATATCCTTTCCCATTGGCATGACACAACATCACCCACTAGAATAACACATCCTCACCTGTAGTCATGTGACAACATTTCTCGTAGACATTGATCATGATAAGTGAACATGCAGATTAAACTATTAAAAATCATTAATCAACTTATGTGGGAAATTCCTTAGTAAATCCTAACTTTTAATCCAAAATTTAAAACAATTAAAAATTATTTACATCATAGGGGTAAAATTTTAATTGAAAAATAAAATCATAATAATCAACACTTGAAAGAGGAAAAAGGCATCAATATAGGTATTTTAGTCTCAAATGTCTATATAATGGTTATCCAAGGAAAACAAACCCACCGGGTGTCAATTAATCAAACCCATGAAGATCAATATGCATAAATTCTTATAATTAATCACCTAATCAACTTTATTTACCAACATGGGTCACAATATCACAAATTGTCACCCTAAAAATGGGTGTGTTGAACCCAATAACATATAAACTACTCAATTATTAAAAAAAGTCACAAGACCACCCACCTCGTAGTTATATGGATCTCCTCATCAAGTGTTGAATTATATTTTATCCTAGAATGGAGTATATATAAAAAATGAGCATAAGATAGCATGTTTGATAACTACGTCGAGAGGATAAAACATAATGAACATATCAATAGGAATTGAGGACATACCTAGGGGATTACAACACATGTGATAGTGTTCGAATTAGAGTTCGGCTGGAGAAACGTGAGTCAACACGGTCCTCTAACCCAACTGTTAAAAAAACATATGGGTGAGGTTCTATCCATTTTTATAGAAATTGAGACAACTCTCTATTTTATAAAAAATCCGTAGCACAAGTACAAAAAATTTACATCGTGTACATGATGTGTACCCCAAGTACATTGCATGTAACTTGACTTCATCAATGTTTTTTTACATTTTCTCCCATGCATTCCAAATAACAACACATCTGACCCATGTCCTAGCATAGGGTATAATCCAAAATTGAATGTAAACATCATTTAAGAAATATAAAATATATTTACCTTAAGAATTTACTAGAATCATAAAAAGAACCCCCCTTAAAGTAATTTCACCCTAAATTTCCTTTCCAAGGGTGGTGAAGAAAAATCATAGAATAACTCCATCCTCTGATCATATACGTTGTCCTCCCACTCCTAGGACTCATCCTACCCTTAGACGTGCTAAAATAGTACACATACTAGAAGAACTAAATGGAATTGTCGGACCATCATGCTCTTATCGATGATAGAAATCAGATGCTCCTCAAAGGATTCATTAATCTAAACCACAACATCCTCAGGACAAAAAATGTGGGATAGGTCTGAATGATCGTTGTGTGGCGGAGATACATGGAAGATGTGGTACACGGCTCAGTACCTCTGAGGTAATTGAATCTAATAGGAAACCAAAGCAACTCTCTAAAGAATCTCAATTATCCTAACATAATGTTGTGAATGTTTACCCTGTATCCTAATCAACCTATGTCTAAACCTCAGTGAAACAAGCAAGAAAACGTGATTCCTGACCTAAAACACTAGAGATCCTCTATGGTGATCGACATAATATGTATGATCTAACTTCATACTATCCATTCACTTCTGAATTAAGACGACTTACTTAGATGATTTCTATTCTATATGTCATCCTAGTAAAGTTTCCTCACAATCCTCCAGCCTGCACAAGGGTGATCAGAATGGCCTACCGTATAAATACTCACATGGTTCCAAATCTTTAGTCTCCTGGAAACTATTATTGTATGAAAAATTAAACTAGGAAGATATTCTTCTCCCAATATCCCCACATGTTTAGGAATTATTCTCGTAGCATGTCCTCTAGTACACATGTCATATGCAAATACTGATCATTAGTTTAATGGTGGCATGATGTGCTCAAAAGCACCACTATACCCTATTACGAATGAACACTAGGCATAACATGATATGTAAAGTAGGAATACCTATCTAAAATGAAAGAATGTGGGACCCCGTGAAGTCTTTCCACCTCAAAAATATACATAGTCCCTTCCTCATTAACATTGAATGTCTCCTTGATCTGCATGTAGTGAGCAACCTTCGTATGTTTTTCAACCACGAACCACATTAAATCGTTACCTATTAGTGATCTCAGTAACATTGGGATAAAATCCATCATCATATAATACCATTTCCACTCTTGAATAGGTAATTGCTATAAAATCATTACTAGAATCTGATGTTCTACCGTCAACTACTGACAGGTGGACACCTCGTAACAGAACCGGCCACCCCACTCATCATACCCAACCAACAGAATTGATGACAAAAATCGCGATACAACATGGTAACTTTGAGATGAAATAACCATGATCATGCATGAAACCCCTTTATCAACTACTAACATATGTCCATTAGAACCCATGCACTTCCCTAGATATGCAAGATCTCATCATCACCTATCATCGAAATATGTGGTCGATCCTCACCGACTATACTCACCCATAGTACTAGGCCCAAAAAATATAACAGCTTTTTCATCCTAACATTTTCAAGGAGGATAGAAGTCATAGAAAAAGGAAAATTTAAATTTTTTCCTTGACTATCGTTAACCTTTAAATGCATATCATTGAACAAGGAAATAAGCTAACACTAAACACTTCCCCCTACACCATTTATATCTATGGCCTCCAACATAACGCATGAACCATTGCATTATATTTCTCGGGAGTGAATGCAATATCAAAAGTAGATGGATGAAGGTATTCCACCCACCATCACTCTCTCAAATTTATGTCACACTATGTAAAGTGGCATCGTAAGATTTCATGGCCTATGTACAACAAAGAATTCTCTCCAAGGAAATAGTGACTACAATAGTGCCACACATGTACAATAGTAGCTAACAATAAATAATGCTTGGTGTAATTCCAATAGTGAGGAATGTTTATAAAATAGTGAGACACATTTACAATAGTAGATAACTCCAAATAATTCATGGGGTAATTCCCTTAGTGAGACCTCACCTTCTGAGAGCTGTATGCTATAACTCGATCTCCCTGCACAAGCACTACACCAATGTCAATATCTAAAGCATCATAGTAGAATGTATAACAATCACCCTTCCCTAGTCGTATCAAGACTGGTGCTGATGTTAGTCTTATCCCAAGCACATGAAATTCTCTCTCGCATGCATCGAACCACAGAGAAATCACACACTTCATAGATAATCCCAACAACAGCACTGATAAGCATGGGAAGTCCTGAAAAAAAATGCATGTACTCCCAAGCTAGCCCCATCAAACATCATGTTTCAAACAAGTTATAAGGATGTTTCCATGAAAATAATTCCCTATCCTTCTCTGGGTCCACTAATAATCATGTCACCAATATAACGTTACCCAAAAAGTGAATCTTTTTCATCCAGAAGTGGCACTCTATTATATTTACATATAACTAATCATCTCTCATTTTACTCAAAACAATCTCAATATGGTTGACATGTATTTGTAGACTTTGATAATACACATGGACATCATCCATGAAAACCACCATAAAATAATCCATAGAGGGACGAAACTCTAGGTTCATCAACACCATGAAAATTGGTAGTGCATTTGTGAGACCGAATGGAATAACCAGATACTCATATAAACCATACCTACATAGAATCATGGTACGAGGTACATCTATAGGTTGAACATGTAACTGGTGATATCCAAACCTCATGTCGATTTTTATGAACACTCGAGCTCATAGAAACTCGTAAAATAGGTCATTATTCCATGGAAAGGAATACTAGTTTTTAACTGTCAGTATGTTCAGTTTCTGATAGTCCATTCATATCTAGAGGGTAAAATCTACCATTTTAGAAAAAGGAATATAAAACCCCATAGGGAAGGACTGGGTTAGGTAAAACCATTTTCCATTAAATCCTATAGCTACCTCTTGAACTCCTGTAGATCTATCACTTCCATAATGTGAGGAGGAATGGATACCAATGATGCTCTATGAACTATCTCGAGCATGTACTCTGACCATCTCACTAGACGTACCCCAATAAATTTTTCTAGGAAAGCATCCATAATATAATTTACCACTAGAGGGAAATCTATTGGACATGGACCATCGCCATCCAAATATATAATCGTAATCTAGGTTTCCACTCCACCCAACCCATGTTGTTGGGGGTAATGTTCCATCTGCATGGACATCCAATTCTATTTTGTTTAAGAACTGCCCACCCTCAAATGATGTCAAACACACCCTATGATGATATAAATCAAAAAAGGATTGAAAATGAAAAATCTAGTTCATTACCATAATGACATCAAAGACTTTACTATCTAAGACATATTGATCCCATAATATGTGATACACGCAAACCTCAAGGCGACACTGCTTACACTGAAGTGATCTACCATTCTTATCCCTAATTATAATTCTAGAATCAGAAAAATTTCATAAGAGAAAAAAATGATACCAAGACTCTTTTAAATAGGCACATATATATAACTATTTGAATCCCCTTTATTAAGAAGTGTAGAAGATAAACGAGTGGTCACTAGAATAAAACCTCTTATAGTAGAGGGTCTAGGATCCTCCTTCTATTGGGTCTATTTCACTACATAGGTATGACCGATTACATGGATATATGACACTACTTGACTACCCTGAGCAGATCCACCTTCTTATCATTGAAACCTAGGGGTATGGCTACCATGACCACAACCACCATCTTCGCCCGGACACATGGATGCACCACATCTACTACTCTGATTAGAGGCCACTGACTATGCTCTTGAATGCATAGCGGGTAAAGAACCTCTCTTAATCAATTTAGGTGAAAACTCCCTAAAGAAGCATTAGAGATGTCCCATATTGACACAATATCAGCACTCGACTGGGCCCCTCAGACATTGTGGTCAGTAATGCATAGCTCTTCCACAATAGTTTCACCTTTCCAAGCTACCATAAGAAACATTTTGACTACTCATTTCACCATGAGTAAGCTCTATACAATTATTTTTATCCTGGTCCAGATAGTAAAAAATATCGGTGTTGAACTGTCCTGGTTCACAACTCTAGCTTCCCACTGATTACGATTGGCAATCAGTGCCTGATTCACAATTGCATATACCGAAGGAAACTAGAAATTTTTAACCAATGAGCATATGCCATACATGAGACCATAGTCAAATCACATAGCCCTTGATGTCTTGTCACCCATTATAATAAGATCGACCCTATGAAGCTTAGTGAAAATGGTAGATTATTTTATCACTTACCTAGCGGCCTAAACAAGATTCATGAGGTATTGGTCATTACCATCCCTCAGCATCTCGGTATAATAGTATTCAAAGAATAAAATTTGAAACCACCCATTACATGTCTTAATGATGATCATTCCGATTTGTAACATCCCACCACCTCATGATTGAATCACACCACATATATGTTACGAGGATGACCCTCATCTTAGGAGGCATCTCCAAATTCTTGAATATAGAAATCATTACATCCAACCATGACTCTGTAGCCAATGGTCCATCATCCCATGAAAATATAAGAAGATGATATGACTGGAATACTCACATTAGTTCTATTATATATGTGGCAGGGTGAGGTACTCCCTGGAAGGATGTCAAAATCCACATGAAGCCTTAAAAAACAATTAATTTTCACATGTTACTTTTATAATAGCTAGTTCTAAAACAGAAACATATAAAGGATCCTCTATTATCTTATGTTTAACCACCACTGGGGTATTATCAACACCACTTTCCTAGCATTCATATTGATGACATTGGGGTGGTGTGACTCTGAATGGTCGAGCACACACCTCAGTTCAATCTTATTATCATGTTTTTCTTTTAGGTGTTCCAATGACATACAGAAGAGACACTCAATTGTAATAAATAAGATTACATGAAATGTGGAACCCACATACAGTATGTACCCACAAGCATTCACCTGTTCATGTTCTCTAATTGTACTAAGAATGTAAACACCTTAGGTTCATGGTGTGTAAGTTGGGTTTTTGAATATAATGTCCCTAAATCTACCCCAAAACCCCAATTTTATAAAAGAAAACCACAAGTATGCCAAATTCTGATCTTTGGGGGCCATATTCCCCATGAATCAATGCTTAGAATCCACCTACAATAAATCATAATACATTTCCATATAATATAGTATCATTATCCACCAAATTCTGATCCAAGAGGGCCCATAGACCTCCGGGGTTAATTTTTGTCTTCCATCCGAATCATATCATTACATGATTCAATATAAGACTTAAATATGGTACACCAAATTCTTATCCAAGAGGGAACATACACGTTGTGGATCAATTTTTGGATTCGATCAAATTCAGACCATGACATGTAACATTACTCCTATAACAATTGGAGGCATATCTACCATGTTACCAATCACATCATCATGTACATCTATCAAGAAATCTATCACATCAAAATTCAATCTGTAATGCTCCAAAATGGAAAGGAACGACTGCATGGCATTTGATTCTATGAAGATATTAAATTATGTATGAGTTATAATACCCTTATATCATCAATTTTCACCAAAATAGATCCAAAATAATATCAATATTAACAGAAAAATACATATGTGTCACCCAACCATGATATTACAACAATTTTAACAGCTCAAAAGAAATAAAATCACAATTCAGTTTGTGGAAATTCATCTTTTCCTTGTATGCATGGTAGATACTCCCTCACACACAGTATTACTAAATAACTTTAATTTTATACCTCTTTCTGTTTTCTCCAACTAATAAAAAAATCATAGAAAAATAAAACCCTTTATACCACATTTTAATGTCTGGAATTTAGATGCCATTAAACTAGTGCTCCGTACCTAGTTGGTTTCATGGAATCAAGCACATTTCCAAACCCCAGAGGCTGCCTACTAGAAACAATGAAATAGGGTTTGATAGTGGGGAATCAATTCCATAATTGTTCTAGAGTAACAAATCAGAACAATAATATACAATAGTAGAAGAACTAAATACTATACAACTATAACAAGCCATGAAGGACAGATAATGAAGTTAACCACAAGTCATAACACACCGAACATGATGCTTCCTATCACATGTTCTATGAATGAATCCAAGCATGATACACTATAGTTAGATACAAAATATAATACCAAGGAATAGAAATAAAAAATAAAACTCAAAAACATCATAATCATTGGCATTGTCTCGTGTTCTCCTTCTCTTAAATAGAAAAGCAAGTAATTGTAGAAGGGTTCTTTACCTTATAAAGACCTACAACAACATAATATGTTTGGGTTGAAAATAATTATTGAAACTGCGTGTGGGCAATAAATCCATATAGGAAACCACTATAGATCTATGCCTATATTTTAGTTATAATAGACATCATGTAGTGTTAAAAAAGTAAAAGCAGTAAACATGGAAGTAATCAAAAGTAAGAAATCATACAAGTCATGTTTCCATTTATATTATGTTCATGTTAATTTAAAAATTTAATTATATTGAATTTTAAATATAATGTTATCTATAATTATGATGAAAATCCCCAAATATCAATTAACCATAATAGATGACTCGAAAGACCAGTTAAACAATTAAAATTTATGACTGAATCCAATCACATTCTTTGGAATGAAAGATGCTTTATAAGGTATTCCATGAGATATTTAGTTCAATACATTTCCCACAGTCATTGAAAAAACATACCCATAAGAATAAAACAACCCTTCCAATATGCATTACCAATCCTTAGCCACAGGGATAACCAATCCTCACTCATTGAAATAACCAATCTTCTCCTATAGAAAAAAAATTCTTGACCGCAAGCATGACACAACATCACCCGCAAGCATAACACCACCTCGCTGCAGGCATAACACATCATTTTCCGCATTCCCAGCACATAACAAGTGGCATATTGACTATAAATTTAAATGTAAATGATTGACGAACTCACATGGTAAATTTAAAAATCAACCCAAACAAGAAATCAAGAAATTAAAAGGAGTATAATTTGTTTATATGACATGGTTAGACAATTAATTGATCAAAATTCATTTTAAACAACCCTTTTATGGGGATAAAAATTCATTACCATATGCATCATAGAGAGAAATGGGTGAAAAATTTTTATCTATGGAAAATAAATCTACAAGGTATCCCTTAATCAAAATCAACAAAATAAACATTCTTAAACTCATATAATTAATCACCTAAAATTCATTAGGCATCCACACGTCTCAAAATATCATCAATGAGACACCGTAAAAATGATTGCGTGGCACTATAATATATATATACCTCTTGGAAATAAGTGAAAGGCATAAGACCACATACCTCGTAGTTGTAATGATATCCTCATCCAACGTCAACTTCTTACTTGACCTAGAATAGTGTAGATCTACAAAATGAGCATAAACACTCATGATTTGGTAACTACTCGGAGAGGATGAAAAATAAATAATGAATCAATTTCAATCAAGAGAATATTGAGGGGATTCCAATGCACTTGATAGTGTAAATATCAGAGTTCAGATGGAGAAAAAAGAGACAAAATAGTTCCCTAGAAGAACTCTTGGAACAATCCCATGGGTGAGGTTATATCTGTTTTTACAGAAAATGAGTATACTGCCTATATTATAAAAAACTCCCAACAGGAAAGTACATGATGTGTAGGTAAATCATATACACCCCAAGTACATGGATGGAACATAGACAATATACATTTTCCTACAACCCCCCTGTTATTCCTAATAACAATCCAAGCATCCCATGAATCATCTTAGGGTTTAGGGAAAAAAAGTATTTTAAACAACATTTAAGGAAAAATAAAAGACCGGTACCTCAATAAATACTCGAGAACTTACATGAATTGATTTTTTTTATTCCTTTGAAATTTTATATTTTATTCCTTCAACTCAGTTAGATCCATTATATAATGATTATTTCAAATAAATTTGTCCCTAATAACAAAATATATTGAAATAAAAATATCAGCAATTTATACAAGGAGATGAGATATTTAATAAATACATGGACATACTCCATCAATAAAGTCAAATGATCAATATAAATTTTCTACAAAACTATTAGAGATAAAAAAACCGAAAATATATGTTATTAAGAACCCTATTATAGAACTAATATCCACTAAGAGTTGATACTCATCCTTTAACCCATTGACATTCCTAGATTAATTGGGAAAATGATATTTTAATTTCAACACCTAAAAAGAGATATAGAATATATATTTAGAGTGCCAACCCAAATAAAAAATAACATTAAATTCTTGTAAAAGGAAAAAAATTAAAATATACAAGAAAAAACACTAATTTCCCTCTATGAGTGTGGTGTTATAATTTTTCTGTTATATTTTGATTTCATTAACTATTTTAATTAAAAATTAAACATCTAATTATTGATGTGGTGATGTGATAACATTATATTATTCAACAAATATAAATTTGTAACAGAAACCAGAATGAAATAAAAAACTAATGCTTTTATATGGATGATAAATGTACCTTTCAAAACCTCATTATGATAACCCTTGTTAGGAGGTTGGAATTTATGTGCTTTCTATTCATCACATTTAATTAGAGGTTACTAAGTCAATTAATATATTTACTATTATAATCTTTAATTTTTCGACACAATGATTATACTCTAAAAAATTGAAGAATTGGAGTGTGTGTTTTATTGGGTTTTTCTTTCCCTCTAATCATTTCATTATTTAGAGTATAGATCTATAATCAATATTAATTTTATTTATAACCTTATTTTCACTAAAATATGGATTTATATATCCCCTTATAAATGTTTCTCCATGCTTCATTTCATAGTATTTTATTCAAGGAGGTTTTTTTCATTCCATTAGTTTTTTTATTACTTGGACTTCTTAAAAACACCATTTTTCAATTCATATATACAAAACCATTAGAATAAATATGGTGACATACCCAAACCTACACTTCAATATTTAGTACTTAATAAAAAATTGTTCATTTTTATATCAAATAAATTACTCAAAGTTACATACTACATTACACAACTGAGGTTCCCACTTGATCTAGGTAATGTATAATTAAAATAATTTTTTACATAATATAAGTGTTTAAAAAAAACATCTTTTCAGATTCATGTTCATTTTCTCCACAAATGAATTTATCAATCTTATAGCATCTAAAATTCATGTTAAATAATATTTTAAAACTAGGGATGATAATAAAATTACATAGTAAGTGGTTTTAAATCTATTGAAAAAAACATTATAATTGAATATTTTAAAACAATTTTAAGATGCTTAATGTCCTAAAATAATATTTGATATATAAATTAATTTTCATATAATTTAAAAAACTAATAATTATCAAATAAATTAAATTTAATATTTTCAGAAATAAAAATAAATTATCAATTATAATAATTTGAAAATAATATTTCATTTATGAATTACAATGATTCACTGAAGATATTATGAAATCCTTATGGCCACTTAGTAGCAACACAGGTTGGAAAAAATCTCATTGAGTTGGTGGGCTCCCTCCCTATTCCTAGTTAACTTATTTGATCTGCAAGGGAAAAATTAATTTTAGTAGAAACATTTTTTACGATTTATATTTCTCATTAAAACCTCATTAATAACAAATTTAAAGTGCTAAGTATGTTTTTCGTAGATGAAAACAAATAACTATAATGCTTTAATAAAATTATATTTTTATGAAATAGAAATTTTCTAGAATATAATTACTTTAATTTGGAAATAATTAACAAAAACACATTAAAATTTAAAGAATTTTCTGAATTAAAATTCACTAAATATCATGATCAATTATCCAGTAATTCAATATAAACTATTATTACTGAAAAGCTATTAAAAAATGTATAAAAATTATATTTTTATAAATTAAATATTTATTTTAATAAAAATAAATTCATTTAAAAATAGAGGTTTTCTAATTAAATAATTTTTTAACTTTTATAAATAAAAACTCTAGTTTAATTTTAATTTTAAATTCCATTTTAGAAATCAAAATAGTAATTTTTATTTAAGAAAATTCCCATATAAAAGGTTTTTATCTAAATAAATTCCATTATCAAAATTTGTTTTTTATAACAACCATCATCTTTATTACAATTAATTCTCTAGTTTATTACCTAATATTAAAAATTATACAAACTGGATTATTGATATGTCTAGTGTATTTTGTGAATTAAGTACAATACATAACTACTCAAAATAATGATTACAACATATTTATTTTAAACCCATTAACATGTTCATAATATTCTTTCATAATTAAAATGGTAGGAGATATCATAGGGATATACAGAAGAAAGGGGGTACATATAATACCAAATAAGTCAATAAACATAGAATAACATGTTCAAGCTAATACGTTAAATACATTGTTCATATCAATGGAGCATAAATTGATATAGAATCATAATAATTATTAATTATTGTAAATTTAGCTTGATAATAGAAAAGGAAACATGGGAAATGTGGAAACATTCTAAAACACAGCATTATAGACATATGTCAAGGCTGAACACCAATAAATAATGATGGGAAAATTCCCATGATGGATTATGTTCACTCCATAATCATATCCATGAAGTATCATTATGAGAAAACATTACCCAATTAATTTTAGACTTATATAATTCTTTGCGCACCAGTTTCATTCATTTCATTCTAATGTTTAAGTGTGCCACATAGATCATACAACATAGATTCATTAGTAAACATATTTTATTCCATAATTAATGAATTTTGAATAAATAAATGTCTGTCCCATGTCAAATAATTACAATTTTATAAATTCGAAATGCCTTAATAGTAAATGGATATGGTATTCACTATATAATTGTTTTGGGATGGAAAATTGAAATGAATTTTCATTAGCATAATAGTGTCACATATAAATTCATAAAATGGTTTGATATGAGATAAATGGTTCTCTCATAATCAAGAAATAAAATTGGTATATATATGGACAAGGAAATACATAATAAAACATTATTTTTTGGAAATTTATGACATAAGATAACAAATATACATGAATAATGACAGAGAAGGTGAAGATCCCCTACTTTATTTTGGCATGGAAACCAGTGTAAATAAAGGTTCATGGGAGGAATCAATGAGAGTTAAGGAGTGTATAATTATTTCAAAATCACATTTTATGTAAGGGGGTGTATGAAAACATGCCCCAAAAACCAGAAATTAAATAAAAGAGGCATAACGTAAAAGAGGTTCTTGAATAAAACAGGAAGATACAAATCCTTTACCTTGTGTGTATGACTCCAAATGCTTGGAAGGGGATTATTGAGAGCTTGATAGAACATTGGTATAAATAAAGGGAGGTTAAGGAAGATTATGGAATTAATCAAAGCATTTTTAGTGAAAATAAATGGGTACTTGTGCGGGATTATATAGGAAAATATGGGGAATTCATTATCATTTCTCAAGCATAGGATTTAGACTCTATATAAAAAAGTAACAAAAACCACAATCATTACAATGGTTTATTCCATTGTTTATTTCAATGAGGGGTGGTATAAATTATTTTATAGTATTAGAATATATTATAATATAACCCTTAGTGAGTTGGAGGTGAGTCATACTCTTATGAAATAATTTTAAAACAATAATAATTATTATATGTTTTGGGGGATTCATAATAGTTTTAAACAATTAACCAAATAAAGATAAAATAATATTGATTTCAATTTAAAACACATATTTCGTCATTTATACCATTTATTGTATTTATTATATCAGTTTTGGTTCATTATGATGTCCTAATACATAACATATATTTATACGGTATTTAATTTTTACAAAAAAAATAAACTATCTAATAAAATAATTAAAAATCTACCATTAGATATATTATATTTTCTGATTCCGTAAATAATATTTATTTTATAAAAATAATTTTCTTAATATCAATATTTAAATTTTAAAATAATAATCTACAAGTATTGAAAAATGCAGGGTTCTTTTCCCATAATAGTTTTCAAACCCATATAAAAATTTAAAAACTAACTTCGTAAAAATAATAGATTCATTTATATTTAGTAAAAATTATAAAATAATTATTTTTTATTAAAATAATATTTATTTAAAAAATAAATCAATTCTTAAAAATAAATTACTAAATTGAAATTGAAAATTACCTTAAAATACAATTTGTATTTTATTGTATAAAAATTAAAATCATTGATAGAGTAATGAAGTGAATAAAAAATGTAAACTATTATATTGAAAATATAATTTACATATTCACATTACTATGGTCCATATATGTATCTCATTAATATGATAGATAAGTCCCAAAGCAAAAGGTGCACGATCGTAAGAATTTCATTGGGTGGTTCGGCATACATGTTTTGGTCCATGATCTCTAACTTCTCCCATAAATAGTTTTTCTAATGCTTATTTTTTGGATCATATATTAGGCTTGGAAAAAATGAAAATTCCATTGATTCAACCTCCCACTGAAGCCCCAATAAATGGTCCTTATAGGGTACGATCCTACTGGCTGAGGTCATCTCATCCTTTTTCGGTGTCAATTGTATTTATTAGAACTGTATGTTTATACAAATCATGTTATAACTATTTGATGAATATATTGTCAATTTTAATGATGATTATTGAAATTTAAAAATTTATAGGATATATTAAAACCATATAAGTTCATGTTTCTTCTATATCTATAATATATAATTTAAAATTTGATTAAAAAAAGGGGACTTTATTTATAAATGTTTGGGTCCAAAAAGTATTCCCCCTTAAGAAAGATCACCCCTCATAACATTTATTTCACACACTAAAATAGATTGGGGTAATTATATATCAACACTTTCTTTGAATCACATGGCAATTATTCAAACATGTAGTTTTTCCACACCACTATAACCAGGTAACTTATCTTATTCTATAGAAATTTGTCCCTAAAACTTATTAACATCATTGCCTTCTCCTCATTATATATTTCATTATTCAATGGTTGAACCTATGGATTGAATATATGTATGGGTTTTTATATATATGTAATCAAGAGGGATTCATGTATTACATCATGTACTTGTGGTAGATTAGGTGTGAGTTCTAGTCGACGGGCCACCACTCCAATCAGATCAAGGATCTCAAAGGGGTTGTTTTATCATTTACCATGCTTTACCTTTTTCCCAAAGCACATGAAGTATGTCCATAGAGATATATGGAGGAATAACTTCTTTCCAGAATCAAGTTCTATATCACTTCATTGATTGTGATAACATGTTTTATTTCAACTCTGAGTATCTATGTTGTCATGCTAAATGGTCTTCACCATTTCAATGAATTCAATTATCATTTCAAAACCTACCAGTTTGTGTTCCCCAACATTATCCCAATATGCATATGTGCTACACCTCTTCCCAAAAAGTTCTTTATTGGATCCGTTGGGATGTTAGGGTAACACCCAATATGATATATGGTATCAATTGGAGGATGATGATGATTTCATCCTCATTTGATGTAATTTGGGAATACTCTAAAAATATACTTAATTTTATGAATATTCTACAGTGATTGGAAATCCCATTGACGTTTAAATGTCAAGGTGAAGGTTCAAATATGTACATTTAGCATGTTGGATACTATTCCAAATCATTTTTTTTAATATTATAACTCAATCAAATACAATTTATAGTTGTTTTCTATTCTGCCTCACTACTTATCTAATGTAGATCTTCTCTTATAAAACGATTGGTAAATCCTATTGAATTTAAATGAGGTGTTGAGTATTCATAATAACATCGACAACAACCTATATTGCATTATTTCCCCTTCATTTCATTAAATGACCAGTGATAATATCGATGGTGATGTTTTCCCATTTTAATGTTTTTATGGGTAATGGATTCATTATTCAATTTTTATTTTTATTTTCCACCTACACATGCGGACATAAAAGAGATATTGAAGTTTATATTATGTTATCTACTCCTTCATATTGTCCCACCATTAGTCCTCTAGGAGACCTCCAAATAAATTTGTGCTTTAATGTTGTATATAAATGATTGAACTATATGCATCATAAAAAACTCCTTGAAATTAGTATATGATGGTTTACATAGTTGTCAACCAATTCATACAACTCCTTCTTCATTATCATAGAACTCTGAGGATTTTTCTTTCCTTACAGTTTCTACTTTCTTCTGAATTCCCACATCATCTATTTGAGAATCCTTTATCTTCTCCAAATGGGTTGGTTGAGAAATTTTTTTTGAAAGGATTGATGACCTTCCTTCCTTTAGGATTCTTATATTCATACTTTCCCAATATAAGATAATCATCTACCTCTTATATATCATTAATTATAGGAGTTCATGATCCTTTCTACATTGATAACTTGCCACTTTATTCCATTTCTTATGATATTAGTGAATTGATTATTCATATTCCTTGATCAACTATAACCATACATGTTGGTGTATATTTAGATCATTTTTGTGTAAATATATACGTGAGGATTTTTTGACCCATATAAATTTCACACATCTCGTTAATTAGATATCAAATACATATTTTGGATGGAAATATTATTGTAGAAAACCACATATCATGTGTTGGGTTGTTATAGTGTTGGACATCCAATACTCTTTAGGAATAAACTACCTTTTTTCTTCATACATTATAACAAATCCCAATACATTATTTGTAGCATCATAGAAACCCATGAAATGTTCCCCATTTTTTGGTAGTGTGAGAATAGGTGTAGTGATAAGCAACCATCTCAATTAACAAAATCTCTATTACCATTCATCATTCCAAAAATCATTGACTCCCTTACGATTTAGCAATATTAGAGGGTCTTACAATCCTGATAAATTTCTCACAAATTGATTACAATACCCAACTTATCTATTTAAACTACAAATATCTTGTAAAGACCTGGAAATTTCAAGGAATGTTTTTTCTAAAATTTTTTGGGATTTTCTGAGTACGCAGTTTTTGATGGCACCTATTTCCAAGGCCCGATGTGCGCAGAATATTTTTATGAAGTTTAGGCCGGGTACGTTCAGTGAACGCACGAGCGGGTTTTTTTATCTTTTGAACTGGTGCTCGAAATTTAAATTTGAGGGCCCCAATGAACTCACAGCACCGATAATTGCTTATGTGTACCTTTACTGTAATTGTGTTTTATGCGGGATGAAAGTTAATAATTAGAAAATTAAAAAAATAAATAAATAAAATTGGTAGTAGACAATTTTATTTATATCTATTGTAGTTAAATCATACAAAGGGGAATTAAGTGTGGGACCCATAACCACCTAACTTCCCATGTGTGGATATTTGTGAGGTGGGGCCCAAACGAGCCCCAAACTTTCAGATTCCCTAAACTCCTTTAAACCCCCCTTTATTTAATTCCTTCACAACTCCTCATATTGAATGAGAAATATTTATCTCCCTCTCTCTCTCTTTATTATTTTTCAACACACCATAATTAATGAATTCAACCTATTCAATTAATTAATTAAGTTATTTGAATTATGAATTTCACGTGTTAATAAAATAATATCCATAGATATTATTTTATTTTGGCACATGTTGTGTTGGGAGGATATTTGAGAGAGAACTTGTGTAAAATAAGAAGAGAGTTACTCTTTCGTTGAAGAACACAATCCTTCTATGAATAATGATGCCTCTTCGATGAAGAACACTGACTCCACGAAGGGCAACGGCGTGCCTTCCTTCCTCTTCTCTGCAACTAGTGTAGAGATGCTGCTTCCTACTCGGATGCACTCTGACATCATCTATGAATCCTCTCTCCGCGGCACCGTCTTCCACGATGCCCGACATACGACGTCAATTTTCATGGTAGGGATATTACATACAATTTTAGTTGTTTAAAATTGTTCTTGTTCTTCGTTGAATTTTCTAAAATGAATTCAGCCAACTGTAACCACCTAACACGGATGGCGCAGGACAAACACACACGGCCCGAAGACCCTCTGTTGTATCCTTTATTTGCGATTGCGACCATGTCAGAAAAAGTAGGTGATGAATAGAGGTGATGACAAACGAAGTTGCCGACCACATGAGAAGGAACCGCGACCCACAACCCCGGGCTGCTCGACCAACGAAGAACCAGCTGACTAAAGCCTGCGAGGCCAAAGGAGGTCTGCGGCGCCATAAGGGGCGCCGCGCTGTAGAAGACAACGGCCCACGTTCTGCGTGCCCCTTCAGCGGATGAACTGGCTGGCCCAACAGCCTGTCAGGTAGAGGAGAGCTGCAGTGCCAGGAAGGCGCCCCGCAGGACAAACCATGGCCCGCCCGAGCGGACCACTTGTGCAAAGAAGGACGACCGACAACAGCCGGCCGGTTTGGGAGGGCGGTGCCGCTTGGCGCCGCCGGTTCGGGTAGTGCCCCCCCCCCACTCGGACCACTCGGCCTTTGGGCCATTCTTCTCGGCCAGCAGGCCAAGCCGCAACCATTCGGGCCACGCTGCGCTGGGTCGGGCCGTGCCGAGCCGGGATGGGACGCGCCCCGCCGGGCCGGGTCGCGCCCCCCTCGAGCCAGACCGTGCCCCTTCGGGTTGGGCCGGACCCCTTGGGCCAAGCCTCATGATTAACCGGGCCAGTTCGACCCTCTTCCAAGTCAGACCCGCCAAAACCGGGTCGACCTGACCTGCAAGCACACTGGGCCAAACGGGTCGTGCCCATTTTCACTTAATCGTGAATTAATTAAAGACTGTGCGTCCGATCGATGTGCCATCTAGGTAACTGGGACCCTTGAAATTAGGTGGTCCTTTTGAGATACTCTAAGTTAGTTTTGTAAAATATTGGATAACTTCTGGGTTAGAAATGAGTGTATTTCTAATCGGGCCCCTAGAAGAAAAAAAACCAATATCTCTCAGAATGGGTGTCTGATTGACGCGCCATCTGTCGCGTTGGGTTCCCTTTGACGAGATGGAAGTTTTGGATATATTAAATTTGGACTTCATGATAGTTTATGTATCGATCCCTTGGCTCGAGGAGTGGACACTCTCAGAATCGAGCGTGTTTTGTGTGGGAACTCTAGAGGTGGCAACGACTACGTCAACTACCGTACTGGGATCCTCTATGGGTTCGACAAAGGAGACTACCGTACAGGGATCATCTGTGGGTTCGATGACGACGACTACCGTACTGGGATCCTCCATGGGTTCGGCGGCGATGGCTACTATTCATGGATCCTACGTGGGTTCGGAAACGATTACTACTTTACTTGGATGCTATGTGGGTTCGACATCGATGGTTATTGTACATGTATCTTCCATGGGTTCGGTAGTGATGACATCTGTAATAGTATCCTACGTGGGTTCAGCCGAGGAGATGATTCAGAGGCTACATCTAATCATATCCCCCCCTCTTCGTGAGTAGTATAACTGTGTGAGACGAGTCTTGACTTATAATCATTATCATTGTTGTGATAGACTTCTTTCCTGTTTGGACTAGGTTGTGCATGGGCTCGAGAGTTGGAGCCGAACTAGAATTTATGAAATAGGTATATGTATGGGAATATATCTAAGTAGAGTCACTTGATACTTCGTGATTGTATCTTTCCATTGTGGTTTAGCCTTCCTGGATTCTGGGAGACCATTAGGGTCTCCGGGTCCTTACTGAGTATCGTATACTCACCCATGCATGGGCTATGCTGGCACTACGATGTGTTGGATGTAGATGATGGATACCACTAATAGAGGTGGAGGCTTGTGGAGATGGATGGTACCCAGAGATGGACAACATGGCAGGACGTACACGGGGCGGACGGCCGGACCCAAGGTGTTGAGGAGACCATCTATACCCACCATTCCGGTGGGATATCCGGAGGATGACTCAGTGGTTTCCGCTTTACTTTACTGTTTTTGTACTTTCTTTTCAGTTTTACTATACTTTTAGCTGGGTTTGTATACTGTCCCATTCATATTTCATCACTTACTTTTGTACTCGGTTTTACATAGTTATTACTTATCTTGCGTACTCTGTTGTGTTTTTTTACTTTTATAATGACAAAGCCTACCCTTTTATTAGGATTTACGCCTTTGGTGCTAGTCGTCAGCCTCTGGCCTATGGAAGACAGGTTTGGGGTAGTCACAGCATGGGCCTCGAGGGTGGGTCATGAAAAATCGTTATCAGAGGAGTCAGTTTTATAGCATAACTCAGGACTCTAATAATTTATTTTCTGTGAAGAAATAGCGTTTAGTGTATTGAGTGTGGTTTTCAGTACAGGGAGTCCAGTGTTGGTGCGGCAACTGACGTATCCATACACTAGGACCCTGAGCCCTGATTTCTGACTGAGTGTACGAAAAGACTGATTGCATGTGTGTTTCAAAATTTTTCTTTGTGATTACATTATGTTATCTCACTAGGTATAATATTTGAATGTGGAAAACATGTCTCTTTTCAGGGTGGCCCCACGAACGTAGCCATCTAGTGTTTCGAGTCCCGTACGATATGGCATCCCACCGAGCGAAGAAACCTCGGTCCAGGGCCCCATCATAGCGGATGAAGTAACGGTACCACTACCCGCAGATCCACTGATACTACCAGCTCCAGCAGTAGAGAGTGCACTCCAAATGAGTGCATTTCACGAGTTTCAGCGACAGATGCCTCCCAGCTTCCATGAAGAGATGGACACTCAGGCAACCGATGATTGGCTGGAGGCTATCATCAGTGCCTTCAGATTAGTAGGGACAGTAGCTGATCTTATGGTGATCCTTATCGCGAGTATCCTACACGAAGCAGCTTGTAGATGGTGGAGCATGATTCTCCAGGTGCATGATGATACATCTATACTTTGGATGGACTTCGAGAGTCTCTTATGCTCAGAGTTTGTTCCTGCCACCCTTCATGCGGTTTGGGTTCAGGGGTTACATCAACTGCGGCAGGGTAGCATGATAGTAGATCAGTACTCAGCGAGATTTACCTACCTATTGCGCTACTCCACATACATGGTACGGGGCCCGTTATTCAGGGCCCAGACCATTGAGGAGGGACTGAGGCATGAGATTAGGGCATCGATGATCTCCCTTAGCATTCTAACGCAGGAAGGACTGCTGGAGCGAGCCCTTCTTGTGGAGAGATTTCTTGTTGAGCCAATGCCATTAGAGAGCCCCACCATAGGGCGACACGTAGCGGATTCTTCTGTAGCCGGATGTTGACAGATGTTGTAGGGGACCAAGCGGACAAAGCCATCAGGTGGGAGACCCTAGGATACTGGTTCGGAGGTGTAGGGCACATGAAACAGATCCAGCCATTTGAGGGGCAGGCAGTGCTATGCATGCGGTGGGCGGGGTCACATGGCTCGGGATTGTCCGACCCGCCATGAGGACGAGCAACGTACAGTTGAGGGACCTCCAAGGCAGAGTCATAGGTTCGACCATGGTGGTCCGTAGGAGGCAGGTAGATGCAGCAGAGGAGATGGCCGAACAACAGGTGGTGGAAAACGATTTGAGGATCTACCAGCACCACCTCCAGGAGGACCACCCCGACCACAGGGATCCGGAAGACCGGGGAAGGCTCAGCTCCAGGTGGTCAAGGCCTACGACCACGGCGCACCTGAGATGATTCAAGGTAATATATATGTCTACTCCAACCTTTCTATAGTACTTATACACATAGGAGCAAGTCATTATTTTATTGCCACTGCAATTGTTCAAAGATCAGAGATTCTGGCAGATCCATTGGCTAGATCCTTATGGCTAGAGACTCCTACAAGAGCAGAGTCGATGATTACACACTGGTTCTGGCAGTGTGAGCTTAGCCTAAAAGGAAATAGCTTTGACAAGGATCTTCTTGTTGTGGCGTCAAGGACTTATGATGTCATCATGGGTATGGATTGGTTGTCTACATTCCATGCTCAGATTGACTACATTAGGCGCAAAGTGCGGTGTGTCCGCAAAGATGGGACCATGTTCACCTTCACCAGCGAGAAGAGAGCCTTTGAAGTGAAGGATGGTCTTACACAGAGGATAGGGCAGCCGATAACACATCAGTTGTCTAGTCTCATCCTAGGAGAGGTTTATGTGTAGAGTCTGAGTTTTCATGTTGTGGTGGATCAATATGTCGACGTTTTTTCAGAAAACATTCCAGGACTACCTCCTCATAGAGAGTTAGAATTCTACATTGAACTATACCTCGGGACATCACTGATATCTACTCCAGCATATCGGATGGCTCCCGCTGAGCTTTGTGAGTTACGGGTATAGCTGGAGGACTTACAGGGAAATGGATTCCTCCGACCTAGTGTTTCACCCTAGGATTATTCGATTCTATTCGCCAAAAAGGCGTATGGGAGCTTACTACTATGTTTCCTCTACTATCGCCTGAATCAGGTGTCCATAAAGAACAACTACCCACTCCCAAGGATTTATGACCTCTTTGATCAGCTCAAGGGAGGAGGATGGTTCTGGAAGATAGACCTCAGGTCAGGCTATCTCCAGCTTAGAGTTCGAGATGAGAATGTGCAGATAACGACATTCAGGTGTCGCTATGGCCACTATGAGTTCTTGGTTATGCCCTTCAGTGTAATCAACACTCCAACGGTGTTCATGGGTCTCATGAACTGGATCTTCCAGCCTTACCTAGATCATTTTTTCATTGTCTTCAACAACGAAATACTAATTTACTCAACTACTAAGGAGGAGCATGACTACCACTTGCTGGTTGTACTGGATACACTAGGAGAGAACCAACTTTATGGTATGCTCTGGAAGTGTCAGTTCTAGATTCTTGAGGTACATTTATTGGGACACGTCATCTCGGATGCTCAGGTTGTGGTGGACCCAACGAAGATCAAGGCAGTGCTTTCATGGGATCCACCCAGGAGCGTGACGAAGGTGCAGAGTTTCCTAGGTCTGGCTAGGTACTATCAGAGATTTGTGACATACATCTTTAGAGTTGAAGCATCGCTTTTATCTTTGACGAAGAAGGGGAAACCCTTTGAGTGGTCATATAGATGTTAGCAGAGATATAAGGAGCTGATATAGAGATTGACCAGTGCACCCATCTTGAGGCTACCAGAGGAGGGATTAGGGTACATAGATTACTGTGATGCATCAGGTACCAGACTCAGGTGTGTCTTGATGTATGATCGAGAAGTGATCGCATATGGTTCACGGAAGTTGAGACAACACGAGTAGAACTACGCTACCCATGACCTGGAGTTAGCAGTAGTGGTCTTCGACTTGAAGATGTGGTGACACTATCTAATGGGTGAACACTTTATAGTCTACTCTGACCACCAGAGACTCAGGTACATCTTCTCACAGAAGGACCTAAACCTAAGACAACGGCGACAACTTGAGTTCCTCCAGGACTATGACATTGAGATAATATATACTCTTGTGAAGGGGAACGTTGTGGCTGATGCTCTAGGAAGGAGATCAAACATTTAGCTACTATGAGAGGTGACAGAGCAGTTAGCCATGTTGCAAATATACTTTGTGGAGAAAGATGGAGCAGCCTTTCTACAGTCTCTCACAGTCACTCCTCCACTTCTTCAGCGAGTCAGAGAGGCACAACATGGGGATGTTGACTGTGAGCCGTGACGTGCTCAAATATCCATAGGGTAGGAACCTGATGGGTTTTCTGAAGGAGGGGAGCATGTCACCCTCTTCAGGGGTCGTACTATGGTACCATTTTCATTACAGAACGAAGTGTTGATGTAATTTAACACTTCCCCTCTACCGGTACATCCAAGAGTGGTGAAGATGTACCAAGATCTCAGACGACAGCTCTAGTGGCTAGGCATGAAGAAGGTTGTAGTGGATTTTTTTCATGATGCCTCACTTGTCAACAAGTGAAGGCGGAGCACCAGGTACCTGTAGGCTTGGAACAGTCCTTAGAGGTCCTGGAGAGAAAGTGGGATGGGATATCCCTGGATTTCGTGACAGGGCTTCCACGTACATCCAGGGGACACGACTCTATTTGGGTGATCGCCTACCGACTCACCAAGTAGGACCATTTATTAATGATCAGAGAGCAGGGCTAAGTAGAGATCTTGGGACGCCTATACATTTACAAGATCATATGGCTTCACGGTGTGCCATCAATTATTGTACCTGATTGAGATGATCGCTTTACATCCTGACATTGAAGGGTTTGCAGGAGGCCTTTGGGATGCGGCTACGCCTAAGAACCGCCTTCCATCCTCAGACAGACGGACAGACTAAGAGGACAATACAGACACTCGAGGAAATTCACCTTGCATTTTTCCTTGACTTTGGTCGTAGTTGTGAGGTTCACATACCCTTTATAGAGTTTTAATACAATAATAGTTACCACTCCACTATTGGGATGGCACCATACGAGGAACTATACGACTGACTAGGAAGATCACCTCTGTGCTGGACTAACCATGGGGAGTCAGCACTTTTAGGACCAATGATGGTTCAGGCTACGATGGAGACGGTGCAGATCATCCAGGAGCAGATGAAGACTGCACAGAGAAGACAGAAGTCCTATGCTGATAGGAGACGAAGATCAATAGAGTTCAAGGATGGATACCATGTTTTCTTACGGGTCTCACCTCGATGTGGACTATGGAGATTTGGCTAAGGCGGAAAGTTATCTTCATGCTTCATCAGACCATTCCAGGTCCTCAGTAGGGTAGATTAGTTGGCTTACCGCATGGCCCTTCCACCTCAGTTGCACCGGGTGCGTGACGTCTTCCACGTATCTCTGCTGAGGAGATACGTGCATGACCCATCACACATCATCGATCATGGGTAGCATGACCGAGATGACGGGGTGACATTCACCGATGTCCTGGTAGAGATCAAGGATCGATAGGATCGGGTCCTACTTGGATGGTCGATTCCTCTGGTGCGCATTTGTTGGCATCACGGGAACATACAAGAGAGCACATGGGAGAGGGAGGCTTAGATGCGTTATCAGTACCCTAAATTGTTCCCCATGTTTATGTTCTAGATTTACGGGGATGTAAAGCCCTGAGGTAGGGGTAATATAAAGACCCGGAAATTTCTTGGAAAATTGATTCTTAAATTCTTTGTTATTTTACGAGTATGCAGTTTCTAACGGCACTTGATTCCGAGGCCCGGTGTGCCCAAAATATTTTTCAAAATTTTAGCTCGGGTAAGTTCAGTGAACGAATGAGAAGGTTTTTTATCATTGGAATCAGTGCTCAGAATTGAAATCCGGGGGGCACCGATGAACTTGCAGCGCCGGTAATTTCTTAAGGGGACCTTTACCGCAGTTTCGTTTTATGCGGGTTGAATGTTAATATTTGGGGAATAAGAAAAATAAATAAATAAAATTGGTAGTAAAAATTTTTATGCATATCTATGGTAGTTATATCGTAAAAAGGGGAATTAATTGTGGGACCCACAACCACCTAACTTCTCATGTGTGGATATTTGTGAGGTGGGGCCCACATGAGCCCCAACCTTTCATCTTCCCTAAACTCTCTTAATCCCCCCTTTATTTAATTCCTTGACAACTCCCCATATTGAATGATAACACTTCCTATCCCTCTCTCTCTCTCTTCTTTATTTGCCAACACACCATAATTAAAGAATTCAAACTAATCAATTAATTAATTAAGTGATTTGAATTTTTAATTTCATGTGGTAATAAAATAACAGCCATAAATATTATTTTATTTGGCACATGTTTTGTTTGAAGGATATTTGAGAGAGATATTGTGTAAAAGAAGAAGGGAGTTCCTCTTTCGTTGAAGAACTCCATCCTTTGATGAAGAACGACACCTCTTCGAGAAAGAACGCTGACTCCACGAAGGGCGACGACGTGCCTTACTTCCTCTACTTTGCAACTAGTGTGGAGACGTTGCTTCCTCCTTGAATGCACTCCGACCTCATATATGAATCCTCTCTTTGCGATGCCATCTTCCGCGACGCCCGATGTGTGACACCAATTTTTGTGGTATAGGGATTATATACAATTTTAGTTGTTTAAAATTGTTCTTGTTCTTCGTTTACTTTTCAGAAACGAATTCAGCCAACTGTTACCTCCTAACACAGAGGGTGCGGCCTGAACTCAAACGGCCCGACGACCCTCCGTAGTTTCTTTAATTTGCTATTGAGACCTTGTTGGAAAAAGTTAGTGACAAATAGAGGCGGCGACAAACGAAGGCACCGACTGCGTGATAAGGAACCACGACTCACAACCATGGGCCGCTCGATCAATGAAGAACTGGCCGGCTAAAGATGTTCGTGCCGAAGGAGGAATGCGACGCCACAAGGCACGCCAAGCTGTGGAATAAAGTGGCACACATTCCACGAGACACTTCGGCGGAAGAACCCACCAGCCCAACAGCCCTCTCGGCAGAGGAGAGCCATGACACCAGAAGGGAGCCACACCGGACGAACCGCGGCCCGCCCGAGCAGGCCGCTTACGCCAAGAAGGCCGACCTACAACAACTGGCCGGTTTGGGAGGGCGGCGCCACTTGGCAATGCCAGTTCGGGCAGCCGGGGTGCTGCACCCCCCCCCCCCCTCGGACCGCTCGGCCAGCCGGGCCGCACCACTCGAGATAGGCTGCACGATTCACAAGGCTGGTCTGACTCTCTGCCAGGTCGGACCTGCAAAAACCGGGCTGACCAGGCCTGCCAACCCACTCGGCCAAACGGGTCGGGCCCGTTTTCACTTAATCGTGAATAACATAAAGACCGCGCGTCCGATCGATGCGCAGTGTGCGACACTAGGACCCTTGAGACGATGCAGTCCTATTGCGATACTATAAATGAGTTTTGGATGACATTGGATAATGACCGGGTTAGAAACGAGTGTATTTCTAACCGGGCCCCTGGAACGAAAAAAGCCAATATCTCTTAGATAGAGCGTCCAATTGATGTTCCATCTGTCGCGTTGGGTTCCTTTTGACAAGATGGAACTTTAGGACAAATCAGCTCTGGACTTCTTAATAGTTGATGTATCGATCCCTTGGCACGAGGAGCAGACCCTCCCAGAATCGAGCGTGCAATGTGCTGAACTCTAGAGCTGGCTGCGACTACGTCAACTATCGTACTAGGATCTTCCATGGGTTCGATAACGATGACTACCCTACTGGGATCCACCATGGGTTTTTAAATTTTAATAATTAAATAATATCCTTTAATTACTACACATCCTTGATAAAATACTTTTATATGTTGTAGATAAATCAAATAATTTTTTTTGAAATCAATTTAATATTATTTTCATCAACTATAGTGTCTCATTAATTTTATTGAATCATAAAATATATTATTTATAATGAAAAGTTATATATTATAAGTACTTTCCTATTTTTTCCCTTTAATTTTTAGGTGAATGAATACATTAAAAAAATTAGATTTATCATATTTTATCTAAAAATAAATTTATTGAATAATATAAATATAAGATAAACATTAAATTGGACAATTAGTAAGATAATTTTTATTAAATGTGATCCCTTAACCATTTATGATAAAATTAGTAACTTATATGTAAAATTATAACAATTTACTATTGCAAAAATAATTACCATATTAAAGGTTAAAATTGGTTAACCATGTTGTTAAACCAAAAGAAAAAATATTTTGTTTGATTTCATGGGGTAGTGGTTTGTATATCCATATTTTAAGTATTCACATTGTGTTCTCGGAAGTATATTGTAACCATTTCATGTTTTATAATGGAAGTGAGACGACTCTTTAATAGATATCATCACAGGTGTACCACATTCAAATTGGAGATGTGATTCAACATTGATAATCAAGTATATGATAATGATTTCAAAGAGTTTTCTTATGATTTTATAGTCAAGTGATTTTTAGGCATTGTAGAGGTAGTACATGGATGTGGTTTTGTGGCTCCATTGGGTATTGAGGGCCATAACGTTTCATTAGTATACTCATTTTAAAATTAACTTCACAATAATTTGGTAACATTTGTTAACACATAGCTATTAATAATTCATACATTTAATTATCATGTGAGAAGGAAAATATAGTATAAAAATCATATACTAGAAAATAATTTTTGGAATTTTGGGATGCATTTTAGTGGATTGTGAATGAAGGGTTTCCCTTGTATGAAATTAATAATAAAAGTAAATTGGATCCTAAAATTTGAATGGAACCATTAGATATGTTGTATGGGAATCTATTGTATTTTATAGTTTGATATACTATGTATCAGATGTTATTACTCTATAGATTAGATTTAGTCTAAAGAATTATAGAGGGGATTCATATGATATGGAATTTATTGAAAGTCATGTAGGACGGTAAGATGATTTATATGGGATAGAATAACTTGAGTTTTTAGTTTTTGGTTAGAGAGAAATTATTTTTGAGATTTTCTTCACATCAAGGGATATCATATCTTTTTTATGAGTTCTCACTCTCCTCAATTTATCAGACTTTTTGTATGGTTATATATTGATAACAAGACAGATTATTTTTCAAAAATACCTCACCAGCCGATCCCTAAATGTTTTCCACATTTCGTGGTTTTATTTGGTTCATTGAGATTGATACAGCATAAATTAATTATAATGTTTTTATATCATGTATGATTTGATGTTTGATAATGGTCAAATTAAGATCTAGGATCGTCTAGAGAAGGTGTATCGTGATTGATCCATTCTATTTGTTAGAATTCTATAGAGTCATATTGATGTGGGGGATTTTAGTTTAATAACGAGTCATATGTACATGATTGGTAGCATTAAATATTTTCATCTTGGAGATTATATGTAGATTAGAAGATTTTATTTTCATTGGACTGAATCTGGTGACATAAAATAGTTATTTGAATTTAATTTATTCTCTCTAATTATCATGATTGTTAATGAATTATGACTTTCTATGAGTTTTCTATAAAGGGAATCTGTGTGGCTATTTATTGTTTTTTTATTATACATGTTGGTCAAATACATGGCAATTAGAATCATAACAATGGTTTATTATTAAATGTAATTTTCCTTATTTTGCAATTTTATCATGCTTTTTGGGGGTGCAAAGGTGTTTTGGGGGATAATTATTGTAATGTCTATTTTGAGGTATATCATGTTATACTAGTTCATGTGGTGGAATAAAATTTCGTTCAATGGGAATATTAGAGGTCATATATTATATTGATTCTAAGGTTTATATGATATTTATAATTTTGGTTCAACATAAAGTTTGAAACACTCATTCTGTAGATTTTATTGTAAAAAGAATTTTCCTTTGAGAATTTGTGTTGTGATCCATGCCATTTAAATGGATATGGATCTTGTTAAGTTCAATTGTTTGAAACATTAACCTTCAATGAAATAAAAATGGGATAGGGGTATTGAAGGATGAGGTGTGACTGGGCACCTGGGGAAGAAGAAAATAGGGATTTTGGGAACACCATTCCCAATCCATTAGAATCGAGAGGTGTTATGGTAGGGGATTTTCCTCTATAATGTGGTTTTAATAGTGTTTTAGTTTTGGGGTAATGAAATTGAATAACCCAATTCATGGAACTAGTCATCGATTCCATAATATCCATTTAATTTGTTTAAAATACCAAACATATGAATTAAATCCTTAGGAAAATCATATTTATCATTAATTAGAGGTAATAATGATCTAGTGGGAGAAATTATGCCATAGTGGAGGTATTTAAAACAACATTAATAAATGGTTTTCCCGATTATACATAGTGATATTTTGTTTTCACTTCACTCAATCCCTATCTAGCCCAAATCCCCCTTCATGCTATCTTGTTTCCACTCTCTAAGATTCAATAATCTTGATTCACTGGGATAAATCTTACATGACACAAGCTATATATTTTTTCTACAATCTATCCCTCTAAATGCATTCTTGTTATCAATCACTTTAATGTTTCTTTTGTAGTTACAACATTTATCTATTGATGATTTTCAAGGATTAATGGTGGTTGTATTAGAAAAGTTTTTAGGATATTTTTATTTTGTGTTTGGTGGTGTTTTTTATTGATCCCTTCATTAATGTGTGTTCAATATTTTGTAGATTCAAATATTGGTGTAGGATTCATTAGATCTTCCTTATTAATTTATGATGTTGAAATTGATTCCTAATGTTGCATTTATGTTTTTTAATATACTTTACAAAATGAATTATAACAAACTAAACTAAAATAAATTGATCTAGAAGGGGATATTTTCACTTTTAATTTATTGTGTTATTTTCATTTCATGATGATGATGAATTGGGAACTTTTTTTATTGAAAAAAAATATTGTGTGGAAAAAATAATGATTTCTTAAAAATATTGTTTGAAATGACCTTTTACAAATATAATTTACCATTTAATGATTGTATTGATTACTATGAGGTTTTAATTGAAGTTTTAAATTACTACTCATATAATAGATTCCAATTTTACGTGAAATTTTGGTAAAACCCATATTTTGATGGAGTTTCACCTAGAAATTGAATGTATTATATTAAGTTTTTGATTTTGTTTTTTTGTATTCAATCAAAATTTTAGGGCGATTCTTGTCTTTTGTATCTGGGATGTGTTCATTGTTCATCTAGAGGGATACATTTTTTCATATATGATTAGTAGTGGGACTATGTTTGATATAATGGGGAAATTTGGTAGCCAGTTTTTTTGTGGTTTTTCATATTAGATGGGTTTTTATAATGGGTTATTTTTAGGGGTTTTAATTCCTATTTTATGGAGAAAGCGTGTATGGTTGGGATGTTTTGAGGGATATCATTGTCACAGAGTATGGGAATACCTTATAGATTCAATGTGGTATTTAATGTAAATGGTATTGATGTAATAAAAAATGAATGTGGTAGAATTTTATGTGTTATGGGCATTTTTATAAAAATAATTCAATGAAAATGAAAAAAATTGATGTTATTGTGGATTATTTCGGTAGATATTTTTTATTAATAATGGAATGAGAAAATTATAATGAAAATTAATTTATTTTTTGATATTAAATTTATATTTTTATAGTATTTTACAACAAATTTATATAAAACATGATGAGAAATAAATTTTTACATACGGTGGTATTATATAACATACCTCTTCTTTGTTACACACTTAAACATAATTTATTAAAATAAACTAATCACTTGATAAAACATAGAAGATAGAGAGGTCTATTGAATTTAGGTCTTAGTAATATTACATAACAACTCAGAATACAAAACACAGCATCTTTATTGAAAACTACTTTTACATGACCACAAATTTCCTTCGTACTTTGCATTGTATGTGATAACCTCAAATAATGCATAAGAAAAGGAAGAGCTACAAAGAACAGTATGGGAATATGAAATTCACAATATGAATATTATTTTCAATTTTTGGAAATAGGCATATCAATGGATAATAAGATAAACATGAACATAAAGTCATGATATAGCAAGATTATCATAACATGGAAATGTAGCGACATAATTTAAAATCTATTAGCACGAGCTAAGGCCCATTGCACATGGAGCATTAATAAAACAAAATTTTACATTAATTATCATGGGTAAACCATAATTTCACTTGATGTATCATGATAATATTCTTTACCCAATTCATTTGAGCTCTATCAGGGCATGCCATTAATAATCATTTAATATAATGCATAAGTGTACCTGAAGGATTATATAACATGGATTCATTAGACAATATAATTTATTAAATTATAAATGGATGTTGAATTAATAAATTATACTCTATAATCAATCGGAAAATGTTCATAAAGGGGAATACCATTGATAGAGAAATGGACTTGGTATTCACTACACAGTGACTTTGGCTTGGAAAATTGCATTGCAATTTTGCTAGCATAATTCTGTGACATAAGAATTCATAAAAATGGATTATGAGAGATAAAGGGGTATCTCATCATATGTACATGAAATTTATAGTAAATGGTCATTTAGAAACATGTCCCCAAATTTGTAATGGAATTTATATTAATAATACAAAATAATTTATTGAATGTAAATGAGGAGAGAGAAATCCCCTTACGGAATATTGGCATCGTAATGGGTGTACATGGGAGGTATTAATGAGAGAGAAATAGGTATCTTATAACTAAATCATAGGTATTTTAGAATATAGGAGGTTATAAATCATCACCAATCATTTTTAATTTAAAATACAAGGGTATCAAAAACTAAAAAACTTGTACAAAATGATGGAGGAAGAAATCCCTAACATGGAAATGTGAAACGAATGGTTTCCGAGGGGATTGAGAGATGATTCGTGAGATATTTGGGAGCCTTGGGAAGATTTTAGATAATGGAGTGAAATTTTGGTCGACATCCATCAGTTTTGAGTGAATAGTAAGTGAGATCATGGTTGGCTCTATATAAGAAATGAGAGGTATTACTTTATTATTTAGGTTTAAGACACCATACATGAAACTAATAAAAACCACAAACCATCCCAAGGTTTTTGCCCAAGTTTTTTTTACCAAATTTTATGGAAAAATTTAATTTATAATGCCAATGGCCTAACATATTAAAATATTATGTGTGCTTATGTGGAGGTGAGTCACACTCTCAGAAAAATCAATTTAAAAAGATAAAATGTTATAGTAGTCTTAGAGGGTCCACTAATCCACCATAAAATTAATCAAACAAATCTAAATCACATTATTTTCTTGATAAATTATATATTGGCTGAAAATTCAATTACTGTTTTTTATTAAAACATTGTTGATTAATTATGATGTCATAAAACATATAATATAATTAAACAGTTTTTAATTTTTACACAAAAATTCGACTGTCTCATGAAATTATTAAAAATTTACATTAGATAATTTTCACATCCTGATTCCAAAAATAATATTCATTTCATCTAAATAATTTACTAAATATGGTGTTTTTTACTTGTAAAATAAAAAATGACATTTATCCAAAATTCATGGGTATTGAGCAAAACGACTGTCAATGCTTAATAAAAATTACAATTGTATTGATAAACATTGTACGATAATTTATATTTTAAAAACATTATAAAAAATATTTAATTCATAAATCTATTAATTCATAATAATATATTTCTCAATTGAATATTAACTAAAAACACTATTTGGGCTTTTAAAACTATGTACAAAGTAACAATAATAAAATGAATATATATTATTTATTCTATAAAAAAATCCACATAATCATAGTGCTAGTGTATTGTTACATAACCCCTTATAACACCCCCATATGACCTAAGGGTTAGGTGTGTAATTTTTACATATTCTTGTGGTGGCTTGGATAAATTATCTAGGGTGGTAATATCTATCCACATCAATATCACCCATAGATGGTTCTGTTAGAGCTTAACATGTTGAAGTTTGGTTTGGGAATGGTTATAGCATCCCGCCATTTTATAACATAAACTTTCATTACATTACACACAACTGAGGATCTTTAAGGTTTAGTGTCTTGGAAACCAGGAACATAATACATGAAAACAACATAAAGCATTCTTCTTAAACAATTGAAAGGCTTCTCCTTAAGTTAATCCTAGGTTCATTACTGCATCTCATAACCTGGGGACATACATCAAAAGAAAGGGTGAGCAGAAGGCCCAGTAAGGGAAACAAGAGGAACATTTTACATGTGAACTTTATATACTTCAATAAGGACATGAAAAGAACTTTAAGGTATGAGAAAGAAAATCATGAGGCATTTCATAATAAAAACAACATTTTCCATAACTTGAAGATGTGGCTACATCATTTAACATAGAAAATCATGAACATATCACCAAGGTCCATCCCCAAGGTGTCATTTGAAAATTACCAAGGTTATTCACCAAGGTATCATGAAAATTGTAATCTCTAGTGGTTACATCATTACCCAATGCATTGGAGCGCTATCAGGGCGCACCCATAAATTTGCCTTTATTATCATGTGAGAAACATATATCATCATCAAACATTTCATAAATAACCCACATAGCATAAAATAAATGGGTTTCATTTCATAATCATAACGTTTTAAAAACTGCTTTAAAGACATGATCTTTACGTCACTTTAAACCCATAGAAAGGGAAAGCGGGTCTCATGTATGTAAATCCCCGAATTTAAAATGGAACATTTTGATATATATGTGAATACCCTTGTAGAAATAAGAGCTTTGAGTATTCACTTTATAACATAAAATAATTTTTGAGAAAAGAGAGAGGCATTTTGAGGGGAAAATTCTGCAGCATAACGGCTAAGTTTCGGGGTTTTAGAAAACATTGAAATGAGAGGGGACATGGGTCACCCACTCATAAATGATCCATAAAACAGTAGGGTGAAAGAATAAGAAGGACATATGGACATGGTAATGAAATTTTAGGGACATACCATTTGAAATGAAAAACATGGAAGGAAAAAGATTAGATTTCTCTTATGAAAATTCGGCAGCCTTACGGCGTCACTTAACTTCAAAAGGAAATGATTTGACAAGATCAAATAGGGTCCCTCATCATATGATCTTAAGAGATCAGTATGATAGATATAGAGATCATACCCCAACATAATAAAAAGGAACTTGAAAGACTTGACATGAAAATCAAACTTGAAAAATGAGAAGGGGGAAAGAATCCCTTAAAAATTCGGCAGCCTAACGGCGTCACTTAAACTTTCATAAAACGAAATGATGAGAGTAATAGGGGATCTCTCATCATATAAACATGAAAGGGCAGTATGAGGAATATAAAAGAGCATCCTATCACATAAAAACATGGAGCAGAAAAGGAATGACATAAAATAGATTACATGAAAAGAAAGAGAGGGGTCGGATCCCTTACCTTAAAACGTGACTCTTGAAACTCAAAGGATTGGACCTTGAGGGCTTGGGGGCACCTTGGGAGGACTACTTGGAAGGTAAGAAGACCAGAACTTCGTTGGGGGAGAGTTGGGAGTGAAAACTAAAGGAGGAAAGGGTGGGTATTTATAGGGAAAGTGAGGGGACAAAGCATTAAAGGCCAAGGGACACCTCACTAGTGGTTTTGGCAAAACCATGGGCTTGCCCATGGTATTTGCCCATGGTATTGGCCACTTGGGACACCTCACACCTTATCTTACTATTCATAATTCGACCATATTGAATATATACTTAATACATCATTTAATGATGTCATTAAACACCCATAACTTAAAAACTATACTTTCACTATTCACTGAAAATTCAACCTTCTCAGAATAATCCCAAAATTTCACCTTAACCAAAAATTAATTCTACGATTTCAAAAATGAGCTCCATTTTATAAAAATAATTTTCTAAATATTTTTAATTTTATTTTTAAATAAAAACACTATTCACCGAAAATTTATTTTTTCAGAAAAATCCCCAAAAATTACCATAACATAATATCGATGCTCTGAGTTCAAAAATAAAGTCATTTTTATAAAAATAATTTTCTAATTATTTTTAATTAAATTTTTAATTAAAAAACACTATTCATCCGAAAAAACTAATACTTGAATAATAATTTATGAAACCGTTATTTACCCATTTTATTGAATCACATTACTTAATCAAGGTGCCTAGATTATTTTAAAACTTTCTTTAAGTGAGATTACTAATGCATTTGGTCACATTACTAATCCTAAGCGTAAAATCACTATTCACTATTTACTATTCATCAAAAATTAAGTTGATCTTATTAGACTCCAAATTCCTTAATGAACACATTTGTAGAAGACCATTTTTTGAAAATCATTACACATCATTAGTTATTTAGGGTTTACATAAATATTTCAAAATATCCCTTTTTCAAAATTCATTAATAAAATACATTCTAAAATTATCTGGACATTTGAAATTTCACAAACATCACTAAAGGAAGAAATCTCAATTTATTCACCCGAAGGGATTACACAAGGAAGCTAGGGTCTAGTCACATAGCCCCTTATAACACCGGCATAAGACCTGAGTGTAAGGTGTGCTATGGTGAGAGAATCTGAGGGAGGCTCAGATAACATTGCCCTAGTAGTAATCTCTACTAACTTGAACTTCTCCCGTAGGCGTTTCCGTTCAAGCTTGACATGCTGGAGCTCGGCTTGGGCTTGGTCCAAAGCGAAGCCCACAGATGCTACCTCCTTCCCAAGCTCTGATAAGTGGGCTTCATAAGGGTCGAGTCTACTGGATGAAGCCATCGACTCCTCTTTCTGCATTAACCATTAACATCTTATTAAATCAATAAGAGTAAGTTAATATACTACTCAAAAATATTGGGTCGTTACAATGGTCAAGAGATAATATGAATGACACCATATCCTTTCTGAGCTCCATCAAATGGGATTATTATTGAGAAATTATATTGGATCAGGACATCACTTCCTCTAACTGAATAAATTATATTTTTGAAATCCCAATATATATACTAATCAATTGATCAATATTAAATAACTATATTAGTAAAAATAAAAATTATAAATTGTATTTTCAAATAAAAATTCATAAAACCAAAGAATTTCATATGTTATATAACAATTTTACAAAATAATACATTTAATTAGATCACAAATAATTTTCATCGATGAAATTCTAGGTTGTTAAAATCTTACCGCCTTACGAAATTTCACCCCTGAAATTTCTTTTTTCCACACAAAAACATATGTGGGTAAATATTCTTCATCACTTCCTCTGATTCCCAGTTTGTTTCTTCATACATGTGGTTTATCCAAAAAACTTTGATGAGGGGAATTGTCTTATTTTGTAGAAATTTTTCCCTATGATATTAGATCTTCACCGCTTATCCTCATAGGAGTGGTCATTCTCCAATGGCACCTCTTTTGGATTGAGTACATGTGATGGTTCAGACATGTACTTCCGCAAGAGTGATACATGGAATACATCAAGTAATTGATATAGGTTCAGTGGTTATTCTAGTAAATATTACATTACTCTAATGTGATCAAGAATCCAAAAGGGCCAATGTACCCTGGACATAGCTTCCCCTTCTTTTGAAATCTCATAGCTCTCATCCACAATAATAAGCAAATGAATACCATGTCTCCAACATCAATCTCTAGGTCTCATCAACAATTATCATCATATCACTTTTGTCAACTCTGAGCATATTTAATGTGTTGTTCGATGGTCTTAATCTTCTCCACTATTTCCATTACCATTTATAGACCTCGTAATTTTCTCCCCCCAACATCATCCCAACATGCATGTGTTCTACACCTCTTCCAATAAAGGGATTCAATAAGATCCATTTGGATGCTTGAGTGGTAACTATTGTTATAAGGCAACTCAACAAGAGGAAGATGTTGATACCATCCTCATTTGTAGTCCATTAAACATGATATAAAAATTTCCTCAAGTATTTGGATTGTCTTCCTAGATTGGCCATATGTTTGAGGATGATAAGTGGTACTAAAGATTATATAGTTATTTAGATCATGTTAAAGACTCTTCTAGAACATAGATGTGAATATTGGATCTTAATCGAATATAGCAGATTCTTCTAGTCCATTCAAACTTACAACTTTTCTGAAATATATCAATTCTAGTTCCTCAAAAGAAATGTTCTCTTGAATTCCAATGATTTGTGCAGTCTTTATAAGATGATCCATAAAAACTCAGATAGCATTGTTTCCTTTGGATTTCTTTAGATGTCTGGGGAAAAAGTCTATAGTGGTGTTCTCCCATTTCCATGCTAGTATGGGAAATAGCTTCATCATCCCCTTAGTCATTGAACTATTAACATTCAATTATTGATACAGCATGCACATTGAAGTATACTCATCGATCTCATTCTTTATGTTATCCCACCAATAAATCTATTATAGATCTTGTTTCAACTTTTTGTTTCTTGTGTGAATGGAGAAATTTGAACTATTTCAATCATCCAAAAGATCATTATTTAACTCCGGATTCGATGGAAAACATATTCTAGCCCCTAATCTCGCAATTCCTTCTTCATTACCATTGACCTCTAAGGATTTACCTTTTTTATAGTTTCAAATATCTTTTGAATTCCCAAATCATCCTTTTGATCATCCTTTAACATTTACAAAAGAGACCATTTATCCATCCTTTGTGAATAGATAGATGATGTTCCCTTATATATGATTCTCATTTCTATCTTCATAAAATCGATTGATATTGGATCATTTTCAATTCTCATTAATAATAGAATTTATGGGTATTTTATACTAATAGCGTCCACCACCTTGTTCTCTTTCCTAGTTTGTTAATGGATTGAGAAGTCATAGTCATTAATAACCTCTATCCATATTTTATGGCGTATATTAATCCCTTTATGTGTAAATATATACTTTATGATTATCTGATCCATATATATTTCACACTTCTACCCAAAAAGGTAATGTTGCAAAACAATTAAATATAATATTATTGAATCCATCTCCAAATAAGGTTTTGGATAGTTTTTCTCAGGAACCTTCAATTGCATTGAAGAATAGGAAATTACTTTTTCATTTTTCATCAACACACAACATAGGCCCTTCTTCGAAGCATCACTAAATACCACAAATTGTTTTCACTTGAGTGTAATGTGAGCATCAATATAGTGATAAGACTAATTTTCAACTCCTTGAAGTCTTTATTGCATTCATCACACCATGAAAACATTACTCCCTTACTAGTTAGCTTGGTTAGAGGGTTGGACAATCATGAGAAATTTCTCACAAATAAGAGATAATATCCAGCTAAACTCAAGAAGCTCTAAATATATGTTACCGATGTTGTCCTAATCCATACCTCAATTGCAGCTGTCTTGAAGTGATCCACAGATATAATATTTCTTGTAATGATATGACATAAGAAGGATACCTCCTTCTACCAGAACGCACACTTGATATACTTTTCTTAGAGCTTCTCCTTTCTCAAGGTCTCTAGTACATTGCACAGATGATCTACATGGTTCTCCTTGGTTTTGGATTAGATTAGAATATAATCTATAAATAATACCCCATATTTGATAAGGTAATCTCTTAAGACTATATTCATCAAGTCCATTAATATTTCAAGCTAATTAGAGAGTCCAAAATGCATCACTATGAATTCATAGTGTCCATATCTTTTACAAAAATCCTTCATGGGGATATCCTCCATATTTACCTTTACATGGAAATATCCAAACTGCAAATCAACCTCGGAGAAGTATTGTGCTCCCCGTAGTTGATCAAACATGTCTTAAATTTGTGGAAGATGATAATTGTTTTTTTTATTTTTTTCATCTCACAATAATCAATGAAAAGGCTCATTGAGCCATCCTTATTCTTGACGAACAAGATAGGTGCACCCCTTGTTGACGCACTTTGGCGTATAAATCCATTATCTAGATTCTTCTATATTTCTTTCTTCATCTCCTCAAGAACTACAACAACCGTCTATAAAAATTCTTCAATATTGGAAACTCCCCAGGTATAATATCAATTGTGAATTTAGCATCTCTTAAAGAAGAAGACCAGAAAATTCCTCAAGAAACACTTAAGAAAATTCCCTCAAAATTAGAATGTCTTTAAGGATGGTTGCTTCTTTATAATCAATCATCTAATCATGATACTATTTCTCATAGGGGAATAATATCCATGCATGATATTATGTTTCTAATGAAGACCCATCCTCTTCCTTGCACTTTTATATAATCAAGGGTCGATTCTCCATATGGAGAGTGATTTCCCTATAAAGGAAATTTATGTTTGTTCTATAAAAGGAGATCCAATAAATTCTCTAAATTTCATAAAATTCAACCAAAGGTAGTATGATGAGGTTCATTGGGAATTTATATAAACAAATTATGATAGGGGAGGATTTATATTCATGGGATTCAATGATTTCCCCATTTTTCATTCTCACTGAAATTTCTAATACCATAAAATGTGGTGGTTTTGGGAATTTTCTTCTAAACATTATAGATATAAAATAATGAGTAAAACCAGAATAAAAAATTATGTTTTATATTCATTAACGAATAACTAGAGTACCTCTCACCACTTCATTGTCGGATCTCACATCAGTGGTAGTGATAGAAAAATCACACACTTGCTGCATTGGAAGTTGTTTTTTGGTAAACAAAACCCTTGTCATAGGGAACTAGTTTTCAAAGTGCCATGGTTATTTGCCATTTATGAAATGAAAAATGTGTTCAGTGTTGAACGAAGTGTTCCTCTCCCCTGTCGCAGTTGTGTGTTTGTTTCATTATTTAATGTCCATGTGCCCTTCTCTTCCACACTCGAATCATTTCCTTGACCCCTTCCTGAAATTTCTAGGTTTCTTCTTCCCACACCATGGGAATGTGGGGTGCTATATTTTCTTAGAACCATTGGTTTTATCCTTCTGGCCACATGAATTGAAGTCCACATTATTCTTCTAATCCCCAAGATACCCATGAGATTCAACGATATCCATTTCTACTTTGAGAGAACATCAGATAATTTTTTTATAGCTCTCAAAGTCAAGGATCTCTATGGATTCCCATAGGCTATGTTTTATCCCACCAAAGAAGTATTCAGCAATGCATTTGGGGTTAACAAGAAAGAAAGTGGAATATCGCGAAAACTTAGTAATGTTTCCCTTTCAAGATCCAATGGATTTGTCATCTTTTTAATTGAGTAAAAGAAAGTCCCCTTCCATCTTAATTTGGAGGGTGCAAGGAAAATATTAATCGATTTTTTTTTCAAGAAATCCTTCTATCCCAACACCTTGATCTCCTACTAAGGATTTGTATTTTTAATAGATTTCCACCACTGATTAGCTTCACAGTCCATATGATAATCATCTAGAAGTACCTTCTATTTTTCGGAACATTAAATAATGGAGAAAACATTCTCAATGGAGTTGATACATTGTTTGAAAATTGAGGGATATGACGATCTATTTACAATAGGATGACTCTTTCTTGTGAATATTTTGATTGAGACTTCAGCCTTCATAGGGGGGAGGGGTTTTAATGTTATTTTTGACCCATGTTTATATTAAAAACATGATTTAATTGAGAGATTATGATGTCATAGTTTCTGATTCTTTCTCCCATCAGATTGGGAATCTCATTAGAAGAGTCATCACATTGATCATTGCATCGGTTGTTATCCTGAGTCCTCCTATTACCATCCATTGGTGGGAATAAAAGGAATGTTAGGTGTAACACATAATGGGTGATCCAAATAAAAAAACAGAGAACATAAAAATTAAACCTATTACCTTAACTTATGAATTATTAGGCATCAATCTATGTTATCCACGATCTACATGCCAACATATATTCTTAGGTGTAATTTTTTCCTTATTAATAGTTCATATTAATCTTATGAATTTACCAAATCATATACTTTGGGATTGTTGTAACCAAGAGTGCTACAAGGCCCGTTATTGTGCCCCAGTTCCCATTCAATTCTATCTCAAATCAGAGTTTTTGGGTTTTACCACTAGATACATATGTTCTAGAGTCGCATCAACCTACTCATATCTAGGCATGAATGTATTTTTTTTATAAAACACTTACTAAAAACTCACCAAAATTTTGTGATGTTTCTATTAAACATAGTCTTATCCCCAAGTCTTTCACTAGGTTTTTCTAATCCTAATCACAAAAATAACTAAACACACCCACTCACACCAAACATAACAACCATACTCTTTATCACAAACATAATCATAATTCATTAAAAAAATACTCTTCACTTGATACAGCATATAATATGGAGAGTTATAGTTTCCATGTTTCTTAGAAACATTACATAACAACATAAAACATAAAACACAATATATTTATTGAAAACCTATTTTACATGAAAATAATATTCCTTCGTACTTAACATTGCAAGGGATAACCTGAGTTAACGCATAAGAAATTGGTGATCCATAATGACCAGTAAGTGAGTATATAAGGAATAACATGATGAATATAGTACATGTTAGAAAATAGGTATATCAATAGAGAATAAGGGAACCGTGAACATAAAGGCAGGAAATAGCCTTATTATCATAACATGGAAATTTTGAAACAGCATTGAATATGATAGTCGCCTGAGCCAAGTCCAATTGCACATAGAGCATGAATAGACACTCATTGCACTATAATTAACATGAATAAATACGAATTTCACATGACATATCCTGATACTAATCTTTACGCAATGCATTGGAGTGTTATTAGGTTACACCCTTATTAGTCATTTCATCTCATGCATAAATGTGTCACATGGATCTTATAACATGAATTCATTGAACATCACAATTTGTTACATTATAAAGGAATGTTGGATTCATACATAAAACTATATGAACAATAAGTAAATGTTCATAATGTTGAATACACTTTATAGATAATTGGTCATGGTATTCTCTACATAATGACCCTGTCTTGGAAAATCGTGGGCCAATTTCTGTAGTATAATGGCGTGACATAAGATTTCATAAAAATGGTTGATGAGAGGGAACTGTGTATCTCATCATATGTATATAAAATGGAATGTAATGGGGTCATATAGATACATTCCCCAACATATGTAATGGAATTTGGATTCATAAAAATAAAAATTCATGAATGTAAATTAGGAGAGAGAAATTCTGTTACGGAATTTCTGTAACGGGTGTACATGGGAGAAATTAATTAGAGAGATAGGAATATCTCATAATTTGAAATTAATAAGGGTTGTATAAGGATGGTTTAAAATAATACCCAAACATTTTTAACTCTATAGGCAGGGGTATCGTAACAAAAAGAAACAAGAAAAAAATTAAAGTGGAAGAAATCGCTTACTTGGATGTTTGATCTAAAAGGCTTGGGAGGGGCTTGATAGTGGCTTCATGGGGGATTTTAGTTCCTTAGGTTGATTATAGAGAGAGGATGTCATAGGTTGGTCCAGTTCTAATGTTTTTGAGTGAATAGAAAGTGGACACTTTGGTGGGATTATATAGGCAAATAGAGGGAATTCTTTATTATTTGGGGTTTGGACAACACGCATTAAACTAATCAAAACCACTAACCAACCCATGTATTTTTCCCATTTTTTCACAATAGGAAAGTGGAATGTATAAATTATATCTCCAATGGCAGAAATTGTCAAAATATCAGGCCTTCTTATGTGGAGATGAGTCACACTCTCAAGAAAATCAATTTAAAAAGATAAAATGTTTTATAATTCTTGGAGGGTCCTATAAAGAACCTTAAAATTAATCAAACAAATCTAAAATCACATTGTTTATAGATAAAACATATATTTTCTGAAAACAATTTATTTTACTTTAATGCGTCATTGTTGGGTCATTATAATGTCATAAAAAATTATATAACTAAACAGTATTTAATTTATAACAAAAAATCCACTTTCACGGAAAATTATGAAAAATTCACAGTTGGATAATTTCAACGTACTAATTACAAAAATAGTAATTATTTTCTTTAAATAATTTTATAAAAATTTTATGTTTTTCTTTTAAAATAAAAAAATAAAATTTATCTAAAATTCACGGGGTTTGATAAAAATGGATTTCAAAACATAATAAAAATTACAATTGTATTCATAAAAATTATAGGATAATTTATATATATTTAAATAAATTTATTTATAATATTTAATTAAAAAATCTATTATTTCATTAAAATATATTTATTAATTGAATATTACATAAAAATACTACTTTTTCTTTAAAAACTATTTTGAAAGTAGAAATAATTAAATAAAAAGATATTAATTATTATATTAAAAAATAATTCATATAATAATAGTGCTAGGGTCTTATTACATAACCACTGATAATAGTTGCATATGACTGAGAGTACATTGTGTGATGGTGACAGACTCTTGGGGTGGCTTAGATAACATCTCTCGGGTGGTAATCTCTATCAACATGAAATTATCCCATAGGCAAACATTCGAGCTTAATGTGTTGAAACACATCTTGGGCTTGGTCAAGAAAGAAGAATTGTAATGCCACCTTCATTCCAGTCTACGATAAATGGGCTATGTAAAGAGAAATTATACTGGATGAGGCCATCAATTCCTCTATCTCAGAAAATTGGATTTTTTTAATCTCTATTTTTATAAAAATCAATTGATCATTATTTAATAACTATATTAGAAATGGTAAAAATTCGTAATGGTATTTTGAAATCCCAAATCCTGAATCCAAAGAAGTGCATATGTTAATTAAGAATTTTACAGAATAAGACATTTAATTAGATCAAGAGTAATTTTCATTGATAATTTTTTTTTCTTTACCTATTATAAGACATAAGTGTTAGTCATTTATACAATTTATTCATAGGATGAATTATATTCATCATATAAATTTGAACTATTGGCCTTGAGTTTGAACCTACAATGTATACATTTTATTTTCAACCATATATATAATTTTTTTAATGAATCTGTGTCATTTTAGGGGTCTATGATGGATGGATCAAGCCTAGACCATGTGTTTAGTAATAGATTGAAAACCATGGAGATTAATTTTTTAATATATTTTTTCATTCATATTTTCTTGAGATTCATTAAAAATTATGGGATCTTTTTTGTTTTTTATCTATAAAGTGATATTGATCAGGGGTTTATTTATTTTTTCATGTATTATAAATGGGTGATGTCTCCCATTTGGTTATTTTATACCCTTTGTTAATGTTTATTACCTATGTTTGATTTGATGTTGGATTAGGGATCCAAAAAACCATCACTATATTCAAAAGATATATTCCATGTATGTTTAGGATTTGGTAACAGATGTCACACTTTCATGATAGATATATTTTCTCTTTATTTTTAAGTAAAATATTACTATTTACAGCTCCCAATCAAGATTTAGTTAACTTTTTATCAAGAATGATGAGATGGTGGGGTTAATGAAATACACAAAAGGTCTTTGTAAAAGATGAAATATCCCAATCAGATCATTGATGCTTCACTACATATCAAAATCACTTATCCACAATAATTGTTACAACTTGGTCATAGTGACAGAACAACCACCCCCTCCATAACATGGTTTTCAGGACCTAGCCTGCTAGGTATAACCAGTTACCCCATAGACATTTGATCCCCATCCTAGTGCCCACCCACATTCCCAAATGGGTTATCTGACTGGTGAATGTCCTCACATGCCAACACATATCCTTTCCCATGTGCTTTGTCCTCACTCACACACAACCTGAGAAACTTCCCTGATGGTCACCAATCATGATCACTACTCCAGGACAGGCACACTTAACTGTGTAGTTCTATTGTGGTAGTATCCCAAAAAAGGAAGGTGTTTCTTATTTACATGAGTCATATCATTTTGTTATTTAACCCTTTATCATTTGGGGGTGTTACATCCCCACCCCCCCAAGAGCACAACGTCCTTGTTGTGGGCCCTACAACTCAACCCAGGTAGTGCACCACACTTAATGCTAGGTTCCACCTATGATATTAGATGTGAAAACTAGGTCCCAGTGACAGTACAGACACCCCTCCTTAACATGGTCATCGGGTCCCGGCACGCCATGTACCCCAATTGCCCAACAGACACTTGGTCCCCACCAAGGGTCCCACCCACTTTCTCGAACGGGTTATCTGACCAATGGAAGTCCCCACAGGACAAACCATGTCCTTTCTAGTGTGGTTTATCCTCACTCACATACAACCTAGGAAACTCCTAGAAGGTAACCCATCCTGATCACTAATCCAGTCCATACACGCTTAACTCTGGTGTTTTAATCTAGTAGGCTACCGAAAAGGAAGGTTCACCTTATTGACATGAGTCATATCATTTTTTCATTTATCCATATATCATTTGGGGGTGTTAAAATAATTTTATCTAATTAGAGTATCTTGAAACAACATTTTCAAAAAAAAATCTATATTTTTCATTATATGTATTAGTCTAGATGAACTTGTCTCCCTTTTGAGTTAAACTGAAGACTGCATTTTATAGTTTGTGAAATTTTTCACAAATTATCAATAGAATCCATCCAATCCAGGATAACAATGGATCTCAATTATAGTTTTCTGTTCATTTATATTGTTCCATGAGTTCTATTTTTAAAGAATCCAGAAAATTACCCAAACGTGTGATTACATGACCCAAGAATGAGACATTATATTTCTAGAATCTATAAATGAAAATTTTCCTAATACATTTCTTTTTCATCGAGGTATCCATCACAATCATGAAATAATATTCATAATCTTAATTTCTCTTTGAATTTATAAGAATGTCATTTATACATACTATCACAATTTTATTGAGATAATCTATGAAGAAATAACTCATTAGATCAGTGATTATAGTGAGTTAATTTTTATTTCCAAATAGAATTAATAAAAAATTATATTTCATATACCTCGTATAGAGGGATATTTTATGTTTTTTATATGATTTTACTATTAATGAATGACATTTTAATTGAAGTGTTATCAAAGGGAAGTGTCCAGTCCCCTCATATTTGGTTGAATAATTCATCATTATGAGGTATATGAAACTTTTTTTTAAATAATATTACCATTATCTTGATATTTATGGTAAAGAAACAATTAAACATTATTTTCAAAAAAAAACATAGTTTTTCACCCCATAGTTATGCACATAGTCATGTGAATTGTGTCATCTTGGATCCTGATTCCACTGAATTGGTGCTCCATATAGGGATGGTCACATGGCCTCAAGTACATTTCTCCAAATACCAGAAGTTTCCAACTAGTAGAGAGGGCCTAGGGTGTGACCATGCAAAAACTATGCCCTAATTGGTAGAGCGTAACATAGAAGAAAAAAAATTTAAAATAACAGAAGTAGTAAATACCATAAAACTAAAAAAAATAATGGAAGACATATAATAAAGATATACATAATTAATAACATACAAAAAATTATGCTTCATACCACATTTTCTATGAAAGTAGTAAAAAAAGCATAGAATACTATAGCATAAAAAATAAAATTCCATGGTATTGAAATAAAAATGAAAACATTGAACCATCACATCATTATCTTAATCCCATGCTATCAGGATCCTAAACAGCAAATCGTGTTCCTGTAAAAGTGAATTTTACCTTATCGACACCTAAAATAATATAACTATTATGGTCCCAAAATCATGAACCAAACAGTGTGTGAGAAATAAATACTACCAGAAAACCACCCATGATATGTCTATATTTGTCAGTGAGTATATGCTACAGGTTGTGTACAAAAATGAAAAGCATTAAACTATAATGTACAAAAATTTAAAAAACACTACAGGTCTAGTTACCATTTATATTAATTTATTATTCCTTATACATTTTAGTTACAATGAATTGTAAATATATTGAAATCCGACCATATCATGAAAATACCTTGTATCATGTAATCACAAAAGATGTCACAAAAGACCATCTAAATAGTTATTTTGGAAGGCTAAATCCGTATCTGTGTTTTTTATTGGATGATGATTCATAAGGATTTCAATAATATATTAGATCCAAATCTCTCCCATATAAATTGAAAATTCCTTCCAATAAGAAAAATCCAACCTTTCCCACAGGCATAACCAATCCTCGCCCATAGGGATAACCAATCCTCACCCATAGGCATAAAAAATCCTTACCCAGGAGAAAAACATATCCTTTCCAAACGTCATGACACAACATCACCCACTGAAATAACACATCCTCACTTGTAGTCATGTCACAAAATTTCTCATAGAAATTAATCATGATAAGAGAACATGTAGATTAAACTATTAAAATTCATTAATCATCTTATGTGGGAAATTCATAAGTCAATCCTAACACGTAATATAACATTTAAAACACATAAAAATTATTTATATCACATGGGTAAATATTTAATTGAAGAAAAATCATAATAATCAACACTTAAAAGATGAAAAAGGAATAACCATTGGTATTTTAGTCTCAAATGACTATATAATGGTTATCTAAGGAACATAGACACACCAGGTGTCCTTTAATCAAACCCAACAAGATCAATAAGCTTTAATTCATATGATTAATCACCGAAAAAACTTTACGTTCCAAAATGGGTGTGTTGAACCCAATAACATAAAAACCACTCAATTTTTTAAAAAAAGTCACAAGACCACCCACCTCATTGTTATATGGCTCTCCTCATCGAGTGTTGAATTCTATTTCAGCCTAGAATGTAGTATATCTAAAAAATGAGAATAAACTCGCATGTTTGATAACTACGTCGAGATGAGAAAACACAATGAGCAGATCAATATGAATTGGGGACATACCTAGGGGATTAAAACACATGTGATAGTGTCTGAATCAGTGTTCGGTTGGAGAAACATGAGTCAAAACGGTCCTCTAACACAACTGTTAAAAAAATACTATGGGTAGGTTCTATCCATTTTTACAGAAATTGAGACAACTCTCTATTTTATAAAAAATCCCTAGCGCATGTACACGACATTTACATCATGTACATGATGTGTACCCCAAGTACATGGCATGTACTTGACTTCATCTATGTATTTTTTACATTTTCTGCCATCCATTCCATATAACAACACATCTGACCCATGGCCTAGCATAGGGTTTAAGCCAAAATTTAATGTAATCATCATTTATGAAAAATAAAATATATTTACCATAGGAATTTATTAGAATCATAAAAGACCCCTCATTAAAGCAATTTCAACTTGGATATCCTTTCCAAGGGTGGTGAAGAAACATCCTAGAATAACTCCATCAACTGAGCATATACGTTGACCTCCCACTCCTTGGTCTCATCCTACCATAAGACGTGCTATGATATAATAGATACTAGAAGAACTAAATGGAATTGTCGAACCATCATGATCTTATCGATGATAGAAATCAAATGCTCCTTAAAGGATTCATTAAAATGAAGATCAACATCCTCAGGTTGAAAAATGCGGGATAGGTCTGAATGATCGTTGTGTGGATGAGATACATAGAAGAGGTTGTACACGGCTCAGTACCTCTGAGGTAATTGAAACTAATAGGAAACCAAACCAACTCTCTAAAGAATCTCAATTATCCTAACATAGTGTTGTGAATGTTTACCCTGTATCCAAATCAACCTATGTCCCAACCTTAGTTAAACAAGCAAGAAAACATGATTCCTGACCTCAAACTCTAGAGGTCCTCTACGATGATCAACATAATATGTATGATCTAACTTCATACTATAAATTCACTTATGAATTAATTCAACTTACTTATATGTTTTCTATACTAGATGTGGTCCTAGTAAAGTTTCCTCACAAGCCACCAGCCTGCACATGGGTGATCAGAATGGCCTAGCAGGCAAATCCTCATATGGTTCAATATCAGTAGTCTCCTCGAAACTATTATTATAAAAAAATTCAACTAGGAAGATATTCTTCTCCAAATATCCCCACATGTTTAGGAATCTTGCTTGTATCATGTCCTCCATTACACATGTCATATGCTAAGACTGATCATTAGTTTGAGGGTGCCATGATCTGCTCAATAACACCTATATACCATGTTCCCAATGAAAACTAGGCATAAAATGATATGTAAAGTGGGAATACCTATCTGAAATGACAGAATGTGGTACCCCATGAATTCATTCCACCTAAAAAAAATACATAGTCCCCTCCTCGTTAACATTGAAGGTCTCCTTGATCGGCATGATGTGAGCGACCTTCATATGTTTTTCAACCACAACCACATTAAATCGTTACTATTAGTGACCTCAGTAACACTGGGATAAAATCCATCATGATATCATACCATTTCCACTCCGGAATAGGTAATTTTATAAAATCATTAGTAGCATCTGATGTTCTACCTTCAACTGCTGACAGGTGGACGCCTCATAACAGAACCGACCACCCCACTCTTCATGCCTGACCAATAGTATTGATGATATAAATCCCTATACAACTTGGTAAATTTGAGATGATCTACCCATTCTCATGCATGAAACCCCTTCATCAACTACTCACATATGTCCATTAAAACCCATGCACGTCCCTAGATACGCAAGATCTCATCATCACCTATCATCGAAATATGTGGTCAATCCTCACCTACTATACTCTCCCATAGTACTAGGCCCAAATAATATAACCGCTTTTTCATCCTAACATTTTCAATGAGGGTAGAAGTCATAGAAAAAGGATAATTGAAATTTTTTCATTGACTATAATTAACATTTAAATTCATATCATAATACAAGGAAATAAGCTGCCACTAAACACTGCCCCCTACACCATCTGTATCTATGGCCTCTAACATAATGCATCAACCATTGCATTATATTTCTCGTGTGTGAATGTAAGATCAAAAGTAGATGGACGAAGGTATTCCACCCACTATCACTCTCTCAAATTTATGTCATACTATGTAAAGTGGAATTGTAAGAATTCATGGCATACATACAACATAAAATTCTCTCCAAGTAAATAGTGTCTATAACAGTTCCACACATGTACAACAGCAGCTAACTCCAAATAATTCATGGTGTGATTACCATAGTGAGGAAATTTTATAAAATACTAAGACACATGTACAATAGTAGATAACTCCAAATAATTCATGCGGTAATTCCCATAGTAACACCTCACCTTCTGAGAGCCGTATGCTATAACTCGATCTCCCTGCATAAGCACTACACCAATATCAATACCTAAAGCATCATTGTAGACTGTATAACTCTCTTGCTTCTCTAGAAGTATCAAGATTGGTGTTGATTTTAGTATTACCTTAATCTCATGAAATTATCTCTCGCATGCATCGAACCAAACAAAAATCACACACTGCGTAGACAATCCCATCAACAGCTCCGACAAGCATGGGAAGTCCTGGAAAAAAATGCATGTACTCCCAAGATAACCCCATCAACCATCATGTTTCAAGCACATTCTAGAATAATACCTCTGACAGTAGAGGCTCTGGGATCCTCCTCTTATTGGGTCTATTTCACTACATAGGTATGACTGATTACATGGCTCTACGAAACTACATGACTACCCAGAGAAGATCCGCCTTCTTATCGTTGAATCCTAGGGGTATGGCTACCACGACCACAACCACCAACTTCGCCTGGACACATGGATGCACCCCATATACTACTCTGATGAGAGTCCACTGACTATACTCTTGAATGTGTAGCGATTAAAGAACCTCTTTTAATCGATTTAGGTGAAAACTCCCTAAATAAGCATTATAGATGTCCCATATTGACACAGTATCGACACTCGACTGGGCCCCTTAGACATTGTGGTCACTTTTTCATATCTATTCCACAATAGTCTCACCTTTCCTAGCTACCATAAGAAACATTTTTACATATCAATTCACAACGAGTAAGCTCTATACGATGATTTTTCTCCTGGTAGAGATAGTTCAAAATATCGGTGTTGAACCGTCCTGGTACACACCTCCAGCTTCCCACTGATTACGATCGGTAATCAGTGCCAGATTCACAATGGAATATACTGCACGAAACTAGAAAATTTTCACCTATGAGCATATTTCATACATGATACCATAGTAAAATCGCATAGCCCTTGATGTCTTGTCACCCATTATTTTAAGATCGACCCTATGAAGCTTAGTGAAATTGGTAGAGTATTTTATCACTCACCTAGTGGCCTAACCATGATTCAGGAGGTATTGATTATTATCGTCCCACAGCATCTCAGTATAATTGTATTCACAATATACCATTTGAAACCACCCATTACATGTCTTAATAATGATCGTTCGGAATGGTAACACCACACCACCTCTTGATTGAACTACACCACATATATGTTACGAGGTTGACCCTCCTCTTAAGAGGCATCTTCAGATTCTTGAATATAGAAAGCATTGCATCCAACCTCGACTCTGTAGCCTATGCTCCACCATCCCATGAAAATATAGGAAGATGATTCGACTGGAATACTCACATTAGTTCTATCATAGATTTGGATGGTTGAGGTTCTCCCTGGAAGGATTTCAGAAACCACATGAATCCTTAAAAAACAATTCATTAGCACATGTTACATGTATAATAAGTAGTTTCACAACAGGAACATCTAAAGGATCCTCTACTATAAAATGTTTTACCACCCCTGGGGTATGATCAAAACCACTTTCCTAGAATTCATATTGAGGAAATCGTGGTGGTGTGACTCTGAATGGTCGATCACACAACTTAGTTCAATATTATTATCATATTTTCCATTCATGGGTTACAAAGACATACAGAATCGAAACTCAATGGTAATCAAGAGGAGTACATGAAATGTAGATCCCACAAACGGTATGTACCCTCAAGCATTCACATGTTCATGTTCTCTCATTGTCCTAGGAATGTAAACACCTCAGGTTAATGGTGTGTTTGTTGGGTTTTTGAACATAATGTCCCTAAATCTACCCCAGAACTCCCATTTTATAAAATAAACACATAGATATTCCAAATTCTGATCTTTGGGGGGCCATATTCCCCTTTAATAAATGATTAGAATCCACCTACACTAAATCATAATACAATTCCATATAATATAGTATCATTATCCACCAAATTTTGATCGAAGAGGGCCCATAGACCTCCTAGGATAATGTTTGACTTCCATCCCAATCATATCATAACATTATTCTATATAACCCTTAAATATGGTACATCAAATTTTTATCCAAGAGGTAACATACACCTTAGTGATAAATTTTTGGATTCGATCAAATTCAGACCATAACATGTTACAGTACTCTTATCACAATTGTAGGCATATGTACCATATTACCTATCACAACATCATGTATATCTATAAGAAAATCTATCACAACAACATTCAATCAGTAATGCTCCAAAATGGAAAGGAAAGACTGCATGGCATGTGATTCTATGAAGATCCTAAATTATGTATGAGTTGGAGTACCCATATATCATCAGGTTTCAACAAAATAGAAACAAATTAATATCAATAATAATCGAAAAATACATGTGTGTCACCCAACCATGAAATTAAAACAATTTTAACAGCTCAAAAGACAAAAATCGCAATTCAGTTTGTGGAAATTCATCTTTTCCTTGTACACACGGTAGATACTTCCTCGCACACAGTATTACTAAATACCTTTAAATTTATACCACTTTCTGTTTTATCCAACTAATAAAAAAATCAGGGAAAAATAAAACCCTTAATACCTTATTGTATTGTCTATAATTTACATGCCACTAAACTAGTGCTTCGTTCCTAGTAGGTTTCCTGGAATCAAGCGTATTTACAAACCCCAGAGGCTGCCTACGGGCAAATACGGACTAGGGTTTGATAGTGGGGAAACAATTAAATCATTTTTATAGAGTAACAGATCAGAACAATAATAAACAATACTAGATGAACTAAATACTATACAACTATATCAAACAATGAATGACAGAAAAGAAAGATAACCAGAAGTCATAACATACCAAACATGATGCTTCCTATCACATGTTCTAAGAATGAATCCTAGCATGATACACTATAGTAATATACAAAATATAATACCAAGGAATGGAAATACAAAATAAAACTCAAAAGCATCATAATCCATGGCATTGTATCATGCTCTCCTTCTCTTTTACAGAAATTCAAGTAATTTTAGAAGGGTTCTTTCCCTTATAAACACCTACAACAATATAATATGTTTGGGTTGAAAAGAATATTTGAAACTGCGTGTGGGAAATAAATCAATATAGGAAACCACTGTAGATCTGTCCCTATATTTTAGTTATAATATACAACATGTAGTATTAAAAAAGTAAAAGTAGAAAACATTGAAGTAATCAAACTTAATAAATCATAAAAGTCATGTTTCCATTTATATTACGTTCACGTTCATTTAAAAATTCAATTATATTGAATTGTAAATATAACATTATCTAGCCTTAGGCTGAAAATCCCCCATATCAATTAAGCATAATAGATGACTCGAAAGACCAATTAAACAATGAAAATTGATGACTGAATCCAATCACCTGCTTTGGAATGGAAGATGAATCATAAGGTATTCCATGAGATATTTAGTTCAATACTTTTCCCAGAGTCATAGAAAAAACATACCCATAAGAACAAAACAACCCTTCCTATATGCATAACCAATCCTTAGCCACAGTGATAACCAATCCTCACTAATTGAAATAACCAATCCTCTCCCATAGAAAAAAATTATTGCCTGCAAGCATGACACAACATCACCCGCAAGCATAACACCACCTCGCTGCATGAATAACACAATATTTCCCACATTCCCAACACAGAAAAAGTGACATATTGATTAGAAATTTAAATTTGAATGATTGAAAAAACCACATGGTAAATTTTTAAATCAACCTAAACATGTAATAAAGAAATTAAAAGGAGTAAAAATATTGTATATGACGGGGTTAAAGAATTAATTGATCAAAATTCATTTTAAACAACCCTTAAAAGGGATAAAAATTCATTACCATACGCATCGTAGAGAGAAATGGATGAAAATTGGTTATCTATGGGAAATACATCTACAAGTTGCCCCTAAATCAAACTCAACAAAAGAAACATTCTTTAACTCATATAATTAATCACCTAAAATTCATTAGGCATCCACACGTCTCAAAATCTCATCAATGAGACACCCTAAAAATGAGTGTGTGGCACTCTGATATATATAAACCACTTGGAAATAAGATAAAGGCCTAATACCTCTTACCTATTATTTGTAAGGGTCTCCTCTTCTAGCGTCAAATTCTTATTTGACCTAGAATATTGTAGATCTACAAAATGAGCATAAAATCTCATGATTTGGTAACTACTTTGAGAGGATGAAACATAAATAATGACTCAATTTCACTCAATAGAATATAGAGGGGATTCCAATGCACTTGACAGTGTAAGGATCAGATTTCGGATGGAGAAACCAGAGACAAAATAGTTCCCTAGAAGAACTCTTGGAAAAATCCCATGGGTGAGGTTATATCTGTTTTTACAGAATATAAGTATACTGCCTATATTATAAAAAATAACCAATGGGAATATATATGATTTGTAGGTAAATCATGTGCACTAAAAGTATATGGAGGGAATATAGACAATATACATTTCCCTACATTTTCTCCACTTCATTTCCAATAACAACCCAGGCATCCCACGAGTCATCTTAGAGATTAGGAAAAAAAGTATTGTAAACAACATTTAAAGAAAAATAAAAGACTTGTACCTCAACAAATACTCAGAAACTTATGTGAATTTATTCTTTTTATTCCTTTGAAATTTTCTATTTCATTCCTTCAACTCGGTCAGATCCATTATATAATGATTTTTTCTAATAAACTTGTCTCTAATAACGATATATATTGAAATAAAAATATCAAAAATTAATACAAGGAGATGAGATATTTAATAAATACTTATACATACTCCATCAAAAAAGTCAAATGATCAATATAAATTTTCTACAAAACTATTAGAGATAAAAAAACCGATAATATATGTTATTAAGAACCATATTACAGAACTAATATCCACTGAGAGTTGATACTCATCCTTTAACCTATTGACATTCATAGATTAATTGGGAAAATGATATTTTAATTTCAACCCCTAAAAAGGTATATAGAATATATATTTAGAGTTTCAACCCCAATAAAAATTTACATTAAATTCATGTAAAAGGAAAAAAATAAAATTTACAAGAAAAAACACTAATTGCACTCTATGAGTGTTGTGTTATAAGTTTTCTATTAAACTTTGATTACATTAACTATTTTAATTATAAATTAAACATATAATTATTAATTTGGTGATGTGACAACATTATATTATTCAATAAATATAAACTTGTAACAGAAACTAGAATGAAATAATAAACTAGTGGTTTTATATGGATGATAAATGTACCTTTCAAAAAATCATTATGATAACCCTTGTTAAGAGGTTGTAATTTATGTGCTTTCTATTTATCACATTTAATTAGAGGTTACAAAGTAAATTTCTATATTTACTATTATAATCTTTAATTTTTCAACATAATGATTATACTGTAAACAATTGAAGAATTGGAGTGTGTGTGTTATATTTGGTTGATCTTTCCCTCTATTCATTTCATTATTTATAGTATAGATATATAATAAATATTAATTTTCATTATAACCTTATTTTCCCTAAAATATGGATTTACATATCCCCTTATAAAAGTTTCCCCATGCTTCATTTCATATTATTTTATTCAAGGAGGGTTTTTTTCATTCCATTGTCTTTTTTATTACTTGGACTTCTTCAAAACAACATTTTTCAATTCATATATACAAAACCATTAGAATAAATATGGTGACATACTCAAACCTACACTTCAAGATTTAGTAGTTAATAAAAAATTGTCCATTTTGATATTAAATAAATAACTCAAAGTTACATACTACATTACACAACTGAGGTTCCCGCTAGATCTAGGTTATGTATAATTAAAATAATTTTTTACATAATATAAGAGTTTAAAAAGACTTCTTTTCAGATTCATGTTCATTTTCTCTAAAAATGAATTTATCAATCTTATAGAATATAAAATTCCTGTTAAAAAATATTTTAAAACCAGGGATGATAATAAAATTACATAGTAAGTGGTTTTAAATCTTTTAAAAAACATTATAATTGAATATTTAAAAATTATTTTAAGATGTTTAATGTCAGAAAATAATATTTGATATATAAATTAATTTTTATATCATTTAAAAAACTTATAATTTTCAAATAAATTAAAATTAATATTGTATGAAATAAAAATAAATTATCAATTATAATAATTTGAAAATAATATTTCTTTTATGAATTACAATGATTCACTGAAGATATTATGAAATCCTTATGGCAACTTAGTAGCACCACAGGTTGGAAAAAATCTCATTGAGTTGGTGGGCTCCCTCCCTATTCGTAGTTACCTTATTTGATATGCAAGGGAAACATTAATTTTAGTAGAACCATTTTTCATGATTTATATTTCTCATTAAAAACCCATTAATAACACATTTAAAGAGATAAATATGTTTTCATATATGAAAACAAACAACTATTATTCTTTAATAAAATTATATTTTTAGGAAAAAAAAATTTTCTAGAATATAATTACTTTAATTTAGAAACAATTAACAAAAACACATTAAAATTTAAATAATTTTCTGAATTAAAATTCACTAAATATCATGATCAATTATCCAATATTTAAATATAAACTGATATTACTGAAAATATATTAAAACAATGTATAAAAATTATATTTTTATAAATTAAATATTTATTTTAATAAAATTTAATTCATTTAGAAATTTCGTTTTTCTAATTAAATAATAAATTTTTCTGTTTTACTTTTATAAATAAAAACTCTTGTTTTATTTTAATTTTAAATTCCATTTTAGAAATCAATATAGTAATTTTCATTTAGGAAAATTCTCATATAAAAGATTTTTATCTAAATAAATACCATTATTAGAATATGTTTTGTATAACAAACATCATCTTTATTACAATTAATTCCCTAGTTTATTACCTAATATAAAAAATTATACAACCTAGATTATTGATAAGTCTAGTGTATTATGGGAATTAAGTATATTACATATCAACATAAAATAATGAATACAACATATTTATTTTAAACCCATTAACATGTTCATAATATTCCTTCATAATTAAAATGGTAGGAGATATCATAGGGATATACAAAAGAAAGGGGTAACATATAATACCAAATAAGTCAATAAACATGTAATAACATGTTTAAGCTAATACGTTAAATACATTATTCATATCAATGGAGCATAAATTGATATACAATCATAACCATTTATAATGATTGTAAATGTTTCTTGATAACAAAAAATGAAACATGGGAAATGTGGAAACATTCTAAAACACAGCATCATAGACATATGTCAAGGATAAACACCATGAACTAATGATGGGAAAATTACCATGATATATTATGTTCACTTCATAATCATTTCCATGATGTATCATGATGAAAAAAAATTACCCAACTAATTTTAGTCGTATATAATTCTTGGTGCACCAGTTTCTTTCATTTCTTTCTAATTTTTAACTGTGCCACATAGATCATACAACATAGATTCATTAGTAAAAATATTTTATTCCACGATTAATGAATTTTGAATAAATAAATGTTTTTCTCGTGTCAAATAATTACAATTTTATAAATTTGAAAATCCTTAATAGTAAATCGATATGGTATTCACTATATAATTTTTTGGGATGGAAAAGTGAAATGAAATTTCATTAGCATAACAGAGTCACATATAAATTCATAAAATGGCTTGATATGAGAGAAATAGTACTCTCATAATCAAGAAATAAAAATGGTATATATAGGGACAAGGAAATATATAATCAAACATTATTTTTTGGAAATTTATGACACAAGATAACAAATATACAAGAATAATGATAGAGAATGTAACACCCCAAGCTTCTATGGTACGTTTCCCTTCGAATAATGCGATAGCGTGTGTTGTACGCAACCTCGAGTTCTAACACACACCACAACTAATTAAACTAGCCGTTGTGAATAGTAATACCTACTTTTTGAAATCATATATATTCAATATTTCAAAATGGACTTCATTTTTGGATTCGGAATATTGAAATTATCCTAGGGTGAAATTTTGGTACTTTTCGGATAACTTTTATATTTTGATGAATAGTGAAAATTACTAAATTTTAATTAAAAACATCTTTTTTAATCAAAATAATTAATAGTGATAAATTATTAATTTGAGTGGTTTTAAAGTATATTTAGAATATATTTTTACCATTTAATATAATTTTGGTCATTGGACATAATTATACAATTAAACCGAACATAAACAAGTGTCAATCTTTTGATAGTTATTATCTCTTAAAAACACGCTTTTTGTTTTGACAGCGGGAATTAATTTTAAATTAATTTCTGCCACTTCTGTGTTTTGAATTTAGGAAAATGGATTCCATATTTGGAATCAGGATGTTTAAATTGTGTAAATAGGTAACTTTTATTTTTAGACAATTTGAATAATTACTGCGGTAAATATTTTATTTACCATGGATAAAGGGTAAATCCGGTAAATAAGGGTTAAAAAAAATATTATAATAATACAAAATTACCCTAAAACGTGTCCTAACCTTATTGGTGTACACATACCCGACCATGGGCATCCTTGGGTCAATTTGGGGACCCCTTGGAGCCACTTGTAAGTGATAATGACACATTATATTAATAAAGTTAAAATAAAAATAAAAATGGCATAAGATTACATCTTTTAGAAGAACAATTTTTACATAGGGTTATACATGTTGGATTTTCGATTATAAATATTCATTAGAAAGCTAAAAAGATTTCCTACATGAGGATATTTTATTTATAATTTTTAGACATCAAATAAGTTAAATTATTAATGACACAATAATGATGCAATGTTTGCCTCATTAATAAATCATTTAAATAAATAAGATTATAATGATTAAAATATTATCTAAAACCTGTCCAATTCATATTGGTTGATGTTATTTAGAATATGATTCATCTTATCTTCGACCTCAATGATTTTTGGTCCATTATAAACCGAATACAAATATATTATAAAGTAATACTTTCACACTTTCCTAAAGAGCCCCTCCTCTCCCTTATAAAAGGAGACCACTTCTACTCATTCCTCACACCTCTCAAGCCACTTGGCTCGTCCAAACTCTGCCCAACTAAGCTCCCCACATCCCTCTCCTCCTCCTTGAAGCTTCCCCTTAGGCAGAAAGCATTTCAACAAGTCCTTTGGTTCCAACCAAAGTGAGTTACCAAAATTAAAGGTAACGATTTCTCTTAAATTATTTTCATTTATTTTGCTTCTTCAACCCCCAAACTCTTTTTATTTCCTTTATTTTGTAACAACACCAGTATCCTCAATATACTAGGATGTTGTTATAAGAAGTATTCAAACTACACATACACACAACTCCATCTAATGGATGATTAGCATAATGTTTCTGTGGATGGCAAACTAACGCCTCACAAAACGATGATTGTTCAAATACATCTTACCGCCTCTCATGGTGGCCATTATGATGGAACTGTAATTAAATATGATATTAATGATATATATTTTATATATAATCTTCTGTAATTCCATTTTATTTCATACCATTATTCGTTTCATGTTGAATATACATACGATAATTTCATTTGAGGAAGTGCGGACTACCGCCCCCTTAAAATGATATGACTCGTTCATACCACACATGGAACGTATAAAGGATGGTGTTAATGAACTTAAGTAACATATATAAAATATTATATTATACAGGAATAGTAATATACCTATGTATCATTTGGATTTGATTCTTTTAAAATGAAAATTAAATGGAAGTAGCGTTCGTGCGTACGTACGGACTACCGTCTCCACGAACGCGATAAGATTCATTCTCCATCATATCCATTCAAGTATTATTCTCATTTTAGGGTTAAAAATAATGTTAATATCATTCTGATTATGAATAAGATATAATCTATCCATTACAAACATATCTTACGTAACCAAACATTTAAGAAGAACGAATCGATTATCACCCGAAACAACGATAATACTAAGATATTATTAATAAAGCAATGTTAAAAGATCATATATGGTATCATATTAATGTATATGATTCTTGTATAATTTAATAACAATTATTTCACCATTATACAGGAGGTTAACCTACCCCAACAAAGGAAAAGTACAAGGTAAGGGTTATTTCACAATCTCTTCTTTATCCGAGGTTGTTTATACGTAATAATCTACTGGGATCTCATTATCATCCACATCCATGTTTCTTCAAAATGTTTTTCAAAACATTTTTACTATTTACAAGAATATGGGTTAAAGTCATTTATACCCTTGTTTGACTTTTTATAAGAGGTTTATAAAGGAATCTTTCCGTCGTTTTCAAAACAAGGTCCTTTTTAACCTTTTCGACAGAATTGAGGTAAGAATGTTTTTTTTAACTTATACGGCGGGTGCGGTTATTTTCCGCCGTTATAAAATCGTCAAAGCTTTCCATACAAACTTATAAGAATATTTTCAAAGAAAATGTTTTATTTTATATGGATCTTAAATGATTTCAAAATAAAAGGAGATACTTCTATAAAAAGAATTTTGATTTCATCTATGTCAACATCCTTTGATGGATTTTAAGATTATTCGAAGTTGATTTATTATGATACAAAACTTCTATATTGTATTGAAGGTTTTGAGATATGTTTGACTGTGGATGTGCTATTTTTATACCATTCATAGTTTATGGTGAAATTATTGACATTTCGTATGCTAGTTTTAATACGAATGTTTATGTTATGTTTAAACCTTTTCATATGGGAATGCATTGGACTTAATAAGTGACGGGTGGAGCCCGCTATAGCTCCTCGATGCATCGGTAGGTCTCATGAGACAAACTAGTGTCTTGGCACAAGGCCTTGACAAAATCTTATTTGTAGTCTTGGCACGAGGCCTTGGCTATGTGGTTATGATAGTCTGGCATTATGCATTCCAACATTATGAAAGTGGTTATTGATATTGCATGTGATTATTCGATTAGTAGAATATCCATGTGAACAAGTAAATGGAATTATTTCATTTTACTTTTGCCATACTATGTTGAAGTTCAATTTTAAAAGGCTTTTGTTTTAGTAATTCATTGCCTTAAATGTTTATGCTTATTTTGAATGTTCCGCTATATTGTTATCCTTACTGGGCATTTGAGCTCACCCCTTTTTTTTATGTTTTATTTTTCCCAGGTAGTGAAGAAGTAAATTATGATTGACTTGCAGGGATATTATGGGTTTATAGTGTGGACGTTGGAAACATTATGTTGTTGTAGTAGTTTTTCATTTTATGATGTAATGTAAAACTTATGAATATATCTAGTGTTTCCAAGGCTACTAAACTAATCGGTCTTTCGGGATTTGATCTTTCTTGTGATCATGCCAATGTTATGTAATAATGCACCGACTCTAGGTAGCTGGGGTCGGGGCGTTACAGTTGGTATCAGAGGAAGTTTAGTACAAACCTTGGAAACTAGATTTAGATAAACTCTGATTAGAGCACGTAGACCTAAGATGAACTTTGAGGATTAGTATAGAAGAACTTCCTAGAATTTTGGTATTGTAGAGATTTTGTGAGTTTTCCGAGCAATACATCCCTGTCTGGATAAGAGCAGGTAGAGGTGGCTCTGGCACAGATGTACCTAGGGGTAAAACCCGAAAACACCGCTTTGAGATAGACTCGAACGGGAACTGGTGCACGACAACGGGCCTTACTGCACTCTTGGTTACGACACTCCCGGGGGATATGCTTAGGATAACTCTCATTTTCTTTACAAATCATTATGAAGGGTTTATGAGTATATACTTCCTCAAAGAAAACATTTTTATGATTATGGATTATATCCATAAATAGTTCAATTTATGTTAAGTGTTTTATAAGTATGGGATTATATATTTTGATTCATAAACTGATCTAGTTTATGCCATTGTTTAGAAATGGCGCCTAGTGGAAGAAATGGAAACCGTATCAATGCACGCACTCCATGTAGGGATTGCCCTCCTGCTCAAGATAATTATAGTGGGGCTGGTGATGCAACTGGTGCTGATCAACTAATCACCATACTGGGACAACTTACTCAGGTTATGAATAATAACCTTACCCGTATGGAGCACCCTGATCCGCAGCGTGGAGGATCAATGTTAGATCGATTCATGAGACAACAACCACCAACGTTCAATGGGAATACAAATCCCTTAGTAGCTAAGCAATGGATATTTTCCATAGAGAAAATATTTCAGGCTTTGGGGAGCAGTGAAAGGGAAAAAGTTATCATGGCAGTTTACCGCCTCACTGGAGATGCTGATCAATGGTGGTCATTGATTCAAAATACGAAGGAAGATGATGAAGTATCAAATATGGAATGGAGAGAGTTCAAAGATCTGTTTTTAGAAAAATACTTTCCTCGCGACCATCGAGCAGATATGGAAAGACAATTTCCGAGTCTGAGACAAAAGGAGGATGAGAATGTCACAAAGTATGAGGCTAACTTTACAAGGTTAGCGAGGTACGCTGGTGATTATATTCGCAACCCAAGAAGTAAGATTGATCGTTTCTTTGATGGCTTAAAACCATTTCTCCGTCGAGCATTAGTCTCACAATCCTTTTCATCGTACGAAGACATTGTCTCATGTGCTATCAAGACCGAAAAGGAATTCTCTAAGTCTTATGACTTTAAAGCAAAGAAAGAGAAGAAGAGACCTGCTGATCAATCTGGGAATGGAAATAAGGGGAAGAAAGGAAAGGTTGAATATCCATCTTGTGGTAAATGCGGGAAGAAACATCCTGGTACTTGCTTGAAGGGAATGGGAGTCTATTACAAGTGTGGTGAAAAAGGCCACCAAGCTCATGATTGCAAGGGGAAGAAGGAAGCTACCAACGTTCAGTGCTACAATTGCAGGGAGATGGGGAATTATGCAAATGCATGCCCTAAGCGTCAGGAGAACTTACCTCAGAAAAGGACAAGGGATCAAGGCCAGGCTTATGCTATCACTACTGCTGAGGTAGAAGCTCCGAAAGATGTGGTGGCAGGTAATTTAATGGTTTCCTCAAGTTTAGCAAATGCATTATTTGATTCTGGATCATCGCATTGTTTCATATCTTCCCAGTTTGATAAGAAAATTAGATATTTCCAATTTGATTTAATAAGGGAGTTGTCAGTTAAAACTCCTAAGGGAAGTATCGTTGCAACAAAGTTTTGTGAATCAGTCCCCATTAGAGCACATAAATTTTCTTTATCTGCTGACCTCATCGTCATACCTATGATTGAGTTTGATATAATCCTCGGTATGGACTGGCTTTCGGACTATGATGCGAAGATTTATTGTAAGAAGAAAGAGGTTACGATTCTTGATGATAATGATAAGGAGCACCTTATTTTTAGGGCAGAATCTTCACCACATAATTCTTATTTAGATCCACCCCCAGTAGCTCAACTTAATTCAATTATTGGGGAGGAAGAGAATGAAATAACTGTCGGTGAGGAAAGGAATGTTCAAATAGAGGATGTACATGTTGTGAAAGAATTTGTAGATGTATTTCCGGAAGATTTACCTGGACATCCTCCAGAACGAGAAGTTGAGTTTTCCATTGATTTGATTCCTGGATCAAGGCCTATATCGAAGACCCCTTATAGAATGGCCACTGTAGAGTTAGTCGAACTAAAGAAACAACTAGAGGAATTGAGTAATAAGGGATTTATTCGCCCTAGTATTTCTCCATGGGGAGCCCCTGTTCTTTTTGTTAAAAAGAAAGATGGATCTATGAGGTTATGTATCGACTACAGAGAGATCAATGCTATAACGATAAAGAACAAGTATCCCCTACCTCGTATTGATGATTTATTTGACCAACTGCATGGAGCTCAATACTTTTCAAAGATTGACCTTCGATCTGGATACCATCAGTTGTGTGTAAAGAAAGAAGACATTCCGAAGACAACATTTCGAACCAGGTACGGGCATTACGAGTTTACTGTAATGCCGTTTGGATTGACTAATGCACCCTCTGTATTCATGGATCTGATGAATAGAGTTTTCAAGGAGTATCTCGATGAATTTGTGGTGGTATTTATTGATGATATCTTGGTATACTCCAAAACCTACGAAGATCATGAAAATCACTTGTGCATTATCTTGAAGACTCTGAGGAGGCATGAATTATATGGAAAGTTTAGCAAGTGTGAATTCTGGCTTCAGGAGATTTCTTTTCTTGGCCATATTGTCTCTAAAGATGGAATCTCTGTTGATCCTTCTAAGACCAAAGCAATCCAAGAATGGCCAGCACCTACGAGTATAACTGAGGTACATAGTTTTATTGGCTTGGCAGGTTATTATCGACGTTTCGTCTAGAATTTTGCCCGATTGGCTAACCCATTAACGAAGCTCACATGTAATGGGGTTAAATTTGTTTGGACAAAAGAGTGTGAAGAATGTTTTGAAGAATTGAAGAAAAGATTAGTCAATGCTCCTATATTGACTCTACCATCGGGGAATGATGGGTTCGTTATTTATAGTGATGCATCAAAGAAAGGACTTGGTTGTGTCCTTGTGCAGAATGATAGAGTTATTGCCTATGCATCACGACAGTTGAAAATTCATGAACAAAACTATCCTACTCATGATCTTGAGTTAGCAGCTGTGATCTTTGCTTTGAAGATATGGAGGCACTACCTCTATGGTGAAAAATGTGAGATTTATACTGATCACAAGAGTTTGAAGTATATTTTCTCACAAAAAGAACTCAACATGAGGCAAAGGAGATGGCTTGAATTACTCAAGGATTATGATTGCACGATACACTACCACCCGGGGAAAGCAAACAAAGTAGCAGATGCTTTGAGCAGAAAAGACCATGGAGTTCTGAACATGATGAGAATTGAAAGGGATCCAATTTTCATGGATCTAGAGAAGATGGACATGGGAATAACCAGGGAAGGTGAAACATCAATGCTTTTTCAAATGGTTGCCAAACCATCTTTACTAGTAAGGATTAAGAGTTCCCAGACCGATGATGAAGAATTTCAGAAGAAGATTAAAGCTGTGAATGATGGGAGATTGAGAGACTTTGTGTATGAAGATGGAATTTTGAAATTCGGGAAGAGACTTTGTGTTCCCAATATACCTGATCTAAAAAGGGAATTGCTGGATGATGCTCATAGTTCCAATTTCTCTATACACCCAGGGAGCACCAAAATGTATAGAGATTTGAAGGAACATTTTTGGTGGGACAACATGAAGAGGGAGATTGCTGATTTTGTGTCAAGATGTATGGTTTATCAACAAGTGAAAGCTGGAAGGCAACAGCCTGGAGGAGTCATGCAACCTCTTCCCATACCAGAGTGGAAATGGGACAATATTACGATGGACTTTGTCATGGGGCTACCAAAGACTCCTAGAAGAAACGATGCAATATGGGTTATTGTTGATCGTCTTACCAAGTCAGCACATTTTCTTTCTATAAGAGAAGATCTACCCCTGGAACGTCTAGCAAGACTATACATTAATGAAGTTGTGAGACTTCATGGAGTACCCCTATCGATTGTTTCTGATCGTGATCCCCGTTTTACTTCAAGATTCTGGAAAAGTCTTCAGAAATCCCTGGATACTGAACTTCATTTGAGCACTGCTTACCACCCTCAGACAGACGGACAATCAGAACGGACTATTCAAACCTTAGAATACATGTTGAGATCTTGCTCACTTGATTTTCAGGGTATGTGGGATCAATATTTACCACTGGTAGAATTTTCCTATAACAATAGCTTCCATTCAAGTATTCAGATGGCACCATATGAAGCATTATATGGAAAGAGATGTCGTACACCAACCTGTTGGGATGACGTTGGTGAAAGAAAACTTGTAGGCCCAGAACTGGTGGAGGAAACGGCGGAAAAGGTGAAAGTAATCCAAAATCACATCAAAGCAGCTCAAAGTAGGCAGAAGAGCTATGCCGATAATCGAAGGAAGGATTTGGAATTTCAAGTCGGTGATCATGTTTTCCTGAAGGTATCTCCGTGGAAGGGAGTCATACCTTTTGGTAAGAAAGGCAAATTGAGTCCCAGGTACATCGGACCTTTCGAAATTCTAGAACGAATTGGGGCTGTAGCTTACCGATTGGCAATGCCGCCAAGTCTCTTCGAAGTTCACGATGTGTTCCACGTATCTCTGTTGAGAAAATACATGCCTGACCCAACGCATGTACTCACCTATGAGGAATTAGAACTGGAACCCGATCTGTCTTATTGCGAAGAGCCCGTCAGGATTCTTGATACAAGAGAACAAGTACTGAGAAACCGGACGACGCGTCTGGTAAAAGTTTTGTGGAGAAACCATAAGATGGAAGAGGCAACGTGGGAACCCGAGGAACTTATGATAAAGAACCACCCGAGTCTTTTTATGCAGTAATACCCTAGAAATTGCGAGGACGCAATTATTTGAAGGAGGGGAGAATGTAACACCCCAAGCTTCTATGGTACGTTTCCCTTCGAATAATGCGATAGCGTGTGTTGTACGCAACCTCGAGTTCTAACACACACCACAACTAATTAAACTAGCCATTGTGAATAGTAATAACTACTTTTTGAAATCATATATATTCAATATTTCAAAATGGACTTCATTTTTGGATTCGGAATATTGAAATTATCCTAGGGTGAAATTTTGGTACTTTTCGGATAACTTTTATATTTTGATGAATAGTGCAAATTACTAAATTTTAATTAAAAACAACTTTTTTAATCAAAATAATTAATAGTGATAAATTATTAATTTGAGTGGCTTTAAAGTATATTTAGAATATATTTTTACCATTTAATATAATTTTGTTCATTGGACATAATTATACAATTAAACCGAACATAAACAAGTGTCAATCTTTTGATAGTTATTATCTCTTAAAAACACGCTTTTTGTTTTGACAGCGGGAATTAATTTTAAATTAATTTCTGCCACTTCTGTGTTTTGAATTTAGGAAAATGGATTCCATATTTGGAATCAGGATGTTTAAATTGTGTAAATAGGTAACTTTTATTTTTAGACAATTTGAATAATTACTGCGGTAAATATTTTATTTACCATGGTTAAAGGGTAAATCCGGTAAATAAGGGTTAAAAAATAATATTATAATAATACAAAATTACCCTAAAACGTGTCCTAACCTTATTGGTGTACACATACCCGACCATGGGCATCCTTGGGTCAATTTGGGGACCCCTTGGAGCCACTTGTAAGTGATAATTACACATTATATTAATAAAGTTAAAATAAAAATAAAAATGGCATAAGATTACATCTTTTAGAAGAACAATTTTTACATAGGTTTATACATGTTGGATTTTCGATTATAAATATTCATTAGAAAGATAAAAAGATTTCCTACATGAGGATATTTTATTTATAATTTTTAGACATCAAATAAGTTAAATTATTAATGACACAATAATGATGCAATGTTTACCTCATTAATAAATTATTTAAATAAATAAGATTATAATGATTAAAATATTATCTAAAACCTGTCCAATTCTTATTGGTTGATGTTATTTAGAATATGATTCATCTTATATTCGACCTCAATGATTTTTGGACCATTATAAACCGAATACAAATATATTATAAAGTAATACTTTCACACTTTCCTAAAGAGCCCCTCCTCTCCCTTATAAAAGGAGACCACTTCTACTCATTCCTCACACCTCTCAAGCCACTTGGCTCGTCCAAACTCTGCCCAACTAAGCTCCCCACATCCCTCTCCTCCTCCTTGAACCTTCCCCTTAGGAAGAAAGCATTTCAACAAGTCCTTTGGTTCCAACCAAAGTGAGTTACCTAAATTAAAGGTAACGATTTCTCTTAAATTATGTTCATTTATTTTGCTTCTTCAACCCCCAAACTCTTTTTATTTCCTTTCTTTTGTAACAACACCAGTATCCTCAATATACTAGGATGTTGTTATAAGAAGTATTCAAACTACACATACACACAACTCCATCTAATGGATGATGAACATAATGTTTCTGTGGATGGAAAACTAACGCCTCACGAAACGATGATTGTTCAAATACATCTTACCGCCTCTCATGGTGGCCATTATGATGGCACTGTAATTAAATATGATATTAATGATATATATTTTATATATAAGCTTCTGTAATTCCATTTTATTTCATACCATTATTCGTTTCATGTTGAATATACATACGATAATTTCATTTGAGGAAGTGCGGACTACCGCCCCCTTAAAATGATATGACTCGTTCATACCACACATGGAACGTATAAAGGATGGTGTTAATGAACATAAGTAACATATATAAAATATTATATTATACAGGAATAGTAATATACCTATGTATCATTTGGATTTGATTCTTTTAAAATGAAAATTAAATGGAAGTAGCGTTCGTGCGTACGTACGGACTACCGTCTCCACGAACGCGATAAGATTCATTCTCCATCATATCCATTCAAGTATTATTCTCATTTTAGGGTTAAAAATAATGTTAATATCATTCTGATTATGAATAAGATATAATCTATCCATTACAAACATTTCTTACGTAACCAAACATTTAAGAAGAACGAATCGATTATCACCTGAAACAACGATAATACTAAGATATTATTAATAAAGCTATGTTAAAAGATCATATATGATATCATATTAATGTATATGATTCTTGTATAATTTAATAACAATTATTTCACCATTATACAGGAGGTTAACCTACCCCAACAACGAAAAAGTACAAGGTAAGGGTTATTTCACAATCTCTTCTTTATCCGAGGTCGTTTATACGTAATAATCTACTGGGATCTCGTTATCATCCACATCCATGTTTCTTCAAAATGTATTTCAAAACATTTTTACTATTTACAAGAATATGGGTTAAAGTCATTTATACCCTTGTTTGACTTTTTATAAGAGGTTTATAAAGGAATCTTTCCGTCGTTTTCAAAACAAGGTCCTTTTTAACCTTTTCGACAGAATTGAGGTAAGAATGTTTTTTTTAACTTATACGGCGGGTGCGGTTATTTTCCGCTGTTATAAAATCGTCGAAGCTTTCCATACAAACTTATAAGAATATTTTCAAAGAAAATGTTTTATTTTATATGGATCTTAAATGATTTCAAAATAAAAGGAGATACTTCTTTAAAAAGAATTTGGATTTCATCTATGTCAACATCCTTTGATGGATTTTAAGATTATTCGAAGTTGATTTATTATGATACAAAACATCTATATTGTATTGAAGGTTTTGTGATATGTTTGACTGTGGATGTGCTATTTTTATACCATTCATAGTTTATGGTGAAATTATTGACATTTCGTATGCTAGTTTTAATACGAATGTTTATGTTATGTTTAAACCTTTTCATATGGGAATGCATTGGACTTAATAAGTGACGGGTGGAGCCCGCTATAGCTCCTCGATGCATCGGTAGGTCTCATGAGACAAACTAGTGTCTTGGCACAAGGCCTTGACAAAATCTTATTTTTAGTCTTGGCACGAGGCCTTGGCTATGTGGTTATGATAGTCTGGCATTATGCATTCCAACATTATGAAAGTGGTTATTGATATTGCATGTGATTATTCGAATAGTAGAATATCCATGTGAACAAGTAAATGGCATTATTTCATTTTACTTTTGCCATACTATGTTGAAGTTCAATTTTAAAAGGCTTTTGTTTTAGTAATTCATTGCCTTAAATGTTTATGCTTATTTTGAATGTTCCACTATATTGTTATCCTTACTGGGCATTTGAGCTCACCCCTTTTTTTTATGTTTTATTTTTCCCAGGTAGTGAAGAAGTAAATTATGATTGACTTGCAGGGATATTATGGGTTTATAGTGTGGACGTTGGAAACATTATGTTGTTGTAGTAGTTTTTCATTTTATGATGTAATGTAAAACTTATGAATATATCTAGTGTTTCCAAGGCTACTAAACTAATCGGTCTTTCGGGATTTGATCTTTCTTGTGATCATGCCAATGTTATGTAATAATGCACCGACTCTGGGTAGCTGGGGTCGGGGCGTTACAGAGAAGATGAAGATCCCCTACTTTATTTCGGAATGGAAACCGTTGTAAATAATGGTTCATGGGAGGAATCAATGAGAATTAATGAGTGTATGATTATTTCAAAATAAAATTTTATGTAAGGGGGTGGTATGAAATCATTCCAAAAAAATTAAATTAAATAAAAGAGGCATAACATAAAAGAGGTGCTTGAATAAAAAAGGAAGATACTAATCCTTTACCTTGTGTGTGTGACTCCAAATGCATGGAAGGGGATTATTTAGAGCTTGAGAGAACATTGGTAGAAATAAAGGGTTGTTAATGAAGATTATGGAATTCATCAAATAATTTTTAGGGAAAATAAATGGGAACTTGTGTGGGTTTATATAGGAAAATATGGGGAATTAATTATCATTTCTCAAACTAAGGATTTATACTCTATATAATAAAATAAAAAAAACACAATCTTTACCATGGTTTATTCCAATGTTTATTTCAATGAGGGGAGGTATAAATTATTTTATAGTATCAGAATATATTATAATATTACCCTTAGTGAGTTGGAGGTGAGTCATACTCTTAATGAAATAATTTTAATACCATAATAAATATTATATGTTTTGGGGGATTCATAATGGTTTTAAAAAATTAACCAAATAAAAATAAAATAATATTTATTTAATGTTAAAATGCATATTTGGTCATTTATAACATTTATTGTATTTATTATATCAGTTTCGGTTAATTATGATGTCTTAATACATAACTTATATTTATACGGTATTTAATTTTTACCAAAAAATCAATTATCTAATAAAATAATGAGAAATTTACCATTGGATATATTATATTTTCTGATTCCAAAAATAATATTGATTTTATAAAAATAATTTTCTAAATATGAAAATTTAAATTTTAAAATAATAATCTACATGTATTGAGAAACATAGGGTTCTTTTACAATAGTAGTTTTCAAACCAATATAAAAATTAAAAACTAACTTCATAAAAATAATAGATTCATTTATATTTAATAAAAATTATAAAATAATTATTTTTAATTGAAATATTATTTATTTTTAAAATAAATCAATTATTAAAAATAAATGACTTAATTGAAATTGAAAATTACCTTAAAGTACAATTTTTATTTTATTGTAAAAAAAATAATATCATTGATAGAGTAATGAAGTGAATAAAAAATTTAAACTATTCTATTGAAAATATAATTTATATATTCAAATTACTATGGTCCAAATATGTATCTGTTTAATATGATATATAATTCCAAAAGCATAAGGTGCACAATCTTAAGATTTTCATTGGGTGGTTCAGCATTAATGTTTTGGTCCATTATCTCTAACTTCTCCCATAAATAGTTTTTCTAATACTTATTTTTTTGGATCTTATATTGGGCTTGGAAAAATAAAAATTCCATTGATTTAACCTCCATCTGAAGCCCTAATAAATGGTCCTTATAGGGTAAGATCCTACTGGTTGAGGTCATCTCATCATTTTTTGGTGTCAATTGTATTTATTAAAACCATATGTTTATAAAAATCATTGTATAATTGTTTGATGACTATATTTTCAATTTTAATCATGATTATAGAAATTTAAAAAATTATAAGATATATTAAAACCAAATAAGTTCATTTTTCTTCTATATCTATAATATATAATTTAATATTTGATTTAAAAAAGGGGGACTTTATTTATAAATGTTTGTGTCCAAACAATATTCCCCCTTCAGAAAGATCACCCATAAAAAAATCTATTTTATAGACTACAATAGATTGGGGTAATTCTATATCAACACATTTTTTGATTCCCATGGAAATTCTTCAAACATGTAGTTTTTTCCACAACACTATAACCAGGTAACTTATCTTATTCAATAGAACTTTGTCCCTAAAATTTATTAACTTCATTGCCTTCTCTTGATTATATATTTCATTATTCAATGGTAGAACCTATGGATTGAATATATTTATGGGTTTTTCTATGTATGTAATCAATAGGGATACATGTATTACATCATGTACTTGTGGTAGATTAGGTGTGAGTTCTAGTCGACGGGCCACCACTCCAATCTGATAAAGGGTCTCAAAGGTGTTTTTTTATCATTTTACATGCTTTACCTTTTCCCCAAAACCCATGAAGTATGTCCATAGAGATATATGGAGGAATACCTTCTTTCCAGAATCAAGTTCTATATCACTTCATTTATTGTGATAACAAGTTTTATTTCAACTCTATGTAGCTATGTTGTCATGCTAAATGGTCTTGACCATTTCAACGAATTCATTGATCATTTCAAAACCTACCAGTTTGTGTTCCCCAAAATTATCCCAATATACATGTGTTATACACCTCTTCCCAAAAAGATCTTTATTGGATCCGTTGGGATGTTAGAGTAAACCCCAATATGGTATATGGTATCAACTGGAGGAGGATGATGTTTTGATCCTCATTTGACGTAATTTAGGAATACTAAAAAAAAATAATTGTATGAATATTCTACAGTGATTGGAAATCCCATTGACATTGAAAAGTCATGGTAAAGTTCAAATATGCACTTTTAGCATGTTGGATACTATTCAAAAACATTTTTTTAATATTAGAACTCGATAAGATACAATTTATAGTTTTTTTCCATTCTTCCTCACCACTTATCTAATGTAAATCCTCTCTTGTAGAACAATTGAGAAATCCTATTGAATTTAAATTAAGTGATATGTTTTCAAAATAATATCGACAACAACCAATATTGCATTATTTTCCATTCATTTCATTAAATGACCAGTGATAATATCGATGGTGATGTTTTCCCATTTTAATGTTTTAATGGGTAATTGATTCATTATTCCATTTTAATTTTAATTTTCCACCTACACATGCGGACATAATAGAGATATTGAATTTTATATTATGATATCTACTCCTTCATATTGTCCCACCAATAGTCCTATGGGAGACCTCCAAATAAATTTGTTCTTCCATGATGAATATAAAAGGTTGAACTATATGCATCATACAAAACCCCTTCAAATTAGTATATGACGGTTTACATAGTTTTCACCCAATTCGTACAACTCTTTCTTCATTATCATAGAACTCTGAGGATTTTTCTTTCCTTACAGTTTCCACATTCTTCTAAATTCCCACATCATCTATTTGAGAATCATTTATCTTCTCTAAATGTGACGGTTGAGCAATCTTTTTTGAAAGAATTTATGTCCTTCCTTCCATTAGGATTCTTATATTCTTACATTCCAAATATAAAATGATCATCTAACTCTTAGATATCATTAATGATAAGATTTATTGATCCTTTCTACATTTATAATCATCCACTTTATTCCATTTACTATGATAGTAGTGAATTTAATATTCATATTCCTTGATCAACTATAACCATCCATGTTGGTGTATATTCAGATCATTTTTGTGTAAATATATACTTCAGGATTTTTTGATCCATATAAATTTCACACATCTCTTTAATAAGATATGAAATACATATTTCAGATGGAAATATTATTGTAGACACCCCCAGATCATGTGTTGGGATGTTATAGTGTTGGAAATCCAACCCTCTTTACGAATAAACTCCCTATTTTCTATATACATTACAATAAATCCCAATACATTCTTTGTAGCATCATAGAAACCCATGAAATGTTCCCCATTTTTGGGTAGTGTGAGCATAGGTGCAGTGATATGCCACCTTCTCAATTAAAAAAATCTCTCTTACCATTCATCATTCCAAAATACATTGACTCCCTTATGATTTAGCAAGATTAGAGGGTATTAAAAACTGGATAAATTTCTCAAAAATTGATTACAGTACCGAACTTATCTATTGAAACTACATATATCTTGTAATGACCTTGAAATTTCAAGGAAATTTTTCTCTTAAATTCTTTGTTATTTTATGAGTGTGTAGTTTTTGACGGAACCTATTTCTGAGGCCCGATGTTCCCGGAATATTTTTTTGAAGTTTAGCTCGAGTATATTCAGTGAACGAACAAGGAGTTTTTTTTATCTTTTGAACTGGTGCTCGGATTTGAAATATGAGGGCACTGATGCAAAACGCCGGTAATTACATAAGGGGACCATTACCCCAGTTGTGTTTTATGCGGGTTGAAAGTTAATAATTGGGAAATTAGAAAAAATAAATAAATACAATTGGTAGTACAAAATTGTATTTATATCTATGGTAGTTATATCATACAAAGGGGGATTAAGGGTGGGACCCACAACCACATAACTTCCCATGTGTGGATATTTGTAAGGTGGGGCCTTAATGAGCCCCAACCTTTCATCTTTCCTAAACTCCCTTAATCCCCCCGCTTTATTTACATGACAACTCCCCATATTGAATGAGAACTATTCCTCTTCTTCTATCTCTCTTTATTATTTTCCAACACACCATAATTAATGAATTCAACCTCTTCAATTAATTGATTTAGTGATTTGAATTATGAATTTCAAGTGTTAATAAAATAATAGCCATTGATATTTTTTAATTTCGGCACACATTGTGTTGGGATTATATTTGAGAGAGATCTTGTGTAAAATAAGAAGAGAGTTCCTCTTTCGTTGAAGAACACAATCCTTCCATGAAGAACTATGCCTCTTCAATGAAGAACACTGACTCCACAAAGAGTGACGACATGCCTTCCTTCCTCTTCTCTGCAACTAGTGTGAAGACGTCGCTTCCACCTCGGATGCACTCCGACATCATCTACGAATCCTCTCTCTGTGGTGCCGTCTTCTGCGACGCCCGACATGCGATGTCAATTTTTGTGGTAGGGAGATTACATACAATTTTAGTTGTTTGAAATTGTTATTGTTCTTTGATAAATTTTTTGAAATGAATTCGGCCAACTGTAACCACCTAACACGGATGGTGTGGGCCGAATGCACATTGCCTGATGACACTCCGTTGTTTCTTTTATTTGTGATTGAGACCATGTCGGAAAACGATTTTGATGAATAGAGGTAGCGGCAAACGAAGGCACCGACCGTGTGAGAAGGAACCGCGGCCCGCAACCACGGGCCGCTCGACCAACGATAAACCAGTCGACTAAAGCCTATCCGGCCAAAGGAGGACTGCGGCGCCATAAGGGGCACTGCGCTGCTGAAGGCCACAGCCCACATTCCCCGTGCCTCTTCGGTGGATGAACCTGCCAACCCAATGGCCGAAAGGGTATAGGAGAGTCACGGCGCCAGGAGGGCACCGCACAGGACGAACCATGGCCCCCCTGAGCGGGCTGCTTGTGCCAAGAAGGCTGTCCGGCAATAGCCGGCTGGTTTGGGAGGGGAACCCCGCATGGCGCCGCCGGTTCGAGCGGTCCCCCCCCCCCTCGGACCGCTCGGCCAGCCCGACAAGCCGTTACCATTCGGGCCGCGCTGCGCTGGGCCGGGCTGGGCCGCGCCCCGTCGGGCCGGGTCGAACCCCCCTCGGGCCGGGTCGTGCCCCTTCGGGCTGGGCCGTATGATTAACCGGGCCAGTCCGACCTTCTTCTGTGTCAGACCCGCCAAAACTGGGTCGACTCGACCTGGCAGCCCACTCGGCCAAATGTTTCGGGCCCGTTTTCACTTTATCTGGACTAACTTAAAGACCGCTTGTTCGATCGGTGCGCTTTCTGAGGCACTGGGACCCTTACGACGATTCAGTCCATTTGAGATACTCTAAGTGAGTTTGGTCAACTTTGGATAACGTACGGGTTAGAAACGTGCATATTTCTAACAAGGCCCATGGAAGAAAAAAGCCAATATCTCTCAGAATGGGTGTCTGTTTGACGTGCCATCTGTCGCGTTGGGTTCCCTTTGGAGATATGGAACATTGAGATACATCAAATCTAGAATTCTTGATAGTCGATGTATCGATCCCTTGGCTCGAGGAGCGGACCCTCTCGGAATCGAGCGTTCTTTGTGCGGGAACACTAGAGGTGGCTGCGACTACGTCAACTACCGTACTGGGATCCTCCGTGGGTTCGAAAATTGTGAATATTGTACTGGGATCCTCTGTGGATTCGATGATGATGAGTACCGTATTGGGATCCTCCGTGGGTTCGGCGACGATGACTACTACACATGGATCCTGCGTGGGTTCGCCAGCGATTACTACTATACTTGGATGCTACGTGGGTTCGACAACGATGGTTACTGTACTTGGATCCACCGTGGGTTCAGTAGTGATGACTTCTGTACTAGGATCCAATGTGGGTTCAACTGAGGAGATGATTCAATGGCTACATCTAATCATCCCCACCCCTCTTCAATATTAGTATACCTGTGTGAGCTGAGTCTTGACTTTTAATCATTATCATTGTTGTGATTGACTTCATTCCTGTCTGGAATGGGTTGTGCTTGGGCTCGAGAGTTGGAGCTGAACTGGAAGTTATGAAATAGGTATATGTATCGGAATATACCTATGTAGAGTTAGTTGATACTTCGTGATTGTATCTTTCCTTTGTGGTTTTTCTTTCATGGGTTCTAGGAGACCTTTGGGGTCTTGGGGTCCCTATTGAGTACTGTATACTCACCCCTGCACAGGCTATGACCGAACTATGTTGTGTTTGATGTAGACGACGGATAACACTGATCGAGGTGGAGGCTTGTGGAGCTGGACGGTACCCAGAGGTGGACAACTTGGTGGGACGTACACGGGGTGGACGGCCGGACCCAAGGAGCTGAGGAGACCATCTATACCCACCATTCCGATGGGATATCTGGAGGACGACTCAATGGTTGCCTCTTTAAATTACTACTGTTGTACTTTCTTTTCAATTGTATTGTACTTTCAGTTGGGTTTGTATACTGGCCCATTTATATTTCAGCACATACTTTTGTACTCGGTTTTACTTAGTGCTTACTTCACTTGCGTACTCTGTTGTGTTTGTTTACTTTTATAACGACAATGCCTTCCCTATTATCGGTATTTATGCCGTTGGTACTAGTCGCCACCCCCTGGCCTATAGAAGACGGGCTTGGAGTAGTCACAGCATGGGCCTCGATGAAGGGTCATGAAAAATTGTAATCAGAGGAGTTGGTTCTACGACATAACGCAGGACCATGATAATTTCTTTTCTGTGAAGCAATAACGTTACGTGTATTGAGGGTGGTTTTCAGTCCAAGGAGTCCAGTGTTGGTGCGGCGGCCGACGTATCCATACACGAGGACCCTGACCCATGATTTCCTACTCAGTGCATGAAAACAGTGATTGCATGTGCATTTCAAAAGTTTTCATTATGATTACATTGTGTTTGCTCACCCGGTATATTTTTTTGAATGTGGGACACATGTTTCTTTTCAGGATGGCCCCATGAAGGTAGCTAGCTAGGGTTCCGAGTCACATATGATATGGAATCCCACCGAGTGACGAAGCCACGGTGCATGGCCCCATCGTAGTGGCGGCACCAACGGTACCACTACCCGCTGACCCACTGATACTACCAGCTCCAGCAGTAGAGGGTGCATGCCGCATGAGTGCATTTCATGAGTTTCAGAGACAGATGCCGCCCAGGTTCCGCAGAGAGATGGACCCTCAGGAAACCGAGGATTGGTTAGAGGCTATCGTTAGGGTCTTCATATTAGTTGGGATACCAGCTGATCTTATGGGGATCCTTGCTGCGAGTATCCTGCACGAAGCAGCATGTAGATGGAGGATCATGATGCTCTAGGTGCATAACAAGGCATCTATACTTTGGATGGACTTAGAGAGTCTCTTCTTCTCGGAGTTTGTTCCAGCCACCCTTCATGCGGTGCAGATTCATGAGTTACTTCATCTGCCGTAGGGCAGCATGACAGCAGCTCAGTACTCAACGAGATTTTATGACCTCTCGCACTACTCCACAAACATTGTACGAGACCCGTTATTCAGGGCCCAGACCTTTGAGCAGAGACTGAGGCATGCGATCAGAGCATTAATGATCTCCCTCATCATTCAGATGCAGGAAGGAGTGCTGGAGCGAGCCCTTCTTGTGGAGAGCTTTCTTATTGAGCCAATTTCAGCAGTGAGACCCACCGCAGGGCGACACGTAGTGGAGCCTTCTACAGCCGGAGGATGACAAATGTCACAGTGGTCCAAGCGGACCAAGCCTTAAGGAGGGATACCCCAAGATACTAGTTCGGAGGTGCAGGGAACACGAAACAGATCCATCCATTCGAGGGACAGGCAATGCTATGCATGCGGTGGGCAGTGTCACATGGCTCAGGACTGCCCGAACTGCCATGCAGACGAGAATCATATAGTTGAGGGACCTCTAAGGCAGAGGCATAGGTTCAAACTTGGTGGTATTTAGGGAGTAGGCGGAAGCAGTAGAGGTGATGGCCGAGCAGCAGGAGGTGGACGACGCTTTGGGGATTTACCACCACCACCACTAGGAGGACCACCCCGACCATAGGGATCTGGCTGACAGGGGAAGGTTCAGCTCTAGGCCATCGAGGCCTACAACCATGACACGCGTAAGATGATTCTTGGTACTATTTGTGTCTACTCCAACCTTTATGCAGTACTTATAGATACAAGAGCGATTCATTAATTTATTTCCACTGCCCTTGTTCGGAGATCAGAGATTCTGACGGAGCCATTGGCTCGATCCTTACGCCTAGAGACTCCTAATGGATCAGACTCAACAATTAGGCACTGGTTCTGGCAGTGCGATCTTAGTCTAAAAGGTGATAGCTTCGGCTGGGATCTTCATGTAGCGGCGTTAAGGCCTTACGACATCATCATGGGTATGGACTGGTTGTCTACATTCCATGCTCAGATTGACTGCATTAGGCGCAATGTGTGATGTTTCTGCACGGATGAGACTAGGTTCACCTTCACTAGTGAGATGGGAGCCTTTGCATCACAGGATGGACTTTCACAGAGGAGAGGGCTGCCGATCACACATCAGTTGGCTAGTCTCATCCTAGGAGCTGTTTATGTGATGAGTCTGAGTTTTCCTATTGTGGTGGATCAATATGTCGACGTTTTTCGTGAAGATGTTTCCGGACTACCTCCTTGTAAAGATTTAGGCTTCTACATGGAACTGTACCATGGGACGTCACCGATATCTACTCCAGCATATCAGATGGCTCCCACTGAGCTTTGTGAGTTGTGGGTACAACTGAATGACTTACAAGGAAATGAATTCATCTGACCCAGTGTTTCACCCTAGGCTTCTCTGATTCTATTCCCCAAGAAGGTGGATGGGTGATTATGTCTATGTGTCGACTACCATCGCCTAATTCAGGTGAACGTAAAGAATAGGTACACACTCTGGAGTATTGATGGACTCTTTGATCAGCTCAAGGGATCACGATGGTTCTAAAATATAGAACTCAGGTCAAGCTATCACTAGATCAGAGTTCGAGACGAGGATGTGCAGAAGACGGCCTTCAAGTGTCTCTATGGACACTATGAGTTTTTGGTTATGCCCTTCGGAGTAACTAACACTCCAGCAGTGTTCATGGGTCTCAAGAACTGGATCTTCCAGCCTTACCTCGATCATTTTTTCATAGTCTTCATTGATGAAATACTGATTTACTCGACTACTTAGGAGGAGCATGACTACCACTTACAGGTTGTACGGGATACACTATGAGAGCACAAGGTTTATGGTAAGCTCTAGAAGTGTTAGTTATATATTCGAGAGGTACATTTCTTGGGACATGTCATCTCGGAGGCTCAGGTTGCAGTGGACCCAGCGAAGATCGAGACCGTGCTTTCTTGAGAGCCACCCAGGAGCATGATGGAGGAGCGGATTTTCCTCATTCTGGCTAGGTAATATCGGAGATTTGTGCCATACTTCTCCAGAGTTGCAGAACTACTTTCATCTTTGATAAAGAATGGGAAACCCTTCGAGTGGTCAGATAGATGTCCGCGGAGATTTCAGGAGATGATACAGAGATTGACCAGTGCACCCATCTTGAGGCTATAGGAGGAGGGCGTAGGGTACGTAGTGTACTGCGATGCATCAGGGACCAGACTCAGGTGTGTCCTGATGTAGGATCGAGCAGTGATCACATATGGTTCACAAATGTTGAGACAACACGAGCATAACTATGCTACCCATGACCTGGAGTTATCAGTAGTGGTCTTCTCCTTGATGAAGTGGCGACACTATCTAATGGGTGAGTGATTTACAGTCTACTCTGACCACCAAAGTATCAGGTACATCTTCTCGCAGAAGGACCTAAACCTGAGAAAGTGGTGACAACTCCAGTTCCTCCAGGACTATGACATTGAGATAATATATACTCCTGGAAAGGGGAACATTGTGGATGATTCTCTCAGCAGGAGATCAGACATTCAGCTACTAGGAGAGGTGACAAAGAAGCTAGCCGCATTGCAGATAAACTTTGTGGATAGAGATGGAGAAGCCTTTCTAAAATCTCTCACAGTCATTCGTCTACATCATCAGTGAGTCAGAGAGGCACAGCGTGGGGACACTGACTATGAGACGTGACGTTCTCAAATATCCATAGGGCAGGTGCCTGATGGGTTTTCTAAAGGAGGGGATCAAGTCATCCTCTTTAGGGGACATACAATGGTACCTGTTTTATTATAGGAGGAATTTCTGAGAGAATTTAACACTTCCCCTCTAGCGGTATATCCAAGAGTGGCGATGATGTACTTGGATCTCAGACGACAACACTGGTGGCTGGGCATGAAGAAGGTTGTAGAAGAGATTGTTTCACAATGTGTCACCTGTCAGCAAGTGAAGGTAGAGCACCAGTTACCTGTAGGCTTGGTACAGTCCATAGATGTCTTGGAGAGGAAGTGGGATGGGATATCCATGTATTTCGTGATGGGGATTCCACGAAAATCCAGGGGACACGACTCTATTTGGGTGATCGTACACCGACTCACCAATTTGGCCTGTTTCTTACTGATCAGAGAGAAAGGCTCAGTAGAGAGCTTGGGACGCCTCTACATTCAGGAGATCGTACGACTTCACGGTATGCAATCGACTGTTGTATCTGATCGAGATGCACGCTTTACTTCCTGACATTGGAAGGGGTTGTAGGAGGCCTTTGGGATGTGGCTGTGCCTAAGCACCGCCTTCCATCCTCAGACAGATGGACAGACTGAGAGGACCATACAGACAATCGAGGACATGCTCCGTGCATGTGTCCTTGACTTTGGTCATAGCTGGGAGGATCAAATACCCTTTATAAGGTTTGTGTACAATAATAGTTACCACTCAACTATTGGGATGGAACCATACAAGGCACTGTACGACTGACCATGCAGATCACCTCTGTGCTGGACTGACCCTGGGGAGTCAGCACTTGTAGGACCAAAGATGGTTCAGGCTATGACAGAGAAGTTGGAGATCATCCAGGAGCAGATGAAGACTGCACAGAGCAGACAGAAGTCCCATGTTGATAAGAGATGAAGAGCACAGGTGTTCGAGGATGGAGACCACGTTTTCTTACGGGTCTCACATCGACATGTACTGTGGAGATTTGTCTAGGGAGGAAAGTTATCTTCTTACTTCATTAGACCATTCCATGTCCTCAGTAGGGTAGGTGAGGTGGATTACCGCCTGGCTCTCTCACCATAGTTGCACCGGGTGCACGACATCTTCCACATATCTCTGCTAAGGAGATACGCGCATGACCCATCACACATCATCGATCTTGGGGAGCTAGACATCGATGACGGGGTGAAATTCACAGAGGTCTTGGTGGAGATCAAGGATCAGAAAGATCGGGTCCTACGTGGATGGTCGATTCCTCTGGTGCGCATTCATTGGTAGCACGGGAACCTCCAGGAGAGCACATGGGAGCGAGAGGCTCAGATGCGTGCTCAGTAACATAATTGTTTTCCCTAGTTTATGTTATAGCTTTAAGGGGATGTAAATCTCTGAGGTGGGGATAATGTAAAGACCCGGAAATCTCACAAAAATTTGTTTCTTAAATTCTTTTGAATTTTACGAGTACGTAGTTTCTAACGGAGACTTATTCCAAGGCCCGGTGTGGCCAGAATATTTTTCTAAATTTTAGCTTGGGTACATTCAGTGAACGAATGAGAAGGTTTTTCTATATTTGTTATCAGTGCTCGGAATTGAAATCTGAGGGCACCGATGAACTCACAGCGCCGGTAAATTCTTAAGGGGACCTTTACCGCATTTGCGTTTCATGCGGGTTAAAAGGTAATAATTGGGGAATTAGAAAAAAAATAAATAAAATTGGTAGTGCACAATTTTATTTATATCTATGGTAGTTATATCGTACAAAGGGGAATGAAGCGTGGGACCCACAACCACTTAACTTCCCATCTGTGGATATTTGTGAGGTGGGGCCCACATGATCCCCAACCTTTCATCTTCCCTAAACTTTCTTAAACCCCCTTTATTTAATTCCTTGACAACTCCCCATATTGAATGAGAACACTTCCTCTCCATCCCTCTCTCTTTATTATTTTCCAACACACCTTAATTAAAGAATTCAACCTCTTAAATTAATTAATTAAGGGACTTGAATTTTGAATTTCATGGGGTAATAAAATAATATCCATATCTATTATTTTATTTTGTCACATGTTGTGTTTGAAGGATATTTGAGAGAGCACTTGTGTAAAAGAAGAAGGAAGTTCCTCTTTCATTGAATAAATTCATCCATCGACGAAGAACGATGCCTGTTCAAGAAAGAATGCTGACTCCACTAAGATAGATGACGTTCCTTCCTTCCTTTTCTCCGCAACTAGTGTGGAGATGCCGCTTCCTCCTTGAACGCACTCTGACGTCATCTACATATCCTATCTCCGCTATGCCGTCTTCTGCGATGCCCGACGTGTGACGTCAGTTTTTCTGTTAGGGGGATTATATACAATTTTGTTGTTTAAAATTGTTCTTGTTCTTCGTTGAATTTTCTAAAAGGAATTCGGCAAACTGTTACCACCTAAAACGGAGGGCACGGGCCAAATGAACATGACCCGAAGACCCTCCCTAGTTGCATTAATTTGCGATTGAGACCATGTCGAAAAAAGTTGGTGATGAATAGAGGTAGTGGAAAATGAAGGCACTGTCCACGTGAGAAGGAACCGCTGCCCACAGCCGTGGGCCCCTCGATCAATGAAGAACCGGCCCGCTAAAGCCGATCGTGCCGAAGGAGGACCGCAAATCCACAAGGCGCGCCGCGCTGTGGAACGCCGTGGCCCACATTCCACGGGCTGCTTCGGCAGAAGAACCGACTGACCCAACGGCCGGACGTGTAGAGGAGAGCCAAGACACCAAGAGGGAGCCGCACTAGATGAACCGCGGCCCGACCGAGCGGGCTTCTTGCGCCATGAAAGTCGGCATGCAACAGCTGGCTAGATTGGGAGGGCGAAGCCGCTTGGCATTGCCGGTTCAGGTAGCCAGGGGGCTACACCCCCCCCCCCCCCTCTGACCGCTTAGACTCTGGGCCACACCAGGCCGCGCCACTCGGGCTAGGCCATATGATTCATGAGGCTGCGCCGACCCTCCTCCGGGTCAGACCAGCCAAAACCGGGGCGACCCGACCTGCATCCCAGTAGGCCAAACAGGTCAGCCCCATTTTCAATTAATCGTTAATAACATAAAGACTGTGCGTCTGATCGACGCACACTGTGAGGCACTGGGACCTTTGCAATGAGGCAGTCCTTTTGGGATACTACAATTGAGTCTTGGAAAACTTTGGATAACGTCCGGGTTAGAAACGAGTGTATTTTTAACTAGGCCCCTAGATGGAAAAAATCCAATATCTCTCAAAACGGGCATCCGATTGACACGCCATATATCGCGTTGGGTTCCTTTTGACGAGACAGAACTTTGGGATACATTAGCACTGGACTTCTTGATAGTTGTTGTATCGATCCCTTAGCTCGAGAAGCGAACCCTACCAGAATCGAGCGTGCATTGTGCGGAACTCCAGAGCTAGATGTGACTACGTCAACTATCGTACTGGGATTTTCCATGGGTTCGACAATGATTACTACCCTACTAGGAGCCACCATGGGTTTGATGCCGACGACTACCGTACTGGGGTCCTTCGTGGGTTCTGTGATGATGAATGTTGTACTTGGATCCTATGTGGGTTCAACAACGATGACTACTGTACATGGATCCTATGTGGGTTTACCAGCGATGGTTACTGTTCTTGGATCATCCGTGGGTTCAGCAGTGACGACTTCTGTACTAGGATCCTACATGGGTTTGGCAGAGGAGATGATTCAGAGTCTAAATATAATCAACTCAACCCATATTCATGATTATTATACCTGTGTGAGCTGAGACTTGACTTTCAATCAATATCATTTATGTGATTGAATTCTTTCCTATGTGGAATGGGTTTTTCTTGGGCTCGAGAGTTGGAGCCAAACTGGAATTGATGACTTTGGTATATGTATTGGCATATAACTAAGTATAGTCAGTTGATACTTTGTGACTGTATCATTCATTTGGGGTTTATCATTCGTGGATTCATGGAGACCATCGGTGGTCTTGGGGTCCCTACTGAGTATCGTATACCCACTCCTGCACGTGTTATGCCCGCACTAAATTATGTTGGATGTAGATGATGGAAAGAAATGATAGAGGTGGAGGCTTGTGGAGTTGGACGATACCCAGAGGTGGACCACTTGGCAGGACGTACATGGGGCGGACGACCACAACCTTAGGAGCTGAGGAGACCATATGTACCCACACTTCAGGTGGGATATTCGGAGGACGACTCAGTGGTTTCCACTTTACTTTACTGATATAGTACTTTCTTTTCAGTTCTAATGTACTTTCAGTTGGATTTGTATACTGGCCCATTTACTTATCACCACTTACTTTTGTACTCATTTTTTCATAGTTCTTACTTCAGTTGTGTTCTCTGTTGTGTTTGTTTACTTTTATAAAGGCAATTCCTTCCCTTTTATCGAGATTTATGCCTTTGGTGCTAGTCGCCAGCCCCTGGCCTATGGAAGGTGGGATTGGGGTAGTCATGGCACGGGCCCTGATGATGAGTCGTGACATATCTATCATAACTATATTCCTCAAATATCCTTCATTTTTTCTAATATTTAAGGATACATAAATATTACACTTCTTCTGACGATATTCCCATTGAAATAGACTTCCAAAAACCAAAACTGGGTTTTTATTTAATTTCCAAAAAAATATCATCCTTTCACAATGTCTTTAGAACAGTTTTGAGATACGTAAAATTCCCCACGATAGTTTTAGAGGATATTTGAATATCATCTATAAAGACTATAGAGATTTTGTTGAGGTATTCCCTAAATACTCTATTTGTCTTGTCTATGAAGATTACTAGAGCATTTGGGGGTCCTAATGGAATTTGTAACGTCCTCCTTATTGATTCCACTCAAATGCTGCCCTGTAGCCAGTTGGATGCATGGCCTCAAATGCATTTCCCCAAATTCCATAGTATAACAACTAGCAGTGAGGGCATAAGTTGCAATAGTGGCGAAACAATTCCCTCATTTTCAGAGTGTAACATAGTATAATAAATAAAAACTACTATATAAAAAGCTAAAAATAGCATAAAGTGTTGTAAACATTATAAAACAAATATTATATGTAACCAAAAATAAATCCATAAAAAAGATTATGTAGCATGTTATGATCTAGGAAAACAGCCAAAATAAGCACACTTAAGTAATCCACAATATATGTTACACAAGAACAGATGAAACAAAGGATGGAAAGTAACATCACAAGCCTCATCTCAATCCCATGATATCCTTCCCCTAAACAACAAATCAAGAACATGTAAAATGGATATTTCTCTTATCTACACCTGCAATCATATATTCTTTTTGGCTCAAAATGAATTTCCCAAAATAGTGAATGATACTATATCTCATTAGGAGACCAACCAATATCTTTGTCAATTTGTAAGTGAAAGTATATAATAGGTAGTGTACAATTGTGAATGAAGTTTACAATATATACTCAAAATAATGCATAATAGATTTACCAACATACAATGTAGTCATATATAGGGGAAGAAACAATCCCAACTTTTTCTTTATCTTGACAGACATTCCATTTATGATTTCATTTTGTTATTCAATTTAAAACATAGTTCGGTATTAACATCCAAAAGTGTAATTGAACAATCAATACTAGTGTATTTAACCCAAACCTTATAATCATGGTATAAAATTACACTAAACTAGATGAAAACCCACTATACAACCATTTAAATCATAAATCAGGTTGGTGACATGGTATTTAAGAATTCCAGCTTGTGTTGGGTTCAAAACACATTTTATAATCGTTTCAGCATGTGTAAGGGTAAAAAACCAGTATATATGAATTTCAGCATCAAAACAACCATGTAACATACACTATTACATGGCTAACAAAATAATAACTCTCATGGGAATCAAACATTTCACAATCCTTTCATGTAATGTAACCATTATCATGAATTACAATTATTAAATCCAATGAGAAACTCATATCACAATTATAACATGTGAATTAAACTATCCCCATGCAAAACCATTTATTATCTCTTGTTGGAAAATCATTCAATTAATTAATTCCATTTTAATGAGCCCATAAAAGGGAATCAAGGGAATTCCCATTGGAATCCTAGATGAAAAGGATAAACATTGGTCATCAAATAGAAAACAAACCCATGGGGTGGCCCTCAATCAAGGTTGAAAATCTCAAACCTTCAATATAGTGTCTAATAAATTACCTAATCAATATTAGGTTATAAAATTTGTCAATATTCAATTTAGGAGGAAACCAAAAATGGGTGTGTCAGACTTCAACACATTTAAATAACATGATATTTAGTGAAACAAATGAGACCACATGACATGTGTTCGTATGACTCTCCATGTCCTGTGTTGGCTTTCAAATCAACTTTAATTAGAGTAGACCTATGAAAATAAAAATGATCAACACATGATAACTAGTTTAGTAGAAGAAATTAAGAGGAAATTATCAAATAGAATTGGTCACTCGCTGAGGGGATTCTAATGGATCTAAAGGTGATCATATTAGAGATCGTACAAAAAATCAAGAGCCAAACCCCCATTAATATTCTCTTTGTGTGTCATTAGTTTAAATAGAGTCGTTTCTATATATATGATAAAAAACACACTACTGCCAGATTGAAAAAAAAAGTACCTAGTGTATACTAAAAACTAAATTATAGGTCCCTAAAAATCATGGAAACATCATTACATGGTCATGTTCAAGGATTATATGGCGTTTAATCCCCATTTCATGGTGTTTTTTTAGGAATACAGGGCATGTACTTCTTAGTGACATCATGTAATAGACCTGAAACCAACCATTGATAACTTATCCTCCGTTTTAACAAGTTAAAACTGAAAAGGAATGATGAGTACCTCAAGGGAGGAACCAGGTTGTTATTGAATTACTATGAACTCATATTTCCCATACCATGTCAAAAATGTTGTCTTGGGGATATCCAACTAGTTCACCCTAAGAAGGTAATGTAATGAACATAGTTCACCCTGGAGAATAATTTTCTCTATGTAGATTATTAAAAAAATCATCAATCCAAGTCATGTGTTACATGTTCTTTATCATGATATTTTTTTATCCCACAATAATATATTAAACGGAACATCAACCCAACCATATTTCAGATGAATAGTATTGGTCCACCCCTTTGTGAAACACTCGGGTGTATGAACCCTTTATCAAGATTATCGTGTAGTTGTTCATTCAAATAATATTTTTTTCAAACAACCATTATATAAAAAGTATTATATAATGGATATTCTTTATATATAGCATGATAACAAAAAATGAAACATGAGAAATGTGGAAACAACATAAAACATTACATAATATCCATAGTTGAAGGATAAATACCAAGAACTACTGATGGAAAAATTCCCATGATGGATTACGTTCACTCCATAACCCCTTGCATGAAGAATCATGAGGGAAAAACATTACACAATTCATTTTAGTCCTATATAATTCCGGGCGAACCAGTTTCATTCATTTCATCCTCTTTCCTAAGTGTTCCACATAGATCATACAACATGGATTCATTATTAATAATATTTTATTCCACAATAAATGAATTTTTAATACATAAATTTATTTCCCATGTCAAATAATTATAATTTTATAAAGTTGAAATACATTAATTTTAAATGGGCATGGTATTTACTACATAATTGTTTTGGCATTGAAAATTGAAATGAAATTTCATCAGCATAACAGTGTCACATAGAAATTCATAAAATTGGTTGATGGGAGAGAAATGGTTCTTTCATCATATAGAAATAAATTTAGTAGAAATAGGGAAATATATGTAAATAAGAAAAAATTATTTAAAGGAAGTAGAAGGCATTATATAACAATGAACACTAAATAAAGAATAGAAGGTGAAGATCCCTTACTTAATTTTGACAGGGAAACCGGTGCACATAATGGTTCTTAGGAGGGATCAATGAGAGTTAAAGGAGTTTAAAATCATTTCAAAATCAAATGATATATATGGTGGTGTATAAAAACATACCCAAATAAAACCAAATTAAATATAAGATTCATAATGTTAAAGAGGTTCTTAAATAAAATATGAAGATATAAATCCCTTACCTTTAGTGTGTGACTCCAAATGCATGGGAGGGGATTATTGAGATCTTTAAAGAAAATTAGTAGGATTTTAGGCAGGTAAAAGAATTATATGGACGTCATGAAAATATTTTTAGGGAATATACATGGGATCATGTGTGGGTTTATATAGGAATATATGTAAAATTCATTATCTTTTCTCAAACATTGGATTTGGAATCTATATAATAATATAACGAAAACCACAATCCTTATCGTGGTTGATTCCCATGTTTCATCCAATGAGGGGTGGTATAAATTATATTATAATACTATGGGTCGAAAATATTATCAAATTACCATCAATGAGATGGAGGTGAGTCATACTCTTAATAAAATGGTTTTAAAATCAAAATAAATATTATATGTTTTGGAGGATTCATAATATTTTTTAATAAAAATAACCAAATAAAAATAAAATAAATAATTTTTAAGTTAAAACACATATTTTTTCATTTATACCATTTATCATATTTATTATATCAGTTTTGGTTTATTATTATGTATTAATAAACACCATATATTTATACGGTATTTACAATTTTACCAAAAAATTCTACTATCTCCTGAAAAAATGAAAAATTCACCATTGGATACATTATAATTTCTGAATCAAAAAATTATATTCATATTATGAAAATAATTTTATAAATATTAATATTTATATTTTAAAATAATAATCTACATGTATTAAGAAACAATGGGTTCTTTGACAATAATAGTTTTCAAACCCTTATAAAAATTAATATTTACTTCGTAAAAACTATATGATCATTTAAATTTAATAAAAATTATTAAATAATTATTTTTTATGAAAATATTATTTATTAAAAAATACATCAAATCATAAAAATAATTGAATTTATTGAAATTGATAATTACCTAAAAATAAAGTTTTCATTTATTGTATAGTAATCAAAATCATTGATAAAATAATGATATGAATTAAAAATGTAAAGTATTCTATTGAAGGTTTAATTTACATATTCACATTACTATGGTCCTAATACATACCTATTTAATATGATAAAAAAAATCCGTTTGCATAATGGGCATGATAATAAGATTTTCATTTGGTGGTTCTCCGTATGTGGTTTGGTCCATGATCAGAAACATATCCCACAAATAGTTTTTCTAATGTTTAATTTTTTGGATCTGAGATTGCGCTTGGGGAAATGAAAATTCCATTGATTCTACCATCCTATGAATCCCTAATAAATTGTCTTTATTGGATATGATCATAATGGTTGAGGCCATATATTTTTATATCGTGTCAGTTTTATTTATTTTAATGATATTGTTACACCCCATGATTTCATAGTACATTATTTCTTCGAAGTAATTCAATAACTTGAACTACTCGCAACATCGAGATCTAGCGCACCATAACTTACCTAACAAGCCGTTAACAAGTAATTATGAATAGTATTAACTGAATTTTGAACTTTATATAATCCTTGTAATTTTAGAATCCATATTATGAGTTTCATAGACATAATGTAAGAACAAATACATTTGTTCAGATAAAAGAAGTATTTTTCAAAAAAAATGAAATTTTACAACCTTTTAATGGAGAAGACTTTTTAAATTCAATATTTGAAACTTTTCTATATTCATTTTGACAAAATAATCTTCTTCTTTATAATCGGGACATAAAATTTAGTTTCAATAAAGTTTTAGTGGTTTACTGATAACATTCATATTTGGGTGAATAGTAAAAATAATATATTTTAACGGAAAAAAACTTTTTAAATAAAAATAATTTATATTGTTAAATTATGAATTTTAATTGTTTGGAAGTATAAATATATTATATTTTTACCATTTAATCCAATTATGATCATTGTATGTATTTTCACTTTGAAATTGGTCATAAACAAGTGTCAAACTTTTGGTAGTCATTATTTCATAATAATACGCCTTTTGGTTTTGATAGTGGGAATTAATTTTGAATTAATAAATGAAACATCTATTTTTTGAATTTGTAAAAATTTACTTCGTTATTGAATTTGGAATATCAAAATTAGATTATGGTAAATTTTTGGTATTTTTATGAAAACTTTAAATTTTTGATGAATAGTGAAAAACACTGAGTTATAGTATAAAACCGAATTTTTATTTAAATAAATATTTAGTTTATTTAAATTTATATAATGCAAAAATTGATATATAAAAATTATATAAGTTCAATGTAATTCATTTGAGTCAGTTTATAATAATTTTAGATATATAAAAATTATTAATGAACTTTTCACAGTCTTTTATCCACCTCCTAGGAGAATTTGCAAATTCACATAAATCATAGTTTTACTGCTTATATGAGTGGAATTTCGAAAATCTGAGGGAAATGGTTAATTTCAAGGAGTAAAATGTGGTTCAATAAGATAAAATTTATTTTTGATGAATAGTAGCTATTTTCTTTTATTGACCACGGAAAAAATTAAACAGGGTAATCAAGGGTAAAAATGATATTATTATTACCTTAATACATGTCCAAATTATATTGGATAAATATAATTAGATCAAATAAAACCTTTGTAATAAAATATTATCCTCTTTTTTCCACATGACTTAGATTAGGACATTTAATATTATTTTATTCAAAGTAGAGTTAAAAAAGTTAAAATCAACATTTAATAATTACAACATTTTTAATATAGGGTTATTCATAATATAAATTCTATTATAAATATTAATTAAAAAGATAAAAATATTTCCTACATATTGGTATTTTAGTTATAATTTTGAAACATTAAAAAATTTAATTTATTTAGGACACAATGATGATGCAGTAATTAGATTATTTGTGAAATATTATAATTATGGATATTATAAATATCCAAATAAATATAATTTAAGAATTTTAATTATTTATAATAATTTTATAGGTTAATATGACATGTTAGGATTGATTAAATGTATTTTGTTCGAATTAATAAATTTATAAAGAATTTAACAAAAATCAATTATTAAATAGTGTGAAAAATTGACATAAAAGAGTTTTTAAAACAAATATTATTTTATTAATTGATATAATATTTATAAACATCTAAGGTTTTCCCAAAAGACTTATATGATGATAGGTATGTCATTAGTGAACCACTTTTGGTTCTCTTGGATGTTTATAGTAAATTTCTTTACCATATAATATAAAATTACAAAGAGACATAGTAAATGTCAAACTATTTAACTAAGAGTTAATTCTAAAAGATAAGGGTGAAATAGTGACCCAAACTTGTTTAAAACCTATTGGTTGAGTGTTTTTCGACCCATCATCACATAATACTTTAAATAATCTAGTTTGGAGCCATTATAAACTGAATTTGAATTTATTGTCAAATAATACTTTAAGTTTTTTCTAAAGATCCCCTCCTCCCCCTTATAAAAGGACACCACTTATAACCAATTCCTCACACCTCTCAAGCCTTTTGAAACGTCCAAACTCTACCCAATTAATCTCCCTACATCCCTATCCTCCACCTAGAAGCCTTATCATAGGTATAAGTCACTTCAAGAGTTCTTTTTTGGTTCAAACCATAGGGAGTTACAAAAATTAAAGGTAACGATTTCTCTTAGCTTCTTTTCTTTTATTTTTTTCTCCAAACCCCAAACTCTTCTTATTCTTTTATATTGTAAAAAAAAGTATCCAAAATATAAAATGATATTTTTATGAGAATTATTCGAACTATACATACACACACCTCCATCAAATGGTTGATGAACATAATGTTTCTGTGGATGGCAACAAAACACCTCACAAAATGATGATTGTTCAATTTTCTCCTACCGCCTATCATGGTGGCCATTATGAAGGAACTATAATTAAAAATGATATAAATGATATTTATTATATATATAAGCTTCTGTAATTCCATTTTATAACATACCATTATTCGTTTCATGTTGTATATATATACCCGATAATTTCCTTTGAGGATGTGCGGACTGCCGCCCCCTCAAAGTGATGTGACTCGTTCATACCATACGTGAAACATATAAAGGATGGTATTAATGAACATAATTAAAACATATAAGATTGTATATTATACTATAATAATAATATAACTATGTGTCATTTGGTTTTTAATCCTTTTAAAATGAAAAATGAAATGGAAGTAGCGTTCGTGCGTACGTATGGACTACCGTCTCCACGAACGCGATGAGATTAATTCTCCATCGTATCCATTGAAGTCTAATTCTAATTTTATGATTAAAAATAACATTTAAGTACTTGATATCATTATGGATATGAATAAGATACAACCTATCCATAACAAACTGATCTTATGTAACAAAACATATAAAATAAAACGTGTAAGTTAACACCCGAAACGACGATAATACTAAGATATTACTAACAAAGAAATATTAAAAGATCATATGTGATATAATATTAATGTATATGATTCTTTTATAATTTAATAATAATTATTTCACCATTATATATGAGTTTAAACTACCCTCAACCAAGGAAAAGTACAAGGTAAGGGTTTATTTCACAGTCTCTTCATTATTCGAAGTTGTTTATAGGTGATTATCTACTGGGACTTCATTATCATCCACATACATGTTTCATAAAATTGTATTTCAAAACATTATTACTATTTTAGATAATATTGGTTAAAGTCAATTATACCCTTTTTTGACTTATTATAAGAAGTTTATAAAGGAATCATTACGTCATTTTACAAACAAGGACCTTTTAAACATTTTCGACAAATTAAAGTAAGAATGACTTTTTTTAACTTATCCGGAGGGTGTAGCTATTTTCCACCATTGTAAAATCTTTGGAGCTTCCCTTATAATCTTATAAGAATATTTTCAATGTAAAATTATTATTTTATAATTATGTGACTTTTAAATGATTTCAAAAAAAGGAGATATTTCTCTCAAATAGTTTTGAACTTATATATGTCAACATCATTTGATGGATTTTATGCTTATTTGAAGATGATTTATTAAGATAAAAAACATCCATATTGCATTGAAGGTTTTGTGATTTTTTTACTGTGTATGTCTTATTTTTATACCATTCATGGTTTATGGACAGAGTATTTACATTTCGTATACTAGTTTTAATACGAATGTTTATGTTATGTTTAAACCTATTCATATCAGAAATGCATTGGACTTATTAAGTGACGGGTGGAGCCCGCTATAGCTCCTCGATGCGTCGGTATGTATAATGAGAAAAACTACTATTTTGGCATGAAGCCTTGAAAAAATATTATTTTTAGTCTTGGCATGAGGCCTTGGCTGCGTGGTTAGGATAGTCTGGAATTATGCATTCCATCATTATGAAAGTGGTTATTGATATTTCATGTGATTATTCGACTAGTAGAATATCCATGTGAATAATTAAATGGAATTATTTCATTTTATTTCGGGAATATTATTATGAAGTTCAAGTTTAAAAGGATTTTTTAGTTATACATTACCTTAATTTTTTTTCTTATTTATGAAATTTTCCGCTATATTGTTATCCTTACTAGGCATCTGAGCTCAGCCCTTTCTATGTATTATTTTTCCCAGGATGTGAAGATGTATTTTATGAATGACCAGCTAGGATTGTATGAGGGAATATGAGTGTGGAATAGGGAGACTATTTTATTGTAGTATTAATTTTATGATGTAATGTAAACATTATTAATGTATCTAGTGATTCCAAGGCTAATAAACTAATCGGTCTTTCAAGACTTGATCTTTTGTGATCAAGCCAATGATACGTAATAATGCATCAACTCTTGGTAACTGGGGTCGGGGCGTTATATTTTGTATCAGAGGAAGTTTAGTACTAACCATGGAAGATGGATATAGATAAAATTTTCATAGAGAACATATTATTAGGATAGAATTTGAGGATTAATATAGAATAATTTCCTAGAATTTTGTTATTGTTGAGTTTTTGTGAGTTTTCTGAGTAATAAATCTCAGTCTAGATATGACTAGGTAGAGGCGGCTCTGGCACAGATGTATCTATGGGTAAATCCAAAAAACACCGCTTTGAGCTAGACTCGAACGGGAACTGGTGCAGGAAAATGGGACTTACTGTACTCTTTGTTACAACACTCTCGGGGGATATTCTTAGGATGATTCTCATTTTACATACAAATCATTATGAAGGGTTTATGAGTATATAATTACTCCATGAAAAAATCCTTACGATTATGGATTATATCCATAAACCATTCAATTTAAATTAGGTATTTTACATGTTTGTAATTATTCATTGAAATTCATAAACTGACCTATTTTATGCTATTGTATAAAAATTGAACCCAGTAGAAGGAATGTGAACTCTAGTAATACGTATGATCCAAGGTGTAAGAATGATCTTATCTTTCACAGTATTGAGCCAAGATTTAGAAGGGAAATAGCATCCCATGTAATATCAACATATTAAGAAATAGTATCATGTGTTAATAAGATAAGTAAAAAATTCTCCGAGTCCTATGGCTTTGAAGGAAAGAAAGAGAAGGAAAGAATGGAAGAGAGAATGATGGATAAAGGGAAGAGGGTAAAAAGAATTTTCCTATATGTGATAACTGTGGGTAGAAACACCCTGAAACTTGCCTGAAGGGAATGGGAGTTTGTTTTAAGTGTGGAGAAAAAGGAAACCAAGTACGTGACTGTAAGGGTAAGAAAAAGGTTTCAAATGAACAATGCTTCATCTGCAAGGAGTTGGGACACTACGAAAACTGATGTACTAATCATCATAGTATTCCCCAAATGATGCTATTAGATAATAATCAAGTTATGATACTACCATAGATGAGGATGAATGATTAGTGTTCTTATGTTGTTATTAGAGAATTATGTCATTTGAGTGTTGTATCAACAATGTACTGGTTATAATAATTATGGATTATACAAGGATTGTACCATTGTACTATTTCATTATGGACTTGATATTCTGTGGAACCAAGAAAAGAGACGCAATAGCAGGTTAAATTTTTTTAAAATATATGGTTGAGAGAAAGATAAACCATAATATGGTTCTGATACTGATGTATTGATTTTGGAATAATACATGATTTATTTGGATAAATTATATTGGATATTATTGATTACCTTGAAAATATTTAATGATTTGTATATTCCATCATTGTTGGAGTTTACAACATTTATGAACAAAATGTGTATATCTAGTATTCTATAAAGAATAAAGGATCATGAATGTAATCAATATGATTTTATGGTAATTCAGGATGTTGTAGTGTTTTAAAATAATACATGATGAAGGTGTTCACATGTTATTACGCGGCAAAAAGGATCTTCACTGTGTTTACCTTCCTTGTAAATTTTGTACTGTGATTTTGGACAAAATTATGTTGGATAATTTTAGATTGAGATTATTTTTGGATTTCCATAAAAGGATAACCCGAATGTCGGGTGGCAACCTGTCGTGTCCGGCAAGGCCGCAAGACTTGAACCTGCAACCGAAGGGCGACAAGGGTGTTTCACCTTCCACTGGCCCACATGATGTCCTGGATTGAATAATGTAGTGTTTTTTAAAAAAAAATCATTAGATTAATTATAAATTCATTTTTTTGAACCCTATAAGAATAGGATAAATAGAATATTATTTTTATGTTATATTATCTTTTAGAGTGAAAGATTAGTTTGTGGTAGAAATTAGTTAACAGATGGGACTCTACTTGTCAAGTTATATTTTTCTTTTTCTCTTATTATATTATGAAATTAATTCTAATACATTAGTGATGGGATATTAAAACAAAAAATGAATTATTTTAACACCATATGTTTTGTTGAACCGACGGTATTTTGAATCATCATAGATTGATGAATTTAAGGCCCTCAATTTTACACTTGTTTTTGATTGATGACCACAATAACTACCTATAAATATTTACGTTTTTCCTCGAGTTATATGTCTTTAATTGCAACCATTTTTCTCCTAATTGAGATCATAATTTTGTGGTGACCCTTTCATTTCCTTTTTCCTCTTATTATAACTAAATTTTATTAACCTAATTTCTGATATAGGTTTTCGCAAAAGTATTTTCTATTTTCAACCTTTTATTTTTGAAAAATAATTTTAAATTACGAGGACACAATTTATTGAAGGAGGGAAGAATGTAACACCCCAAGATTTCATAGTACGTTATTTCTTCAAAATAAGTCAATAACTTGCACGACACACAACACCGAGTTCTAGCACACCATGACCTAACAAACTAGCCGTTCAAAAGAGGTTATGAATAGTATTAACTGAATTTTGAACTTTATATAATCCTTATAAATTTATAATCCGTATTATGAGTTTGTTAGACATAATGTGATAACAAATACATTTTTTCAGATAAGTGAAGTGTTTTTCAAAAAAATTCAATTTTACATCCTTTTAATAGAGAATACTTTTGAAATCCAATATTTGAAACAGTTATATATTTATTTTGACAAAATAAACTTCTTCTTTATAATCGGGACATAAAAATATAGTTTCAGTAATGTTATAGTGTTTTTCTGATAACTTTCATATTTGGGTGAATAGTGAAAAATAATATCTTTTAACTGAAAACAACTTTTTAAATCAAAATAATTTATATTATCAAAATATAAATTTTAATGGTTTGGAAGTATAAATCGATTATATTTTTACCATTTATTTCAATTATGGTCATTGTTAGTAATTTCACATTGAAATTGAACAAAAACAAGTGTCAATCTTTTGGTAGTTATTATTTCTTAAAAATACGCCTTTTGGTTTTAACAACGTGAATTAATTTTAAATTAATAAATGAAACCTCTATGTTTTTAATTTGGTACAATATACTTCATTATTGAATTCATAATATCAAAATTAGCTTAAGGAAATTTTATTTTATTATTTTGAAATTTTTTAATTTTTGATGATTACTGAAAAACACTAAGTTATAGTTTAAAACTGTATTTTTTTTAAATAAATATTTATTTTATTTAAATATATTTTAAGTAAAAATAGATACATAATACATATATGTGTTCAATTTAATTCATTAAAATTATTTTATAACAATTTTAGATATATAAATTGTTTTTAACTTTTCACCATCTTTTACCAACCTTCTCGGAGAATTTGAAAATTCACATAAAACATAATTTTACAGCTTCTGTGAGTAGAATTTTAAAAATCCGAGAGACACGGTTAATATCAAGGAGTAAAATTCTGTACAATATGATAAAAATAGTTTTGTGAATAGTAACTTTTTACTTTTTTTCCCATGGTAAAAAGTAAATAGGGTAATTAAGGTTGTAAATGATATATTTATTATCCTAAAACATGTCCTAATCATATTTTCTAGGTATAATTATACCACAAACAACCATAGGAATAATATATGAACATCATTGGTCCACTTGGATTACATTAGGATATTTATTATTATTTATTTAAAAGAATAGTTAAAAATTTAAAATCAAAGTTTAATGATTAAAATATTATTAATATAGGGTTATATGTAAGATAAATTCGATTATAAATATTCATTAGAAGGATACAAATATTTTCTACATAATGGTATTTTATTTATAATTTTTAGACGTTAATATTTTAATTTATATATGACACAATGATGATTCAGTAATTACCTTATTTGTGAAATATTATAATTATTGATATTATAAATTTCCAAATAAATATAATTTGGGATGATTAATTAATTATAATAATTTTATAGGTTAATATGACATGTTAGGATTGATTAAATGTATTTGGTTCTAATTTATAAAGTTATTAAGAATTTAAAAAAAATCAATTATTAAATAGTGTCAAAATTGACATAAAAGTGTTTTTAAAAGAAAAATTATATTATTAATTGATATAATATTCCTAAAAATATATGGTTTGGTAAAAATACTTATATGATGATAGGTATGTCATTAATGAACCACTTGAGATTCTATTGGCAGTTTATAGTATGTTTGCTAACCATATAATATAAAAATAACAAGAAACATGTTAAATGTCAAACTATTTAACTAAGAGTTAAATCTAAAAGATAAGCGTAAAATGGTGACCCAGACTTTTCTAAAACTGTTTTTCTAAGATGTTTTAGACCCATCCCAACCATATACTTTAAATAATCTAGTTTAGAGCCATTATAAACCGAATATGAATTTATTATAAAATAATACTTTAAGTTATTCTTAAAGAGCCCCTCCTCCCCCTTATAAAAGGGCACCACTTCTAACCAATTACTCACACCTCTCAAGCCTTTTGGATCGACAAAACTCTACCCAATTAAGTTCCCTAAATCCCTATACTCTCTATTGACGCCTTACCTTAGGTAGAAGGCACTTCATGAGATATTTTGGTTCAAACCAAATGGAGTTACCCAAATTAAAGGTAACGATTTCTCTTAACTTCTTTTATTTTATTTTACTTCTCCAACCCCCAAACTCTTCTTATTATTTTCTTCTGTAAAAAAAACCAGTATCCTAAATATACTATGATATTTTAATGAGAATTATTCTAAATACACATACACACACCTTCATCTAATTGGTGACGAACAAAATGTTTCTGTGGATGGAAACCAAACGCCTCACGAAACGATGATTGTTCAATTATCTCCTACCACCTCTCATGGTGGCCATTATGATAGAACTATAAATAAATATGATATTTATGATATTTATTCAATATATAATATTTTTTAATTCCATTTTATATCATACCATTATTCGTTTAATGTTGTATATATATATATATGTGATAATTTCATTTGAGAAAGTGCGGACTACCGCCCCTTTAAAGTGATATGACTCGTTCATACAATACATGAAACATATAAAGGATGGTATTAATGAACTTAATTAACACATATAAGATATTATTTTATACTGGAATAATAATATACCAATTTATCATTTGGTTTTGATTCATTTTAAAATAAAATATGAAATGGAACTGGCGTTTGTGCGTATGTACGGACTACCGTTTCCACAAACGTGGTTAGATTAATTCCCCATTGTATCCATTCAGGTATAATTCTCATTCTATGAATAAAAATAATTTTTAAGGACTTGATATCGTTCTGGATATGAATAAGAAACAACCTATCCATAACAGAAACGTCTTATGTAACAAAACATATAAAATAAAATGAGTAAGTTAACACCAGAAATGATGATAATACTAAGATATTATTAACAAAGCAATGTTAAAAGGTAACATATGATATCATATTATTGTATATGATTATTGTTTAATTTAATAACAATTATATCACCACTATACATTAGGTTAAACTACCCTCAACCAAGTAAAAGTATAAGGTAAGTGTTTATTTCACAATCTCTTCATTATCCAAGGATGTTTATAGGTGATTATCTACGGGACCTGTTTATCATCCACATCCATGTTTCTTAAAAATTTATTTCAAAACATTCTTACTATTTTACAGAATTTGGGTTAAAGTCATTTAGAACATTTTATTGACTTTTTTAATAACTTTATAACGGATTCTTTACGTCATTTTCCAAACAAGGACCTTTTTAACCTTTTTGACCAATTAAGGTAAAATGTCTTTTTTTAACTTATACGGCGGGTGTAACTATTTTCCACCGTTGTAAAATCATCGAAGCTCCCCTTAAAAGATTATAAGAATATTTTAGTAAATGTTTTATTTTATAATTATGTGACTTTTATATGATTTAAATAAATAGACATTTCTCAAAAAATAGTTCGGATTTCATCTATGTCAACATCCATTGATGGATTTTAAGCTTATTTGAAGTTGATATATTATGATAAACAACTTTGATATTGTATTGAAGGTTTTGTGATATGTTTTACTATAGATGTGTTATTTTTATACCATTAATGGTTTATAGATAAAGTATTTACATTTCATATGCTAGTTTTAATATGAATGTTTATGTTATGTTTAAACATGTTCATAAGTGGAATGTATTGGACTCAGTAAGTGATAGGTGGGGCCCGGTATAGCTCCTTGATGCATCTGTAGGTCTCATGATACGAACTAATGTCATGGCATGAGACCATGACAAAAATCTTATTTGTACTCTTGGAACAAGGCCTTGGATACGTGGTTTTGATAGTATGGCATTATGCATTCCATCATTATGAAAGTGGTTGTTGATATTACATGTGATTATTAGACTAGTAGAATATCCATGTGAAAAAGTAAATGGAATTATTTCATTTGATTTATACCATAATATTCTGAAGTTCATGTTTAAAAGACTTTTTTTAGTTATATATTTCCTTAAATGTTTATACTTATTTATGAATGATTCTGCTATATTGTTATCCTTACTGGGCATCTGAGCTCACCCCTTTCTATGTTTTTTTCCCAGGATGTGAAGAAATATTTTATGAATAACCTACAGGGATAGTATGAGGGGATATGAGTGGAGACTATGTAGACTATGTTGTTGTAGTTTTCATTTTATGATGTAATGTAAACTTTTTGAATGTATCTAGTGATTCCAAGGCTACTAAACTAATCGATCTTTCGAGACTTGAACTTTTGTAATCATTCCAATGTTACGTAATAATGCATCGACTCTGTGTAACTGGGGTTGGGGCATTATAGATATGTTTATACAAATCATGTTATAACTATTTGATTACTTTACTGTCAACGATAATTATGATTAATTGAATTTTAAATCTTTTAGGACATATTAAAACCAAATAATTTCATGTTTCTTCTATATCTATAATATATAATTTTATATTTGATTAAAAACAAAAACTAAAACATTATTTATACAGGTTTGGGACCATACAATATTCCCCCCTTTAGAATTTTCAACCTCAAAACTTTTATTTCACACACTAAAATAGATTATGTTAATTATATATCAACTCTTTCTCGTATTCCCATGTCACTTATTCAAGCATGTAGTTTCTCCACTACATTATAAGAAAATGCATCATCTTACTCTATAGAACCTTGTCTCTATAATTTATTATCTTCATTAGATTCTCTTAATTAGATAGTTCATTATCCAATGGTAATACATATGGATTGAGTATATGAATGGGTTATTATATTTATGTACTCAAGAGGTATACATGTAATATTTCATGCACTTAAGGAAGACTAGGTAGAATTCTATTCGATGGGACACCACTCAAATCTGATAAAGGATATCAAAGGGGTTTTTGTATCCTGTACTATTGTTTCCCTTTTTCCGAAAACTTGTAAATTTATTCCATAGAGATATACAGAGGAAATCATTCTTTCATGAATAAAACTATATGTATCTTCAATGATTGTGATCATAAATATTTTTTTGACTCTGAGTATCAATTGATGTGCTGCTAAATTCACTTGAAACTTTCAACGAATTCCTTTACCATTTCCAGACCAACAAGTTCGTGGTCCCCAACATTATCCCAATATACAGGGGTTATACAACACTTCCCAAAACGTTCTCCCTGGGGATCTATTGCAATGTTATAGTAATAACACATATTGTATATGAAATAAACCTGATGAATATGTTGATTTTATCCTCATTTGACATCATTTGACAAAATTATCAACAATATGTAATTTTATGAATTGTCCTCTATTATTGGATATCACTTTGAGGATGATATGTCATAGTGAAGTTCAAATAAGTATTTTGAGCATGTTGGATACTATTCTAGAACGTTTTGTAAATATTAGAACTCGATCAGATATAATTGATAGTTGTTTTCCATTCAACGTCACCAATTATCTATTGTAGATCATATCTTTTAAATCTAGGGATAATTCCAATAAAATTTAAATGAAGTGACAAGTCATCGTAAGAAGATCAAAGACAATCTATATTCAACTATTACCCCTTCATATCTTTGGATGACTGGTGATAATATCCAGGGTGATGTTTTTCAATTGTCATGAAGGTATGGGTAATAGTTTCATCATCCCATTTTATTTTTTCTATTCCACCTTCACATGCCAACATAAAATAGATATTTATGTTTATATTATCTGATATACTTCTTCATATTGTCCCACCAACAGTCCCCTAGGAGACCTCAAAATAAAATAGTTCGTCCAAGATGTATGTAAAAGGTCGAACTATATGCATCATCCAAAACTCCTTCAAATACGTTTTTGATGGTATTAATATCCATTACCCAATTCATACAACTCCTTCTTCACTAACATTGAACACTGAGGATTTTCCTTTACTTATAGTTTCAGCTTTCTTCTGAATTCCCACATCATCTATTTGAGAATCCATTATCTTTTCCAGATAGGAAAATAGAGCAATAATTTTTGAAAGGAATGATGATGTTCTTTCCTTTATAATTATTATATCCCTACTTTTCAAATATAATATGATTATCTAAATCTCAATTCTCATTAATGATAGGATTGATGAATCCTTTATACATAGATAATATTTCACTTATTCTAATTTATAAGGATGGTAATGAATTGATTATTCATAGTCCTTGATCAACTATAAACATCCCCATTGGGGTATATTTAGATTATTTTTGGGTAAATATATACTTGAGGATTTTTTGAATCCATATATATTTCACACATCCTCCGAATAAGATAAAAAATTCATGTTTTCAATGAAAATTTTATTGTATCTAACTCCAGATCATGTTTTGGGTTGTTATAGTTGTGGAAATCCAACTCTCCTTAACAATTGGCTATAAATTTTCATTATGCATTATAAAACACCCTAATATATTATTTGAATCATCACAGAATACAATGAAATGTTCCCCACTTTTGGGTTGTGTGAGCATAGGTGTAGTCGTAGGCCTCTTTCTCAGTTCCTAGAATCTATCTTTCCATTCATAAGTCCAAAATTCATTGATTCATTTATGATTTAAATTGGTTAATGGGTTTTACAATCCTCATTAATTTCACACAAATTTATTATAGTACCCAAAATTTTTATGGAAACTACAAATATTCTTCGTAACTATATTTACCAAATATCCTTTAATTATTTATATTCATTAAGGATCCATAAATATCCCAATAATATTGATTATATTCCTAGTGAATTAGACTTCCAAAAACGAAAACTGATATTTTATTTACTTTCCAAAAAATATATTATCCTTTCACAGGGTCTTTAGAATAGTTCTAAGATACTCCTCATGCCCCACATTAGTATTAGAGAATATTAGAATATCATTTATAAAGACTATCATTTTTTCGATTTATTCCCCAAATACAATATTCATCATATTTATGAAGATTTCTAGATCATTTGTGGGTCCAAATAGAATTTGTAACATCCTGGTTATGGATGGCTCTCAACTGTTTCCCCATACCAGGTTGTCCACATGGCCTCAAATGAATTTCCCGAAATTACTGAGTCTTCTAACTAGCATTGTGGTACTAAGGTGACATAGTGGGGAAACAATGTCCTCATTGGTAGAGTGTAACATAGTGGAATAAATAATAATTCAATAGCAGAAGCTATAAATAGCATAAAAGTGATGTAAACATTAGAAGACTAATATTATATGTAACCAAAAATCATTCCATACAAAAGATGACATTTCATGTTATGATCTATGAAAACAGCCAAAACAAGGACAATTTAGTAATCCACAACATATCTTCCAAAATGCCCAATGAAATGAAGGAAGCTATGTAGCATCACAATCCTCATCTCGGTGACATGCTATCCTTCCCCTAAAAATCATATCATGAACCTATAAAAGGACTTTTTCCCTTATCAGAACTTGTAATCATATATTATTTTTGGGCCAAATAGCATGACCCAAAATAGGGTATGATACTAAATCCCTGTTAAAAACCACCAAAGATCTATGTCTATTTGTAAGTGAAAATATATAACATGAAGTGTATAATAGTGAAAAATGATTACAATATGTTCTCAAAAGAAATCACAATAAATTTCTCAAAAGACCATGAAATCAAGTGTAGGTGAAGACAAAATCCCAACATGTGATTTGTCTTGATAGATGCATCATTTATCATTTAATTTTATTATTCAATTTAAAACTATGTTTATTCTTGACATCCAATAGTGGTATTCATCAATCAATCCTAGGTTATTTAACCCAAACCATATAATAATTGTAAAAAATAACACTAAACTAGAACAAAACCCATTATAAAACCATCTCAGTCATTAGTCTGGGTGGAAACATGGTATTTTATAATTTCAGCATGTGTTAGGGTCAAAAAATAGTATATAATCAGTTTAGCATGTGTTAGGGTCAAAACCTGGTATATATGTATTTCATCATAAAAAAAATGTAAAATACATTATTACATGGTTATCAAAATAATAAATCTCATGTGCATATAAAATTTCACTAACCATTCATGTTATCTAATCGTTTCCATGATCTACAGTTATAAACTCCCATGGAAAACTTATATCACAAGCATAACATTGGAATTAAACTATCCCAATGTATAAATATTTATTATATCACATAGGAAAATCATTCAATTAACTAACTCAATTTTAATCAACCCAAAAAAGATAATCAAGGGAATTCCCATAGTAATCTTTGGAAAAATGATAACACATAGGTCATCAAAGGGAAAACGCACCCACGAGGTTGCCCTCAATCATGAATTAAAATCTAAAACATGCAATATATTTGTTTAATAAATTACTCAATCAAGATTAAGTAACAACATATGTTAATATTAAATTTAGGAGACAAATTAGAATGTGAGTGTGGGGTCTGACACATTTAATCTAATTGATAATTATGGAAAGGCATGATACCACTTAACATGTGTTATTATGACATTCCTTATCCTGTGTCAGATTTCAAATCAACCTAAACTAGATTAGATCTATGAAAATAAAATTGATCAAACATTGATAAATAGCTTAATAGATGAAATTAGGACGAAAGGATCAAAAATAATTAATCACTCACTGAGAGGATCTCAATGGATCTGAAAATGTTTGTATCGGAGATCTTTCAAAAAATATAAAGTCAACCCCCCGTTTGTATTTTTTGGGAGCATCGTTCATTGAAATGTAGCCGTTTCTGTCAGTATGAAAAAATGAGTCTATAACAAGATATAAAAAAATATTTCTCATGTAGAATTGAAGGATTTTGGTTTTCTCTGAAATACATGGGATTAATATTATTGGTTTGACAATTTCCCTCATTCAATATTGTTAAAGTAATGAAAAAAAATTGAGGATTGACCATATAAAAGGATTTATCAATCTCATTGGTGGGATTCCTCTATCAAAATTCAATACCAATATTTCCTTCCAACACCAATAGAATTTCGCAGTCCCCTTAAGAAATTTTCAGTGTTCTTCTTTATACACCTTGGACTTGTGGGATATTGAAAATTCATTGGAAATTTAGATTTCACATTTAGAACACCAGAATTAATTTATATTTTTAGCTTTATATCTTTATAATACCCATAAGATTCAAAAAATATCCACTTCATATTTGAGGAAAAATTATAAAATATCCTCATAGATATCAAAGTCCAAGATCATTAGTATTTTTCAAATACTATGGTTATTCTATTGAAGAAGATGTTAACCTTAAAATCAGGGGAAACAACAAATATGGTGGCATATGATGCATGTATTTTGATGTTCTCATCATATTTCTTTATAGAATCATCATATTTTTACTTTTAGGATGGGAGAACCACTTCCATTTTAATTTAGAGAGTGTGAGGTAAATATTTATCAAAAAAACATTTTCAATAATTCCTTCCACCACATCAAATTGATCAATTCCTAAGACTTTGTTTTGTTGTTCATTTTCTACTATTGATCATCTACTCCAAATCCATGTTTCTTTTCAAAATGACAGTTAACTAAGATATTATAATCAAAATGGTTTATATTATTTCTCCCATCCGACTTGAAATCTCTTCTGGGAAGTAATCATATTTCCCATCACATTGATTGTTTACCTGATTCCTCGTATTTCTAGACATTGAGTAGAATAAAGAAAACTATATGGTATAGTATATTTAAACTATTAAACACATCAAGGGGAATATAATGAAAATAAATAGACAACATTTAAATTATATTTATTTTCATAACTAATGGATTTATGGGCTTCAATTTCTATTATCCATGATATATTTTTTCAACATATACAATTATGGGATATTTTTAATCCTTTAATAATGGTACATAATGAGATTATGAATTTACCAAATAACACACTAGTAAGTGTCAAACTAGTTTTTAATTATGGCATGTTTTCATGCATAATTTCCCTATCAAGACTAGAACAACATAATGTTTTTAAGATTTAACCCTATGCACATCAGTGCCAGAGACAAATCCACATGCAGTATTGATACACAAATATATTATCTTGATAAACCACATAATCTATAGTTACCACAATTTAGGGATGTTCTCATAAAATTATTATTATCCCTAATAGTTTTTGTGGATTTTTCTAATCGTAATCCCAAAATTAACTAAACATTTCCATTAATACAAACTCTAACAAAAGTTATCTTTATTAAAATTAATTTCATGATTTATTATTTATTATTACACATTATACAACCTAGAAGATCAATAAGACTATTTTATTTATGAATTAGGTACATTACATAGAAGATTAAAACATGAAATACAAAATATTTATTTAATGTCTTCTTAACATGTTGATATTATTCCTTCATTATTTAGACTACATGTGATAAACTGGGGACATACATAAGGAAAGGGTCAAATATAAATCACAATATTGGAAGAATCTTGGAAGAACATAAATAACGTATTAAATTTAATATAATTTGTATATAAACATGGAATATATTGAGTGATGATCATAAACAAGAACAATGAGACATGATATATCATGATAATAAAAATGGTAATAAGGGAAATGTGGAAACTACTTAAACAACATCATCACATATATAGGTTTAGGATAAATACCAAGAAATAATGATATAAGAATACTTGTGATGAATTAGTTTCACTCTATAATCACTTTAATTTTTTTCAAGTGACTAAAAAATTTATCAATTCATTGGATCACTATGTAATTATGGCCACACCCATCACTTCCATATCATTTTTATGCTTATGTTTTCAACATATATCACACAACATGGATTAATTCATTTTCATTATTAATTCCACATATAATGTGTCTCAATACAAACATGTAATTTCCAATTCCTGGAAATATAATTTTATAAATATAAACACCATTAATTGGAAATTGGTTTGGTATTCACTACATAAATTTTAAGGAAAGGATAATCATAGTGAAATTTTAGCAGCATAATGGTGTCACATAAAATTCATAAAATGGGTTAGAAGGAGATAAATGGTTCTATAATTATTTTTATATAAAATGGGAAATAATAGGTACATAGAAATTCTGATCCCACCATTATGAATTTATATTAAAAATAATAACATAATAATGAACCGTATAATAATGATGAGGTGTGTACCTCATACCAAATTTTAGTAATGTAATAGTAGTACATAAAGCTTGATAGAATGTATTAATGAGAGAAAAGGGGTACCTATTCAATTAAACATAAATGGGATGTAATTTTGTCATATTAAAACACACCCGAATAACCAAAAAAGTGAATCTAAGAGGAATAACATAAAAGTGGTTCTTGAATAAAAAAGAAGAGATAAATCTTTTACCAAGAGAGTGGGACTCAAAATGATTGTAATGGGTTTCTTTTGATCTTGGGTGAACCATTAGGGGACACTAAAAAGTTTATGGGTGAGTAAGGACATTCTTGTTGATTTTTGAAGAAGTGAAATTGAATCATGGGTGGGTTTTCTTATGGAAAGAATGGGGATTTATTTATCATTTCACGAACATATGTTCTGGACTCTATAGAATTAAATAATCAAAAAAACCTTCTAGTGGAGTTTATAAATTTCATATTCCAAAGATGAGTTTTAATTATTTTATTTAAAAAAGGGATTTACATATTAAAATAAAACCCTTTGAGTTATGGGGTTGAAACATACTTTGAAATAAATTATCTAAATCCATAAACAAGTATTATGTGTTTTTGAGGATTCTACAAAAGATTAAAATAATTAATAAAATGACAGTAAAATCACATTATTTTAAAGATAAAAGATATATTTGGTCACGGATACCCTTCATAATATTTATAACAACACTTTTGTTTCATTATGATGTCATAATAAACAGTGTATATTTATACTGTATTAAATTTTTACAAAAACATTTAGTTTTCTATCATAATTATGAAAAATTCACTATTTGATAATTTTGATATTATAATTCCAAACTTAATATTCATTCTATAAAAATAATATATTAATATGATAATTTTAATTTTTGACTAATTAATATCCATTTATTGGGAAATGATGTTTTCTTTTAGCAATAACATTGTATGGACCCCTATAAAATTCATATTTGACTTCCTAAAAAATTATGGTTATGTTTCATAAAAAATTATTTAATAATAATATTTTTTTTAATATTTTATTTATTTTTAAGAATTGTTAATTAATTGAATTAAATATCCTAAAAAGATTAATATTTTCCAAAAATACAGTTTTTATTATTTTATAAAAAACAATATCAATTATAAAATAATTACAAGATGAAAATATAGACATTATTATTTTGAAAAGAAAATATAAACATTTAACTTACTATGGTCAAGATACATATCCATTTAATACACTAGAAAAATAGAAATGTGTAGGGTGTGAGATAATGAGATTTTCAAGGGGTGGTTCGGTGTACATGGTTTTTCTCATGATCTCAATGAGCATGAACATCTGACTTAAATGGATTCTCTCATTCTTATGTTGTTTGATATCATCTTGGGATTGGTTAAGGGAATGGAACAATGATTATATATCCCACTAAATATTACATAAATTGGATACATATGATAAGATCCTACTATTGGATGAAATCACTTCTTTCTCAGTGTCAATTGGATCAATTAAAACCATATATTTATACTTACCATGTGATCAATATTCATTGGATATATAATCAACTATAATAATGAATATTGGTGTTTTAAATATAAAAATAAATAATAAATAATAATAACTTTATGTATTTTCTATATACATAATATATATTAAGACAATTTATTTAAATAATAAGCGGTGTTTTATTTATAATTTTCCAGGTTGTCACATTTTGAATTAAATTTTATATCCTAGAAAAAAGGATTTTTTTTAAAATATTAAAATTTATTTAAATAAATACCAATCATCAAAAAAATTAATCAAACATAAAATAATGTATTATTTGAAAAAAAAAAATCCATTGCCTTTCATTGAGCCAGGGTAGAATACTGTTGAATCAAAACATAACCTGAATATCTTTTTTCTAGGGCATAGAAAAACAAAACCGATCAAATGAATAATATGGGTTATATTTGTTGAACCCCAAGAAGAAACCGCATTATTTATCATTTAAATTCACTATTTATATTTATATGTAATATTAAGATAATGGTCGATATATTTACATTGATATTTTTTTAGATTTGAGAATCATGACCGTTAAATCATCAGAATACCTGATAAATTCTTTGTAATGAATAAATAAAAGAAAAAAGTTTTTGATTTTAATTTTTCATATACATATAGGAATAAAATGTATAAATATATATCTTCTCACCAAACAAAATAACAATATACCTTGGATAGCCGAGAAATCCAAAGAACCCAAAAAAAATTGTATTAAAATAATGTGTATGTACTTTTAAAAAATAATCAATACATATATATATATATATAAATAATTATATTTTATGATTTGGTTCAATGATGTAAAAATTATGATAATCAATATCCAATGAATTTTTTTGAGAAAAATATATTTTATTTAGTACCATCATTTTTATCACAAGGATGATAATGGAAAAGTAGAAAATATTATTAAAATGACACCAGAAATTGGGTTTGATAACCTAAAATAAAATTAATGAACACCCACCATTGAAAATATACAAAACACATTAATGGAGGTTCAAGTTGATTGAATCTTGATCCTTCTCCTTTCTCAATTAATTTCCACCATACAAGATTAAAACTCTCTCCAATATTGAATTATCTTCATCATTTGATATCATGCATGAACCCTAATTAAGTATTCGAATATCGGTTTGATCATAATAGATACATTTGACTACTCACATATTTCAAACCATTCTCCTATAAAAAACCCCCATCATTTATTTGGATGTGACGTATAATACTTGGCATCCTTAGACTGAATCCCCAAGATTCAATTTCATCTAAAATGACGTAGACCATAATTTTCTCACTCGTGTCCACTCCCACATTATAAACAAGTTATAAAAATTAATTATATATTTATCATAAATTGGATATGTATATATTTTATAATTTTAGGCATAATTAAATGAAATTAATAATATACATATTATTATAAAAAATATCATGCTCATAATTGGAAATTTATAATATTTTTGTAATTTAAATTTTATTATATTTATAATGAAATAATATACGCCACAAATTTTATAAAATTAACTTAATAATTTTCAAAATTATAATACATCATATATTAATATATTCATAAAATTTATTGAATTTTATATCCCAAAATTCAAACATTCATTATTACTAACAAAATTTTTCAATAAAATTCATATAGTATATATATATATATATATATATTAACACGATTTTTATTTGTACAATATACAAAATATGTTTTTCTAATTATTGTTTATAATATTTATTATTTATTTTATTTTTTATCATTTATAAAATAACCAGTATTTTTTATAATGATATATATACATTTGGTAAAATGATATTTTCTAAATTGACTGGTCAAAATTAATTTATATAAATTTAAGAAATTATAAAAATAAAATACTAATGACATTAATTAATTTCTATATTTTTAAATTAATATGAATAACTATTCTAAAATTAACTTTATCATTTTTATTCTGTTAAATTTTGTCCTTTATTTATCATTGAATTATATTAACAAAAGTAATATACAATGCATGTTTTGATTAATGAAAATCATATAAAAGAAATATAAAAAATCTTCAATGATTTTTTTCACTTAATTAAAAATCTATTTATTTATTTTTTATATATATAAAAATCTACTCAGATAAATTATATGAAGTTACAAAGTGGGTCCCAAATCGTTATTTCTACCAACATATAATGAAGAAGGATTTGTTTTTAGTTACCAATGTATCATAAAAAAAATTACTCTTAATGTAATGGTTATAATCCAATAAATAATCAATCACTAATGCCTTTGGGGTCAATTATAGAGTCAAAAATTAACATCAAGGGAATTTTAAATTATCCTTTACTGGTTGAAATAAAGACTACACCCTTTTGTTTTATCTCAGAGAATTCCATATCATTTTTATTTTGAATTGTTTTTGGAAAATAATTATTCCATCTTAATCTAATTCAATTTCTTGGATCTAACTTATTCAAAATTCCTCGTATTTTTCATATGTGTACAGTAATGTTCATAGTCAAATTATATATTATAAATAACTAAAAAAATTATCATTCATCAAACATTAGAGAATATGACCTAGCTATTAGATGATATTGATCATCTACTTAGTAAATATATGATTGAGATAACCATAATGGAAAGTTAAAAATTATTGCATTGTGGACATAACATTTAGACGGTAAATCATTCTATCATTTGGATGGTCAACATGATTCATTTTATTAGTCATAGATATTGAATGTTGTGTGCGAATAATCACAGGATGTTAAATTCCGTCTTCTATGCTGTTTGGTTTCTCAATAATATATTGTTGCATTAGAAATTGTATTCATTGTTATGAGAATTACTCTTTTCTCCAACAATTTCTTAAGAGAAAATTGTTGGCGTGAGTATCAAACCATAATAATCAGAGTGATACATCAAATGATTAGAAAAATCACTCCTATGAGGTCATAGATTATGACACCTTATTTTAAGCACCAACATTTAAGGAATATCTTATATCACTATTTTTTTATCAGAAGTCATTGTATCATATCATTATATTCATCATAAAATAATTACTAATGCTTTCAAGACACAACTATGATGCCAAATGAATAGAATTTAATGTATTATTCATGACTATTATATTTTTTTGGAATATTATATACCTCTAAAAATAAATTACACCCCATGACCAAATGGATTATGTTCATTTAATAATAGATAGATAATTAAGTTATTTGAAAACAATTCTGTTATAGATCTAACAAATAATATTTACAGGTGGTTCCCTTCTAGATATGTCTTAATTAATTCCCATATTTTTTGCCTTGAAAATTTGGATAATAAAAATGGGTGGATATTATTCATTGTAAGAGTATACATGAAGAATATCAATCTGATATAATTCACAAGAATTTGATGATAATATTGATATAATATAATAATTGTGGTAAATATCAAAATATATAATTACCACAACAAAAAAATCATTGATTTTAAATCAATAGTCACGTATAATACTTTTCTATATAATAAAAAAAGAGTCATAATCATATAATATTATGTTATTATAGTATTGAATAAAAATAATAATATTGAATAAAGGTTTTCCATATACACAATCATATTAAATCATTTCATTTTTCAAAGCACACTAAAATGACCATCACCACCGAATGAAAAAAGTATTACACAAGATTATGATAAATCCCCATTCCCATTGAGAATTTGTAGACATAGTCCCTCAGTTGACCGGGTTCACACATATCCCCTAACATATTATCACAAGATATTGAGATATTTATCCCATAAATAGTGGGTAAATATAATTTTAGACCAAAAAATCTCAAAAATAAATCTACACATGTGTCTTCCATGATACCTTAAAAACAATAATTTCTCTATTATAGTATAATAAAAACATGGTAATGATTTCAGTTTCAAGAAAATATAAGCCAAATAAATAATCTATTATCAATGGAATTTGGGTGGATGGTTTAATTAGAGTGTACCAAGAGTAAATAACAATATTAATTAATAGAAGTCAAAATAAAGGGAATTTTTTTTATAAAATCATATTGAATATACATTAAAAGTTAGTAAAAAATATTCTTTTATTTTGGTAATAAATAAAAATGAAAATATTAATGAAAAATTGATATAATATATTCATTGAAAACATATGGAAACTTGGGACATAATTTAATTCATAATGTATATTCATAATGGTGGTAAAAGGTTCTCCTGCAACCTATATTTAAAACCATTTTTAGAAATTTTTTTAAAATAATAAAAGTAAATGTACTGAATATACTGATAAATTTAATATCAAATTCATTATATTGAGTATATAATATTATTAAAAATTATCATATATAATCATTTCTACATATTTAAAAATAAAATGAAATGTTATACCGAATATAGATATGGAATGTGGTGTGTTTTGAAAAAATGAATAAAACATTTAAATAAATTATTTTATATAAAACACAATATTTATTTTTGAATAAAAACACCAATTAAAGAACTAACATGGTAGGGAAATTAATATAAAATATGTTTAAATAAACTAAATAAAAAAATTCGTTGTGGATGTACATAAAATGTATAATTTAAAATAGGTGTAAATTTCGAAACAAACCTCAAAAAGAGAAATTCAAATAACAACCCACTCCCTATAGCCTATACATGGTAAGACACACATTATCCTACTTTTTATTAAATTTAGATTTACTATAAATTTTTTTATAGACTTTGTTTTATTATTCTTAATATATTCTGTTAACTTATTATTTCATAATTCTAACATAAAAATAGTTCCTTATTACAATCAATGATTTTGTGTGAACTATTATGATTCCCAAAAATGTTTTTATATGGATGTTCTTGTCCTTGCACCCTTATCCTGGATTCCTTACATAAAAAATGTTCATGAATGTTCAGAGTTGTATAAAATATTTTTAGTGTCCCATGGACATTTTTTGGGCTTTACATTGATTATATTCATGGAAATCATAATATTAATGTTTGTTTTGAAATATTGATTCATGAAAATAGTTTAATTTTAACGCAAAAACAAAATAGTATTTATAATAATTACAAGATTTATAAAAATTAAAATTTTCATTAAATTAACGAGAAACTTGATGTTATAATATTTTGTAATCATTATTAAAAAATTTGTATAATATTATTCATTATCATAGTAATACTAACCCAAATAATAGAATGAAATTTTTATTGAATGATTAATAACATTATATTCATTATTAAAATATAACTTTAATATAAGCTCAATAATTTCAAAATAAATTTTTATAATAGATAAATCATAATTATATAAAGAAGATATAGAATAAAAATTAAGGAGCCGAGTCCACTTATGCTGATATTTTGAATTTCAACTTTAATTACAACTAGTTAATGAGTGTTTTGGATAATATTATAAGGTATAGAGGTTTGAAAATGATTGTAATTATAATTTGGGAGATAATTATTTCATGATTTATATCGATTAATGGCTCTATTTGATGGGGGAATAGGAGAGTTATTTTATATGTGTGAGGGGTAATAATATTTTTAAAATTATATTTTCATTAATAAAAAAAAGTATCATTATTAATGGTATGTGATGAAAAAAAATGTTAAATTTTATAATCTAATATAGTGGTGTTTACAGTCCTATTATCCAAATAAATTGATTTATTGTTTTGGGTTATTTTTTTCTTTATCTCATGGTTTTAACAATTTTACCATATTTTAAATTTCATCATGGTGAAAATCATTAAACAGTGTAAAGTTATTATACTAACAAAAAAATCAACCGAAAGACCTAATTTTAACATGTTGCTCAATTATTTTTTAACCATAGTACATGATTTAATTTTTATTCATAAAGAAATTTTTTTTAGTAAAAGTATGGTTAATAAGAGAAGAATGTTTAAAAAAAATGTTCTCAATAATAAAATTGAATGGACTCAAAAATCTTATATATTGTCTACCCATATAAAATTTAATCATATTTTCTTTAAGAGTCATTTTTGAAATAAAATAAAATAAAATAAGGATCATTTTATGTCATAAATTAATTGAAAATTATCTACATAGTTTTTAAATTAATTATAACAATTATTCTAATAACAAATGTACTAATTTCGATATCAAATGTATTAATTATAAATGTAAACTTTCATTTTTGAAAAGAATTTTTTTAAAAAAAATATAAATTTTCCATATATGTCAGTTTAATGAGTATATCAAAATTATTTCAAAAAAATATTATAATAAAAAAACTAAATTTTTACTAATTATTTAATAATAATTTATTTTTAAACATATAATTATTTAAACTACTAGATGTTTTGAACATATTATTACAAAAAGATATTTTTTCTCCATGATGAATTTTTTAATTATGGAAATACATTTTATATAATATAAAGTTTAATATCAAAAATATCATTGAGGAACATCCTTATTAAAAAAGGTATTTAATCTTCTTTAAGATAGTAAATGAAATGTTTTACATGTCAAATTAGCGTAACAAGGGTCCTCCATGGGTTTGAAAGATGAAACAATGAAGAATAATGTCATATAGTGCATCTCATATGGTTGGGACATGGTTATTATTAATTTTGAATCCTGACTTTGAAAGCATGTAGATGAGGTTCACAGTTTTAGGAAATCATGAATGGGGGACTGAAAAATAGTTCACAATAGGATAGACACATTCCTTAAAATTAGAGAATAGTTTGTTAAAATATGCATGATCTCTAGGTAAGCATGCGGCTTGTCCCCTATTGGAATGATGGTGGTGCACGATTGCCTCTTGGTTTGGCCAAATATGTTTCAAATTACCCCTTTAAATATAAATTTTTACAATTTTACCCACATTTTATTTTTCCCTATATTAATATAGAATTCTGAAAAACTTTGGATGCAATCATTCCCTCTATGAGACGACATAGCTATTCTCATTGGTCTCCATTTATGCTGAAAATGTAAGATCGAACGCACATTAGTGGAAACATACCCTATTATTTTATATAACTCTATACAGGTCACAAGGATAATACAATTTTCGATTTCTTATGTTTTTATAAGGTGAAGGAGATTCCTCACCAACCATTTGCAGGTTCTACATACCTATAATGTGGTAAATGTGTTTTTAGACAATATTAGATCAAAGGATTACCAAGGATCTAGTTTTATGTGGTTCCATGCTTGAACATTTTGAGGCCTAATGGGGGGAATTTATTTAGGGGGTTTCTCTTGGTCTTCATGGTTTTAGTATAGCATAGTACATTGAATTTTTGATGGTTGATTTTTTTCCAAGTTATTTTTCATGTTATCTATTCACAGTCTTTTTTGAATATTGATTATTGAGATCATGATGATGAATATGATTAATATATTGAATGAACCATGAATTAGGAAGGTTTTAATTTTTTTTGTTATCGTTTAGGTTATGTATGATTAATAAGGAATGTGCACATGAATTAATGGCATGTGGGGTATTGAGTGACATTTTAGACCCATGGGTCAGGTTGAACTAAGGCTCTAAATCCCACCACTAGAATACATGGGTTGTTGTGTTGGACTAGGGATCTATACCCATAACCGTTTTATTATATAACACTACATTAAAAAATAATACTAGTTTATGTGGTGTCATTAAATATGAATTATATTACTTTCTGAGATAGGGAAAATGTTTTGTACCCTTATGTTTAGTGTTTGAATGACATAATCCATTGTGTTACAAAGTATTTTTATAACACTTGAAATGAAAGATGTATGTTATTTATGTGGATAATTTTGTAACGAATAAAATGATTAAAATATATTTTACTTATTTAATCTTTTAGTACATGTACAAACTACCGGATTAGTAAAAAAAATTTATTAAATCATTTGGTTGTCGAGTACTGAGTTTTACTCACACCATGATCAGGACGTCGTTGGGTACCTGATTATATTTCATCACTGCATGTTTGGACAAGGGAAAGGAACCCATACATGATTTTTGAGTTGGGAAAGTGATGTGCATTGATGAGGGATCTTATCTTATATCTAGGGTCCAATTTCATGATTACTCAGTTTGTATTTATTTTGGTGTTTTCATTACACATGAAACCATATGACATGACATATAATTATGACTGTTTAGTGGAAGCATTTTACCCAGTTTTTTGGATTGTTTATTAATTCATGATTATTTATTATGATTTAAAGATTTATTATTTTTTATTATTTCTCATATCAATCACTCTGATAAAGAGGTAATATTACCCTTATGTGATCTTTTAGACCCTCACTGCTAGTCCTTAGCCTTTGAAAGATGGGTAGGCACACTTGAGTTCATGTGATGCCAGGACTCAGGGTGTCAAATCAATTCCCATTATGACAGGGATGTTACAATGTGGTTTCAGAGCTATTCTATTATATTGAATCAGTATTTGGGGAAGTTATATGGGGGAATATGATGTGTTGGTCCTTCTAAATGAAATTACTCATCATATTATCTAACCCATATATGAGGGAAAATCATGTCCCCATTGTGGGATTTTTATTCTAGATGTGTGGAGTTATAATTGAATGATATTTCATAATTGGGTGTAGCACTAATTGTGTGATGTGTCTATTTTGTGATATTTTCCATATTTCATAAATGGAATGATGGTTTTCATTAATATATAATTTTAGGAACCTGGTGATATTGGTCGAATGCATAATGGTTGGGACACACATGGGGGGGATGTGTTGGACATGAAGGATATGATGCCTTACATTCTATTTGACAATTTTAAATAAGTGGTGCTTAATAAAGATGAGGAGAAGGTGTAAATGGAAGGACTATGAAAGAAAGTATAAGGAATAGTTCTTACTGGAAAGTAATAAATGTGTTAAAATACTAGTTTTGAAATTTTGTACAAATGAGGAGATTTCTATAAAAATAATATTAGTGTTTCCATAGTGGAAAGGGTAAAATGAATGTTTAATGAAAATCATTGTAGATCAATTGGTAGATTTACTCATGTTTACAATAAACCATGGTAGGGGTGGCTAAGGGTGTAGGAAGAGTTTCAATTTTGATCATTTGGAAATATGTATGTCGAATGGGTTGTATATGGCTAGTGGATAGACTTCTTTTGTAAAAATAGTGGATGTTTTTTGTTATATGATTGGAGATGTGTGTGTGTTTAAATATAGGATGATACCACCATAACGTTGTGTGTCAGTTGGTAGAAAATAGGATATCAATGAGAATGCTCCTCCAAAAGTGCAGAAAAAAACCTGATGATCTAGGGTGACAAAGGATAGTATGTGTTCCTTGAAAATAACACCTATTATATATATATGATGGAATCAGACACATTGAGGATTTTGTCGAGCATGTTTGATCATAATTGGGAGTTTCACCACATCACCCTATGAATTATGATGGAGGGGGTGGAAAAATGTATATGAGATCTAGATATATTCTATTCTAATGATTCTTTATTAATTGGTGAATCCTTATTAGAATATAGTCTAGTTGGCATCTTACATGTTGCAAGGGAATGCAAATCGTTGGTGAGATGACCTGGTTTAGACCCAGCAGGATGATGGTATGAAATGGAAGAATTTACATGAAAAGTTTCTACAACACTTCTATCTAGAGGACATAAGATATGAGAATGGTACATAGTGTATGATATTGACTTCGTATTCCAAGTCAGTTATGGATTATACTAACCTCTTCATTAATTGGAAATTATTCCCACAATCATTGGTATTTGGATGATGCGGCATTGGGGATAAATTTCCATGATGGCCATAGACTTTATATTTTTTATCATGTGAATATATTCCACTTAAATAGGATTAAAAAGATTATGGATCAGACTCATATTTCATAAGGAATTATTGGAGAGGATTATTATGGGGGGAATATCATTCCAGTTAGGCAATCAAGTGGTGCATCCTTTAAAGATGAAAAGATTCTATTTTAATGTTTACTCTAGGGAGTTGGGGGATGAATAGTCAAACAAGGAAACTAACCACTCAGTTTAGTGAGAGATATTTCTGTTATCTATGTATTATGTCCGAAAACATGCACAGTCAGTGTCCCTAACCACCACTAGAGAGCCAAGATTCCGACATGTTTCGTATACATATTGGTACTGTGGATACCCTTAAGGGAAATGAAGTAACTGAGGATAAATATTTTTATAGAGTGCAGGTAGGGTGTAATTTTCCAAATACCAACCAAGTAGCTGGAGATCTATTGCCCGTACCAGTCTAGGTAATAGAAATGTTACTCTAGGATAAAATAATTCATATCAGTATGGAAAATGTTGCACTGTTTTCACAAGTTTGGGATCATGGTATATGGGTAGGCCCCCTTCATGTAGTTTATCCTAAATCTAAATTTAGTGTTTCTAAGGAATCAATATTTCGAGGTTTGATTCCCACAGATTCCACTATTTATAGTTATTTCTTTTATAAAAATACGTTGAATTATTTTATATCTACATAGTTGGTGAGTGCATTGGGGATAGAAATGGAATATATTTGTGGAGTTATGTTAATTGGTACACTGATGGGAGTTTTGAAGAAAATATAATGTATTTTATTGGGTGTTTCCATGATAATTATGGGTAGCATATTATTTAGGAATTTTTTATGCAATTGATGTTGGGTTTTGATCTAATTTTCTGTATAGATTTTCCAATGATGTACCAGACTGATATCAACTTTTACTATGGTAGGGTAATGTTTAAAAACCTATATGGGAGTGAATATGTTCACTATTTTGAATGGGATATCTGAGCTAGGCATGTAGGGATAGTATATCAGTGGTTAGGTAATTTCATAGCCCATGTGGATTGACTTCTACTCGATGATGGGGGAGTAGATCAAATTAGATTTCCTCCTATGGTGGATTTGTCTCATGATGAATTTCAGGAGGACATCAGGGGGATTCCACTTGATAGGGAGTTTGAGTTCCTATTATAGTTGATGCTAAGAAAATAACTAGTTCTTATTACATCATATATAATCACATTCGAAGATGTCAAAAAACATAAAACTTTTTTGGAGGAGGTAGAGAAGATGACGCTTATTCACCTAAGTATATCCCCATATGTGTATCTAGTTTTTTTTTCAAGTAGTTTTACAGATATATGTGGTTCTATTTTAATTACAGGAAGTTCAATAAGTTTATTGTTATGAACATATACCATATTCCATTAATCATTGAAATTTTTGACTTACTGAGTGGTGAGTTAGTATTCTCTGGGAATTATTTGAGATTAGGGTATAATTTGATGATGGTTATACCTTCTTATATACTATTAATTTCCTTAGTATAATTTATGTGATGTATAATTTTATTTTTACATCATTCATTTTAATCATTATACAAATATTATTTATGGACCTAATGAACTAAATCATTCACCGATATATAGATTAGATTTAAAATTTTATTATTTGTTGAAATCTTGGTGTTCTTCAAGACTCACGATGATTATAAAAAACATAATGACATAATTTTGAGTACACTAAGAGGGAATATTCTATATACTAATCTTTCCGTGAGTCATTTATGGATTGAAAAGGTTCCTTTTTTTGTGAAAACAACTCTGAAGAAGGGGTTTTGGTGGACTCAAGTAATGTGCATGTTGTTTAATCTTTAATGGGACCGAAGAGATTTTTTTCAAAGAATTTTGGGTTTTTTGGGATTTAATCTAATATTCCTTGTAGATTTCTTCCTAATGGAAGGACTAAATTTAGGATTGAACAGAAATGAAATCATGTTTGAATGGTTTGAATCATGTTCTATTTGTTTCCTTGAGCTAAATATGTTGTTGAATTCTGTACCAATTTCAACCCCACCTGAGACACGTAAATATTATACCTTGTTTTTTATAAATCATGTTTTTGTATGGGGTAGTTTTGTAGAAGTATGGTCCGGTAATGTCATATGGGTTGTGTACTTTGATCCCTAATGAATGAAATTACCCTACACATAATATTGGGTAGTCCACTGTGGTATATTACATAAATATTTGGTGGCATTACTTGTTCATAGGGATGGTTATTGTGTATACTTATCAAAATAGTGTTATGTACATCATATCACAGTGTTATTTGAATCATGTATGGAGAATATTAGTTGAATTCATGTAGTCTATTGACTTTGAAATAATTGAAACACATTGGGAAGGAAGAAATACTTCTGATTCATGGAGTCACGAGACATAGAATCAATTGTTGAATGAATTCATTTTAAACTGGAGGATATGGAGTTGTCTACTAAGATACATTTGGAGGTGTTGTTCGGAAAAGGAAAGATGACCCATGTATCCTAGGTAGTAGAATTGAAACATCTCTGCATAATCTTAGAGAAGCAGTATGAGGATGAAGAGTGTTTAGAATTGAGGAAAATCCTTGAAGGTGGGGAGTAGCCTTTCGGTCAGAATTTTTAGAGATGATGAGATCACATATTTTTGTGGAATGGTTATTGTGACTACATGTATAAGGGGGGAGTTTATGAATGAGTTTTTTACATCATTGTGGGATGTGAATCATGGATAGAATAAAATGTATCATGATATTCATAGGTAGTATTGGGGGATATAGATGAAAATGTATTTTATAGGATTAATGATGTTATTCTACAGTGGTCTACATTGAATTTCCCAGAATCAATGACTTAGTGGTTTGTTAAAACCATTTCTAATTCTCAAATGGAAATAGAATGAAGTGAAAATAGGTTTTTTGGTGTATCATCCAAGGATGAATCTAAATATTGTTATAATGTGGGTAGTTGTGAATCGGTTGGAAATGGTGTTACATATCCTACCAATTCAAAAGACCTCTAAAAAGGATCAGTTAATATGATTTAATTTCAGGGATACATTATAGTTGTATTGGGTTGCATGAAAAATAGTTTCAGATCATGATCAATGAATTACTTCACACTTCTGGAATGGGTTATTGAATGTACTGAGTACCAAGGTGTTTTTTGTATGAAATTCCACTCATAGATGAATGGTTAGTTAGATCACACTATTGAAGAAATACAGGACATGTCAGGGATTATGTCCTTGATTTTCATGGATCATGAGACATGAACATGGATGATGTTGAGTTATCCAATAAAAAAACTTACCAGGAAATGATTCCAATGAAAACATATGAGGTTCTATATCGTAGACCATCTAGATCACCATTGGGTTGGATGGAAGCTGGAGAGAATGATTTTATAAAATCGAGTATCATGCAAGAGATATCAGAAGAGGTTTAGTTGATTTGATAATGTATGGGTAATGATCAGAGTAAGAAATGTTTTATGTGAATCAGTGTAGTAAACCTATTGTGTATATCGTGGGTGATCACGTGTTTCTTCATGTTTCTTCGTGTTTGTGTCACCATGAAATCTAGAAATAGGGTATGTTGGTACCCATGTATGTTAGACAATTTCATATAGCAGATCTGATCACACTGGTAGAATATAGGTAGGTTTTTTCACATATGTATACTAGAATGAATAATGTTTTTCATGCGTCATAACATTAACAATATCCCCTTGACCAATATCTTGTGATTTATGTTGATGAGGTTATCATTGAGGATGATGTTTCCATTATGGATCATATAGTTCATATTATGGATCATAGTGAGTGGGTCTTGTGATTCAAGACCGTGCCTTTGGTTCATGTATTGTTGAAACATTGAAATGTTTAGTTAAAAGATGGGAGAGGGAAATTGATATGTGGACCCAAGATATTGATCATTTATATTTGGAAGATCAGTTATTTGTGAGAAGAGAGACATGAAAATTATGTATTATAATGTGGGGAATATTTAGGATCAAATTACTAGTTTACGTTCACAATTGTTATGATATCATTTTATAAAACCATTAAAATGGGAAATACTTTTTTCAAATCAATGTGGACGTTTAAACTTGTTTTGGGTGTTTGGAACATGAAAGATTGAAGAATAGGGCCATCTAATGCATAACTCATTATGGTAAAATGGTGAGTTGAAACCATGAATTTCTGTAGGAGGTGCTCGGAGTTTTAATAAATAATGAATGGTTGATGTAAATCCCAAGATAATTTAGATAAATCCATTCCAAATGGTTAGATCAGGTTTTTTGACACTATGTGGCATCCCAATGTAATTTTGCGGCCTGGTCCCAACATGGAAAAAAAATGGAACATGGTTAGAACATGGTTTGGGAAGTGATGTGGCCAAATTGTGTGCCCCTTTAAAAAAGGTATTTTTTATTTTACCACTCAATATTTAATTCTTATAAAATAGGATTTTCGTCATTTCATTATTTTACTGACCTAGTGACAAACAAAAATTGATAAATGTTCTCAAGGTTCTGTTTAAATTGATTCTATGATATTTATAATTGAGGTTGGTTGAAAATTGAAGCTCTTGGTGATTCTAACATGTATACATATTATATTTCTTTAGATTATAGATTGGGTAGTTTTTCTTCTTCTTTTGAATACCTAGAACCCTCTTTTTCTAGTGTATCATAGGATGGGTCATTGAAGTGTTCTTAAATCCATATAAAAGGTGTATGATAAGTGATCATTCATCTTCAGAATAGAGGTAGGTGGTCTAAATTTTATATCTCATAGAATTTTTGGTTATTTATTTGTATGTGTACGTGATTAGGTGTGGGTGTATTTCGCCTTTTTTTACATGGTTGGAATTTGGAATTTAATGGTGATATGTTTATTTGAAACCCTCAAGATCACCTTCAAAAATTATGTGGTCAATTTTACTAGGATTAGGGACAACCAAGTGGTGTTTCACTATTTGTTCTTGGATATTGAAATGATATGTGATTAATTTTATTTTTTAGGACATATATTCCATTCTAAAAGGTGATGACATGTTATGTTGGTTAGGAATTTGAAACTAATCGTTATTGTGTTTTTTTAACATGTAATAATGGAATTTTTGGAATATATTTAATGGGATAAATGGAATAACATGGATTTGATAAATAAATTACTATTTAAAATGAGAATGTATACAATGTAAATTCATAAAGACTATTTTCTATAGAATGAACAATTAATTTTGAATGTTGTGTGAATTGTTTAATTATGGTTTCTAAGATGGATGTTTGAAAGTGAATGATCACATGGATATGTCATATGTGGGGTATTGAATAATGTTGAACACCCATGGGATTAGTTATACTGTGTCACTAAACTCCACCCATTGAATGCATTAGTTGGGGAGTCAAACTAAGGATCTAGACCCCTAATTGTTTCATTGGATAAGACTACCTAGAATGAGGCTTGAAGGATGTATGATATAATTAATAGGTAAATATTACCACTACTGAGATAGGAAACCTGATTTATTTCATAATGCAAAGTGGCTAATTAGAATTTCTAGTTTAGTTACAATTGGTTTTCATAACCCTTAAATTAAATTATGTAAATGTTTTATGTGAACAATTATTTCAAAATGGACCGGTTTACCTTTTGTGTACCTTTCTAATATTTTAGTACACGCATACACAATAAATATAGGCCATTTATTTTTTAGACACTCCTGGTGGTGGAATACTTAGTTTTACTCAAACCCTGCATGGGACACTATTATATACCCTTGTATATTTCATGGTCAAAGCTTAGGAATAGTGAAATGACCACATGCTAGATGGTTGAGTTGGTCGTGGTATGTTCATATATGAGGGATACAAACATGGAGAGAGGGGCCGTTTTAGGGATTCTTTATTATGTATTTATTTTGGTTTGTTTATTACAGATGGTATAGTATTACATGATATATCATTTTTACAACTTCTGTTGCACATATGCATTAATTTGGAATAAATGTGGTAATACATTCTCATTGATTAAAATATACTTGTTCCTTCATTTTGAATCTCATCTATTTTTGGTTATTCTAATAAAGAGGTTATAGTATCCTTGAATGATCATTTAGAACATTTATGATTGTGGGTATCCTCTAAATTATGGGGATGCATGCCGGAGGTCCGATGATGACCCGAGTTGAGGTACTGAGTTAGTGGCCTTCTATCTGGGGATGTTACATAATGTAAAAGAAATGAGTTTTAGATGATTTATTATTTCCCTTTAATAATTTCTATTTATTTGGATATGTTTGAATTTTTAATCATTTTTTGTTCTACATTATAGATTGAGAGATTGTTTATAGTCCTTTTTTTGGTTTTAGTGTAACATTATTCTCTTGCGAATAAATCAATTTAAATTTTTACAAAAAATGAAATTTTTTTAAGAAGAAATATTACTGATGACCCATTAATATTGAGTTATAAATTTTTATAATTTCATAATTATAACATAATTTCATTCTAATAATTTTATTCTATTATATATTTATAACTTACTAATTCATTTGATTGACATAATTAGTAAATTTTAGAACTCATAAAGATAAATTCCTTACAATCCATTTTATTTTTTATATGAGTAATAATATTTTAATTCTCAAGGAATCCCATATTTTTTAAATAAGACTTTATATAAGTATATTTCGTTTCGTTTAATTTTTTAATTTATAAATAATTAATCAGTTTTGTTTGTTGTTACTTGTACCACATAAATCCAAACAAGCTAAAAAAATTCACATGTCAAATACCTAATTAAATCATGGGTTGTTAAAAATTACCTCTTATAATTTTATGAAATTAATATATTATAAATAATTTTAATTATACATCACTAACAATTAAATTTTAATAAAACAACTTCACAGTCATATTCATATGTTAATTATTTCATGTTCTTATTAAGGGATGTTTCTCAACCTACATGGGTGATGTTTTAAAATTTTAACCTGGATGGTTATGAACACATAATTACATGAATGATATGAAAAAAATTGTAATGCCCTAACCCCAGTTACCCATATTCGACGCATTATTTTAATACATTGGCATGATTACAAGGAATCATGTCCCAAAGGACTGATCAGTTTAGATGTCTTCGAAAATAGATTACATACATAAATGTTACATTACACATTATGACATACAACACAACACAAATAATACATTATATATTCCATTATTCCCATAGTTTAACCCCACATCTCAATCACAATACTCTTTTGGGAATCCTGATAAAAATAAAACATAAAAAGAGGTGAGCTCATATGCTCAATAGGGATAACAATATTTCAGAATCATTCATAAATAAGCACAAACATTTAAGGCAATGTATAATACTATGAAAAATCCATTTAAAATTAATTTTCAGTATAATATGGAAAATATAAAATCATATAATGACATTTAAATATTCACATGGATATTCTACTAGTTGCATAATCAAATGCAATATCAATATCCACTTTCTTAATGATTGAATACATAATTCCAGACTTCATAACCACATAGTCAATGCCTTATGCCAATATTACAAATAAGATTTTGTCATGCCCTTATGCCAAGACACTAGTTTGTCTCATGAGACCTACCGATGCATCGGGGAGAAATAGGGGGCTCCACCCATCACTTACTATGTGCAATGCATTCCACATATAAAAATGTTTAAACATAACATAAACATTCTTATCAAAACTAGAATACGAAATTTCAATGATTTATCCATAAACCATGAATTGTATAAATATAACACATCCATAGTCAAACATATCACAAAACCATCAATAAAATATGGATTTTTTTTATCATAATATATCAACATCGAACAAGTTTAAAATCCAACAAAAGATGTTGATATAGATGAAAATTATTTGTAAAACTCTGTGAGAAATATCCATTTTTCATAAAAAAAATTCAAAATCACACAATTTAGATAGGAAGAAATTTAAAGACATTTTTAAATCAATGTGTCCCATACCACTTTTAATCTTTTGAAATGAATTAACATTTAAAAAACCATTCATGTGTATATAAATAAATCTTTAAAACCCATTTTGAAAAATGTACATTAATGAGAATGATTTAGAAGAATAAATATTTAAAACATTTAAAATGATGTATTAGTAAAAAATTGTACCATAAAAATAATCCCATTGAAAACTGTTTTATGAAACATGGACATGGATAATAAATATTTCCCAATAGATATTTAAGTAATAACATCTCGGATAATAAAGAGATTGTAAAATTAACCCTTATCATGTAATCTCTTTTAGTTGAGGGATTGTTTATCCTCTTGTATAAAGACCGTAGTATGTTATTAAATTATACCATAATTATATTAATATTTTGAATATCATACATGATTCATTAATGACTTTATACTACCCATTTAATAATAATTTCCATGTAAAATTATCATTTCGTTTAATAATGGCTTTCCTTATCATAAGTGTTTTATCTTGTTACACATGATTGAATAACATAGATAATGATTTAAATACTTAAATAATATAAAAAATGATTTATATAATATATATATATAGAATATATATTTGTATAATATATAAATATATGAAATTGAAAACACTGTTTATGGAGACGGTATGTCGTACGTATGCATAAACGTTGTTTCTGTTTTAATATCGTATTGAATAGAACTAAGTGAATGGGATATATATTAGTACATAAACATATATATATATATATATATATATAAATATCTCCATTAGAATTATTATGTCATATATTACATACTTTTTAATGATAATATTTTATAATCATCATTGAATGGTGAACGTGGAAATGAATCTTATCCAGCCGTGGAGACGGTAATCCGTACGTACGCACAAGCGAAAATATCATTATATTGATGGAGAAATCATAGGTAATTGGATGGTATATCATATATACATAATAATTAACATGTTATATCTATTAATTATTTCATTTACACTCATTATTTTAAACATCCAAATAATGAAGTGTTTGAATAACCAACCACACCACGACGTGGAGATGGTAATCTGTACGCACACACGTATGGTGACTTTGTAATATATAAGATGGATAGAATAATGTATATAGTTGTACAAATTTTATAATAAAATTATAGTGTATAGAAGATACTAGAGTTATTATTTTATAATGGAAACAACCAAGAATGAGGAAGTGGAAGAAGAAAAGAAATTGAAAGAGGTGATGAAATATTTACCTCTTCATTGGGTTCCTATTTTTGATTTGATAAAAAGCGCTCCATTGGATGGATTTATGCAAAAACTAAGGCCTCTAGGATAAAGGTATGAATATTTGGAGGATATATGGGTGGGTTTTGTCAGATCCAAATTGATTTTAATGTTTGAATTTGAGATAAAGGTAAGTTCCCTTTTATAAGAGGGGTTAGGGGCACCATAGGAAATGATTGAAATATTAGTTAATAATAAAATACTTTTCGGTTAATAATGGCTCAAAAATTAATTATTTAAAGACTAATGTGGGTATGGTTCTCAAACCACTCAACCAATAGGTTTTCTATAGGTTTGGGTCACTATATTAACCTTATCATATATATTTAACTCTTAGTTAAATAGTTTGACATTTACCTTGCCTCTTTGTATTTTTAGATTATGCGGTTAATAAACTTACTATAAACTTACAATAGAACCAAAAGTGGTTAATTATTAACAAAAATATCATTATATAAGTATTATGTATGATCAATATATTTTTAGGATTATTATATCAAGCAATAATATTGTATTTGTTTTAAAAACTCATTTATGTCAATTTTGACATTATTTAATAATTGATTTTTGATAAAGTCCTATTAACTTCAGTACATAGAAAAAAAAACATTACATCAACCCTTAAAATGTCATGTTAATCTATAAAATTTGTGTATGGAATCAAAACTTTAAAATTATTTATATTTTAGTATTTATAATATCATTTATTTTATTTTTTCGTTAATAAGGAAACTATTGCATAATTATTGTGTCATATATAAATATATATCTGTTATGTCTAAAAATTCTAAATAAACTATAATTAGGTATGAATTCTTTTTATATTTTTAAGAATATTTATATTCTACTATATCAACTATATAACCTCATACAAAAATATTTTCACTAAAAGATATTTTCTTTTGTTATTTTTGTCATTACATTAGATTATTATATATAAAATTTCATTACCACTCCCATGTAGCTCCATGGGGTCCCAAAATAAACACAAGGATGACTATGGTCGAACAGGTATCCTCCAATTGAGTTAGGACATGTGTTAAGGTAATTTAATATTATTATAATATTATTTTTTAACCTTATTTACTGGATTTACACCTTTAACCAATATAAATAAAATATTTAATGATGTAAATATTCATAATGTATAAAAATAAATGTCAACTATTTACACAATTTGAAACTCATGATTCCATATATGGATTACATTTTTTCAAATTAAAAACACAGAATTGGAAGAATTTAAATTAAAATTAATTCCTTTTTTCAAAACAAAAAGCGTGTTTTTATGAAATAATGGATATCAAAAGATTGACACTTGATCATGTCAAATGTAAATGTAAAATTACTTAAAATGACCTAAATTGTATTAAATTATAAAAATATAGTCTAATTGTACTTTCAAAACATTAAAATTCATAATTTTTCATTATAAATTATTTCGATTAAAAAAGTAATTTTTAAATAAAATTTAGTAATTTCACTAATCATCAATATATAAAAGTTATCAGAAAATCACAAAAAATTTATCCAAATTAAATTTTTATGTCCCAATTCTAGTGTAAGATGTTTATTTTGTCAAATTGAATATATAAAAGTGTAAAATATTGGATTAAAAAATGGTTTTCTATTTAATGTCAGTAAAATTCCATTTTTTGAAAAATACTTCATTTAACTGAAAAAAATGAATTTGTTCTTATATTATGTAAAAAAAACTCATAATATGGATTATAAAATTATAAGGATTATATAATGTTCAAATTTTAGTTAATACTATTCATAACATCTTTTGAATGGCTAGTTTGGTAAGTCGTCGTGTGCTTGAACTCGATGTTGCATGCAGTCCACATTATTGAATTACATTAATGAAATAACGTACTATGAAATCATAGGGTTCTGATAAAAGAATAAAAATAAATATTATATTAATTATTTTTATATTAATTTTTTAATACATAACACATTTTTAAAATACCATATAATATTTAACAAAAAATACTGAGACACACATGTCAGGGATTTTATCCTGGAGAAACACACCAAAAAATAATATGGAATGAACATGGAACATCATAACTAATTATTGATATAATTTTATTTAATCCTTAATATTATGATGATTATAGACTAATGAAAACGAAATGATGGAAGAGGTAGATATAAATATAGAAAAAGAACAGGAAAAACTGCAAAAAATCAATAATACTCATTTAATAAATTTATGTAATAAAGAACTAATATAAATAGTTATAAATATGAATAAGGTTCTAAAATATATTATTAAATAATAAATTATTAAAATTGTAAATTTTTTAATCCTTTTACCTAAGATAGAATCCACAAAACTGGTTTTTTGTTGACATAATATCCCTTTAGGGAGTCGAACACAAACTACATTGATTACATGAATATATGATTAGTTTATTTGGAAAAAAATTTATTTCTAAAATTATAAATTTTCTTTTATAAATATTTCCAATTTATATCATGTCACTCTTAATGAATGATTCACGCATCATAAAATATTATATCTATAATGAGATTTAATCTCAACATCTCTTCATTTAGGATTGATTCCTATTTTTCATCCATATTACAATATATGGTGTATGAACATCCTCATTATGTAATTTTGTAAAAATAAATTAGAATTAATAATATTCAAAATTATATTTCATGTAATCACTTTTACAATATATTTATTCTGATGTTTTCAAAATTAAAATTGTTTTTTTATCCAATATCTTTTCCTTGATCTAAGACAATTCTTATTTAAATATATTCTCCTAAAGAATATATACTCGGCCAAATATTTATTTAATGTATGATTTCACGTATATATATTGGAAACATTATTTCTTTAAATAATCTTTAATAAAATAAAATTTTCCTTCAAAATGACATCACCTTATTAAGGATAACATAACAATTAATTTTTGGTATTTTACTTCAATATAAATGTTATTGGTTTCATGAATTTTTTCCATATATTATACATAAATATATATATATTATCTTTTGTACCCCACTTATAATTATTTAATTTTATCAATAATTGATCGAATATATATAACATATCAAAGAGGGATTTTTAGACCATACAATGTGATTTTACATTTTTCTTCCACTGTCCTACAAATGTTTTTTCTCTAATATTACATTTATTTCCATTCATATCCAAATATATAGTTATCTTTTTTATATATTGTTTTAATTTGTTTTTTTAACATATTTTAATTATATTATTTGATGTGATTTATATATTTTTCTATGTGGCAATAGTACAAAAATATGATGAAATATTTTTTCAGGATTTCTCATCCACCCCCCCCCCCCCCCCCTCATTTGTTTCTGGACTACCATTTATTGGAAATATTCCTATTTTTTGTTTAAAAAAATTAGTTTTTTTCCTATAAATATTCTAGTATCTAGGGTATGACATAAATTTTTTTAAGATAAAGGTTTTCATTTTTTAATACCAATTTTATGATTTTGAAATTAAAAGGAATTTCATTCTATGATCATATACAATTTATTATTATCCGATAATGGATTTTTTTACATATTTTAATATTAATTTATTTTTTATACTCTTCTAAATTAAAATAGTATCATTTTATCATTATACCTTTTTCTCACGATTTATCAATTATGAAATAATATATTAATTCATAGTAAAAACGTATATGTTTTATCGGTTATAAGGAAATGAAAACCCTTTGTCAGGGTAAAACATTTACATCCTTTATCTTACCAAACCATCAATATTGTGTAGTGTTAAACATTATGAAAATTACTAAAAATTATCAATAATATATAGATAATTATAATTATTTATGTTAAATCACTTCGAAAAGAATTACATCCTATTGATTGGTGGAATAATATTGATATGATTAAATATTAAATTACCTAATGTGAGAAAAAATATAATGTAATCATACATTGGGGAGTTAGGTTTGGATATATTGACTCATAGTCACGGTATCATCCATTTTATTTTTTTGGTAAATTATTTTCCAAATATAAGTTTATAAGTAATATATTTTTTTCATAGGAAAACCATGTGATGAATTGTAGTTATTTGTGTTTGAATTTTTTATGGATCATCATTATGTAATGGTTGAGCGATTAAATATTTTTCAATATAATAAATTAGGTATGTATTGATATCAAATGTGAAAACAATTATAGGAATTTTATTTGAACAAAATACACTTTTTTTATTAGAACAAGTATTAATGAAAATCCATTTTGTTTTAAGGAAATTAGATTTTATCCATAACATATAAAAATAATTTAAATTCCCAAACTTATTAAATATTTCAATGTTATGCTTCCATTTATTTTTATTATTTAATGATGTGTTCTCTTTCATGTTTCATGACATATGATATGATTTTATGAAAATATGTTTGGGGTTATATAATATGATCTAGGTTTATTCAAATTAAATAGTAATCAACTATTATGATATTGTGATCAATTTAATCATGTATTCTTCCATGATTATATTTTCTAACATTTTTTAGGTAATTTTTTATCCCTTGATGATAGTTTCTTGTGATTTAGATCATTTATTCTCTATCTGTTCATTTCTTATTTCCCAAAGAATATATGTACATATATTAATATATCATTGAAGAATTTTTTTGTGGAGAATTTTATGGGAGATGTTGAATAAATATTATATAATAATATATTTTTGTATCTAATAATGAAATGTAATAAACAATTAAGTCTATATAGTGTGTTTTAAAAGTGAAATTAGATGTATTATCTTGTAAATTAATGTTTCTATTTTAGGGTAAAATCAGTTGGTGTAAGAGAATATGTGTAAAATTTTATTTATAATCCGAGATATGGTATTGTTGGTAATGGGAACATAACTGATCATCTAATCTAGGTGTAGTTATTTCTACTAAATATATTAATTATTATAATAGGGAAAAAAATAAAAACCTTGGATTCACTAAGAGTTTCATAATCAATGAATCATATTTGGAACTGAAATATTTATTGATCAAAGTAGATATATCATAGTTTAACATTATGCATATCATGTTAATGTATTAGATTCATATATAATCAACACATTGTTTTTATTTTTTCCATTATTATGATATTCTACATTTATTTTATTATATATTATAATTAATATATTTTTCTTTAGTTTTTATATGGAAAAAGGGTTATGTAATTTATGTGGTAAAATATATTTATCTAATAAATCATATTATATATAACCAAAAAATAAAACATTTTTGAAGAAATTGATTATGTAAGGGAAAGTCTTAAAACAACACTATTTTCATAACCCCACCCCCCACACAAAGGTACCCCTTATCATTTATTAATGAGAAAATGGATATTATAACACCTGAATCCACCATTAATAGTCCGTTAGATTGTAATAAACACTTATAGTGTATCATGTGTATAAGTCAGAGGAATTTATCTCTTTAGAAAATGTTGAATGATAGATAAGTTAAGAAAAAATCATCTACAACCATGTAATATAATTAAATAAACATTTATAAATATATATGTACACACACCTAAAAAAATACAAGTGAAACTAAAAATTCCAAAATATAACTTATAAGTGACCATCAAGGACAAATATCTCTTCAAAAACAATAATCTAGTAATACCCCACAAAAATCAAAAACCTTCTACTATGGATATAAAAATAGTATACATAGATATGGTGATCATTATAGGTATACTAAGTTGTTTCATCTCTAGATCCTATAATATATAAGATAAATAAATCATACTATATCTTAGCGAAGAAAAAATAAAAATAGATCATCACCTAAAAAGGTAAACTATATTTTCAGCTTCACCATGACTACCTCTCACTATTTAATTCATACAATTGATCTTATAAAATAATATCATTGATGGTACCTTATACAGTTTCCACAGTATATTTTGTCTCTTCCCCATTATCATACATCACATAAAATATCTCTATATATGATTCCCATCGAAGACCCCCTAAATATGTTTCACAACATGTATCTCTTGAACCACATAATCCAATCATCCAATTTTATATCACCCTAGAGTACCAGTATCTTTTTCAATAGAAATGACAACCCACTTATAGTGTAACATTCTCTTGGTATTTACCAAAATACAACATATGTTATACACCATGTAATTTATCTGAAAGCATCACAACCCATACAAATCATACCAATAATAATCATTAGGACACTCTATATGTATATACATGAGTTTGAAAAAACTAGAATACATTTCATAACTCTATAAACATATACAAGAGTCTAATCACCTTGTATAATAGTATAAGACTCTACCTATTGAATATATTGTGTCACATTCTGTTATTTAGCCATATGTTCCCCAACGACCAGGTTGTTGGAAAAAAAATTTCCCATAGTACACATGGTGCCAGATGCCCTCTTGACCTAGGTGTATGTGACCACTGGGCCCTAGTGACAACACAACCACTCCGCCTTAACATGGTCGTATGGTCCTGGCCCACCAAGTACCACCAGTTGCCCCGCAGACACATGGGGCCCACCCCAGGGTCCACCCCAGATGCCCTCTTGACCTGGGTATATGTGACCACTGGGCCCTGGTGACAGCACAACCACCTCGCCTTAACATGGTCGTCTGGTCCTGGCCCACCAAGTACCACCAGTTGCCCCGCAGACACATGGGGCCCACCCTAGGGACCACCCATGTGCCTGAACGGGTCATCTGACTAATGATATTCCCCACAGGCCAACACATGTCATTTTTAGTGTGCTTTGTCCTCACTCACACACACCCTGTGAATTTTCCCAGAAGGTCGCCCATCCTGATCACTACTCCAGGCCAAGCATGCTTAACTGTGGAGTTCTAATCAGGTAGGCTCCCGAAAAGGAAGGGGCACCTTGTTGACATGAGTCATATCATTTAGTCATTTAACCCTTTATCATTTGGGGATGTTACAATCACCCCCCCCCCTTTAGAGCACAACGCCCTCGTTGTGGGCCCTACATCTCAACCCAGGCAGTGCACCACACTTAAGGCTGGGTTCGTCCTCTGATACCAAATGTGACAACGGGGCCCCAGTGACAGCACAACCAACCCGCCATAACATGGCCCTCAGGTACTGGCCCACCATGTACCACCAGTTTCCCTACAGACACATGGGGCCCACCCCAGGGTCCACCCACGTGCCTGAATGGGTCATCTGACTCATGATAGTCCTCTCAGGCCAACACATGTCCTTTCCAGTGTGCTTTCTCCTCACTCACACACACCCTAGGAAACTTTATCAGAAGGTCACCCATCCTGATCACCACTCCATACCAAGCACGCTTAACTTTGGTGTTCTAATAAGTTAGGCTCCCGAAAATGAAGGTGCACCATGTTGACATGAGTCATATCATTTAGTCATTTAACCCTTTATCATTTGGGGATGTTACAGTGTACTATAAAATGAAATCAGAATAATATATATAATATAGAATAACTCCAAACATATAAAATGTAATTAACCTTTCTTTACTATCAAATGTATATATTGTACCTCTAACAACTAGTTGACATTCAGAGTAATATGATATACTATAATCATGTAAGCATTCAATGATGATTTTTAAATTACTTCATTTATTTTTAGATTTAACATTACATTAAATTAAACTATTATTCGTTATAGATATTATTGTTACTTCATTTCATGTACCATCAAGATGTTATTCATGATATCTAGGAATAATACAATGGATTTCATGGATTCTTAATGGAAAAAAATATTTCTATAAATCTATAACATCATGGGTTAAAACATTTATTAATCATCATAATTCCATAAACCCAGTTACTCAAGGAACTTTATAACCTACCATAAAGATATTTTTAACCAAATATGATAATATTTCTCGTATATTGGGGAATGGATTTCAGAAAAACGAGAAACTCAATCGTCCAACCTGTTAACAGATTTGTTAATAGGCATATATCCCATCATTCACCCTAATAATGAATAATACCAACTTCAACCCATTACAGTAATCCCAATAACATCCCTGACACCATAATGTTTATAACCATGCATCCCACCATCACAGGAGTTACCTGATGTTAAAAACATTAGCCCACTGACCGATATCTCAACAACATACAACCATTCTATGATCACATCACATAACATAGTCGGACACATATTAAAAGAGATATATAATGAAAAAACAATGAATAAGGTCAATATGAATCTCGAGACACAAAAATTAATTATGTAATTATACGAAAATGGTATCTCATAGACCCAAACATTTAACATCATCAAATAGATATTTTTTATTAGTACCTTGGATTAACCTATTCATTTATTCAAAATTTAAAAATATGGGAATCATATGAAATAATTTATCACAAGATATGAATTATATAAACATTTAAAAAAAACCATCTTTCATGAAATTTAATGGATGTCCATCTCAATAAAATGCCATTAATTATTATAAAAAACAATCTAGTTGTATGTTAATTAATTAATTCCATTAACCCTTTTAAAGATAAAGTCATTTAAATATGTGTAAAGAGAAAATTTTATTTCCATAAAATTCTACAAATAGATGGATTCATTAATCATTCATCTTGAAATTCTTTAGAGAAAAGATAAGTAATTACATTAATTAATTTACAATTACCATAAAATTAAAATTATTGAACAAGACTACAAAAAATTATAAAAAGATTATATCCTATATTTAACCTTGACTTATAAAACAAGATTCAAAAAAAATTCCACTACTGGAAAACATTGAACATTATAAACATTAAATAAAAATTTCATTAATCTATTTTATTCAATATAATGGTAAATTCCATAGCTACATATGTTGAAAAATCCTGATATGTTTATGATTTCAATGGAAAATAGAAGGAGAAGACACAAATACCCTACCTTATCATTTCAACATTCATCAAGTTAGAGTGAAAGAAAAAAAAATAGATCATTTATCACCTCACCATAAAAATAAATCCATGACCCACAAAGAATGTCACACAACATACACACCAAAAAATTTAATTTATCACAATTAAAATGATAGATATCAATCAACCTAACATTAAATGATATCATGAAAGGAAGTAAGATCTATCATATATTATATCAATAGAAAAAGATAAATATCGTAACTCAAATAACCATGGAGTGACCAACAGAATGACGATGTTGTTCTGACTGAGAGGGGGAATCAAAATCCTTCAATAAGAACTCTTTAGAGCTTATGGTTGGAGACAGAATATTTTGAGAGAAATTAGTTAAGTGTGATTTTAACTATTTTTTACATCTAGAAAAGTAAAGGACCAATGTGCAACCCCATACACCTCACTAAATAACCTAAAATGGGATAGTCTCTGAAGATATGAAAAGAAAGATTGTAAAGAATTCATGTCCAAATGAGTGTTTGAGGAACATGAATCCATTTACAATATACATAATGAAAACCTATGGTGGGGATATGGATTATCTTAATCCAACATACCAAAAACTCATTTTTCCAGAAATAATATTTTTTACACAGTCTACCCTCACATAACTACAAGAAGTAATTTAATATAACCAACCGTGAACATCAATACCAATGTCAGGACCCCCATGTCATAGCCACTCAACCACATAAGGATAGCCTATTTCGTATCCTGTATTCACTTTATTTATATCCATAAAATGTAAGTATCCATGAAATACTCCATTGATATCACACAACACTACAGTAACATCTTCCATGGCATTGAATCCACCATTACAACACATTCCTACTTCTATGTGCCATATAATCCATGTCAGATGTTATTTCATCTCAATGCCCAGGATTCATCTTTGATATTCTATTTATAACATCAAACAACTATAACAATGAAATTATGGGGCCATTGGAAGCATTTCCCTTACATTAGATAAATCGTTAATTGTTATCATCTTCAAGAATATATAACCGAAACCAGAGATAAATGAATAGAAAAGGGTAATCCAAAGAACAACCCTACAGGGTACCTTTCCACAATCTCACTAACAAAAAATATCAAAATCCTCGCATATAGGATGCAACAACAAAACCACACATTACCAACGTCTAGTTTATAAACCCTCTACTATGAATGATATCTCTCAATAATGATAATGGTTTCCAAAAAATCATAAAGTGGACAATATTTTATATACAAGACAATGGTCAATAATGAAAAAAGAGATATTTTAAAAGATAATATGATAATAATAAATTTCTCAGGGTAATGAGTTCATATATACAACTCATGTTCCCAAGGTCACTCATCTAAACCATCCTTCCACAAAAAACAAACCATTGGAATATTGTACCATCAGAAAACATTCATCATATGGTCTATTATCACCACAAGCCACCACTCAATGGTTTCACCATCATAAATAATGATAATTCTCTAATAAATAATTAGTTATTTATAATTTCTCTAATGATGGAGAATCTCTATGTTGAAGAAATATTGTATCATACACATATGAAGGGGAGGTGATATTAGACATAGATAGACTCTAACATAATCCAACACCTTAAAAGGACCAACAGAATTAAGAGAATGAATTAAACCATGACCAAAAAATTTCATTCCAAAATGACGAGTCACCTAAATAAAAAATTTATCTAGCATAAAACTAACTATGAATCATCTTATGAATGACAAAGAACTTCATAAAATTATAAATTTATTTCATCAATATGTGAACTGCCTAAACAGTCTCTATTGTTTTCTATACTATCTCTGTTATGAGAATTGAATATTATTTGACCCTAGTTCATTACAATAATATTTGGAATGGTCCGTAATAATATTCCTAAAATGGTAGTATATTAAAAGTGGAGTTAAAAAATATTTTATCTAGACTCAGACAAATGTAGTTACCTCATCCTTGAACATCCAAAATATAGGATACAGGAACAATACATTTCATTAAGTGTCTCGATGGTCAGCTCTGACTAAACATTATTCTATGCAAGTACTGGAGTATTATGTCAAAATTGAGATCCAAAATCATATTGGATAACTGTCCATACCTAGGATGTAAAATGAGGATTCTAATTAAAGGTGATAATCCTTGAGTAATTATGAATTTTAATAACCCCCTCCATGTACAGTCTTAATAAAAACTCTACTAAGATTGACTCTGAGATCACTATGAAGTGGGGTGATTTTTTCAAAAAATAAGCAATCACCCATATAGAGTAAACGCCTCTCTCATATCGAGGTAAATTATTTATTCCAATTTCTAAATGGAACTTTTATGGAACTCCTAGATAACCATTTCGTGCCTCATCAAAGGTTTGGAAATCATCCAAGGGAACAGTACCTAGTGTTCATCCCTAGACAAACCATTTGGTAAATAACCAAAGATAACTCGGACTTTGTAGATCATTGCATCAATGTCCCCCAGATGGGACACCCCCGCCTACTAATCTAATTAAAAATAATTATCATCTCTAAAATAAAACTACTACCACCAACCTATTTCATATCCATATTTATCACTATGTGTTATTCCATTACACTATGAATATTCATATTCATGAATGGAATAACTGTTTGACTTCCTTCCCAGCATATCAGCTACAGAATTTGATATTTTTAAAGAATATAAAATCTTATATTTGTAATACTACAATAATAACACCAACTATCATTTTCACATGATCATGTTATGTTTTGAGAAGTCAAACCACTTTACATTATGGTTTGGTAAAAATAATAATTTTTTCTCTATTATGGAAATATTACCAGAACATAATGATAAAAAATACTGTTTCCAACACCATATTATGGGTTTTATAATCACGCTAATGATATCATAACTATTTATAATAATTAAAAATAACTTAAAATTTCTTATTTAGAAAACAACCCATAGGTAGATGTGTAGCATCACTAAAAACCTAAAACATAAATCCCTCTTCTAGAATGGGAATAAAAGAGCACTAAACATCTTCTCTTTTAGAATCAAAAAATATTTCTTCCCATAATAGTTTAAAAATCCCACAATTCATTCACAGATAGGGTATTAGTGGAATCACATCCAAAGAAAAAATATCTACAAACCCCTTATAATATTCTTCAAGAACAATGATAATTATCACCACAACATGTTTCATAATAAATTTGGATGAAATAGATTCATTGACTTTCAATGTATCGACAACTAATCAATTATGAGATATGACATTCCTAAATAAATGTAAATCATAACGCATTAGGTCCCACATTTATACCTTGATAAAAAAAGTGTTCTATGAAAGATGAAGATTAACTAGATTATCCTACTCAGATATCAAGTATAAATTAATTTCAATAATTAAAACAGACATAAAAAAATCTAGAAACCCCATATCACTTCATTCATCACTAAAATGACTATTTTTTGAGTGTTCTTTACACATATAGTCATCAAAATTACCCTATAATGACAATATAAATATAAAAAATGGTTTTATGAAAATACATATACTTATCCCACATAAAATGATATCCCTACAAGATATAGATCTTTGATAACCAACATTGTATTTTCAAATGTTATTATAAATCATTAATTTTTTGATGGGAATAGTGATTCACCAATGTCACTTGACTAAAATGGTGATAATAAAAATGTTGACACAAACACCCATTCACCTTCTTCATAGAAAAATATGATGCACCATAAGATGAAACACTCATGCTAATAAAACTGTACTAAATTATATCATCATGTTTTATTCATTGATATCATAAATTGCAAGGTTTGTCATCTAAGAATGCATTAATATCGATGAAACACCTAGTTTTAGCTATATACCAAATATGATCTCTCAATATAGGGGTTAATTCGACAACCACCATATGAAAGACTTGAAGGAACTCTTCCTCAACTCCAGAAACACCATATTTAGAACCTTGAAGGAATATATTACTCTCTTAATGATCAAATAATACAACTATCGAACACAAACAAAACTCTTCCAATAGTGTCACTAGTTAAAATTAAATATAGGCACATAATAATTATAATTGAAAACAATCATTCCCATGAATAAATCCAAAATACAATAAGCTATACTCAACCATTCCATACTAATGTTCATTTGTTATGGTTTTTTGCATAATCATATGAAGAAAACGAAATTGGGGTTCCAACACAACATTAGATCTCATTCCCAACATACCTCATAGAGGTAATATCATCCTCCAACTTGAATAGTGAATGAAATGTTACCTTTAATCATCTCCACCTCATGTCCCAATGAATGTACTAGGTAATGATATATATTGGAGTTTGTTAATTATTAATCCAAAAATTCATTGACCCATGTAGGAAAAATTAAAAGGGTATGTCAAGCAACATATCCCTTCTTCCTGATTAGAAATTCTTGAAAATTCATTTATCTAGGGAATTATTTGTGTCTTCTTTTACAACAATAATGATCACCACTCTGACCTTTCTCTACTCTCTCTTTGAATCCTTGATATCATTTGGATATCCTTAAGTTTCACCATATCCTCTCTATTATTCCTATGATAATGTATACCACTATTTCTTCATCAGATGAATATGTCTCAATATATGAACCCCATGAGGAATAATTGGTTCCCAATATTCTATTAGAATGGTTAGGAACACATTTGGATGATAACATTATTCACCTCAAGAAATACATACATATGATCCCCTAGAAAAGGCCTGATATTTTATGCCCTCAAATGAACAAGGTGACGAGTGTTGTAACCTACCCATGGATATTTGAAATATATTTGGTTGAGTAAAATTAGAACCTAACACCATAGAACAACTTCATAGAAAATCACGGTGAACCCAACCTAATGATGATCTATTCCATGAAATGTCCTTGCAATCATGGATTCTTTCATGAGTTACATGAGAATGTTCCATAACAATAACGTGATGACCTAAAAATAGATCTCGTCAAGGAAGAGCTACACCAAATGACTCTCCATAACCTAATCACCTTCCCAAATGTCAGAATCATAAAAGTGAGTTTTTTGGAAATAGATCTAAAACTATATAACATGAAATCGTTAATAAAAAAGGGGAAACAAATCTTGGTGAAACAGTCATTTTCAGATTAAGAATGGAACTATTCTCAGAATTGGTCCATGAATATATCACATGATATCTTCAGCTTTTAATGATCCCAACGAAATAATATCAAATAAATCCTCACAGCTCCACCTAGTTTCGTCACATCTAATAATACCCAGTTCTCCTTTGGAGCATGAATTAATCAAAAAGATATGTCCACTAATTCCTATCATTATACATTATAGAGACTGAAAGAGATCCATAATAAATATATTCACTTTCGAATAGTGAATCTTGAAGTTCTATTCTTAATGTTATTTCTTTATTGAATTCTACATTATTGTGATCTACTGGTATGGGATATTTATAATCTACAATGTGATCATGGTAGTAACACTGACCTAGGGTGATAACTGTAAATGTTCAAAGAATAAAATGATCTTAAACATGGAATATGAAGTGATAATAATTAATTTATCGATTGATTATTTATTATATGTGTTAACCTATAATTAAGATCTATAGATTACAAACACCAGTGAAATGAAGAATTATTCATATACTTTAATGTCTATATTCCCCATACCAATATATCTTACCATTATAGGATTAGTAAACATAATGTTATACACATAATATCCCATGTGTCCTTAAATACCCAAGCCTAAACCAGCCATCCTTCTTTAAATTTATTTCTAAACTTATATTAGTCTATTTCACTACTAACCCCGGAAATATCACATGTATTGACCTCCAAAAAGCTTCCTATAAGACAACCAAACAGTCTTATACCACTCTATCATGTCCCACACCCCCAGTGGTACACCTCTGGTGCTGGAAATAACCAGAGTAGTATTACGAAACCTAAATTAGACCTCAAATGTTCAATGATTTACTGAAAAGAACCAAGGGTACATCATGCATATATTTGGGAGGTATTACCCTCTAAAATATAATTGGTTACTGAATAAAATAAAAGAACAATGATAAAATATTTCTCAAAAATAGTATTAACAGGAATATGATGAACATAGATGTAATTTCAAACAACTAAACAACTATATATAGAACCACAAGAACCCAAATATAACTGGGTTATGAACATGAATCCAAAATAGAACACGAATGACCATAAGCTAGTAATTCACAACTTGATATCCATCCATCTCTTTATGATGTGAAAAATATTTTATATTCAATGGTTGAGTATAATTGGTATACTTCATAGATTCCTCCCTAGAGATTATTGTGAATATTATATTGGATGAATACTATGTCCCAAGGAATATATAATGAAAATAGTACATCATGTTTGTATAATGTGTTCAAAACCAAACCATAGATACATCTCACTAATTAATGCATATAATAGATATTCTAATATGTTATCAACCATGATTAACTACATACACTTCCACAATATATTTAATTTCCACCCCCAATATCATACATCCAGGTTCATATCTCTCCAAAATAATCTATCTAGATGACACTTTGTATATTTAATGAAGAATTACTCTCATGCATTATATCATTTCAACATCTAATGACATATATCTATATAGTAATAGGTTAGTTTCTCTGATACACCAAATCCTTCTTGTTGGGTACCGCGCATAACTTATTGTACCTCAATCCATCACATCAAATACATTATGTAATGTATGTCTAGCTACCACAACATGTGAAAATCGTACCTATTATAATATAATGGAAAAATATACTTAAATAACCAATCATATGAATAAACCAAAATCCAATACTCCACTCCACACACATATATAAAAAATAAACCATCGTGCATACCAGAAAAAAATACAATAAAGAGATGAAAGTAGGTCCAGTATAGTAGTCAACCATCCTTTTCTGAAAAATATATATATTGGTGAAAATACCCTCATAGAATCCACATTGTTTCATTCACTCTACAAAATTGGTTGGGGTTATAATATGAAATCATAAATCATATTGGTTATATTATAGCTCACAACCACACTATGGAGATTACCCATTCATAGGCCAAACTACAACTATTGTCATGTGGAAACCCACTGACACAACTAAGAACTTATTATCCTATAAAAACATAGTCATTCTTGTATATTTATCAAACTAATTATTTCCATTATTAATATATTACATAATTTGATCTAATTCAATAGCATTAATTTCCATTATTCCAATTACATTTCATTAACAATAATTGTGATGTCCATTCCCTTTAAGAATAACCCAACTAATTCTATCATCTTTTATTGTTTTAATCATTTGAATTCCTACAATAACTAAAACCATGGTTTATAAATTTTATTTATTTTCATCATTCCATAATTTTATGTGCTCTATGAAACATACTATGATTAGACCAGAAGACTTATAAACCTGAATAACATACTAATTCATGCATTGGGGTAGAGATATGAGATAAAAAAGAAACTCATCCATTTTGACTTTCAATAGAATTATTATCAAGCCAGAATCCTAGATTTCTATAAAACAATGTTCTATCCCATATTCAGACCATTCCTTCAAAGTATGTTTTTTTACTACAAACATCATTCATATCACCAAGAATCTCACCATCATATATGTTAAAAGATGCCTCAAACGTGGGCCTCCCCACAAAATTTTCACTAACCATCATCAATCCTAGGATCAAATAACATCATATATAAAGGCTCGTATCTAGACAATAAAAAAATTAGTAAGAAATAAGAACTATAAATATGGAAGCACTTCCTTAAAAACAAGGCCTTTATCCTTTACATAAAAATTTGGCCGCATAGTAAGAAAGTAATCATCTTCATCATAATAAATGTTTTTATTACCAAATTTTTTAAACAATTTATTTATTTATAGTGTATAAATACACATAGATAATAGAATGTCTATCTATTTATATTAAATATTTAAAAATAATATTAAAATAATAATATATAGTTTCTGTAATACATGTGGATGACCATATAATTATCATAACCCTAAATAGTATATACGAAAAACATTAAAATATCATTTTCTTATTCAAATTTTATAAATAAATTGAAGAAAAACTACAATTAAACATTATTAAGATTCATTTTAGTTGATATAAAATTATATGAATCTTTGTATTCATTTAACATTCACTCATTAAAATATTTAGAATAAAAATTACTTTCATTAAATAATTTGACAATTTTCATCACATTATAATTGTTACCAAAAGCATAAAATATTGTAGAAAAGGAGAATAACATTGTTAGAAAACAAAATAGAAATATAAGCATCAAAAAATTATCATAGAGAGAATATGTATTCTCTATAACCATTAAAAAATAATGTCATTATTTTAGTTCATTTATTATTAGTGTTTAATCCACCGAAACCCATGTGTATAAATCATGATAAAATTAAAATTTCACAACAAAATATGAGGAGAAGCAGTGTAGTCCCTTCCTCATGGGTTCAACGCTCCTCTTGAAATATTCGAACAACAACGCATAACTTCAATCACCTCTTGTGTGCGGAAATATATGTACCACCAAGATCATGATTCTAAAACCACACAAGTAATCATGAGAAAAATACATTGTATTTATGAATATTGAATTTCTTAACATGTGAATATATAAATGGATAAAACCTATGCAAACAAAAATAAAACAACACGATAATAAGAATTAATTACCTTGTGTGAACAAAGATTGATCCCAAAAAAGGAAAGGGAGTTTATTCATATAAAAAGTGGATCCAATGCCTTCAAATTTAGATATCAACAACAATTGGAATGAGAGAAAATTTTAGAAGAAAAGTGGTATCATATGGGGTTCATGTATTTTTAAACAACTTGAAAATTAGAGGACACTGTTTATTCCACATACACCATACAATATATCTAGTAGGCATATGATATCCTATAGTACAATGGAGGGTATCGAACTGAATAATGCATGGTCAAAGTCATATATATGAAATAAGTTCCCTGAAATGAAACATATCATCAATCCTCGAGGAGGTATTATGGGATTTTTGAAACCAACACACTACAGGAAACGTTGTCTAAAATAGAGGCTACATTATAACATATCCCCCATTCTATAGCTAACGTGAAATTAGATGAGCCACCCACAAACCCATATATATTCTCTACTAAACCTAAAATGGAAGGAATTTGACACAACCATCATCATTATTATAAATATTCCTAAAATAGAATTATATATTAAATCATACATTAAGACCCCTCCTCGGCTACATCTACAGCCTCTACACTAAATCAACCACCCTTATAGTACATATTCACAGGTCTAGGATTCATAATCCCATTTAGTTGGTATTTTAGTTTAACGACAATGCTTCAACAACAATAATCTTAATAAAACATAAAATAACTCAAAAACGATATAAAAATGAATACCAGTAAATGGGTTCTTAAAAATATAACAAAAAATGATTTTTATGGTCTTATTGAATATATGAGTGTTTATATCACATTTATTATTTTATATATACTATTTTTTTAACGTTGGGGTAGCCTCATATATTTTAATATATAAGGGTAAATTTTAATTATTATTATGAAGGTCATACAAAGGGAATATTAAGACAACAAAAATGTAATTTTCAATATTATTTCTACATATTACATTATTTAGTTTTTTAGAAAAACATAAATATGGTTTGAAATATAAATCTTATAATATATTAGGAAAATTAACATCCCTTTTTCTTTTTAAATATTATTTTAAAAAAAACACAAAACCATGTACTATATGTAAAGGTTAAATAATGACCGTGGATGATTACATCCCTTTTGAGTGAAGAAAATAAAATTTGACAATAAATAAAATTAATTAATATTTTATATAAATAACAAATCCAATATATTAGCTTCACACTTCAGAATTATTTTTATTATGATTATCAAAAAATTGAGAATAGACTTGTTGAGTGGAAGAATCATTTTAAGAAATACTAAAAATTATGTTATTTATTTGTGATGTCATAATATACTATATTTATAGAATATAATAGTTGAAATATATTAATTATTTTCCCTTTTAGAAGGTTATTCAACTGTTGGGTATAATACTAGTAAAAATATTACTATTATAGAAAAACAAATATGTTGTTGGTGTATTTAATGAATATTATGATTTAAAATATATATAATTTACTAAAAATTAATATTTAAAATAGAATAAATTGTTTTGTATTGGAATAAAATAATCTAAATCAGTTTTTGATATTCCTTTTATTCTAAATATTAATTGTATGAATTAATATTCAATGATATATTTAATGCATTAAAATTAATTTAATTAAAATGAAATGATGAATTAAAATTACTCACTATTTATATTTGTAAATAAAATAAAATAAAAAGATTGGAATACAACGTATTGATATTTAAAGTTTCATTCACATAAAAATATTTTGTATACGAAAAAATTATTTTTATTATATATTTCATTTTTTTAAATGTTAATTTTTTATAAATATAAAGTATGAAATATTATAATATTATTTATATACATATAAAAATAGCAATGAAGCCTCATCTAATTATTATTACTTGGTATGAAATAAGAATAAATTATTTAATTTTCAGAAAGAAATATTTCCAAAAAACTGTTATTATTGAATATTCCTTTTTAATTTAATGATATATTTTCAAAGAAATTATAAAATATATCTGATGATATGAATTTCATATATGAAAAAATGAAATATTTTTTATTTACTTTCATATCATTTTTTTGGAAAAAAATAAACCTATGTAAAAATTAATTGATCGTGCAAAATGAAAAATTTGGATTCAAAAGTTAAATTAAGTTATAAAGCCATTAAATATCTCCATACCTAATCAGTTTAATGTATATGTGATATAAATATATAAAGAAAATTTTATATATATATTTTTTGGTTTTAATTTTTATAAATCATTTTCTTTATGCTAGATGGAATTCGTATTTTAAAAATCTCAGTCATTTTAACATTTAAAATGACCTCCCCCACCATTTATAAAAAATATATAAATATTTGTATTCAACTATTTAATATATCCATATTCAGTTAAAATTCATCTATTATATATTTTTTAGGTCATATCCCCAATAATATTTTTCAATCATACAACAGATACTGGATTCCATGTCAATATATAATTTCGTCATTGTATGTAACAACTTCATACTATTCAATAAAATTTACCTTCATTCTCAAAAACATCATTATTTTGGTTTAATAATTTATTATTTTTCTGTATAATTTAATTTTATAATAATAATTTTTATATTTTTAAAAAAATCACATAGTACTCTTACGCATCCATTATTTGTAAGGTGTCCTTATTCTAGTTTGATTAATCACCAACAAGGGGGATGTTATAAATTTTTATCATGGATGGAAATGAAAAAAATAATTTCTTCTACGATTAAAATTTTAGATCGAAATATTATTGGATTTTATATTTATTTGATTGTTATATTATTCATCAAATCATTATTAATATTTTACATTATGTACACTAAAAATAACATGAATAGGTGCATTATGGATTTCATCATTGACAACAATATCTAAATCATCTATTCAGTAATGATAAATCATAGAAATATTTATGGATATATAAAAAAATTGATCAAATAATATAGAGTTCATTAACTCGTGAACAATGAATGTTTACTAATACATGCAGGACAAGACTGACAAAGAACAATTTAAACTACAAACAACCATTGGTTAATGTAAATTACAAAACAATTTAAAATATAAGTAATTTTATAAAATATTAATATAAAAAGTATTAAATCAGAATATTATTTTTAGATATATGATTAATTTTTTGATATTAAATATAGATATTTTCAATGTATTCCTAAGAATTTAGTAATACAATGTAAGGGTTTTATTATTTAATCAATCTTTATTCAGTGAGTCATTCACTGTTTTATTTAATATTATTGTTTAGAAGGCTTATAATAATGAATGATGTTTTAATTTGATTTCAACTTTTTTTATTTAAAATTTATTCTAAAACCCAACATTTATTTTAATTCTTAATTGAAAAATAATATTTCTTTAAAGGGGGTTTGTCGTAATTTTCCTTCAACTAAGTATTAATTAAAAACATACACACATGTTTGTATGGTTTATTAATATCCAAATTGAACTTAATTACCAATGTTCAATTTTGGTTCATTTTATTTAAAATTTCATTTATTTTTTGGCCTTTATCCAATTTTGATTAATATGCTTCCAATATCATAAGTGTTATACTAGAATCAATATCTATTCCATAATGCATAATTTTTCATTTTTTACTATGTTATACTGTGTTTGTTGGATTATGAAACTTATCACATTCATGTGGAATTTCCACTTAAACTTATGGGAAATAAAATTTCTTTTTAAAACATCATTTTTTATCGATTCTATATTCCGAAACATATTACACTATAAATGAAAACTTCATCATTAAAATAAATTTATTTTATTACATATCGATATAAATTATTAAAAATTAATTTTAAATATTTTATTTAATGTTAAATATATATTATCATAAATAAAACTCTTACATTTCATTATTTATATTGAAAAAATGTATTTTCTATCTCAATCATCGGCCTTTTGTAGTATGGAATTATTTTTCTATTACTACATTAACATTTACTCAAATTAATATTTTCACTCCAAATTTCTCCTACATTATCTTTGAATATTTTCATTGGCACATTTCTACTGCATAATTCCATATAATTTTTATAAATGATTCTTTTGAAATTTTTAAAATTTTATTTTTATGGAGACAATTCTTTTTTGATAACTTTAGAAAAAATGTAAATAAATCTACTAAAAATATTTATATTACAATTTCTAATAACTATTTTGTAGTTTATAGTTGAATGAGATTATTTGTCTTATATATTAAAATAAAATTAAAATAAAATTTAATAATATTAAGTTATCCACTTGGCCATTTTAGAAAAATTATGCTTAATGAATTTATTTTATTATTTTAATCTTTTTCAACTACATGTGAATGATAAGGAAATACTTTCATGAATCATTTATAATTTTATATATTCCTAAAATTAAATTTCCACTTTTTTAGTATACTTTTATACATTATTCATTAAAAATTTCATATCATATTTTGATTCTCATGATGTATTTTTATAAAAAAAATTATAATTTAAAATAATATTTCCATTCATGAAAAAAGTTTCATGTGTTAATTTTGATGAGGAAATAAAATATATATAAGGGTGTTGATCAGTAAATACCACTGTCTTTGTTTATCAACATAAATTTTTAGATATATAATTTCTGATATTGATTTTTGATTCTGAGTACCACATACTTATTATTTATTATTAATGGTCAATCACCATAATAATCACAGATTTCGGTCGATTTGGTAAAACTATCAATACGACAAGTTGATTAATTATTATATAATGGGATCCATCTATGATCTTCTTCGATAGGTAGTCCTGGTAATTTCATATTTATTGATATTCTTGGTATAATATAATTTCTTCTTTTTGCCTCAATAATTTTTATAACTAACCCATTTAATTTATACTATTTAATCGTGCTATGAATTTTATGTTTTTAACTAAAACGATTATACAACATTTACAAATATATAATGGGTGGTCCGAATATTAAGAAACCCGTAATCATTTTGAAAATATTTATATATCATGAATTCAAATATATTTTACTAAGGATAAAACTCAATCATCACTACTTATGGAATAAAGGAATGATCCCAAAAAATGATGTTTATTGAACTGGGGAGTGAACCTAATACACTATATTATGATGTAAATATTCACAATCCTTAACATGAGAAATGATTTTTAAATATATTATAATTCCAAATTCCCCTATTATATTTCCATGTGAGTTGATTATTTAATTATATTTATGAATCCATATTCCATGTAATGTGTGATGCATTCATGATAATATTTATGTGGTTCAATTTTATGACCAATATCATTCAACCATATCTTATGATCATGACTTTTGATACCGTGGTCTATCGAATTATGTTTTTCTCTAATTTACATGGTCTTAATATTTTTATCATCAATAAATATAGGATCCATTTAAATTATTTACCCTAACCAAGATTTTGATATAAAACGTTTTTTCCCCTTTACATAGGAAATTATATACATGAATATGTTTAGGTGGGGATTATGTTTAGTTATATTTTAGGATATATATAAAACCAATAATTTAATCATATTTTTACATAAATACACATTAAATATATATATCCTTTGGGTTCTTGGATGATTATATATATATATATATATCATATATATAATCATTTATAATTTGGTATATATTTTATGGTTATGGTTATTGGTATAATAGATTAAGTAAAATTGATGTATTTATATTAAAAGATTGGATACTTTAAATACTTATAACATCATAGGAAGGATACAATTTATGATAATTGAAATTATCAAAAACCTATAGAGGTTTTAGTTAGTCATAAATTTCTATAAAGAAGTGATATGAAATTTAGAGGGTTGAAACACATGAAATACAATAAAATAGAAAAATTAAAGAGAATATTTTAAAGATGGATACCTTGAGATAAAAGGGGACTTACCACACATTGGTACCTAAATAATATAATGTGTGTTAAGATTAATTAGTTCATTTAACATTATTAATATAGAGTAATTCATTAAAGTAAAAGATTTTTAATTATTATTTTAATTATATGTAGATTCAAAACATCAACACTATATTGAATATGGGTTATTCATATATATAATATTTTTTATATTTGATCTTTATATGTATATATAAACCAAGTTGAATTTTTGGATCATTCTATATTTTTTGAATTTTATAAACATCAAAAAAATCAGGTACATCTGAGCGATATAATAGTATGATAATAGATGAAAACTAATTAGTGTAAATCATGTAAAATTAAATTATCCATATTCATAATGAAATTTATATTTGATGAACAATATATGATTATTTATAGTAATTATGGTAAAATATCATTAAATGGTAAAACATTATTTCATATTTCTTATTTCCCCCATCAAAATTATCATCCCATTATGGGACCAACATGTTTCAAAAGAGTAAAGGTTAGGGAGTTCGGAGTCATTTTATATCAAATGGTTTTGTTTGCAAATTTATTTATTTCATATAGAATTATACTAGTGGCTATCAACCATATTGGGATTCTAATTATAAATATCTTCTTATTAAAACTATAAAAAAATTATAAATAGAAATATTCATGATCAGTTCTTATGGATGTGTAAATGGCTATCATATATAGTAAATTTTAATACTTTGAATTTTGAGTTATCACAGAAAGAGATTGAATATAAATATATTTCACATACAAAAAAACTACAATTAAGGAGAAATATTCATTGATAACATACATGAAAGGATGTCATTTAAATACTAAAATACAATGTGGGTATATTTTCTAGTCATATATGAATGTGACATAATTGTTAAAGAATCTTGTTTATAAGAAATTTGAATAAACATGTAGACATTATGGTATGTTAGAATATATCTAATACTATATCAATTAGTTTGTAAAACATGATAGTAATGGAACTATAACTGGTGAGGGATATAGAAACTGATCCCTAATAATATAAAATACACCTCACCTTAACATGGTCGTCGAGTCTTGGGAATCCCAGTACCACTAATTTCCACGAAGTGAGGAAGACCCTATCATTGGGCCCACCCATGTGCTCGGATGGGTCATCATACTAATGATTGAATCCACATTATAAAAATTTTCCTTTTAGTATGATATCGTCTCTACCCTCACACACTATGAAAAATTTCACAGAATGTCACCCATCTTGATCCCTATCCTAGGAAAAGCACATTTAATTATGGGCTTCTAAGTAGGTTGGATCCTGAAAAAAATATTGTTCCATGTTGAAATGATTCATATCATTTTTTAATTTAACCCTTTATCCTTATGGGTTGTTACACCCCCCCCCCTTATAGCACAAAATACTCTTTGTTAACCCTATATCTGATCTGTGGTTGTTTCAACACACTTACAGGTAGGTTCCTACTCTGATACCAATGTAACATATAGGACTCGTTGACAAAATTGAATCCTAGTGTTATTATTTCCATTAGGTCATGACCCATGAGGTATAACCAATTTCCTTAAAGAATAATGGTCCCCTACATGAGGCCCACCCACATGGATGAATGGTTCATCAGACTAATGATTTCCCCCATAGGCCAACACAAATTCTATCTAGTGTTCTTTTCCCTCACTTCCACACAACCTCAGAAACATCCTTAAATGTCACCAATCAAAATCACTAATCAGGGAAAAAATGTAATGACCCATGATTTACATACACATACATTAAAAAATTATGTTGAATACTTAATACATTACAAAAACAAAATTCATAAGACCCTATTAGTTTAGTTCCTTTGGAAACGTGGACCAAAATCTTCTATTTGGTGAAAGATCTTCAACATCTCCCATCAATATTTTCTCCATTATTTTTTTTACCTAAAACTATTATTAATATCTTAGGTAAAAGAGAACATATCAAAATGGTTGGCTAAAATAATATGTAATGGAATTTAGTGAAATTATAATACATAACATAAACATTATAATGTAAAAAATGAACATAACTTTTTGAAACCATACCACATTTCACATATATCAAAATATTGATTCATGAAATAAATCATCACAGTTCATAATACATAAATCAGAAAGAAATCATGAACCATTAAAGAAGAAAATTTTCAAAAAAGATATAATAGTTAAGAAAACATAAGTATATAAAATAGATTCCATCTTAGCCACGACTCCTTACCAAGACCATCATGGCATAAAAATTCTATTATTGAACCGAGTCCCCTCCTAATACTAACCATATATTAGTGAACCCGATTTACATGTCTTCTAGCCCTATATTACTATAGAATATTTTATTTTTATTCCAGTCATGTCTATATAATGAGATATATATCATTAACAAACGAATTATAGGGATATATAGGTCCCAACAATATCTTAATGAAAACATTTTTATGTGTGAAAAAAAACTTAAATCATTCGTCACATAATAATCCAAGGAATAAAATGGGTTTCTTAAACATCATTTCACCATAATCAATATGAAACAATTTATTTTCTAAAATATAATTCCATATTAACACAATCAAATCATAGTAATGTTAGGGATATAAACACAACCCTATTTTTATAATTTCATCTTTGAAGGAATATAATTATGGTAAAATATTTGAAATTAATTATTGAGGAAAAATTATTTCTCCATCAAAAACATTTTAATTCCAAAAATTTCAAAAAAATATTAAAATAAACAAAATTAATTTAAAATAAAAATGAAATATTATAAAATAATCATAATGTAAATAAGTATATATGAAATCATAACAATCCATTCAATTCGTATGAGTAAAATAACATTCTTCTGATACGTTTTTCAGAAAAGTGAATAGCACCTCGTATCGAATAACAACGAAATATACATTTTATATTATTTAATATAAATTCACCAATGGGTCTAACTGACTTCATAGAATTATATTATAATATATATATTATTACCTATTTAGGAAACATTCACATGGATGATAAACATACCATAGTAAATACATATGTAAAAACAATCTCCGATAAAATTGATATTGCACAATTCTCCATTACGTATTTAAAATTATTGAAAACTTATGCATCATAGGATAGAAAAAATTATATTCTTATTTAAAATAAAAAAATTCATAAAAACAATAACCAAAATATACATGGTATATATAAACACCACACAAAAGAAATATGTGTTGTATAAGGCCTTTGTTCAATGGAAATAATAGTGACAAAACATAATACTTTACATTAGGTATGTTATTAATTATATGTATCTGAACCACCATTATAATTTCTAAATAATTTCTATAATTTATTCATTAATAATTTTAATTTTTATCATATAATATATGATCATGTTATCATTTGTTTGTTAAAAACATTATTAATCATCCTTCTGGTATTAACTTCTTTATTTTCGTTCACATGTTTCATTGGATAAGTTCAGGTTACTCTTCTTATATTATAGATATATCATTCCCATAATGTTATTTTTATAATATATATCATATCGTATCTTTCAATACATTTATATTATTAGGATTTAATGTATATCATGTAGAATGAATCACATCACATTATAGAGATGGTATGCCATATGTACGCACAAGTGATGATATCATTTCCAAAATTGAGAAATGGTATGGAAGTGGATGATATATATATTTTTCCAAAATCTATATTATTTTATAATAATCATATTTATTTATTATTTCCATCATTATACCCATCCATGAAATGTTCTAGTGAAAACAAAATTATACTATGGAGTGGATAGGGTTGGTCGTATGTACACACGCATGATGATTTCATTTTTCATAATATAAATAAAATTTGGAATATATTTGATCCATAAACATAATGAAATATCCCCATATAAGTTCTATTGTATTTCTTAATTTATTATCTATACATCTAATTAAGTGGTCGAAGAAGAAGAAATAATTTTAATAAATCGGTAGAGGAGATTACCTCTTCTTTGACGTTCTCCCTCGATACCACCTCTTAATGGTACCAGAGATGGACTTTTGAGAACACTAGAAATTGTATAATATTTTTAGGTAAGTTGATAAGTTAAATGGGTAGGTTATGGATGATCATGAATTTTAAATGATAATTTAATATATGATGGAGGAGGCACCCTTCTATAATAGACGGTAGGGGCACTTTTAGAAACTACAAAAAAACTTATTAATATATAAGTTACCCAAACAACATACAACAACATCCAAAATGTCCTTATTTATAATATTAAATGAGATAAGGTTATAATAAAATCATCTAATAATTTTCAAACATGTTTTGATTCAATTTTAGACATTATCATTTTTATTTATTCATAATTTTTCTCTTTTAATCTTAACTAAGGTAACCAATTATTTAAAATTAAAATATTCTAATGTTGACATATTTGATGTCAATTACACCATAAATTAACAATATAATAATTTTTTTGTAATTTTTTTTATTTTATATTTTTTTAAAATATTTGATTATTTTTAAACAATTTAATAAAATATTTTTTGGAATAAATATCAAAAGATTCATTTTGACATTATTAATTTAATGGATTTTAAAAAATATATAGATTGAATGTTTATGTAAAAAATATTTTATTATATCTCTATGGGGTAAAGGTAATTTTTAAAATATGTTTTATATATTAATTATCCCAAAATATATTTATTTTAGTATTTTAGTAACATTAATTTGATACTTCCATATTAAAATAATTACTATAATAGTTTTGTTTAATTATTTACTGTAATTATAGGATGATTAAAAATAAAAATAAAAATACTCAGTTGAATATATAATTTTTTTTATAATAATAGATATAGTTCAATATTTCTCTTATAAAATCATACATTAAAATTGGTATACTTATTTAAACATCAATGTGACAAGTTTAACATCACTTTAATTAAAATAATATATTAGTCCTAATATCTTTTATAAGAATCGAAATGGTCAATGAAAATTCCCTTGGATGATAATAGTCATTATATACTGAACTAGTATTATTTGGACATGTTTTTGTGCCTTTTGATTATTATTTACATTTTCATAAGATTTTTTATTTTATTTTTTCATTAATTAATTATTTTCTACATCATCATTTTATAATAAATTGAAGTAATTATTTAATATCTTAAAAATCATATTAAATTATCATTATTTATATAATTTAATTATTTTTATTTAAAATTTATATTGTCAATGTTTTAGCATGTTTATCACTATATTTATGTTTTTCTACTTATAGTAAAGAAGAGTGTGATATATGGTAACTATCATGTCACTATCTTTGATTGTAATAATTATTATATAAAAATTATATTAAATAAGTCAATTCGGATCATTAGATATTAAATGTAGATCATAACTCTTTCAGTTCCATTTTTTCAAGAGTAAGGCTCATTTTATTTTATATATCATATTTATTTACTACCTAAATTTCCCCCAATTACCTTTCACTGCGTTAAATTATAATTACTACTGTTAATATTCAAAAAATAAAAAATGAAACATATTAACATAATTTAGAATCTATTATTATTATTATTATTATTATTATGGAATCCATTTATCAAAATTTGAGACAAAAAATATTTATTAATTAAAATAAATTTAATCCCATTGAGGGAATAAGATTCAGGGTTTTTTTAAAATAAATATCATCACACGATTGACATTTTCTTATATCAAATTTCAATTTGAAATTACATACAAAAAAAGGTTGAATTAAATAATAAAAACCTAATATAATTTTATTTAAAAAAATTAAAGTGGTAATATTACAATATACATAAATTAGATGAAAAAGCAGTTTTGAATTTAAATGAAATATTTTTCCCTATTCATTGAAATAATAATGTTATCTAAAAAATACATACAAATTATCCAAACTAAATTTTTATGTCTTTATTACAAAGAAAAAGTTTTTTTCCGAATGAAACTTATAAAAGTTACATAAATTTTTTTATATATGGGTTCTCCATCCAAAAGCATCAAAACTACATCCCTTAAAAAGTACTACTTTAATCCAAAAAAATTATTTTTTTTCATAAATCATTTCTATAAAACATATAAGATGAATTTTAAAGATTATATTCTATATATATATATATTATATTAATAAAATCTATCAATAGTGATTCGATTATTTTATAAACCTAATTAAACACATTCTTGCGTGAAATGAATTTTATCAAAATATCTTGAAATTCCATATAACAAAAGCTAATAATAGTGTTATGTATTCTACAATATAAACCATATTGTATATAGTTCAATATTATACTATTATTCCGTACAACATAATATAAAAAAATCTATCTCATAATAATATTTGGGTGTTACTGTCTACCCAAAAATACTAATAATTTCTTCATCGAAATTTGTCTATCTTGTCCAAGGATTAATACATCAATGTTTCTTTCATGAAAACCCACATCATAAAAATGAAGTCTAATATTTCATTTTAAAAAGTAATAGTTTGAAAACAACAGTTACCCATAGTAAATCATTACTATTCTCTAATTTAGAGAACAAATGTGATGATTAGGCATGGACGAAAAGAATAAATACTCATAGAAATTGATAAAGATCAATGATCTCAAGAAAGTTGGTGATCTAGTAATGATTAATAATTAAATTACCATATACTAAATAAGTATGAAAGTGGTTATTGATATCATCATAAATGATGATTATAAGACACTGATTTACATCACAATCCCTATTTATTATTGTCGATGAATGTTCATTATAAGATATACTTACTTGATTTTAGTACAATTTCACTGTTTGTCATGCCTTGAACAATTTCTGCTTCGTGTCTTATTCAATGAAATAAAAATGAATTTTTCATTCCTAATGTGTTAAAAAATTTTGTGATCCATAAATATAATGATATTTTATTCCATATGTCATTTATCACAACATAAATTATAGCATAAGTTATAAAATATGCATAAGTCCACCTATAATGAGATTATAGGAACAACATCTATAGTATAACATATAATATCAATAAAGGTATATCCATATTATCCTTCCGAAAACTAAATATAAAATGCATTATAAATAGGTATAATAATTCTTCATAAAATTTATATCCCTTATATCATAAGGTATATCTTCTAGGTCCCATTTCAAACATGTGATCACCATCATCACGTATTCTTTTAAGTCATACTAATAATCTAAATTAAAAAATATCCCTATTTATAAAATTCATGTTTCTTTATTCCAAATCATATTTGATATATTACTTATGTCTAAAAAATTTGTATACTTCATCCCTGATAGCATAACCTTCTTAACAAAAAATCCATTATTAGTCCCTAATAAACAAGTATCATATAATTTACTTATTCAAATCCAACACATATTTATCCAAACATAATAATCTTTACATAAGGGAAATAGTAAGTCTTATATTTCACTTTATATTTCTTTTCCAAATATTTCATCTTACCCAAAAATCTATTTTCTAGGACCATAGTGCAATTCAACATATCTATTACAATCCATAAAGAAAAACTTTTACATGACACACATATATATATTTCTTGATTTGTATAACATAATATTTGAATTCTAAAACATATACAAATCAATCATCCAACTTAATTCATATACCATTACTCATTATCCATCATCTTATAATTTCATAAAATATGAATAATGTCTTAAAATTCCTCAACCTTAATCAAACCATGATTCAAAGGTTCAAAGTAAATAATAATGCTAGAGCATCCCATTCTTTAACATGTTGTTTACAATCTCTTTTTTCCTCACCAGTACAACAAATACTCATACCACATTCTTGATTCACATTATGAAATATCCACCTAGGAAATCAATTTTCATAATTCATTTAATATTTATATCTCAAATACTCAACGTTAACTTAGTTATATCAAGTTGTGTATATTGAATATGACTTGAAGGAAAAGTATGAGAAGTACATCTCAGAGAATAAACAATCACATAAGTAACGTAATTTACATATAATATTTCAATATATGATATCTTTTATTTAATCCTATGTTATTCATGGTTATCTTAGAAATAGTATGATGATAACCATTACTTAGTTTTATCCTTTGGGCATACCCAGACATTTCCTTAAAAAATCTCTCAGTATCTCACTAATAATTTCACATCCTAGTTTCCAAAGGTTGACTAAACCTTCACATAAATACCTACTGTAAAGACCCATACTTTACATACATTAAGATTAATTTAATTTGTAATAATATTCATCACAAAATTTAACAAATCCACCATATTACCATATAAATATTGTGGATTTTGATGTTGGGAAAAATTAACAACAGGTTTATAAGTCATATTCATTGTCTCACAATTATATGATCATAACTAATCCTCTTTTTGGCATATCTTACTTAATACCCATCATCATGATCAGGGGAAAAGAAACATATTAAAGGGTGAGATATGATGATCAGTAAGGGTAACAATGGAGATATAAATAATATCATAATCATATGAAATAAGAACATAACATTTGAAAATATAATCCTACATATGATACATCATGATATAATTTCATGGAATAAATCATAAAAGTTCTGAAAATCTAAAGATTATGTTAAGAGGTTAGGGATGTGTTACCATTTTATAATTTGTGTTAGGGGAAAATTTGGAAACACCAAAAAATATATTAATTTATAATAAACATAATCTACATAAAAAAACAAAATGTAATTATTTAGAAGATTAATTTACAAATGGTTGTAATAAAATAAACCAATAATTATTATACATGTTTTTATTTAATCTTAAACTGTATCATTTCATTTTACCCTTAATTATTCTCATTTAATTTTATATAGGGTTACAAAATGATCAGTATTTAAATAGGTTAATTTTTAATTATTTGATTGAAATTAGATTGAAAATTAATAATATATAACTTTTGTGTAAATTTTTTTACATTTCAGTATATTATATGTTTTTTAAAAACTTTAATAAAACATTACATTAACAAAATATCAATAGTTAAATTTTGGCACCATTCATTTAATGGATTTTTGAAAATATCAAGATATGATATCAAACTCAATAAAAATATTTCATTATATTTCTATGGGGTTATGGATATCTTGATTTTTTTCAGATATAATAATTATTCCAGATTTTATTTATTATAGTATTTTTAGTAACATTATTTTGATATTTGCATTGTTAAAAAATTACTACAATAGTTTTCTATAATTATTTAATATACATATCTATTCAGTATAAAATAAAAATAAAATAATTTGATGAAGATAAGTCCAATATATTTCAGATTTATACTTATATTATATTATATGTGGTATAAAATCAAACATTAAAAATTGTATACTTAATTAAATATGAATGTGTAAAGATTATCATCGCATTAACTAAAATAATATAAGATTCATAATCTCTTCAATAAGGCTCAAAAAATTTTAAATAGCTCTTCCATTGGATTACTATGGTATATATGTAGTAAAAAAATAATTTTTGGTCACGTTTTTGGGTCATTAACTGGTTATTATCACTTTAATAAAAATAAGATTATTAATTTATCATCAATTAAATAATTCTTCCATGATCATTGTATAAGCCTTTAAGGTAAATATAAAATCTCAAAAAATTCACAAAAATTCATAATGATGTATATTATTTCATTATATTTGTGTTGAATATATAATATGAATTTTTTATCATGTTTTTTACTATATTAATGATATTATACTTATAAAAAATAGTAAGGTGAAATTTCGTAACTTTCATGTAACATTCATTGATTTTCATAATATTTATATCATTTTCATGGAACAAATTCTACTAAATGATTCTATTCGTATCCTTAGGTGTTATGGTTCAATTATTTTTCATCCAATTGGGTTTTAAGGTTTAACTGTAATTTTATTGTCCTTATCATGTTAATTTATAACCAAAATTACATGAATTACCTTTAACTGGATTAAATAAAAATTATCATAGTGACTATTAATAATATAAAAAAAATCAAATTAACCAATTAAAATAATTTTTACCCAATAATTTTATATATGGAATACATTTTCTAAAATTTTAATAATATAAGATTCATTAACTAAATTAATATTAATCTTTTTGATGGACCTAGAAAATAATTTCTTAAAAATTAAAAACCATAAAATGATTGACATGATTTTGTGTCTAATTTCAATGTGAAATTTCGTAATAAGTCCCAAATTGGGTTAAATAATAAAATTTAATTTAATAATACATTAAAACAAATTCTTTGGATTTCAAAATAATATAAATAAATTATATGAAGAAGCAGTTTTGAAATAAAAGGTAGTGTTTTTTACTATTCGCTAAATTATGAATGTTATCAGAAAAATATCCAACAAAATCCAAAAATAAATTTTTATCTATTGATCACAATTAATAAGTTTAGGTTTTCAAAATTAAATAATAAAAGTGACAATAAAATATATTTAAACTAGGATCTTCATCGTAAGGATACAAAGCTTCATTTATGGACAAATAATTATTTAATCTGAAAATATCGATTTTGTTTGTATATCATGTCTAGAAAACGTATAAGATGATTTTTAATAATTATATATTATTTTTTAAAATATATAATTCATTACTAAAATATATTAGGATTAGTATTTTCATTTTATTAACTCATTAAAACTCAGTCATGAATGAAATGAATTCAATCAAAATAAATAAAAATTTTGTGTAACACAAGCAAAGAATGGTGTTGTGTATATTACTATATCATATGTGGTTACATATATTTTAATCTTATAGTTGTGTAGAATACAAAAAAATAGATAAATGAAATTAAAAAATGGTATCTCGTTATAATCTCAGCGTGTTTCAGAGACATCGTTAACTGTGAGGGTTATAATCAGGTTGGCTATTAAAAATAAAGGTTCATCATGTTCAACATAGTTATATCTATTATTCATTTCACCCTTTACCATTCTAGGTTGTTATAGGGGTCTAATAAATGAATTCATCATCATTATGTTTATATTGAAAATATTTCCCGAATACACGAATATAACGGTATAATGATTATAAAAATAAACCCCAAATTATATTTTCTCTAAAATACTCAATAAATTATTCTTTTATAATTATTAAAACATATTAAAATATTATTATAGTTGACGAATGATATTTGGATGGAAATAAATAATGAAACATGGATTCTCACAATTTATGATGGTCTAGAAGAAAAACAAATTAATGAATTATTTTCATTTCCCGACTTAAATCACTATAATGGATGAATAAAAATCAAATAAAATATTTTACTAACATTAATTCACTGTGGGAATGATTGTAACTCATATAAAAGCGTATTATTAAATTTTAGATTAAAATATTCATGTATTGTTGAATTAATCAAACATAAATTTGAAATAAAATAATATATGAAATTAGAGTTACTTGAAATTGAATTATTACTGTTCATAAAAGATGGTCACATGGAGAAACATTAAGAGGATGGAATTTTGAAATATAATGAACATAATGAAAAAAGTATATAGATATAATAATTGATATATTTTAGAATAAATTAATTGATATGAATACAATGTTAAGGGTAATATTTTCCAAAAATTCAATAATAAAGATAATCAATAGGAGATAGATGTTCATAATGACTTGATAATGAAAGAATATTTTCATTTACATAAAACATAACTCCATAGATAGAATAAAAAAATTAATGAAATTACAAATAGTCTGATAAAATTTAATAAATAATATATTAAATTATAAAATATATAGATTTTTTTATTAAAATTTGGAAAAATTATTCTATTATTATAATTTAATATACAATTTTATAAGTGCAGAATATGAAATGTTTAGATATATATATGATATATGAAAATAAATATTGCAATTTTCATAAAAAATTAAACATCATTTAAAAAAATGCATATATCGTTAACATATAGTGGTTTACGTGTTAAATAGTTAAAGAAAAGGAATGAAAAAATTACCTCTAAAATAAGATTCATGATGCTGAATCGAAGAATTATTTGTAAATAGAATTTCATTTTAGGTTTTGGATACATCAAATAAAATTATATCATGGTGGAAAAAAGCAAAAAATAATGCAAAATAAATTTGGAAGATAATTTTTGGTTGATAAAAAATAACTAAAATGAATCCATTGAAAAAAACAAACATTCATCAAATTTGAATTTTTTCTTTTGAAAATAGATAAATTAATAATGATTGATTCAAATAAATATGTACTTAAGTGTAAAAGGGGGAAATTTAGTGTTATTTTAATTGAATATTCTAGATTATTTTATAGATATTAATTTTTTTATGGATAAAAAATCCAGGTATTTTCCAACCTGGTTATAGATTATTTTCCTAATGGTTCATTAGAATCTTATATTGTAGCATAATAATTATTCATTGAGTGTGATAAAAAACAAAAAAAAAATTATTTATATTGTTGAATGTATATCATAATATATCATATATGGTATTGTGAAAAAACCATTATAATTTTATATGAATAAATATGATTTATGAAAAAAATACCAAAAATTCTGTTGGGGGAATTTTTTCTGAATAAAATATATTGAGTTTTAGTTTCGGTTCAAAAGAGTATATATACATCCCACAATATAATAATAAGACTTTATTTAATTAAATAAAAAATTTACGAATGAGATATGGAGAAAATGAATGTGAGAGTCATCAATGTCCTTATCCATAATCATATATGTGTTTGTATGTGTCAATTAATGTATGTTATAATGATTTTATAAAATGATTGTCGTGTGAATGAATATTATTGTATAATTTTGATGAAAATGTTGAAAATGAAGAGGAATCAATAAATTTGTAGTGGGTAAGAATAAGTATTTTTTCTTTCCAAGGCGACTGAAAAAAATTATTTCATAATCAAGTTAATTATTTGATATAAAATATCTATCAAATTATTAGTGATAAATGAATGAATATAGTATATTACTATGATAAACAATTACCACAATCATATATATATATATTTAAATAGATAATCCCCATGAAAAATTCATACAAATAGGAATATAATAATTCATCAATGATTATAAAAATGGTGAACATTGAATTTTTAGACCATATCACGATTAGCGATTAATTAATTGTTTAACTACATTATATTAAATTTTGAATGTCATAAAATGACATTGTTAATGGTATTTAATCAAATATTTTTTTTAAATTACTTTTCATGATATTAAAGTTGATAGAAAGGATACTTATGGAAAAAAATAAAAATTAATATCTAGTTATATAATTTTAATATAGTTGATTTTGACACATAAAATGGAATATGTATGTCATTACACTAACTATCATGGTCTTATTGGTTTAACTTAATTTGATATTGACCCAAAAACCTACCCCCAATTTCTTAGTGGATAATATTTTTCTCTATGTAGGCATATCAGACAGTTGAGGAGCCATATCATAATGTACAAACACACACACACATCTTGATTTCCACTATATAATGAAAAATTGAAAGATAAATTGTTGGAAAATATTTGATTGAATAAATATTATCCCACATAAAATTATTATAAATGATAATAGAAATATAAAATGAAAAATAAAAGTAAACTAATATTATAATAAAGTTTAACCTAATACATAACCATAACATTATATAGAATAAAACATATGGATTAATCCACATCACATACATGAATCAATACTATGTAATACTATTATCCTTCTACTGTTGGCCCTCTTATGACCCCAAACGAAGCCTAATGTTTTCATAATTTTAGAAACATGTTGTAATATCCCATGAATTGTTTACTGTTTACATATATAGTAAGACACCCTAAAATCCCCTTGTGGAATGTATCAAAGAGGGAGTCAGATTTAAATAAAAAAATATGAATCATAATCATGATATACCGTGTATTTTATTAGAAGGAATTTAGGTATCTATTTATGATCAATGTCTTACAACTATCTAACGTATTATTTTTAGGGATCCAAGGTAAAAAAAATTATTGGAAAACCAACAATCTAGTTCATGATAAACACATGGTACAAATCTGAGCATTCACACTCATTACACATTTTCATTCTGAATCACAAAATGGATCAAGTAATATGTTGATAGGAAGATCATGGATCAAGTCCAAGGCCAATGTGGGATAGTTGATGCTAAATAAAATTACCCAATTGGTAGGGTATTAGATAATTGGAATATAGGATATAATATTCATAACCTAGCCTAGGTATTTATGGGAATGACTATAAAAAACATGGATCTCAGGGATGGATACATAGGTATAACCTATTGTGTGGGTCTAATCACAATTACATTAGTTAATTTTTCACATTAACCCACATGTGGGTGAAAGGATATATCACAGTAATACTAAATGGGAACATGAGAAAACATATGTATTAAATATTAATATGTATTTTATAGATTTAGGGAATTTTCTAAACATAGATAGGAATACATGACTTATTCCAAATGTACAAAACATTTTTCTTCAATGTCGATTCATGTATATCTTTTGGATCAACAGATGTGTGTTTTTAGTCCATCTATACAGCATGTAAGTTACTCACATAGTGTCCATGTACACACTATTTAACTCGTTGTGTATCGTGTTTACTTGTGTTATGCATTGGTGTTAGTAAATCATGATTGCACCAACACATACATTGGGTGTGCGTAACATGACCACTAGGTAATATTCATTCAAGTACGTATGGAGTTTGTTAGATAATGATCACATTGAATGAGGGGTTAACATATGAACATGTGCTCATATTTTTTTACTAAAAATCTAGGGATTCATGAATGGTTATACACACCATGGGTTCCTCTAATCTACCCCAATATGGACTGGAATTCCCTAAAATTCCTGATACCTCAACATGTATTAGATAGATGCACATTTTATTCAAAACCACCAATCATATCATTCGAGAATCCTATATATCATGAAAATCATGTCTCTCTATCATTAGAATCCATATTATAGTGTAGGATATCCCAATAAATACCTTTTCTTCAATAACCATGTTATTTTTATTCCCCAACTACGAAAACCACAATTTTAGGTTATTCAATGAATTTCTATCATCATATTCAGACCTCCACCATAGCACAACCACCATCATATAACATAAAACTCCAATCTATGGAACTAGTAATTATACACATTAGAATATATATATCTTGAAAATAGTAAAGACATCAGGTAATAAAATACTTGTACTGAAATCATCGAAGATGGTAGGGATAAATTCATATATTATAAAGGTAATGGAAAAAGAATGTAAATTTTTTTATTCGACATCGTATATGATTGGAAAATAGGTTTTGAATAAGAAAAAAATGTATCAATACCCAAATAACATCATTTATATATTTGAGTAATTGGATTAAATTTAACATGCACATACTATGGTGATAACTTAATTGGACTTTAAGATAAATTAACTCATCATCACATCATTCAACACAAAGAGTGATAAATCAATGAAACAAGACATACCTCAATTATGCCTTGAAATTTGAAGTTGAACACATACCCTATTGATGATGTATAAGAATATTCTATACTCATGGTTGAAACCAATTTTTTTTTAATTTGTTCATCATTGATTCACCTAACTGAGATCACCGGGTTAAAATACCACCACAAAATCAACATTTATTCTCCAAATTATTTTTGGGTTCTGTCACTAAGCCTATGAATTTTCCATATGCAGGTTAACATTGTGGAGTAATTATGGTTTAACAATAAATGGCATTAAATTAGTAATGTAATTAAACGTATTTAATTTCACTTACTTACAATCTAAAAAATGGTTCATAGTGAAAAAAACATATTTCCTACGGTAGATCCAATGATTCAAGATAAATCTTTGTTTTATTTTTGACATAGAAGACATCATTTTTTAGATATATTATATTCTTTAGGAAATAAATTGTGTGTATGATATAATAAACATATTTTTTTTATTATATCAATATCATGGATCCATTGTGAAGATAACTCCACACCAAATCTATTAATGAATGTTGAATTCATATTTCAAATTTTATAATGAGTCTAAAAAAATTGATTCATTACAATCACTATAATATCAGTTATTTTTCCTATAAAAGTAAAAACCTACTCTAACTGGTGAGTGAAATGAGCTTGTATGTTGTTTTATATCTCTAATATTTTCTCAAAGTGGTTATCATGATACCATTGAATTTATAAAAATATTATCAACAACTAATGAAGGATCTATACAATTGAATCCTTAATCAACATCAAAAACTCAACGAATTTATTTGTTTCATTGATTTCTAGGTCACCATATTCAATAAATTATTTTTCCTTGTACATTTATTGATTTTTATTGCATTTAGTGGGAATAATGAACCTTGTTTAGATATGTTGGTAAGGATATATAGTATGTCACCCCACCAAATATGAGGCGAATTTGGATTCGGATGATGTACCACAAAATATCCATTTACAAATAATTTAAATTAACTTCAAGGTGAGGCATTGAAGATAAAATAAACTCTCTATTTTTTAAAAAAAATAGCCCACATTCATCATCTATAGAGAAATTAGGATATATCATGGTTGTCCTCATACATTCATTGATAACATAAACCTTTTTTTAATTGTTTATAATAATTATGGAACCATTACTACTGATTATTCCAAATTTGATAAGGAAAGGGGTTGATGGATATCCCATAAATGGAATCAAAAGATTTAGTTATGATAGTTATGTGTTATTTATTTTTGTATAAAAAATCAAACCGTGGTAATCGATCCTCCTTGTTTACCGAAAATAAAAAAAAGTTGATATATTGTCTTTTAGGACATCAATTTTTTGCATTGTATTTCATTCATTAAAGGGTTTTAATGTTGTTTTAATCATGAACTTATCCAAAAGATACTACTTCAATCCTCCTTCTAACATTGATGTGATGTAGAAATCATATTTTAAAAAAACCAAGCAGGGAACTCCATGATTATAGACTATATTCTATAAACATACAAGGTTCACATTATCTCCAATAAAATCTATTATTTAATGGTAATGAAGATAAAATCACCCTTAAACTTTGTGACCATAAAGGGAAATACAAAACCAAATTTTACCAATAGCATATATATTACAATTGAAGAATTGAGACATTATTATACAAAATAAACACTAATTTTTATTATCTCTAGATAGAAAAAATGTTTCCAGATATTTTGGAGCATATTCAAAACATCATGATATACCACTATCTTGGATGTATATACCATATTTATCACATCCTTTAATAGTGATAACTACACCATTTTATATGAGAAAAAAAGTGATGTCCTATAAAAATTATAAAACACCATTAACATAATGTCTTAAATATATCTAGTAACACAAAAAATTAGAAATGATATCTAAAATTTGTTACTCCCTATCATGTTGGTCATATTATGGGTTTCTACCCATTTACCAAAGTTATTTTTCTCCTCCCTCAACCAAAAAAAATTAACTAAGGCTAAATTCTCACTCACATATCTAAGAAAATGCGAAAGGGGTTTCCAATAAAGATCATCTAACAATAGATTATCCATCTTAGGTTTTTAGGAAATTTCAATGTTATGGTATGACATGAAATCAATTCATCATGTCTTCTTCATGTTGAGATCATTATTAAAGAATATATACCAAAACCTCTTATAATTTGGAATTATGATTAATTTCACCCACATATGATAGTATCTCCATATAATAAGGTGAAATGATAAAGATTCCACATCCAAATCATCATTTTAATAATTATATTATTGGTATTTCTTATTTATTGATTTATAAGAAATCACAAGAATTCTTTTTGGTAGAACACATCAGATCCTAATTCTGGATCTATCACAAAACCCCAAATATATAACCCCATAATTTTCAATTCATAATATTTGGGTTCTCAATAATCTATGTCTGAACACATTAAAATAATGCTAAAATTTATAATTCTCCATGAATTTTTTCATTTTTTGAACGTGTTAGTAAAGGGCTCCACAATCCAATATAAATAAAGAACAAACCATTAATAATATATAGCATCACAAAGGGGTTCCTCAAATATGACATAAACATCGGTTGCTCCAAATATATCACTACCTTGTTCATTACTATGTCTATAACCAATCCCAGAATTAGGAAAACATGTCCTCATATGTGGATCATTCAACTCTATAACCAACTCTTTGAGGGCATCCCAATTTTCTTTTATCATATATTATATATAGTACCATCCCGACTGTCTTGCATTCTCCAAATCTGATGTTTAGTATATGAGGATATCAGATAAGGATACCACTAGGATAAAATATAACATGGGATGATATATAAGGATCATGTTTCACAAAAACTACACTAGGGTACTCTACATAACAATGTGAACCAACATATACTCATAGTGACATAGTATCACTATAAGTCCATCTTCGACATATTATCCTTTCAAAAATAGAGGTGGCAATAAACCAACTAGAGGAATGTCTTTTTGACTCAAATTCACTATTAAATTATTATATGTTTTCATTGATTATAAAAACAATGTATTTAACTTTCACACTCAACTGATTATGGTGATGATAATCTACACATAACATCCAAATCATAGCTTCCATCATGGAAATCAACACTAGGACTACACTAGGTGAAACAAAGGGACTGATAGGGACATATATATTTTGGTACTACAACATTAAATTTATATATCATCAAATTTAGCATCCACCCATTTTTATAGAATTAATATCAGGATAGTTCTTGGATTTATGTCTATTTATATATCAATATCTTGGCATGATGGTAAGTCTAGAAGGTCCTCATAGAAGACTTCTTTGTAATCTTCCACCACTATCAGGAGTGAAAATCACATATAGGAAATAAATATGTTATATTAACAGTAAAAATGGTGGGAAATATTTTTTAACTCCTTATATAAGAGACCGTGATAATCATCTTGAAATTCCATCTGTCAAAAAGATGAAAATATCATCACATTTGTTCTGAAACACCACAAAATATGAAGGTAATAATGAATGTGAGCATCAAAAACATACATACATTACAGACTAAGAAAGTAATTATTGGACTACATATATATTATTAATAGATTCCATATGAAACCCCCACTTTAATGTTCTATGAAAAATTGTTTGTAGATAATATTAATCTTTGATTCATCTTGAGTAGTTTTTCGTAAACATAAGGGTCAAACTATTTGCTCGATTAGTATCTCAATACATCTTACAGAGGAAAAAACATGGAAGAAATGATTATTAAATATTATATAATGGATATAACCTAATTATATGTGAAACCCGACATAACTCAAACTGATTTTGTACATTTTGTATTAAACTCTCCCATTACATATGATTGATCACATATGAAACTACTTGCTACCTAAGTCTAACATTGGACTCCTAGAGGTGGTGTTATAGGTAGAGGATCATATATTCATCCATTTCATTAAAATATATTTGTTCCTCTTCTATATCCACATCTTGGAGGAAACCCTACAAATGGTTCTTCCTCTACAATAGTTGATATTCTATTTCCTCCTTGATGACTTTTGACTAGTAGGGAAAAAATTCAAAGATGTTGTGACCATATCCATCACGCGCATAATAACTACTCTCCATTTTAATAATGGATCATCTTCAAAATATACATGTATATTACATTATTCTCTACTATACTGTGTAATCCATACCTCAAACACCTATATACTATTGGTTATTTTAGCCAAATATTATGGGTGGCCTTTTCCTCCAAAACAGACATTTCGTGCACAACCAATATGCTCCAACATTTAACATTTCATGAGCCAAAAATATCTTGGGATAGCATGACTAATTCATCCAAACCACAAGATGAATTTATACATATGTCTAAATTGGTGAGAAATATTTAGGTAGTCCATTATTTTGGAAAACCTCAAGATTAGGTCTCTAAATAGTAGAATAATCACAAAAAAAAGTCATAACAATGACCTTATAATTAAATACATAGTAGAAATCACCATTAGAACATTATATAGTATCAATGATATGAAATAGTAAATAGGGATTATCTGGGTATATGAAATTATAAGGATATCGAAGCATGTCCTTTTATTTTAATATTAATGAGCAATATTATTCTTTACAACTGATGCCTAGACTAATCAAGATGACATGGAAGCTATCAAATTCATGGTGAATGGATATGTTATCCTCCACCACATTACTAGATTCCCATGGGTGGGTGTAACTTTTGATACAATGTAACAATGTTTGACATGTTTATTGAACATGTCCTAACAACTATACTATCTTCAAAAGTCATTCCTTCGATATCTTATCTCTTTTATGATTATGTCCGAACATGACACAAAAAACTTGTTTTCACAATAGTAATCTGAGAGGGATACCCAAAAAAATCTCTAATAGTCCAGTGGTTGGAGACTGAAATTGATTACAAATTTCAAATGCATTAGATGCCTTAATATAAAGTACCTATACACATAGAAACATATTTAAACAGTTATATTTCCAAAAAATAATGCATCATTGAATTATAATATGTAAGAAAAATATTCATACATGAAAAACTAACATCCCATATCACAATACGGTAAATATATTGAAAAGAAACAGTGGTGAAAATACTATCACTAAATTTTTAAAAAGGATTTTTATATGATATAAAAAATAGAACTATCTCCAAAATGAAACTCTTATATTTTCATAGACCCAATATGGAACCACCACAATGTACTACTAAAATTTTCCTACATATGGTACCCCTAGGACTCATTCAAAAATCATGTAGTTTTTATATGATTGAACACATGTAGTTGGCACATATGAAGGGGTGTGTTTTAATACACACTATTGGACAACCCATTACAATAAAGTAAAAATACTCAAGGAAGGATTCATCTATAAATATAAAATTAATGTAGGATATAAATTATAGTGAACATATTATATAAGTTAGACTCCAATTCTCAAAATAAGGATACAATCCTACTTCCATTATAGATTATTTGATCAATGATAAATTCTAACACTCATCCTTGAACACTCACTCATTGAGACACACTAAATAGATGGAACACATCAGAGAGGTAACACTCATCACGACTTTATATTATATTGTATGAACTAAAATACATTCTATGGAATAAAAAATAGAGGTTATCACACCCATGTATAGTATAGGAAACATAAGAAAACGTATTAATGAATTATGTTGTACATTGATCATCTAGTATTTATGTTTGATGATACTTTATAATACCTAATGAAATATGGGATTGAAGAAAAAAACCTCAAGGATATGATATGGATACATGTATCTAATCACACAATGGGATAATACATTCAAATATTAGGGAATATACATCACTATACACTCATGGATGAGTTTTGTGAAAACTCAACCATTTAAATTCATATTTTGGGAGCACATCCATATAGAACAAGAATTCTTAATGAATACATCATGATCATTAACTATCCTAGGAAAGATGTACACAACATGTTACTATTGTACACGATATTACTCACCTATGTAAACACAAATTATTGTATCAGCACAAAATATTAAATGTTTAATTCCATTAAAATATAATTTTAAATACTCATAGGGAATGTTGTTACTTTTGAGCTACTTGATGTTAACCTCATATAATAGAATAATATATAATTAAAAAATATAATATGTGCATCGAAACAAACATGAAATGTAGTACCATAGAGTATCATAGAATATATGTCCATGTACACACTGAGTCGAGTGGATAGTGGATAAAAGATAAGTGTGGTTGACCAAATACATGAAATATCTATTAATCCCAAAACACAAGTGTTAAAGAAATTGGTGAACACAATGTGTGTCCACCCAAACTACATTTGTATAGAGATAAATTTTCTAAAAATATAGATATTTTTGGACATCTATTATCTTTGAATATATCCACTAAAACCACCATGAAATTGTCTAATTGATACCATGTGTCATACTATATATGTCTGACATAAAAGTGGATGTTGTATTCTAGTAACCATTTTCCTAAAAAATCCATTATTTTCACTACCATTTTTAGACCCACTCCCCAAATCACAAAACCATATCTTTTGATTCTTCATCAAATTTCTATCATTTAATTTTAAACCCTTTAAAACTAGAATCCCTATTGAAACCCCCATAAATCTGATCCATGAAATAAATAATGAAACATGTAATTATATTTGGTGTATTTAAATAGTCAACCTATTAATCAATGAAATAACAATGGTTAATATCCCTATGAAAATTGGGATAAATACATAAACCATAATTTTGATGAATAAACCAATGTTGGGTTAGTATTGGCCAATATTTGTTATAAGAAACGATGAATCGAATAAGTTATGAAAGGTTTCCATGTAAAAAAATATAAAATTAATAATTCGTGAAATTGAACTAAACATACATCGAATATGTGATGGCCATCACATAAATAATTTATAAGAATAATTAATTATTGGTCTCACCAATAACTAATAATATGGGATAAATAAATAAAAACGTACTTCATTAAAGATGGGTCTATTGATTAAGGTCAATGTGTCCTCCTGGAATGATTTTAAAAAATATATTATGACTATGTTGGATCCTTATTTCTCCAAGTTGTTTCATCATTAACACTCAATCCTGAAATCACCCACCATTTAAATCTCTAAAACATATCCATATAAAATCTCAATCCTATAGAGTTATTTATAAATTCCTTGGAAATATATTATAATAGGTTTTAAAAAGGTGACCCATTAGTGTTAGATAAGGAATAGACATTAAATCAATAAATTAATTGAACCCATTTAATCAAACATTTATTAACTCTTTTGAAATGATAAACATCCAAATAAATTATACTCTATATAGGGTAAAATACGTGATATTGGTTTAATGTAGGTCTCAGATTCCCCTTCTGGGACACTATTTTGATTTTTTTTGTATATTTATTAAATAACATGTACTTAATATATAAATGTTTTAAATTTTTTAATATTTCAATTTCATGGGTCCACAGGGCCAAATAATCAATGATAACTCCTTCGCAAATTCATGTAATATAATTTAACAAATTCCAATGTTTCAAAAATATCATATGCATTACAAAGGATATTTTAGACTATGAAAACTCATTTGATTAATATATATTTTTTATAATAGAAAATGAATAATTAGTGACATGTTTTATATGAATTTTGTTGAGAATGATATACTATTTTTTTATGATGGAATCTGTTGTGATGATATAAATTATAAAAAAATCATTTTAATATCATAGTAAAATTATACATATATATATAAATTTTAATGGGAAGAAATGAGGAATGAAATATTTCCTAATATTTCGAATTAAATTCATTGTTCATAATCAATTGAAAGAAAATGATCCATTTGAATTGATATAGAATAAAGGAATGATTATTATTTATATAGAATACATAAAATAAATAAAATATTTCCAAATAATAATTGATATAATTAATTGAATTCATGATGTCAATGTTTTGAGTATAAGAAAAAAATATCACCAAAATATTAATGATCATTAGTAAGATGTAGTTATTGAGTTTAGAAATTTGGAGAATGAATAATAGATTTTATGATATATATGAAAGAATATTAATGGATAATGACATATGAATATTATTTAGTCATATAGAAATCAGAATTATTAATGAGATAAGTAAAAAAATGTGTTCAAAACACTAGTAAAATCATATAAGAATTAGACATTGCAATATAGAATAACTTAAACATGTGTTAATCAAAACTATTTTTGATAATTCTTGATTTTATATTTTTTAAGGGATATATAAAATTTGATTTATCAATTTGGATATAATATAATATGGGAAAAATTATTATCTAAATGAAATTAGTACAAAATTACAATCTATAACAAATTTAACCAACATGGTGTGGTAATTTTAAATAAATAAATACTTTTATTAAAATTAATTACTCTTATTAAAGAAATTTATTTTCACTATACCATAATAATATCATAATATTGTGTAATACAGTAATTTATAAAAAATAATGGATTGCAAATAGGTGGAGTTGATCGAAATTTCTAATTCAAAATAGAGAGTGATGAAATGATTATGATGTTATTCTATGATGGTATTATTATCATTGGTGTCCAAAATAGAGTTTGATGTCAAATTGTTAATGAATTATTGAAGAAATAAATGAAAATTTCTATTATTGGTTAATTAATGTTTTTTATTTATCAACTAGGTGTACATATAAATCAGATGAGATTTATATTAAAAAATATATATATAAAATGGAATTAAAATCCTATAATCCAACAGTAAATTTGTAATGGTGTACCTTTTACAATATATGTTAATATGTTTGTTTCCAATTTTTAATATCTCGATGCTCAATTTATTTCTAGACACCATATTGTAAAATTTCAATAAAAATACAAAAAATATAAATATTCCCAATATAGAAAAATAATTTAATGGTACTGAAATTCACCATGGTTTATCCCTCTCTTGGTAACTATAATTTTGTCTTTAAGATTATTTTTTATGATACTCTAGAATAAATATTTCATGAGATCTTCTCATTTATTAGTTATTTTTTATACATTATTTTACCTCTTTAATGATGTTCTCTACTGTGTATTTTAATTTTGGTTTTGTTAGTTTGTATGTTTCCATTTCTTATTTGACTTAGTCCTTATATTTGGGTGTCCCATTTTTCTGTTTTGGAAGGTTGGTTGTTTTTAAATATGTCATAAGTGAAATTATAGGTAAATAATATTATTGAAAAACAAGATCCGATGAAGGTATATATTATTTTATTATAAGATCTTATTTATTTTTTCTGAGTGGTTTAAATATTGGTACATACAACCTTTTTTAGTGATTTACATAATTGATTACTCAATTATGGCCTATTTCAATGGAAGGATTTTCTATATCCCAGTAATGGAGTATGGATACATACAAAGGGGTGAAATATTCTTGTTACAATGTGATTGTTTTCATTTCTTTATTACAGTTAGTTTTTTAACATTTTCACAGTGGTGTTTTCTTTTAGATTCTGAGGATGTGTAGTTTGGTTTATTATGGTGTTTTATTTTATTTCATTACCATATGATTATATGGGGAGGTACCAATTTTTATTTCTCCTATCATTGAAATATTTCCATTTTTTCTTAGTTCCTTGATGGTATTATCTATTATATATGTGCATAACAAAATGGTGATGACTCTCATTGAAGACGATGTTATGGGATGGAAATGATGGATATGATTTGTAGAAAATGATTCAATTAATGGTAGTTGTTTTTCACAAATTAATAGTGGTGGTAGTGATTATAGATTATATAGTGTGGTTGAATTAAGTTCACAGTGGTTTACATATATGTAACTAATTATCTCAGTTCCTTTTAGAATTATAAAATTTAAATCTAATTTTCCTATTTATTTTTCATATTGAATCACGTTTAGGATCATCAAATTCAATTTGTTAGGATTTTATTTATTTATCTACAATAAATTTTTAATGTTTCCATTATCATCTTATTAAATGTTTTTTTATTGATATAAAAAACATATTTTAGTTGATGTCATTATAGTCAATACTTAAATTAGATGAAAAATAATTTAATATATTCTAGGGGTACCTAGATAAATTCAATACATATAATGATGAATTGATGATCAACATTATGTAGTATGTGTAAATCCATGGAAGTATATTATACATAATAATGTAATGAAATAGTTTTTTGGACATTTACATAAAATTAGATTATATCAAAAACATTCAATTGAAATAATTATGCATAGGGTAAAAAATAATACTTTATTAAATCAAAATCATGGTGGATTTCATATTGATCTTTAATGAAAAAAACTGGAAAGAGTAATTTTGATATATAGATATTATATGGGGTGATTTATTAGATTATATGAGGTTAAATTTTTATAGTAAATTATATATAAAATATTTTAATATTTCATTTATTTATGTGATATATGTTTTGATTTAATTTATTACTAGAAAAGTATAATATATTACTAATACTCTAAATTTTTTTGAATTATAATTGGGTGACAATCTCATAAAGACATTTTATATAATTTATTCACCTATTAAATTAAATATGATAAAATAGGTGATATAAATCCTAGAACATAATCGAAACATCATTGAAGTGTGTTTCATATTCACATAATGAATAAATTATCTAGGATTAGTTATAATAATGGATTTATAAATTTACCTATATATCTATTAAGGATCATGTTTTATATATTATGAAATAGATATTTTCCATGGAAATATTTAATCTACATTCCTTGGATTGTAGATTCTAACTACATAATCCACTTAATTTTATAGAGAAGTGACCACCACTACCCTAAATATTATTATCATTTTTTGTTGTTTTAATCAAGTGGTGATACTCAATTAAATTTTAGTATAATATAATTTAATAAAAAATCTATTTTATTATAATTTATAAATCCCTTAGGGATAAATTTCAAGTGATATTTCATTACTTTATCAGTCATAAAATAAGTAATCATTGAATTCAATAAAAGTGGATGAAATAACAAAATATAATAGCATATATAAATATTTCCAAGGAAAATTAGTATAGATAAATATTCACATATGGTGGTTGAATTTTTTTAATGCACTTAATTGAGGATTAAGATCAATGGAGAATTAAAAAATTCATTTAGATTAGGAGAAAATGACTAAAATGCTTATTTTTTCCAGTTTTTAATGGACCATGTGGTTTTTTGTGTTTTTTCATTATTATTAATTTATCGTAATCATTTTTTTCTCAAAAACATGTTTTATGTAGTCTTATTGTTCATTATCTTGGACATACATAATAATAAATAAATAATTTAATCATATATTTTTTGATGTAATATAGAAGGTGTCTTTCATGAGAGTTGATATTTTTCCAAGAAGAAATATTTCAGCAACCAAAATTTCATATTTAAAAAAAATATTGTAGTATTTGTTGGTTATATATATTTAAACATATACATGTGATAGGTGAGAATTTTTGTAATTCTTTTTTTTATATTTCATGGATTTCAGAATATATTAAAAATGGTTATGTCTAATGAATTAAAAATACATCATAATTATCAATGATATATCGAGTAATAAACATTTTATGGTACTATATATTATGGATTGGGGATCATTACACGATTCATAAGAATATGTAGTAAATATTTATAGACTAATTGATGAATAATGATCTGGAACCTATGTCCCTAATAATTACTTGTAACATTGGGATATTATTTTGTGATTAAATATTTAGGAGAGTGTGAATCACCAAAAAAATCATTGAAGATGATCCCATAGAAATAGGGCATCATAGTTTCATAATAGTGATATTTCAAAAATAATTTGGTTGTTCATGATGGGGTTATGTTTTGTGTTATGGATTAATAGTATAACACATGTAAAACAAATTGATTATAGGTATATTGTTTTTCTACAATTCATTATAACTTCAGACATTATATTTCTATATTATCTCATGCTTAAATAATCATAATTACTAATATTTTATAATGTTATTTATATATTGATTTGTTTCTAAAATTATGTACTACATAATGCATCCCATTATTCTGTAATGAAATTTATGTCTACATTTATTTATATTTTAAAATATAAAAAATTAGGAATTCATGGGTTGTGAAATTGATAATTATTTTAACACAATTATTAATGTTCGAAAATTTCGTTTGTGGTAATAATTTTTTTATTGAAATTGATGTGATAAAAAATTATAGATATGTTATCCCCTGATAAAATTTCAAGATGTAATAAAAATTATTATAAGGATAGTTGGATTATGTCAATCAATCTGAGTGATGTATATGACAACGAAAATTTTAATGAGAGGAACACTATTAAAATGAATGATATTTTGGAATCATTTTTTTAAAAAATAGAAATATATAGATAAATTAGATGCACTTCCTCAATGTAAAGAGTATGAAATTTATTGATACACCACCAGTTGTGTAAATCATTAATTTTTGATGTATGGGATAGAAAACATATACATTCAATCACATTTTAAACTTTATATTTTATTAGAATAGTTATCCTTCAACATTATGATCTATTTTTCACAAAGAAATTCCATATTACCACTCTAAATATTATAACCAATAAAATTTTTATTCTGTTTTACAATATTGAAATTTCAATATTATGTTCTCCAAGAAGGTATCCCAAATATGGTTAACCATGTAGAATCATTTGTTTTATGTTATTAATTATTTTCTATTAAATGGTGAATAATGTTTAATTTTTATCTTATAGAATGATTTTACTAAGTTGTATATTTTTATTTTACATTAACATATTCACCCCTCTCCCATTAGGTATCATCCCATTATTAGACCATTAAAATGTTTATATTAAAATATAAAATATATATTGAACCATTTAGCCACTGCTCGATGAGACTTATTATTTTGTCCGAGATAGAATATATAGATTATATCCCACAAAAATTCTAAAAATTATTAAAAAACCACAAAAATATATTTTCATCGAATTATATCATGAAAATACATATTTTATAATATTTTTCAAATTTAATTGATAAATATTTGTACACAGATAAACATACTTAGATGTACGTGTCTTTAAAAGATAAAATATTCCATTTTCTATAATTTCTATATTTCTATGAATTCTAAATTTTTTAGATTTCCCATGATTATGATAATACCAATGTTTTATTTCCTTAAAAACTATTCAAAATTGATCCCCCACTTCTGGAATCAAAAACACAATGAGATATGGAACTTTCAAAACCATCATATTATTTATGGGTATTTTCAACAAACATAATTAGAAATAATTTAGAGACACTATTTTAGGAAATAATTTATTTTTAAAACATAAAAATGTTTTATTTTGACAAAATTTATTCAATGTAATTATTCAATGTTCCCAAACATCACTAATAATTTTATCTCAAATTTTTATCTTTTTTAAAATGAATTTTTATTAGTGTATATATAATAGAAATAAAACTACATTCCTCTACATATCATAAAGGTAATATACACATCATCCCCAAAACCATCCGACTATTTTTTAAAAAATATACCATGATCAACACATTATTGATGAGATAAACATCTTCTCAACTATGTTGGTGAATATAATTTCATTCATCATAATATTAAAATTAAAAATCTATTTAAGAAATATGCAACAGACCTCTACAAATAAATTTAATTTTTTCAATATGAATATCTTAATTTGATTTTAACAACGCAGAAAAACCATACATTTCTCATTAATCAGATTATAACCATTATAAATTTGTAAAATAAAATATACAAATAATTTATAGAATAATAATATATGATTTCATTATATAACATTGAAATGTAGTACCCAAATTATTTTTTAACCAAATAAATTTCACTTTTGTTATAATATTATAAAACCCACTAATTAATATGTGGAATAATATATAATTATTATTCTTTTCAACAATATACATTTTAGGATTAGTCCTTATAATAATTACTATAAAAAAATATGTATTATAATGAATCATTGAAAAAAATGAATTATTTTTTCTATTTTTTATCAATCATAAGACAAAACATGTTTAACATATACATAATGATTTTTTTAGTTTAGTTTTTTGGACATACCAAAAATTTGTCTTATATGTTTTGGTGAGATTATTCCGAATGTTGTAGTTTCAAAAACATCATATATGCCCCTAAAGTACGTCATGAAGAATATTTTTTTTGTATATTTTTTATTTTACAACGTAAAAATGAATTAATATATTGTAATTGAATAGTTTTCTTACAATATCATCAATAACGTTTTGTAAATTATTCAATAAAATTTTCTAAAATAGGTGAATACATTCATTCTATTAAATGTATTTTTAATTTTGATAAATTTTCTTATAATTTTTATTTATGTTTATTTATTGAATTCAATTGTGAGAAATTTATAAATTTTTTATGATATATTCTTGTAATTTTTTATTTTTGACTATATTATATTGTTGACATTAATACCATAAAAAATATAGGCTTTCAAACATTAAGTTAAAAGTTTTCTAGAGTTTGCAAAAAAATAATGTTTATTTAATCAAAGAGGATCTCTTGGATAAATATTTATACTTCCATTTTTTATTGATGATCTCTAGGTTTATAACGTTATCTTCTAATTAAGTTGATTAAGTATATTATATAGACTTTAAAATATTTAACTTAGATCTGGGTAATGATCATCATTAAAATTTTGTTAAAAAATAATCATTCCTTTCATTTGAATTTTTTATATAAATTATATTTTCAAATTTTTTAAAAATTATAAATCATACACTATTTCATTAATGTATCATTATTTTTGAAATATTATTGGTTGTATTATCATGTTTTATTGTTATTTTCTAGGTAGATTAAATTATATTTAATTTATTTTTGATTATATAATGTTATATTCCAGACATAAAACTTTTAATTTTATTAATTTTTGAGTGATATTTTGTACATTTGTTTTAAAATACTTTAATCACTACCCCTCACTTAAAGAAACCATTTCTAGGGGAAAATAGTTTATCAAAACATTACAAATTTTCTATTAGATACATGTTGTATCAATTTGGCCCAATGTTTTGAGATACATTTTGTCAAAAAAGTATTTGTCTATAAGTTTTAATACTTTTGGAAACATACACTTTCTTATGTTTTTCTGATACATTTTTCATTTGGTCTATTCTATATAATTTTATAATATCTATTATTTTTTCATATTACACAAACAGGTAATAGAAGAAATATTCAATTACAATATAATACCTTCTAGTTAGATGAATATAAAACATGATACTAATTCATCGATCTATTTTTAATGATATATACATTACATATTAGATATAACGATTGTTGACATTTTATATTATCACAATTGAGTAAAATTGTCTAAAAAGAAATTGGAAGTACAAAAATATCTCAAAGTTTTTTTTATATTTTTCTCATGTAGAGAATGTTAAATTTGAATAAATATATAAAGTATCAAGTCCATGAATTTTATAATAATGAAAAAATTACAATCTAATATCCTCATGTATAATCTCCATCAAAATTTAGTGGTAGATATAAAAACATACTTTGGATCTGCTAAACTGTAAGAAACTATAATTTCTAGTCTATTTATCAAATATGAGGAATTGTATTTTCATCCATGGGAATTAATAGGTAATACACTTCAAAAAATTATATTATTTATATTTTTTAAATATATTATTTATGATGATTACATATGAGTTTCTAGTTGAGAAATTTTTTGATATACTTATAAAGGAGTAAGATTATAAAAGAGTAATTAATGGCCATGAAAATAATGGTACTATTCCTATATTGATGAACATATTAAAATAGAAATGCTATATGAAAATAAGAAAAAGTGAAAAGTTGAGAATTAGAAATGTAATATTTGTGTAAATTAATTTTCTTCTAATCATTCAAGAAAAACTAACCCTATATAGTGTACATAAAGGGTAATTTCATTGTTATGATTGGGTGTTTTTTTTGAATGTAGAAAATGTGTGTTTCTTAAATTTACTATCAATGTGATTAGGATTGTTGAATAGTGGTATTTCTTGAATTATTATAAGATTGATAGAAGATACATGAATGAGAAGTCATTTAAGTGATATGATAAAAAGGTTTCTTCAAATGTTTTTTTTATTATGCATGTCTAAAACATTAGACTATTTTACATGAATTCAAAATGTTAAGGTAGAGATATAGAAAATTTATAAAATCCAAAAAATATAAATGGTCCCATTTTTGATATGTTATTTGAAACATGATGGTGTGTTAATATCCTACTTCCAGTGTTCATAATATTGTGATAATGAATATAAATGTTTTCCCACTCTCTATTTCATAATTCAATGGAGTGAATGATTCCTCATAGAAACCCTAACGACTAATTCACTAGTAAATTTATCTATACAATATTCATAAAGATATTCCTTGGATAATTAATTTTTACTAAATAATTAGAAAAAATAGTTGAATATGTAATTGGATTTTAGAAAATTTATAAAATAGAAATTAAATTCTATATTCAAGATAAAGTAGATCATTCTAAGGATGATGACTGAATCACAAAACATGCTTCCATATTTTATGTTTGGTCTATTTTTATATTACATATGACTATTGAAATTAATTTCAAAAACACATCTCCATGTTTTGATGTTTAAAGAACAAAAATTTAACATTTAAATTTGAAAAGTAAATTTTAACTATGTTTTACATTTTCAAAACATTACATAACATTTTTTAGATTAAATTATAAGTCATATGCAATGTCAAATTTCAAGACTACAATTTTTTTATAAATAGTGCATCATTTCCAAAAAGTGTTAAAGGTGGAATCATGAGAAATATTTACTATTGGAATATATTATTATCATATTGAAAATGTCGACTTTTTATTTTTAAATTCCATAATGTTATCTCGTACGTGGGTGAGAATTTTTAGATTCATTTTTGGTTGCTCATGGGTTTCAATGGCTACTCAGAAGATGAAGATGAGTGTGGACCTCAGCCCATGGATGGAATATATACCACAGTTCATTCTACATGCCGATGAGGTCCACTATTAATCTCTATGGACTCTACAGGCGAGCCGGTGCGTTATATAATGGCTACAAAAATATTTATATAGCCATCAGATAACTGATGAGATCCACTTGGTATCAAGTAGTGTTTCCATATGCGAGTATTGGTATGCAGATTTATGAATTTTATCATTAAATTTAGTGACCCTCATAATTTTATCATATATTAAATGGTTACTTAATTATATTTTCACTGTATAATAATATTAACTTATCAAAAAACATAATAGTTTAGATGTCATGGAAAGCTATATAAATATTAGAATCTCATATTATAATTGAAAAAATAAAATCAAATATAATAATCTTGAGAAAACTATTATTCCACCTACCATATCCATATATATAAATCATATTATACATTTTTAAAACTGAGGGAAATTATAGAAAATAATGTTGTGAACATAGATATTTATAACGGCATGTTTATAATAGAGGATTTTAAGTATTGAATAATACACCATGAATAAATTATGATCAAATAATTCAATAAAAATAACCACATTAGCATGAAATATAACCATGGATATCATAAATATAAAAATTATTACATGGGAATTAATAACTAGTTTCATTTTGATGGAATGCATAAAATTTTACATTTTAAACATAACGTCGTGGTCTCATGTCATGAAATATAAATAAATTGGTAAGATATAATATAAATACAAGACCTATTTTGACTCATGAGATATACCAAATACTTGAGGGGAAATTTTGTTATGGTCCAACCCATTAGTAAATATTTCTAATGCACTCATCAATGATGATAAATAGTAAATCATAATAAACCTGACAAGAATATCAATAATTTTCTTCATTTGAAGAATGTTTAGAAATATATCATTACATTAAACTATAAAATAGATCGTAAACCATGTTTAGAATAATGAGGGATGGTATCATTTTATTATATCCATTTTAAAGAATAACATTCAAAAACATTTTTTTACAATGATTATAATATTGTAAAAATCATTAAAAACATTCCTTAAAGGAATTCTATTTACACTAGGAAATCAAATTAAAAAAATACATAAATATCAAATATAGTAATGAAAATATTATTTTTAAAATAATAAATTTGAATTAGTATAGAGGGACTCAAATAATTGTGAGGTTATGGTGGTGGTAAATTCGGTTCATACAATATATGTTAAAGCAATGATTCCTTCTAATTTCTCGGTAAAATGTTAAAAGTGGATTGTTCAGAAAATGAAATGATGATTAAATTTAAAAAATTCGTAAACAGAAAAAATATTGGTAAAAAATCATTTTATAATACATTTTATAATATTAAAAAAATGAGTAAATATTATGGAAAATATGGATATGGAAGAAACTGACTCTCAATAGAGTAGAAAAGGATCAATCATCAATTAAGACCTCTTTTCAATCTACGTAGTATATAAAAAAATTATAAAAAAATATATTTAAGAAATAAATAATGGAGTGTAATATTAAATATATTTATGATTGAAATATTATATAATTAATCTAATATAGAGTTTATCATATGAAATCTAACATAATTAGGATATATTGTAATAAATCCTTACCTTAGTTATGAATTCCAATTAATGTTCAAAAACCCCTGATATAAATTATATATATTTATTACACATTTATTATAGAATAAAAACCATATATATGATACCATATATAATTTACTTATGCTCTCTTATTACCCATTTAATAAAAATTCATTATTATAACTATTAATCCATTTATGAAATCTTCATTTTTTCATTTCGGTTTTGGTTTAATAGTTTTGACATTTGTTATATGATCACATATATATTATCTATATTATTTTAATAATGATATAAAGAACATAAATATTCATTATTTATATATTTTTTAATATAATAATGTTATATATTGATAAATGTATTACACCATTATTTGGGATGATAGGCCATACAAACACATTAGCAGTGTTTCCACCTTTCTATCTGAAGGAAATGAAAAAGGTAAATAATATTTATCTATTTAAGAATTGTTATTACATAATAAATATCATATAAATTAATTAAATCTATATTTATTACCATCTAATTATTGTAAAATTTAATAATTAATAACATCATTTCCTCGGGGTAGTGACCTATATGTACACCCCACAAACAATTTCATTTTTTATTTGTTGGTTTAGAGGATGGATAAAGGTGGATACATAATCCTTATAAAATTAAATTTTATTTAATTAACCTATAATAATATCTAATTTAAATTACTATATATTTATAGGTTGGATAAGAATATGTAAGAAAGAAAATAATCAGTTGTAGAGATTACATCTTCTTAGACAGAACTATTTTAGATCTCCCCATAACAACACTATTAATGGGTTTTTAAGAATAAGAGAACATCATGATCATGTGTACTGATAATCAAGAGGGAGTCTGTTTGTTTTTTTGTGGTTTATGGATCAATTTTTTTGTATAAAACAATGGAATGGTTTCCCTTTCATAAGGAAATTAAACATTTATAGTTACAAAAATGAATATAATTAAAGTAAGATATTCTAATGATAAATCATTCAAAATGGATTCAGAATAAAACAAAAATAGTATGTGGTCAAAATATAATCATCAAATGAAATTTTTATTTTCTATGGTGTCATTATAAACCCTATCATTTTGAATATCCCATTGGTTATGTAAATTTAATATTAATAATGGCAAGAGATTTTTTTATGTTTAAGGGGTGTATTTTTAATTATAAGGGAATAATTTTCTCATAAATAGACATGAGATTAAATTTCTATCCATTTTTCATCTTTTATAAATTCATTCATGTTTTTCATGTTATATAATAAATTTAATAATATATTTTATTATATGAAATACATATTTTTTCATTTTTAGAAATATTCACATAATTTGACATCAAAAAGAACATGATAGCCATAGAATTAAAATATAGAGATTTAAAATAAATATAACATATTATTTTAATTTATAAAATTTTTGAATAAAAATAACCCACCAAAATTTTATCTGATCAATTATTTTTAAAATCATATACTTTAATTTTATATTAATACACAAAATTCATTATCATCATTGTGTATGAATTTAAATAAATTAATTAGTAACTAAACATTTCTGATAAATTACTATGATAAAAATAATAATTTTAAATTAAATTTAACATTTTTAAATAACCATATCCTCATTTTATCCTTATATAAATATATATATTATTGATACTAAATTCAAGAGGGTAAAAATTTTCATTTCTTTTCTAAATAAATTAATATGAATGTCAAAATTTAAATAAATATGGCACCTAGTGTCCCTATATTTGATAGATGGAAGGAAATAAATTAATTTTACACATCCAATGGGATAATAATAAGTATTAATTAATTTGTAGAGATTATCTCATTTTTAACCATATTTTACAAATTATATCCAAAATGTGGTGAAAATGATTATGAAAGGTACTAGTTATAATGATAAAAGATATGATGGAACTATATACAAATTTTGATCCTTTTTATTCTAAACATGTATCATACCAAGCTTTGTGGAGATGGCTCGATAAATGTTTTATGTACTCATATACCTTTATTTGGTTGTACCTTGGGTCGGTTTTTGTTCAAGTTCATTTTGGATGAAATTGGATAAATTTAGATGCCAAAAGTGTTATGAATGGTTGGATATGGGTTTGGGAAAATCATGAGGCCCCCACCCAAATCGTGAATACTCAAATAGAGAGAATATTCATGATTGGTACATAGTTTCTTAAACTATAACCCAATTATGAGAATCCATGTGTCCCAAATGATGAGGCCCAAATTTATGAAACATGGTTTGGAAAAACCATAGATACATATTTAAGAATCCATGCTTGTGGTGTATTAATCCCCTATAAATTTATATAAAAATACACAAACCCACGATTTTAACCTAAAATCTCCCAAAATAAGACTTAACATAATTTCTTCATTTTTAGAGGCTCTGGGGTGGAATATAATCCTTATAGAGACATCTTATTTGTTAATTTAATATCCCGTTAAATAATTATCTCGCATCCAATATGTTATTTCTGCCATTTTCGGTCTCCACTATCTTCAGTCTATATTATAGGATGATGTGGAATTTTTTTCTTCCATAAACAACGGTTGTGGTCTAGGTTTTAACATGTTCCACTCATTTGGATCTTGATAATAGTTACTAGTATATGATCTTCAGCAGTGTTATGGTTCTGATCATTCTATATTAAATTAGGTAATTTTGTTTTAGTGAACATATATCATTGACCATCAGGTAGGTGATATAATTATCAAATCCCACCATCTTGATTATAATTTTGTATATGTATTTGTTAAATTTCAATTTCCATCATGGGATATTGGATCCAACATTTAATTAATGAGTTAATTCATCATGTGATTAAGAAATCAGTGAATGTTTTGATTTATTGTATTGTGGATAATGTTATTATGAAATTGATGAATAATTGGTTAATAAAATTGTATCATTATATGAATTGGGAACATGTACCCATGCATAGGGTGTGGCGATAACATGAAATGATGACATATAACTTATTCTTGGTTCATAATGGAAATTTTAAAATTAGTTGAATAATGAATTTTGGCTAATGTATTATAAATTCACTTAATTACGGAAACATGGAATGTGATATCAATGACTGTGTTGTGGGGTATTGAAAATTTCTCCAAATAACCAAGTGGATTCATACTACTACTTTATCCCCCAATATATTTATTTTTATATAATAAAATGGTTTTATGGTATATGGATTGCTGCTAAAAATACTAACGAAGTTGAAAACTACTCCTCTATCCCCCCATTGTATAACTAAGAAATTGGAATTAGTGGGTTAAATGGAAACCATTTATGGAATCAAATGCAATATTCATTTAGAGATGTGTAAGACTCCTGCATGTGTTAAATAATATATTAATGGTTTCAATGTCATTGTGAAATAAGGGAAATTATATGATTAATTAAAATTAATTTAATGTGATATTGTAAAATATATTTATTACACCTTATTATTTGTATTGTTTCATAAACTGTTTTATACTATATATTGTGTTAAAAACTTTTGGTAGCGGCCTACTGATATTTAAAAACACCCTACTCGGGATTATAGATCAGTACCCAAATAGATATCAATTTTTAAAGATAGGAAATGGGATATGACCTAATGATAAATGGATGAGTTGGTATAGAGAATCGATTGTGGAACTATAAATGATTTTGGGACACCGTTAGCAATTTTCAATTGGTCTTGTTTTTTATTTTTTATTTTAGAATTGATTGATATATGGAATGTTATATATGCCTATTTTTTTATTTTTTTATCTATTTTGGATTATCATGTTGAATTAGTTGTTATTGATTTTGGAATTGTTGTAGTTGTTATTTATTTTCCTTTGTAATCATTTTATTTTGTTCTAATTTTATGAATATTTGATAAAATCGTATAGTCTCCCCATGATAATTATCAAATCATCACTGGTTTTTGGAATCCAATGATGTATGGGGAGGTAGAAATATGGTTCTGTTACTAAACTTCCTTGAGTATTTGTATGTGGAACCCATCTTTGGACGTTACAACGTTATATCAAGGGGTATTTATTTTCCTTTATTTGAAATTAATGTTTTTGATTGGTATAATAGATGCTATGTTTTGTCGTCCCTTGGTCTTATACTCATGAATTAGAGTTTCTAACTATAAATACTCAGCCATAAACATTACTTAATCAGGAATTAAATGAAAAATTCACATTGAGGTTCTTTTCATGTTTATAGTTTTAGGGAATTAGTCTATAACTATTACATTACATCTCAAAAATTACAATGTAGACACTTCTACTCAGTTTATATTTTATCATAAAATAAAAACACTTGAAAAAATAGTCATGTCTAGTTCCATGTTTTAGACAACATGAAATTTCCTTGATACCATCCCTGACCTTATTCCAATTTATGTCCTGAGAAAAAAATTTCAAATACTTGGGATGAGCATAAAAAGCTCAGTAAGGGATACACAACGAGGGAAAACTGTTAGTTTTTTAAAACAATTAAACCATGAATACAATATCATAAGTAATAAATTTCACCTTCATGAAGTAGTTAATACTCTTCACTGAATATAAGAACATTTATTTCCATTTTGTAACCAAAATATTACAATAAAACCCATATATAGAACACATATGATATAAGGGTAACATGGTACCTAAACATTCTTAAGTGGAATAACCATACAGTCGGCTTACACCCATATCACTAAATCGAATAGCCATACAACAGACTTTCTACACAATGCATTGGAGGTTATAACATAACTACCCATCTAGGTTTATCACGACACCACCCATCATTTGGATTATTACGTAACCATCCATCAAATGTCCAAGTACCATTATAAAATCATAATACATAAAATATTACAAATATAAACATTTAACTAATAAAATTTAATTTGAAATAACAATAAATAATTTAAAAATATAGAAATAATAAATCCATTTCAAAAATCATTTTCAATAAAATAACCCCCAAAAATAGAATAAGAGATATCCTTTTCATTTTAGAAAACCTTAAGACTTATAGAGGAATCCAAATAACAATTACGGTGGCGGAGAGGTCATTGTCACCACAAATGTTAAAATAATCAGTTTTTTGTTTATTAGAACGCTTCATAGAAAAAATATTCCCTTTGAATGAATGTGAAATTGAAAGGGTTTTATTATACATTGTGTAAAAGAATAACGAATATATTATCGAAATAGGCCTCAATGAGAGGAGATTGAGTGGAAGTCCCTTACCTCATGTCCGACTTGACCCATTCAATCATTAATCACCTAAATAATAATCTAAAGTAAATTTATAATTGAATTATAACCTTTTTAATGTTTATTATTATTTTTATATTAATAACTACTATGTTATAAACATTATGTAATCATTTAGTTTAATAATGGTCGTTTTGTCTATATTTGGTACTTGAGTCCAAAATGAACTTCTTATATTTACAAGTTGTTCACATGTTCAAAATTTCATTATATCCAGAGTGATATTCATGATTTATATATCATATATATAATATATATTCAATATATATATGTATTTATAACATTACATTAGATTTGGAGATAAGAAATGAAATGCACAGTTCATGGAGATGGTAAGTCGTACGTATGCATGAATGATACATTCATTTATATATTATATTTAATGGAATGAAAATGTAATGATATATAGGTATATTTTAATTAAATTATAGAATCATATATAATAGCATTAAATCAATCTTTTATACATACCACGTATGGTTTGAGCGAGTAATATCACTTTGAGGGGGCGGTAGTCCGCACTTCCTCAAATGAAATTATCACGTTTACCCATAATGGAAATCATAAAGGTATGATATAAATGGTAAATACAAATGCATAAAGAAATTATAAACATAATATATATCATATATTAATACAGTGTCATCTTAATGTCCACCATGAGAGGTGGTATAAGATAATCGAACAATCATCGCTTTGTGAGGCATTAGTTTTCCATCCATAGAAACAACATTTTCATCCTCAATTAGATGGAGAAGTGTTTAAGTTTTTTTATAATACATTTCATAACAAAATCCTAGTACATTTAGGATACCGGTGTTGTTATAAAATAATGGAATAAAAAATATTTTAGGGGTTTTAGAAGTAAAATAAAAGAAAATAAGTCAAGAGGAATTGTTACCTTTAATTTGGGTAACTCTCTTCGGTTTGAATGAAAAGGACTTCATGAAGTGCCTTCTACCTAAGGTAAGGATTCTAAGAGGACAATAGGAATCTTTAGAACTTAATTGGTCAGGGGTTAGACAATCCAAGGGGCTTTAGAGTTGTGAGGAATGAGTATGAACTGAGGGATTTTATTAGGGGGAAGAGGGGCTCTTTAGGAAATTGTGAAAATATTATTTTATTATATAATGATATTTGATTTCTAAATATCCAAAAATAATTCATTTCAAAGATAAGAATACTCATGGTATAAATAAAATATCTAATAATAATTCAATAGGTTTGAGATATTTGTTTAATATTTATGTTCTTATTTATTTAAATCTTTTTTTAATGAGGTAAATAATGCATCATTATTGTGTCAAAAATAATTTAATTTATCTGATGTATAAAAATAACAAAAAAAATACAATGATGTAGGAAATATTTTTCTACTTCCAATCAATATTTATAGTTTAAATGATATCTTATATTACCACATGTAAAAATTTATTTACTAAAAGATATTCGTTTGCGTCATATTTATCATTACATTATGTTAATTAATAAAAAGTGTCATTATCACTAATAAGTGGCTCCATGGGGTCCAAAAATCGTCCCAAATATGAAAATTGTCCTAAATGGCTCAACCAACAATTTAGGACAAGTGTTAAATTATTTTTTTATTATTTTGATATTTTTTTTACCTTGAATTACCCAATTTACCATTAACCGTGGTAAAAAAAGACAAAAGTTACAATTCACCAAAAATTATTTTCATTTTATTAAACTGAATTTTACTTAAAAATAACTACCACATATTTTATATTTTCTAAATTCAATTCACATAAGCAATAAAATTTCATTTAAATGAAAATGTCAGGTTTTAACTACTACTTAATGTTTTCACTATTCATCAAAAATTGATGTATATGGAAAACTATCATAAATTAAACCTAACCTATATTTGAAATTATAAATTCCAAAATAATGTTTATTTTAACAAATTTATAACATAGAAGTTACATTATTAAATTCAAAATTAATTCTTGTTGTAAAAACAAATAGCGTGTTTTTAAGAAAACAATAACTATCAAAAGATCGACACTTTCTTATGTCCAATTTCAAAGTGAAATTAAATTCAACGACCAAAATTGGATTAATTGAAAAAATGTATAATCTAATTAAACTTTAAAACAAATTTAATAGATAATATAACCATATAAATAAATTATATTAAAAGGCACATTTGAATAAAAATACAGTATTTTTAACTATTCATAAAAATGAACTTTACCAGATATTTACTAAAAATTTACCCAAAGTAAATTTTGATTTCCCAAATATAAATAAGGGTTTTAGTTTTTCAATTAGAACATATAAAAGTGACCAAAACTCAATTTGATGTGGGTTCTCCATGAAAATGTGGTAAATAGACATTTTAAAGTAATGTAGGCTTAAAATTAGATTTATTCATATATTAAGCCTCTAAATATTATTTTAAAAACATTAATAATTATATTGTAGTTATTTTTATTCATTCCCACCAATAAAACGGCTAGGAGTTAACTATCTTTAAAATAATATTATTATATTATTAGTGTGCAATGTAAGATTTCAAAGAAACTCGTTGTTGCCTATTGGGTACACCATCAAACATACCAACCCCTTTAAAGTAAAATTAATATTTAATTACAAATATTAATAAATATGAAAATATATTATTCTTTATTTACATGGGATGTTACATCCTTCCCCGCTTTTTGTAATTTCATCCTCGCAATTTTATTCACGTATCAAATAAGTGGGGGTATTTAGCCCTCATAGCATTTTCATATTTCCACATTGCCTCTCCAACCATATGGTTTTTCCAAAAAACCATTACCCGGTGAATTACATTATTCCACAACAATTTCTCTCTATTGTCATGAATATGTACTGGTTGTTCCTCATAAGAGAGGTTCTCTTCCAACTGAACCACCTCTAGACTACAAACATGAGATGGATCTGGAATATTCTTTCTCAACATTGAACCAAGAAAAACATTGTGTACCTGGGATAAACATGGAGGTAAATCCACTCTATACAAAACTGATCCAATTTTCTCTAAGATTTAATAAGTTCCAATGAACCTCAGACTCAACATTCTCATCTTACCAAGACTCATCACACTTTTCTATGGAGAAACACTGAGAAAGAAATGATCACCTACCTCAAAAGATAGATCCTTCCTCCGATTATCTGCATAACTTTTCTACCTCCTCTGATCTGTTCTCATGTTCTTCTGAATCTACTGAACATTTTCTTCCATATATTTTACCAATTCTTTTCCCATCAGCTTTCTTTCACCTACTCCATCCTAAAATGCTTTTGTTTGATAACGTGTTCCACCTAATGCCTCAAATGGAGCTATCTGTATTGACAAATGAAAACTGTTAATATAAGAAAATTCAACCAAAGAAATATTTTGGTCTCAACATCCCTGGTGATGCATTGAACAAGCCCATAGAATATCTTCCAGGGTCTGACTTATTTATTCTTATTTCCCATCTGATTGAGGATAAAAAGCTATACTAAAATTTAATTCAGTACCCAATGACTTCTGAAGGCCTTTCCAAAAGTTTAAATTAAACCTGGGATTACGAAGAGATACAATGGAGAGAGATACACGATGTAACCTAACTATCTCTTAAACATACAACCAAGAATGTTGATCTAGAGAAAAAGATTCTTGAATAGGAAGGACGTGAGCAGATTTAGTCAACCGATCAACAATAACCCAGATTCCATTATCACCTCAAGATGTCTTTGGTAACCCCACAATTAAGTCCATGGATATATTTTCCCATTTCCACTCTATCTTTGGTAAAGACTGAAGAATCCCTTTTGGTAACTGCCACACTGCTTTAACCTACTGACATGTCAAACACTTCACAGTAAAATCAGCAATATCTCTTTTAATTCCATCCCACCAGCAATACTCTCGAAGATCACTATACATCATATTAATTCCATGATTATCTTAAAATAGAGAACTATGATCTTCACCTAAAAACTCATTCTAGAACTGTAAATCACAAGGAACACATAATATTTTCTCAATCCTCAAGACACAATCATTATCATTGTTAAATTCATTCAACTTACCCTTCCGAACCAACACTACCTTTATCTATAACTTGATGTCTTCTTTCTGAGGTTTATTTATTCTACCTGATAGAGATGATTTTATTGACACCTAAAACAAAACAGAAGAAATTATTACACCAAAAACTTTTATGCCATGTTCATCAAATCAAAAACCAATGGATCTCATTATAAAATTATCGTGCATAATTAAGCATTTTTTTCGACTCAAAGCACTATTCACTTTATTTTTCATTCTTGGATGGTAATGAATCATGAAATCATAATCCTTCATTAATTTTAACAATTTATTTAGTCTCTTGTTCAATTATTATTTATTGAATATATACATCAAACTTTTCTTGTTAGTATATATTTTGCATTTTACTCCAAAAAAATGATGCATCCTAATTTTTAAAGCAAAAATAAGGGCATGTAATTCCAAATCATGATTAGGGTAATGTAACACATGAGGTTTCAACTGACGTGAAGCATAAGAAATTACCTGATAATTTTTCATAATGACACAGCTGAGTCCTTTCAATGAAGCATCACTATAAAAAACAAACTCACCATTTCTAGAAGGTAGTGCCAAAATTGGAGCAATCACCAATATTATTTTCAATTCCTGAAGACAATCATCACATTCATTTGCCTAAATGAACATAACACCTTTTCAAGTTAATTTAGTCATTGGACTAGATAACCGTGAAATATTCTTAGGAAACCTCCCGTAATAACCAGATAAACCATGAAAACCACATATCTCAGTTATATTTGTGGGACATTGCCATTCTTCAACAACCTTTGTTTTAGCAGGATCAACAGTTATGCCATTTTTTGAAACAATGTAACCAAGGAAAGAAATTTTTTGTAACCAAAACACACACTTGCTGAATTTCCCAAATAGTTTCATTTTTTAAGGTTTTAAAGACAACCATTAAATGACTTTCATGTTCCTCTTTACTTTTGGAATAAACAAAAATATGGTCAATGAACGCAACCACAAACTTATCCAAGAAATCTTGGAAAATTCTATTCATATGATCCATTATACAGTAGGCGCATTGGTTAACCCAAAAGGAATAACTAGAAATTCATAATAGCCATATCTAGTACAAAGAGTGGTCTCTAGAATGTTTGGTTCACTTATATTCAATTGATGGTACCCAGACCTCATGTCAATCTTCGAAAAATTCCGATCTCCCTAGAGCTGATCAAACATATCCTCGATATGAAGCAAAGGATTCTTGTACTTAATAGTGATGTTATTCAATGCTCTATAATCGATGAAAAGACTCATTGAACAATATTTATTTTTAACAAACAAGACATGTTAACCTAATGTTGATTTCCAAGGTTGAATAAAACTTTTTTCTAATAAATCCTGCAATTTCTTCTTTATCTCTAAATGTTCAATTTGAGTCATTAGATAAGGGGGTTTCAACATTGGCGTAGCATCAGGAACTAAGTCAACAATAAATTCAACTTCTCGATAAGGTATAATACTAGGAAAATCATCATGAAAAACATCATGATACTCATTTAGCATCGGCACATCATTTATTAAAATAGTTCATTTTTTTCCAACAATTATTGTAAGGTAACATTCATTTCCAACTTTTACTAGTTTCTCATCTTCCTAATATGTAATCAAAAGTAAGGGTTCATTCTTGTATAAAAAATGAAAATAGTTTTTGAAAATAAACCACTTCATCTCTGTAGCCAATCTTAGGATGATAAACAGAAATCAAGTCCATGCCCAAAATAACATTAAACACTACTATAGGAAAAACAATATGGTTTGTAGGTATATTTTTTCTACACACAAGGATAAGAAGGTTATTATAATTTATTTTTGTCTCCAGATATCCTCTAGTTTTTTTTACCATAAGTTCATGATTTATATCTTGAAATTGAATTCCCAATTTACTAGGAAACTACTCATAAATGAACAAATGTGTAGAACCTTAATCAAACAATACATTGGCATAATCTGAACAAACAAACAGTTTACCTGATTATACTTCATTTGATGGACCAACATCTCTTGATGTAGTTGCAAAGGATTTCACCACCCCTTTCTTCTTGTTGTTTGGTTTCTTTTCCTCAGTTGAGTTCTTTAGTGGACACTCATTTACATAATGAATCATTTAATTGCACACAAAACATCTTACTGTTGGATTTTCATTGCCTTTTTTATCATATTCCTTACAGTTAAGAGAAATATGACCAGGCTTACCACACCGGAAGAACATACCAGACTATGATGAACATTCTCCAGGATTATATTTACCATACTTCTCACAAGATGGATATGTATTTTTTTTACACCCAGGATTATTTGATTAATTCTCTCCCTTTCCTTTCCAACTGGACCTATTTGACATTTGTTTTTTAAAGAACACATAATCATAAAAAAACTCCATTTCCACCTTCTCTTCAATTTGAAAAGGTTTTTCATAAATTTTGAACTCACGAGAGGATAATTATCTTTGATATAGCATTTTCAGTCTTGAGAAAAATCGATTTATCTTACTATCAAGATCTCTGATGAAATTTGGAGTATACCTCGTTAGTCGAGTGAACATTCTGTTGTAAATAGCCACTAAGTCATCCTCCTAACTCAATTCCAAGATTTTTTTTACCATCCTAAGTTGATCCACTTAAGTAAATTATTTCTTTGGAAACATACCTTTGAATTTATCCCAATCAAGAGCATCAATATCCTCACTATCACTGATATTTTTCACCACTGAACACCACTGATCAGCTTCACCTTCAAAACGATAAACATCAATACTAACAATTTTATTTTCTGAACACCCCATGACATCAAATTTTTTTCCCAGTGATTTAATCCACCCCTCTGTTAGAATAGGGTAAGATTATCCTCAGAATGATTGGGGATGATGCCTCATGAAATACTCCACAACTGACAAGTTCCTTTGTGGTTGCTCTGGCTAATCTCATGTATGGATACCACCACCATTTATAGCCTGAGTCAACTATGCCATTATTACAACAAACTGTTCAGTTCTGATTTTAACCATTTCAGGATGATAATTTTGAAGGTAGTCTTCCTCCAGATGATTCCCAACAGAGCTTCTATATTTCCTCTATGGAAAACCATTCTGAACACAGAAATATAATAGGCGATGCAACATGGTAATCTATAAATTCTATATCATTTCAATCATAACATAAGATACAAATAATTTATGGATATTAATTTAACTATATTATAACTCTTAAGGTTATCTAAACAGACCTCTGATATAAACTATAAGGCCCCGACATTAAACATTATATAATCATGAATTAAATGAATAATTCGAATTGAGGATCTTTTTAGGTTTAGAGTTTTATAGAATTAGGCCATAAATATTACATTACATCTCTAAAATTACAAGGTAGACACATCTACTCAGTTTCTATTTTTTTCGTAAAATAAAAACTCTTGAAAAACTGAGTCATGTCTAGTTGAACTTTTTAGATAGCATGAAATTTCCATGATCCCATCCTTGACACTATTCCACTTTCTTTCCGGAGAAAAACATTTCAAAAACCTGTGATGATAATAAAAATCTCAGTTAGGTATACACAAATAGGGATAACTGTTAGTATTTTAAAACAACATGTAAACCATGAATAATTTAATATAAGTAATACATTTCACCTTTATGAAGTAATAAATTCTCTTCACTGAATAAAAGATCATTTATTTCCCTTTTGTAACCATAATGTTACCATAAAACCCATATAAAGAACACATAACATATAAAGTTAACTTGGGACATAAACATTCTTAAGTGGAATAACCATACGGTCTACTTCCACACATATCACTAAATGGAATAGATATACGGTCGACATACATACCCAATTCATTTGTAGTTATAACGTAACCACCCGTACTAGTTTATCACAGCACCACCAATCATTTGGTTTATCATATAACCACCCTTCAAATTTCCAAGTACCATTATAAAATCATAACACATAAAATATTGAAAATATAAACATTTCACTAATAAAATTTAACATGAAATAACAAGAAATAATTTCATGATATTGAAATAATAAATCCATTTCAAAAACCATTTTCCATACCAGAACACCGAAAAATAGAATAATGGATTTCCTTTTCATTTTACAAATCCTTAAGGCATATAGAGGTAGCCAAATAACAATTACTGCGACGGTGAGGTCATTATAACCACAAACGTTAAAACATTCCGTTTGGAGTTTAGTAAAATGATTCTTTTAAAAAAGATTCACTTTGAATGAAAGTAAAATTCAAAGGGATTTATTGTACACTATGTAAAAGAAGAAGGAATATTTTATCGGAATATTCCTCAATGAAAGTAGATTGAGATGAATTCCCTAACCTCATGTCTGACTTGATCAGTTCATTATTTAATCTCTTAAATAATAAACTCATTTTAATTTCTACTTTCTTAGGAACCTTTTTAATGTTTTTTATTCCTTTTATATCACCTATTACCATGTTATAAACATTATGTAATCATTTATGTTAATAACGGTCATTTTGTCGATATTTGGTACATGAGTCAAAAATGAACTTATTATATTTAAAAGTTGTTAATGTGGTCAAAATTTTGTTATATCCAAAGTGATATTCATGATTTAGATATCTTATATATAATATATATTCAGTATATAGATATGTATGTATTTATAATAGTACATAACATTTAAAGATAAGAAATTAAATGCACTGTTAATGGAGATGGAAAGCCATACGTACGCATTAATGCTACTTTCATTTCTATTTCATATTTAACATATTGAAAACATAATGATACATAGGTATATTATAATTTGAGTATAGTATCATCACTACTGAAAAAAAAAATTCATGTCGGTTATTTTTCATTTTTACGTCGGTTTTTAGTGGACGTTAAAACGGACGACATTATAAATATAGTTTTTTACGTCGGTTATTTAAAAATGGATGTAAATAAAATAACATCGAGGTGTTTTTCACATCGGTTATTTAATAACCGATGTGAAAAACTAGTGGAAGAGTGTTTATCATGTCGGTTATTAAATAAACGATGTGATAAACCATTTCCCAGGGGTTTATCACATCGTTTATTTAATAACTGACATGATAAACACCCCTGCACTAGTTTATCATGTCAGTTATAAAATAATTGATGCGAAAAACCAGTAGGGGGGGGGGGGGGTTTATCATGTCAGTTATTAAATAAATGACATAATAAAGCAGTTGGGGGAGGGTTTAACATGTCAGCTATTCAAATAACTGAGATGATAAACCCTTCCCCATTCCTTTATCATGTCAGTTATAAAACAGCTGACGTTAAGAACCAAATTTTATTTTAAAAAAAGATAAATTAGTCCTCTTCTATCCCTTTAAACAACCAAAAACCAGCAAAGAATTCGTACCCAAAAAACAGAATTAGAACAAAACAAGAACCAAATAAAAATTAAGCATTTACATTGATAATTTAAAACATATATTGTCAACTAAAAAGAACTTAAATCCAACCATAACAACCACCAAATAAACAATTACAATTATAATTTTTAAAATTATGTTTTACCTTACAAACAAACTAAAAACCAAACAAACCTATAAAATAATTTGACCATTCGACTTGTATGTTTTTGACCTCTTCATCACTATATGAATTAGGGTCATCAAATATCTAAAAAGTGAAAGTAAAATAGTTAACTTGTAAAATGAATAAATCCACTGAAATATTATATCAATGTTCATAAGAAAATCTAACCAGGTCAAACTTCAAAAGTGTTCCTATTGTAATTATTTCATACATAAATCTTAATAGATAATATCCACAATTGATGATGCCTTGTTTTTTATAACATTTCTGGTTAAATTAGTGTCAATTAATTATAACTATTTATGTAATACATCCTAATGTAAAAATTATTAATGGATATTTACATTCACTTGTACATATTTGATCGTGGAACACCTTTTGATTATGGTTTTTTTAATATTGTTCCATCCCCTGTTAGAATGTAATATGAATGAGATAAATTTAAAATTAATTATAATATAAATAACTATTAGAAAATTGAAACATAATTCTCCAATAAATTCTTAAAACTTATCTGCGCATCATCATGGACAGAGCATATCCAATATAATGTTTTCTCCCATGGACAAAAAACACCCAACATCCAATGATCATTGATATAAAAGTAATTTTTAGGTTAGTAGTTTTTTTGTTAAAAGATATAGAACACTATCAGATATACATTTCATAACTCTCACAATAAGGCATCATCCAACATTGCGTGATAATATTTTGTTGAAATATTTCAGCAACATAAATTGATCTTTCATCCTCATCCAATAAATGTGCATTAGGGGAAAGAAAATGTGGTTCCATGAACCCATATCCATCTATCTGGTCATTCCTCTCACACATGTTATAAAGATACCTAATACAAAACAGAAAGAAGTAATTGTTTTTTATAAATTTTAAACAGGGACAAAATACTGTTAAGACTTACATGGAAAAAATTTGCACCACGTTCATGCACAACTTGTCTCTAGTAATAAGCTCCATGATATCATTTTTCAAAATTCCCACATTTATTGGACATTCAAAAAAATGACCATAAAATGGAAATGATTAACGCTCTCATAATTAATTTGAATATCTTGACAATCTATCAATACTACAAGAATCTTTATTTGTTGTCATAGAAATTTGTCTTTGTTGTTGTCTATAATGTATTTCTTTACCTTTAAATAATTATAGTAAACAAATTGATAAATATATTAGCTTTAAAATTCTAAAACAACTTTATTAACAAATAAATTATAAGATATAACACACATACCTCTATAGAAATGACTCACAGAAGTCTGGATGGAAAAATTAAAAATTGGTCGATACTATGTCCAATTGTCATCACCTCATCTATAGGTACTGGAACATGAGCTGATATATCTATAATATCCTATATAGTGACCCTATGCTGCTCTACCTCTAACTGCTGATGATGAACTGTATCTTCTATACAATATACCAGCCCATATTCCACTATATGATGGTGAGGATCATCAACATACAACTCACAATAAGTATAAATCTATGGCAAAGGATTAGGATAAAAAATGGGGTATGCAGGATGAGGTGGAGTAATGGAGGCCTCGGGATAAGGTGGAGTAGTGGGAGCTGGGGTCGGGGGTGGAGAAGTGGGATCTTCTTCCGGAGGTAGAGGATAAAAAATGGGGTCTATAGGGGGTGCTGGAGGAGTGGGAGCTGCAGTCTAAAATTGGCTTTGCATTTCGACAAAAATAGACTGTACTAATTCTCTGGTCCTTTATTCTATCGTCATATTAATATTTTGAACATTAGCCTCCATAGAATCTATTTTTTTTATACAAACACTCAATAGAAGAAGTTTATGAATGTGGCGATACTTTTCATACCGATACACTCGTCAGGTATCCTCATACACGATCAGGGTGTTCTGGCTTTTCAAATGCTTCAGATAAAATATCATGCCTCCCAGTAGCTGTAAATACCCCTTGTGTGCTCTGATCCTCAAGATAATCCTCTATTAATTTATTAAAAAATATTTTGATCCATGTATATAATTCAGAGACAAAAATTTAAATAAATAAAATAAATATCTTACAATCCTCTCAGCTACGATCCTCGATTCATCTGAAATATATTTCCCCTTTTATCCCATCTTAGCCCTCTTCCATTTTTCATGTCTAGCTGGAGAGGATAGAGGAAAAACCTCTCATGAGATTGAAGACTCAGCAGTATGTTTTTCTAATTTTTCCACCATCATTTGTTCTTCCAATAATGTTTACCCTCCCTAAGATAATCTATGAGGGTATAATTTTTTAGCTGGGATCTCCTGATGATATTTCCTTTTTTGCTATAAATTGAAAATAAGAAATCATTAACAAATTATTAATAAGTTCAGTTATATAATTAAACATATAAAAGGTAACATTGCACTTACCAAAAATGATTCTTGTCTCTTACATTGAACAAATTTTCTCTATGTGTCTTCATCTATGAAAGAATATATACGACATGGATTTTCATGATTTCTTTGACCATAAATGAAATCAGGTGTGATGGTCGATTTGAAATTACTATATCTTCTAGCTACAATTGATAAAAATTTATTCTTGAGTCCTCTAGTGTCAAGAATATCAAATGTCATATGATAAATAAGAGAATGTTTATATTATACTATATTTATTATAGATACGCCAAACATAATAAAAATATATTACCAAAATATTCTCCCACAACTGCACTTTTATCCTTTCTTCCACACTTTTCCAATCATTGTACAAAATGATAACCATTATTTTGCCATGAGTTGATACAAAAATATTAAAATCTTATTCATTTGGACCTCTTGGAATATAATTGTCATCAAATTCAGCAATTATCCTATGGTCCTGGGCATGAGCAACTGATACTTTTGGTGATTGTGTATAACCACATTTACTAACTCTTGAACTCTTAGTTTTTATGGGAGCACATGATGACAATCGAGGAACATAAACAATAGAATGTAAATGTTCCTCCCTGGAGGAATCATTGTGTTTATCACCTTCAGAATCATGTGGTTGATCTACTGATTGATCTGTCATTGTCCTTGAAATCAAAAAAGGAAAAATTAATTCACAAATAAACAAATTCACCTATCACAATGGTAAACATTGAAAATATGGTTTATCATGATAAACAATTGTAAATATGGTAAACATGGTAAACAAGGTATTGTAATTGTAATTTCAAAAAAATAAATTAATATATAACTTACGTAAAGGAAAACATGATAAAATTGATAAAAATGATAAAAAAACGGTAAAATATGGTAAACATGTTAAACATGGTAAACTATGTTAAACATGGTAAACATAGTAAACATGGTAAACATGGTAAACATATGTTACCTATAATATTATGAATGTAAAAAGGGATTGTTTTCCCAAATTACTTCATCATGATCATTTCTTATGGCACAAACTATGTCAACAATATTCTCGTTATTATTTTATGCTAATAATTATATGGAAGTAGAGATATCACATAAATTAGCATCTACATCAAGTTGATCCTCACCAAAATATTGTTTTTTTCCGTGTAAAACAATAGACCACTGCATATCTGATTGATCAACAACATAGAAAATATTTTTTTCATGTGTTGACAGTATAAAATAATCTATTGTGTCTTCCAATCTATTCATATTATCAATTGTCATTCCAAAATCATTGTGTCTCACACTGTTGTTACCGAAAAACCATTTGCAGTTCAAAATGGAAACTTTAATTTTAAAGTAATCAACCTCCCATATTTCATCAATGACTCCATAATATGCAATTGATGTAGAAATTGGACTTCTGTCCTTAGAAGTTGAAAAATGAACTTCTTCTAAAAACACTAATACCCAATTATTCTGAACTACACTTACATTTTCCTGAGCTTTTGTATGAAATGTATATGTGTTAATGTCATACCCAGACCATGTTATCAAATTTAAACTTTGAACACCCACTAACAATCTTAACAACTCTAAGATACCTGATCTACCAAGTAGGGTCTTTTTAAACCATGTCGAAAATGTTTTTTGTGCTTATTCAAAATCCAAATATCATTCTTTTGTGAATGGCATTACTTTAACTCATTAATATGCAATGTAATATACGGTTGATAATTAGCTATTTTATTCAAGATGTATAAATGTACCTTCTTCATCTGTTAGTTGACAACGATTTGACTTTGAAGCCACGAATCCTCTTTCCCTCAGTATTAACTCGTTGATGATGAGATATAGGAAAACCTATGTGCTCTAGTATAGATAAGTATCTTGTATAATAATATGCAACCTCCTCATAAATATAATTTTCAATAATGGAGGCATCAGGTCGATAGGTATTTTTAACATAACCCTTCAAAATTTTCATATACCTTTGAAAAGGATAAATCCAATGAAGATATACCGGTCCACAAATCCTTATGTCTCGAACCAGATGAACCATTAACTACACCATTATATCAAAAAAATATGAAGGAAAATACATTTCTAATTGAAAATGTATAGTTATTGCATACATTTCGAAAATGTTCAAAGAATTCACATCAATCACCTTATTAAAAATTGAATTGAGAAAATAACACACCTTCATTATAGTCTTTCTGACACGGATGGGCAATATTCCACGCAATGAAACTGGTAGAAGCTGTTGCATCATGACGTGACAATCATGAGATTTCATACCTATCAACTTCAAATACATTAGAGAGACCAAGTTGTTTACATTTTAAGAATAACCTTGAGGCACTTTGATATCATGAAGACATTGATAGATCCTAATTTTCTCCCTCTTGTATAATTTATGACAAGATGGAGGGTGAAATTTTCATCTTCTATCAGAAGTCAGAGCTAACTTTGAATGTATTCCCATTGATAGTATGTATAGTCTTGCATTTAATCCATCTTTATTCTTTCCTTTAATATTTAACAATGTTCCAATACAACTGTCGTAGATATTCTTCTCCACGTGCATGACATCAATATTATTCTTCACTTCATGATATCTCTAATATAGTAGCTCAAAAAATATTGTCCTTTTCAGCCAAACATGTCTATCATTACCAGATTTATTTGTCTTTCCCAATGTCACATCATGGTTTTTCACCCTATAAAAATACTCATCAGGGTATAAAGGTTTTAGAGAAATATCTAATTCTTGGGACCCACTGTATGCCTTTTTTCATCTTCTATATGAGTGATCCATAGGTAAAAACATTCGATGACTCATGTAGACTATTTTCCAATCACGATGAAATTGACAATATTAAGTCCATTGTTTGAAAATTGGATATTCTTTATGCTCCTTAACACTGTATCCAGACAAATTTCCATACGCTGGGAATTCATTTATTGTGAACATAAGCACTGCATGCAGTTGAAAATAATTAGTTTTATAAGAATCACACACTCTCATACCATTGATGCACCCAATTTGTGTATACATTTCTATATATATAATTGAAGATAATAGAATGTTTTTAGAAAATATATGTGGTTTCATGAACATATTCTTTGATTTTGGTAAGTCTATTTACTTGCAGGAGATTTCTGGCTTAATACACGGATCAAGGGAAGTTTGTGAAATTTTTGAAACTACACGGCGTGTACTTTCTATACACGTCCTGTACATCCAGACAAGGACACGGACCAAAGCAGGGAGTAAACACCCATGTCTCCAGGTAGAGATGCACACCATGTGGGTCGGCGCTACATGCCATGTACCACTTACTAGAAGTAGTGGTTACGGAGAAAAGTCCACACGACCATGTGGCCGCTGATGAAGACATGGCATGTTTGAACTTTTACACGACGTGTCTTCTATTCAAGAAGGGGCTATCAGTGCTACAGGCCATGTATGGTGGTGCTACATGCCATGTTAACTCAAATTGCCAGAGGTGCCGTGTGCCAAAGTCATGAACGGCGTGCTCGGCCACCTTCCATTGGAGAAAATGGCGCCAATACGCGTTGACGAAAATTACACAACGTGTACTTTCTATACAGACCGTGTACTTTATTTTTCTATAAAATGAGACCTTGGACTACAGATTTAGGGATTTGAGATCCATTGGAGGGGATAGAATCTCTGGTAACACTATTACCGAAGCCACCGAGGTTCCTTCATTCCGCAATTCCCAAATTCCAACCTCTGATATTCTACCTCAACGCCGACACGATGAATCTTCCAGGTATCACGTGTGTCGTTTCTCTCCTAAATTCGATGTGTAACTAAACCCCTCGTGTTGGGGCTGTGGATAATGGGATCATAATTTTTATATTGTTTTATATAGTTGTGTTTTAATCGTTGTAATTCATCTTACTCTTCTTAAACCACTATCTAATATAACTGAGAATTCTTAGCCAGACCAAGGGAAGGATTTTCAGCGATACAAAAGAAAATTAATGGTGAAAACATCCATGACCATTGGAAGGTTTTCAACGATTCAAGTAATATGCTGGAAATAATAAAGAATTAAGGACATTGACTACAGAAGAAATGAGTCAACTGCTCTAATTTCAAACAAGAGGAACCAGACCAAGGAAATCTTGTAACAAAATGTAATCCTGAATGATTGAAATATTATGAACAATATAACCATTTGAACAATCTGTATATGAACTCCTTATTCACCACAGCCCTGAGACGTCTATTCATTCCATTTCTACTAACTATTTAAATTTACCCGTTATTTTCTTTCAAACTGTATCCATATTCAAAGTAAATTAGTTTAGTTTCAATCAAAACCCAAAAATCAACCCAATAGTTTCTAAATTTTGCATACTTCACCTAATTAAGTATTAACTCAATTAAATTCATGCACGCCACGGTTCCCTGTGGATCGACCCCGAACTTATTCTATACTAAAGTTCTAATAACATGTAATTAATTTGGGGCGCATATGACTTCAATAAACGACAAGCGTAGACCAAATTTTGGCACCATTGCTGGGGAATCACCGTTTGATTTTAGTGCTAAGATTTAAATTGTGTTAATAATTGATTTAAGTGAAAATAAAAATAAAAAATTATCAAAAATCTCTTATCTAATCCCATTTCAAATTTTCTTTTTTTTTTATTTTTCCCTTTTACGCATGGTTTTCGTTTTTGTGTTGTGCAGCGTTTCAAGAGTATGTTTTGACACATTACACGATCCAGAAGTGCCGAGTCTTCGGAATTAGTTCCGCTTGACACGGAAATCGAACGGACCTTGCTTCATCGTCAGCGTACACGGACAGAAACTCATAACCATCAACCACAAACCATGGCGAACAAGGAAGAGGGAGCACCAGCCGTAGATGCTGCGACTGAGCATCAGTACCAGGATCAGCAGCCTCCCGCTGCTGGTCTACCTGAGCAACCTCCTGGTGCCTTCATGGAATTACTCCCAAGGGATTACCAATGACTGCCACAACAACACTTCCCACGACCATAATTTTCCCTTCAGGAGTATTTTATGCAAGCTCCACCCCCATCAACAACAACCTCCAAGATGTACCCTTATGAAGTACTGACTTACATCGATTCAAGGAGCTGATACGGGCATCGTTCATCCTCCGATCCAGGCCCAACACTTCGAGATCAAGCCTGTTATCATGCAGTTGATACAGAACACCGTCTAATTTGGAGGCCTGGACAGTGAGGACACGAACTCCCATCTCTCCAATTTTCTGGAGATCTGTGACACCTTTCGGTACCATAGCGTGTCCGAGGACACCATCCGTATTCGCTTATTCCCCTTTTCTCTATGGGATATAGAAAATGACTGGATCAAGGGGTTGCCACAACGATCTATGCTCACCTGGGAGGAGCTAGCCCAGGCGTTCCTGTCCAAATACTTCCCACTATCCCAAACGGTGACACTCCGAAATGAGATTCATAACATCCAGCAGCATGACTCCAAGTCATTGTACGAGTCCTTGGAACGCTTCAAGGAGATGTAACGAAAATGCCCCCATCACGGACTCCCACTCTGGATGCAAGTCCAGAACTTCTATGGAGGACTTACAATGAATACCAAGTTTGTGGTGGACGTTGCTGCTGGAGGTACGGTGATGCGGAAGTCCACCGATAAAATATTCGAAGTACTGGAAGACATGTCAGCCAATAGCATCCAATGGCACTCCTAGCGGGGGACTCAAAAGCGAGGTATGAACAACATTGATGCTACCACTATTTTAGCAGCTCAGTTGGACGTTGGGTCCAAGAAAATTGACGCATTGAACCTCAAAGGAGCATCTCAAGTTCATGTGGCGCACCATCCAGCATGTGGCGACTGTGGTGATAACCACATCATGGGATAATTCCCTTGATCAGCTGGAGGCCCCTCAATGAGACAGGTGAGTTATGTTGCCCAAAATCGATGGCCCAACTAGTTCCAGTAGTACCAGAACCCAGCTTGGCGAGATCAACAGAACACAAGCTGGGGCCAACAATAGTAGAATCCTCCGCCCCAGCGACCACCCAACTACAACAAACCTCCATATCAGAACCAATTCCAAAGGCCACAACAACCCCAGAAGGGTCCTTATCAGCAACAAGGGTATCAAAACCCTCGTCCACAGCAGCCACGTCAGCCACCTCCTCCACCGGCTCAACAACCACCTCAATAGGATAACACCTCAAGGTAAGAGGATCTGATGACTAAATTCATATCTACTACTGAGACTCGGTTCCAGAATCCGGAAGATTCGATTCGAGGCTTGGAGAATCAGATTGGCCAGCTGGAAAACCAACTCTCAGGGAGGCAGCTCGGTACACTATCGGGGAACACCGAAAATAATCCAATGGAGGAGGTCAATGCTATCATGCTCTAGAGTTGACAAGAGCTCCACCATAACCAATCAGCACAGCAAGGATCATCTACACCCACTTTTGATGAAAAAGGTACCATTACCGACCCCTCCTCATCCAATAGCCCATAGAAGGAGGCTTTAGAAAATAAAGAAAAGAAATTAATCCAACCAATCAAGCCTGCCTTACCATTTCCGGAAAGATTGAAGCAGAGGAAGATGGACCACCAATTCAGAAAAATTTATGGATGTTTTCAAAAAGCTACATTTCAACATACCATTTGCGGATGCCCTATCACAAATTCCAACATACTCTAAATTCATGAATGAAATCCTCTCGAATAAGAGGAATATGGAGGATTTGGGCGTTATTGCACTAACGAATGAGTGCTCCACGGTGGTTCAACATTACATTCCTCCCAAACTCTAAGATCCAGGTATTTTCACCATTCCTTGTACTATTGGATCCTACAAGTTTGGGAAGGCCCTCTACGACATAGGGGCCAGCGTGAACCTTATGCCCCTCAGATTTTTCAAGAATCTAGGACACCAAGAGCTCATGCCTACCCGCGTCTCCCTTCAACTTGTTGATCGATCCATCAAGCACCCGAAGGGACTACTATAGGACGTACTGGTCAAGGTGGGTATGCGGATTCTCCATATTTATTTCATCATCCTCGACATGGGGGATGACCAGGAATCACCTCTTATACTTGGAAGGCTATTCTTGGCAACTGGGAAGGTACTGATCGATGTGCACCAAGGAGAGTATATTTTCCGGGTAGGTGATGAAAGAGTTTCCTATAACGTCCTCAAATCCTTCAAACGTGCTTCCTTGTCAGACCATGAGGACTGTTATGCAGTGTCCACCATGGATAATCATTTTAGCAACAAAGGGGATGAACTGGTATGTTCTTCTATTTCATATAATTTAACTGATCTAGATATTCTATTAGAAGAAGTGCTAGAAGACTTGAAATTCATAGAAGGACAGGGCGGCCACTATTGGCAGAATGTAGTTGTTAATGATAGTTTGGAATGGGACATGGTGCAGCCACTTGTTCCCTCGATTTTAAAGGCACCTGATCTCGAACTGAAGCCTCTTCCATCTTCTCTCAAATATGGGTATTTAGGACCCAATCAAACTTTTCCTGTTATGATTAATGAAGAACTATCAGAGGAGCAGGAAGATGCACTTCTGCAGTTTCTCAAACAGTGGAAGCATGCTATTGGGTGGTCAGTCGCCGATCTGAAGGGAATCAGCCCTACCATTTTCACTCACAAGGTGCTACTTGAATAGGGTGCCAAGCAATCTCGGCAACCACAATGGTGCTTCAATCCTCCCATGAAGGAAGTTGTAAAGAAGGAGTTGATCAATTTATTGGATGCAGAAATAATCTATCCCATCTCGGATAGTCCGTGGGTGAGTCTTCTCCTAGTGGTACCCAAAAAGGGGGGTATCACTGTGATTTCAAATGAAAAGAACAAGCACATCCCTACATGCACTATCACGGGATGGTGAGTCTGTGTGGATTACCGGAAGTTGAACGATGCAACAAGAAAAGATCACTTCCCCTTTCCATTCATGGATCAAATTCTAGAGAGGCTAACAGGGTACAACTTATATTGCTTCCTCGATGGTTTTTCCTGTTACAACCAAATCTCCATTGCTTCGGAGGATTAGGAAAAGTTCACTTTCACTAGACCCTATGGCACATTTGCTTATCGAAGGATGTCTTTCGGCATGTGCAATTCCCCCGCCACCTTCTAGCACTGTATACACGCCATATTCCATGATATGGCGGAACAAATCTCGGAGGTATTCATGGATGATTTTTCCGTTTATGGAAAATAATTTACTATTTTTTTACGACAACTAGAGCTTGTTTGGGAAAGATGTGAGCACACTAGCTTAGTCTTGAACTGGGAAAAGTGTCATTTTATAGTGCAATGTGGCATAGTCCTTGGCCACAGATTTTCAGCGAAGGGGATAGAGGTTGACAAGGAAAAAGATTGAAGTCATTTCATGACTACCAATACCGACTTCCGTCCGTGCCATCCACAGCTTCCTGGGGCATGCAGGATTTTACAGGCGGTTTGTCCGTGAATTCTCCAAAATATCCCAACCCCTCAACAATATTCTAACCAACGATGACATATTTGAGTTTGATGACCATTGTGTCAGATCTTTTGAGCATTTTATGTAGCGCCTTGTGGAAAATCAAGTTTTGATTTCTCCCAACTGGGAGGAACAATTTGAGGTGATGTGCGATGTGAGTGACTACGCAGTGGGAGCAGTCTTGGGCCAGCGCCTTGACCAGATTTTCTGACCTATCTATTATGCCAGTAGGACGCTCAACAAGGCACAGATTAACAACACCACCATAGAAAAGGAGATGCTCGCAGTGGTTTATTCATTTGACAGGTTTCGTTCTTACTTAGTGTTGTATAAAGTTATTGTTTATACTAACCATGAAGCCCTAAAGTACCTACTCAATAAGAAAGACGTGAAGCACCGATTGATCCGCTAGGTACTCCTCCTACAAGATTTTGATCTTGAGATCCGGGATAAGAAAGGGAGTGAGAACTTTATTGCAGACCATCTCTCCCGCCTCGAGATGCCTCACTTGGAGAAGGAATAAGATCAGGAGATCAGGGTGGGTTTTCCTGATGAGCACCGCTTTTCGATCTGTGAAACAGCTCAACCATGGTATGCTGATATCGCTAATTTTTTGGTTACAGGTGTCGTTCATCCCGACCTCTTCTTCCAGCAAAGGAAAATATTTTTCTCTGATGTGAAAAGGTACTTCTGGGAGGATCCTATGCTATTCTGATCCTGTGCCGATGGAGTGATCCGTCGTTGCATCCCGGAGAAAGAAGTTCACGGTCCCTTGGTGTTCTGTCACGCCTCACCAGTAGGAGGACATCATGGCCCAGACCGTACCATAGCTAAGATCCTACAGTCTGGATTTTTTTGGCCCACCATTCATATAGATGCCAGGGCCATTGTTCCATGTTGTGATCGGTTCCAGAGGACAGGTAATGTGGGACGAAGTGCCACGATGCCTCAGCACCCCATCATGGATGACAAGATTTTCGACTTATGGGGCATAGATATCATGGGTCCTTTTCCCCCATCTTTTGGGAACACATAAATCCTGGTCTGCGTCGACTACATCTCCAAATGGGTGGAAGCTACTGCTTCATCTCCCGACATAGCCAAGGTAGTCATAAATTTCTAAAATAAAAATATCTTTAGAAGATTTGGAGTTCAACGAGTACTGATCAGCAATAGAGGGACCCACTTCGACAACACACTGATGAGAGGAATACTGTCGAATTATGGAGTAAAGCATCAGATGGGGACACCATATCATCCCGAGTCCAGTGGACAGGTAGAGCTCTCTAATCAAGAGATCAAGTTGATCCTCGAAAAAACAGTGAACACTTCACGAAAGGACTGGTCTAAGAAGTTAGATGATTCCTTGTGGGCATATCTGACTGCTTTCAAAACACCACTGGGAATGTCCCTGTTCCGCCTCGTCTATGGAAAGCCCTTCCATTTTCCTGTAGAATTGGAACACAAAGCATACTCGGTCGTTAAAGCCCTGAATTTTGATCTAAAGGCAGCTGACGAGAAACGAAAGTTCCAAATGTCGGAACTAGATGAGTTCCGATTAGAGGCATATGAGAATGCCATGTTGTACAAGGAGAAGATATGAACCATTCACGACCGGATGATATCACGAAAATCTTTCCAACCCGGTGATCAGGTACTTCTCTTTAATTATCGTCTTCACTTATTTCCAGGGAAGTTAAAGTCACACCGGTCAGGACCATTCCACGTTATCCTCATATTCCATCACCGAGCGGTAGAAATTTCTGGAGAATATGGTCAACCATTCAAGGTAAACGGACAGCGCTTGAAAGCTTACCATCCAACAGATAACATGGTTGGAACGTTGTCCACCATACTCCTCCGGTAAGCAAGGTAAGTAGGTCGAGCCAACGACCTAAAACAAAGGCGCTTCCAGAGAGGCAACCCAGAGGTTACATGCCATGTCCCACTTATATACACAGTGTGTACTTATCTTTTTAATTTGTAAACATATTAGTATAAATCTATAGAATAACAAATAACTATCCAGGGATGATGCCGGTGCCGATGGAAAAGTCACTGGAGTTTATTCAAGCCATCCTCGGTTCGAATCCATTTGACCTACCTTCGGCATGGGGTTCTTCCATTTAATTACACGACGTGTGTGGTATTTTTTTATCTAAATATATATATGTGTGTGTGTGTGTGTGTGTGTTTAATAAAACCCAGGATGGGGATGGGCCGGTTGGCTAAAACCGTAATCCAGTTTCAAAAGACCCGGGTTCGAATCCAGACAACCATCCCATTTCCATCATTTTTTCTTTTAATAAAACCACACGACGTGTAATTCGATATACAATGTGTGTGCCATGATTATTAAAATATAAATGAAAAAAATTTAATAAGAATTTACATGCGGGTGAGGTTCACGGATTGGTAAAGTCTTGACACCAGGTTCAGAAGACCCGGTTTTGAATCACGCTAATCTCCCAGCTTCACCTCCATCCATTCCTAAATAAATACAACACGCGGTGGTTTTCTTTTTTTCCCATGTGTATAGGCCATATAGAATAAATATATATATAAAATAAATATGAACAATAGAACAAACTTTGCTCCAGTGGGTGAGGGCGTCCGTTCGAATGAGCCGATCGCCAGTTCAATTCCCTCCCCAAGCACCAGACCAAAGATTGTAATACTCTTCTTCTTATTTTAAAATACACGACATGTATTTCCCGATATATGTCGTGTATAGGATTATGTATAATAGAATTTGTCAATATTTCTATTTTTAAAAATATTTATTATATATTTTACTATAATAATTATATTTAATAATTAAAAAAATAGGATACACGGCGTGTACTTTACATACACGCCGTGTACCACGACTATATAAGCCGCGGGCCACCCGGCATGAGGCCATGTTGCACGGCTGCCCCATTCCTCCCTTCATCCCGTTTCTTCTACCGAACGCCATCCGAACCCCCTTTTTCCAAATCTGCCGATTTGGGGCGTTTCAAGTTCTGATTCCTATCACATTGTGATCCTAGATCTAGGTACAACATTCTACACCCTCTGTTTCAAATTTTTGGACTCGTTTAGGGTGTTTTTCGGATCGGTCGACCATTCGGCTTCCGGCAGTACATGGCCACGAAATGAAGAACACACGTTGTGTACTTCTGAACACAGCCCCAGAATGGATTTTCAGAAATTTGAATATACACGGTGTGTATGTTCAATACACACCGTGTCCATTTCATCATGCCCAAGTACACCTTTGCACACGGTCTCACACACCAGTTTCATTTACACAGCATGTGTGTTTGGTACACGCCGTGTCAGTATTTTGTGCTGGCCCCTTCGTGTGTGGCACATAACACGGCCTGTCACCCCATGTTCCAGAACACGACGTGTCTGTTAGGTACACGCCATGTCCTTTATATCCATGGTCGGCCCATGTCTCCCCCACTTCACGGCCATGTTCTTCGGGTGCAGTCCACGCCGTGTCCAGAAACTACAGGGCGTGTATTGTTTTACTTGAACTGATAGAAACATGGCCGTGTCATTTGTTACACGACCACCTGCACATTGATGTGAACACGACGTGTATGTTCGGTACACACTATGTCCTATTACATTGTCTCTTTTCACCCTCGACGTGTCTTTCCATAGAACACGGTATACTTTCCATTTCTGACTACGTGTCTTGTACTCTGGAGTACACGCCGTGTACTTTTATTTTCCAGTTTTCTCACATTTTCTTTGTTTTATATTGTTTTATTTTCTTTTGTTTTGTTTTCTTTTTCTTTTTAATTTCAGTATATGGCAGATCATGATCATTCGTGCGAGAAGCGGCCAACCTCCGCCACTGAGGGCGAGGAGTCTAGTTATCATCGGATCCGACTCCGACCACCTACTCAGCTGGACCCCAACGCTCTGGTCTTTGAGCTCCCTCCATTGGCCATTCTGCTTCCACTCACTCCCTCAGATGAGGCGGGGCCTCCTTCTGCAGCACCAGCTGCCACATTCGATGTACCATCATCCTCTGCAGCTGGTCCCTCTTCGAGCACCACTTCCACCAAGCCACCTTCTTCTTCGGCGGATCCACCTCCAGAGGCAGATGTTGCTGTTGCACCGACACCTGGGCCGGGACTTGCAGGTGCTCCCTATCCCTGCATGGTATTCCCAGTCACTGACCTCGCATACGACAGGCTTTGACGCTTTTCTCATTGGCCGATACCATTGAGTGGCCGATACCTTTACTGAAACATTCCACATCGGCTATGTATTTGGGAGGAGTTGGAGGTACTTCTCGGGCGCACCACACTCCTCGAGATTTTCCAGGTCAGCACTCATGTGTTCTGAGATTTATTTTTGGAGTTTGTGGCCTCGTTTGAGTTCTATGGAGCGGAGTACCGAGAGACACCTGGTGATGCGGTGCCAGTAGTTTGATTCCGGCCAGGCGGACGACGTTTTTCTCTGACGATGAAAGAGTTCGGCAGAGGGTGTGGCTTCTACCCCCATCCTTTCACCCCACCTCCTGTTTCTGACTTGACCCGGCCCGAGCACTCTGAGATCATTTCCATGTAGCGGTAGATCGCTGGGCCTGACCACTGGTACTCCTCCACTTCTCAGAATAACACTCTTATAGCCGACCCAGTCCTTCACTTCACCAATCGGTGCTTCAGCACCATACTCTTCCCCTTCCATGAGGATATGGGGGTCGTGACCAGCCATGACATGGAGCTTCTTACATGTTTCATCCGACACGCCTACCAAGACCTCCCCTTTCTTGCCACCTCCTATTTTCACTCCATGTTTATCGGCCATCAGGGCAACCTGAACGGCGGGTTTTACACCACCTGTCTTGCCCACCACTTGAGGGTATTCGAGCCCTCATTACCTCATGACATGATAGGTTCAACCCTGCAGATGGACTTCCTCATGCTAATTCACAGGGGATTGGTCCGGAAGTAGGGGGTGACTACATCCTTGCTCTGGCTCGAGCCCCGCCACCTACAGACCCTGCGCCACCTGCAGACCCTGCCCCACTGGCTGACCCTGCCCCACCTGCTGACCCCGCACCTCCTTCCCCACCACCTCTAGCTTCTCCACCTCCTACAGACCCCTCTTCTTCTGACCTTACTTCTTCTGTCCCATCCCCCAACCCCCATCCCACCTACCCCCACACCCTCGGTCGATCCGACAATTTCCCTCCACCTAGCCACGATGGAGCAGAAGATAGCCTGTATCATCATCCTCCAGGACACCATTGAACGCCATTTGATTCGGCTGGACGGCCGCTAGGACCGGATGGAGCATCTGTTGGTACATATTGCTCAGTATCATGGTGTTCTACTGCCTCAGCCACCAGCCCCTGCCTCCATTCCTGGCCCTTCTACTGCTACTCCATCGCCATCTCCTGCGTCGGCCATAGATTCTGTTTTGATGACCACTGTGAGCTCTGTTGCTGCCACTTCTGTCGGGCCAGGGCCTGCTGCTGAGCTTCCGATCCCGATTCTAGCACCTGCAGCTCCTACTTCTTCAGCTACCCTTCCCGATGCCGAGTCAGAGCCTCACCCTTCCACGGCTCCTGCGCCGTCTCTCCTTGCCGACTCCGTACAGGATGATGCCTCCCCTGAGGCGACCCCATGATAGTGAAATTTTCCTTTATCTTATATATCTCTTCTATCATTTTATGTTCTGTGATGTTATGCATGTTTGTAGTCTTATTTTCTCTCAACAGTCACAGGTACGGGCATGGAGCGCTTTGGGCATCACTTTTCACGAGGGGAGTATTTTTCCATTTCTATTTTCTTTCTTTTTGGATTTACTTCTTCCACTACTTTCCCTCATTTTCCCCCATTTCTCCCCAATGCCTACCCTTTACCTTGGTGTTTCACTTGGTGGACCCTGTGCAGTGTTAAGTGTGGGGGAGCATCTATATCTTTCACCTTTGTCTTTTCCCTTAATCTAACCTAGGAGACATCATTATTAGACTCTATATTTGTAAATGCAAAGAAATTTTTTAATCATTCTTATAAATTCTAGAGTTATCAGTAGGAACTTTAGGAAAGGTTACATGCTTTTTTGTTTTTTTATGTTTTTTAAAATGATTACTGATATAGTTTCAATTAGAACCTTTCATCCTTGATTAAATTGCAATAATTAGGCTAATCATTTATATGCATGTCATGACCTGATTGACCCTTTATTATTTTTCCACTCCTGAGAGGTATTCTAAACCCTTTTTTATATTTCTTTTCCAATACCCTCTTTTTTGAGAGATTTTTAGTGTATGCATCACTACCAGAATTTGCATGTTTTTCGTTTCGAAATATGAAAAAAATTGAATTACTTTAACCTGATTAAGGCATTATATTGTTTCAACCCCTTTATCTTGAGACCTACCCTACATTTAATATTCATTAAGACCATTGAATCCATGAACAGACTTTATAGGAAGCCACATTAAAAGCCTATTTCCCTTCCTACCCTATTTCTTTTTAAACTTTGCATTATTATTCATTTAATCTTTAAAGAGGGAGTTGGCAATACATGGAATATTTCTGTGTACAGCCTTGAAATAAAGTGTGGTGGATTTCCTCTTGATTATTTGGGGCAGAATGGGTTCTAAACATGTACTCATTGTATTCATAAGGGATTCCCTTGTGTTTCGTTTTAAAAAAACAACAACAAACAAACAAACAACAAGGGGACCTTATACTTTTTCCCATATACCCTACTTACCTAAGGGAGTTGGTGACTATTACAAAAGCATTTGACTGAGCTTTTGAAGGATGTATTTTTAATGAGCTTTAATTTTATTATCATCTAATGTTGTTTAAAGGAATTAGACATCCTTTTTCAAGCATCAGATTTTATTTTCACATCTGAACCTACTAACCCTTAGCCGTAGAAACATCTAAACCTTATTGACAAAGCCCTCATGATTTTTGTAATTCAATTTTTCTGAAGTGGAGAATAAGATATCTTGCAAACCTATGGATAGAATGTATATGCCTTGGATTGAGTATAACATCGATTAAAAATATCATGAGTGTGGAGTGTGATTTCAACTGGTAAGGTAAATCATCATGTGGCATGCTTATTTTTGAAAGGTTTAACAATGTGTTCATAGAGGTTGAGAGTAGTAAATTACATTATATATGACGCATGATTTTAATATCTTATGAATTGAATTTGTCTGTGCCTTTTAGAATTTTTCCTTAGTAACTTTATCAGTTATACGTTTGATTAATTAAATGCCTTCCTTTTCAAAGTATAGGCTCTTTTAATTAGATGTTGAGATTTTTCTTGAGGGCAAGAAAACGACTAAGTGTGGGGGAATTTGATGCACCCAATTTGTGAATAAATTTCCATATATATATAATTGAAGATAAAATCATGTTTTCAGAAAATATATGTGGTTTTATGAACATATTATTTGATTTTGGTGAATCTATTTACTTACAAGAGCTTTCTCGCTTAATACACAGATCAAGGGAAGTTTGTGAAATTTTTGAAACTACACGGTGTGTACTTTCTATACACACCGTGTACATCCAGACAAGGACACAGACCAAAGCAGGGAGTACACTCCCATGTATCCAGGAAGATATGCACGCCGTGTGGGTCAGAGCTACATGCCGTGTACCACTTTCTAGAAGCAGTGGTTATAGAGAAAAGTCCACACAACCATGTGGTCGTTGATAAAGACACATCATGGTTGAACTTTTACACGTCGTGTTTGCTATTCTAGAAGGGGATGGTGGCACTACATGCTATGTATGGCGGCGCTACACGCCGTGTTCACTCAACTTGCAGGCGGCGCCATGTGAAAAAGTCAAGAAGGGTGTTCTCGGCCACCTGCCAGTGGAGAAAATGGTGCCAATACGCATTGATGAAAAGTACACGGTGTGTACTTTCTATACACGTCGTGTACTTTATTTTTCTATAAAATGAGGCATTGGCCTACGGATTTAGGGAGTTGATAACCATTGGAGGAGAGAGAAGATCTGCTAGCACCATCCCCGAAGCCACCGAGGTGCCGTCATTCTGCTATTCTTCCATTCAATCCTCTAATACTCTACCTCAACGCCTACATGATGAATCCTTTAGGTATCACCTGTGTCGCTTCTCTCCTAAATTCTATGTGTAACTAAACCCCTCGTGTTGGGGCTGTGGATGATGGGATCATAATTTGTATGTTGTTTTATATAGATGTGTTTGAATCATTGTAATTCATCTTACTCTTCTTAAACCACTGTCTAATATAACTGAGAATTCTTAGCCGGACCAAGGGAATGATTATCAGCGATACAAAAGAAAAGTAACGGTGAAAACATCCTTGACCATTGGAAGGTTTTCACCGATTCAAGTAATGGACTGGATGTAATAAAGAATTAAGGACATTGACTACCAGACCAAGGAGTCAACTACTCTAATTCCAAACAAGAGGAACTGGACAAAGGAAATCTTGTAACAAAATGAAATCCTAAATGATTGAATTATTATGAAAAACACAACCATTTAAACAATCTTTATAAGAACTCCTTATTCACTACAGCCCCGACACGTCTTTTCTTTCCATTTATAAGAACTCTTTAAATTTACATGTTGTTTTCTTTCAAACTGTATCCATTATTCAAAGTAAATTAGTTTAGTTTCAATCAAAACCCAAAAATCAACCCAAACATTTCTAAATTTTTCATTCTTCACCTAATTAAGTATTAACTCAATTAAATTAATGCATGCCTGGCTTCCCTGTGGATCGACCCTGAACTTATGCTATACTAAAGTTCTAAGAAGGGGTAATTAATTGGGACGCATATATCTTCAATCAACGACAAGAGTAGACCAACCACCCTTGTATAAAAGATTCAAATCATCAATCAATGGTGAGAAGAAAACAACAATATAATTTCTGGGTTGCTTTGGACCAGATATCATTATACACAACATGACATATTTGTGCTTCATAACAAAATCAAGAAAGAGGTTGTAAATTACCAATACAATAGGCCATGAAATATGTGTTCCACTGAGACTTCGATATGGATTCATTCAATCTATGCACAATCCAAGTCTGATATTTCTAATTTCATTTCTGAATGTTGGATACTGCTCATAAATTTTCTTCCATTGAGTAAAATCACATGGATGCTGAATTTTTCCATCACATATTTTCTCATCAGCGTGCCATATTAATATTTTTTCATAATCATAGTTAGAAAATAAACGTCTCAAATGAGGAATTATAGGAAGATACCCAAATATTTTGGTAGGGATCTTTCTAATCTCTACATCATCCGGTGCTTTTTCTTTCATCTTATACCATGACATCCAACATTTAGGACACTTTGACAGAAATTTGTATTCCTTCCTATATATTATACAGTCATTTAGACATGTATTCATTTTCTTGTATCCCATTCCCATCCGGCATTATATTTTTGTGTCCTTATAATTTTATTCTGGAAGATTGTTGTCTTCTGGAAGATTGTTTTTCACCTATTGTAGTAGCTCCGTAAAACTTTTGTCACTCCATCAATGTTTCACCATCAGTCTAATCAATCATAACACTGCCAAAAAAAATGTAAAATATGTACAACTAGGATAAAATGGTTTTTTAGCATCAACATATAGACACGTAACTGTCGGTTCTATATCAATTTATTTTTCAACAGTATTACAAATCATTTATTCAATTCCATCTAAGTTATCATCTTTCAAATCATCATCATCAGTAGATCTGACATTCTGTCCAGTGTCACCAGGACAAATCCAAGGGCTATAACATGGATTAAAACAATGAAAAATTAGATGATCCTTGATCTAAATACTTTTCAACTTCTTCATATTCAATCATTTCAGGCATGGACAGAAAAAAATGTCGATGCTTGGAACATTTAATTTTTAAAATTCCAAAAAATCATCAACACCTTCCTCATATTCATTACACATTTGATGTGTCTTAATTAAACCTCAACTCATTATTACCTATAACAAATTTCAAAATTATACATCTTTTAAATAAATCAAAATTTAATATTTATTTGAAAAATATCATTATTTTAATGAAAAACAATTTTGAAATATAAAAAAATGAAATCAAACATGTGTAAAAGTTATTATTTGTAATGACAATAAAAAAAATTAAGAAGACAAAAAAGAAAAACCATAAACATGGAATTATACAAAAACATTGTTGGTTAAACCCATAATGACAAAATGATGATACAAAACCCTCAATGGAACAACCCATAATGACAAAATGATGTAAAATCTAGAATTTATTCATCACAATTTTCGTAATAAACAACCCTTGTTCATTTGAAAAAAATAAATTTTATTCTATCATCATATTAACTGTCATGATGCATTGAAAGCATACATAAATTGGAGAGAAACTGTATTTTAAACTTGAAAATTAGAATCGACATAAATGAAATAAAAAAATGAATTTAGGGCATCGTCAAAAATTAAGAAAATAAATGGGGGGGGGGGTTGAAAGTCTTACTTCGGGATTGCGAGTCGATCTGAGAGATCTGAAAATAATAAAGATTATTAAGGATCTAGACAAACTAATGTTGAGGGAACAATTTATAGGTGGGTTTCTAGGTTTTCCATGTGAGAGAAACGGGCCGCAAGCCGCGGATCGAAGAAAACAGATAAACATATGGGTCCCGATAAATCATTTAAAGGGTTTATCACGTCGGTTATTTTATAACCAATGTGATAAATCATTGTCACTTGGTTTATCACATTGGTTATTTTATAACCGACATGTTAAACAAACTTTTTTTATTTTATCATGTGGGTTATAAAATAACCGACATGATAAACCGATTGTTTTTTTATGTTTATCACGCCCGTTATAAAATTACTAATGTGATAAATCAATTTTTTAGGTTTATCACATCGGTTATCTTATAACCAACGTGATAGACCCCCGGAACACAGTTTATCACGTCAGTTATTTTATAACTGATGTGATAAACTGATTTTTTTATGTTTATCACATCGGTTATAAAATAACCGATGTGATAAATCATTTTTTAGGTTTATCATGTATGTTATTTTATAACCAACGTGATAAACCGCCTAAGCCTTGGTTTATCACGTTGTTTATTTTATAACTGACGTGATAAACTTATTTTTTTATGTTTATCATGTTGGTTATAATATAACCGACGTGGTAAATCTCCCAGATTGGATTTATCATGTCAGTTAGAAAATAACCGACGTGAAAAATCCAGTTTCATGGCTTTCCACTTCGGTTATATATAACCGACTTAAAAAATGCCATTGTGATAAATGTTTTCTACACTAGTGCATATATAATATCATTAACTATATCCTTTATACGTACCACATATGGAATGAATGGGTCATATCACTTTTAGGGGGCGGTAGTCCGTACTTTCTCAGATGAAATTATCCCCTTTACCCATAATGGATACCATAAAGGTATGATATAAATGGGAAATAAAGAAGCATAATGAAAACATAAACAAAATATATATCATATATAAATACAGTTCTATCTTATTGGCCACCATGATAGTCGGTAGTAGATAATCGAACAATCACCGTTTCATGAGGCATTAGTTTGTCATCTACAAGAACAGTATGTTCTTCATCCATTAGATAGAGGTGTGTGTATGTTTTGTTCAAATCCATCTCATAAAAACATCCTAGAATATTGAGGATATTGTTGTTCTTATAAGAGAAAGGAAAAGAAATAGTTTAGGGGTTGGAGAATTAAAATAAAAGAAAAGAAGTTAAGAGGAATCGTTACTTTTAATTTGGTTAAATCTCATTGGTTTGAACCAAAAGGACTTTTTGAAGTGCCTTATGCCTAAAGTAAGGCTTATAAAATGAGGATAGGAAGCTTTAGAGATTATTTGGTCAGGGGTTGGATTAACCAAGGGGCATGAGAGGTGTGAGGAATGATTAATAAGTGAAAACTTTTTATAAGAGGGAGGAGGGGCTGTTTAGGAAAGTGTGAAAATATTATTTTATTATATAATGATATTCAGTTTATAAAGGTCCAAAACTAATTAAAGTCGAATATAAGATGAATCATGGTCTAAATAAAATAATCCAATAAGAATTGAACATGTTTTGTATATTGGTTTAATATTTATAGCCTTATTTATTTAAATCTTTTATTAATAAGGTAAATACACCATCATTATTGTGTCATAAATTATTTAAGTTATCTCATATCAAAAAATTATAAAAAAATAAAATAATGTTGGAAATATATTTAGATTTTTAATTAATATTTATAGTTGAATGTATATGTAACACCCCAAGATTCCACGGTACGCTTCTCTTTGAATAATACAATAGCATGTGTTGTACGCAACTTCGAGTTCTAACACACACCACAACCAATCAAACTAACCGTTATGAATAGTAACACACACTTTTTGAAATTTTATATATTTTATCAATCAAAATGGACTTCATTTTTTTGATTTGGAATATCGAAATTATCTTAGGGTGAATTTTTGGTATTTTTCTGAAAACATTGAATTTTTTATGAATAGTTAAAATTACTAAATTTTAATTAAAAAACATTTTTAGTTGAAATATTTAATAGTGATAAATTATGAATTAGAGTGATTTTAAAGTATATTTAGAATAAATTTTTACCACTTAATATGATGTTGGTCGTTGGACGTAATTTCACATTTAAACAAGACATAAACAACTGTCAATCTTTTGATAGTTATTATTTCTTAAAAACACGCTTTTTGTTTTGACAGGGGGAATTAATTTTAATTTAATTTCTGCCACATCTTTTTTTTAATTTAGACAATGGATTCCATATTTAGAATTAATATTTAAAAATTGTGTAAATATGAAACTTTTATTTTTAGACAATTTGAATAATTACTTCGGAAAATATTATATTTACCATGGTTAAATGGTAAATCCTGTAAATAAGGGTAAAAATAATATTATAATAGTAATAAATTACCCTAAAACGTGTCCTAACCCTATTTTATGATACATTTCCGACCATGTGAATCATTGGGTTGATTTTGGGACCCCATGGATTTACTTGTAAGTGATAATGACACTTCATATTAATTATGTTAAAGTAAATACACAAATGACATAAGCAAATATCTTTTAGGAACAAAAATTTACTTATGGATATATATGTTATATTTTAGACTATATATATTCCTTATAAAGATAAAAAGATTTCCTACATAATGGTATATAATTTATAGTTTTTAGACATTTAATAACTAAATTTATTAATGACACAATAATGATGCAGTATTTTCCTTATTAATGGATAAATCAAATAATTAGTATTTTAAATGTTAAAATAAATATAATTTGATAGTTTTTATACCATACAAGAATTTTATTAGTTAATTTTACAAGTCAGGATTTATTAAATTAATTTTTTTCGAATTAATAATTTTGTTATGTCTTTAAAAAATCAATTATTAAATATTGTCAAAATTGACATAAATGAGTTTTTAAAACAAATATTATATTATTAGTTGATGTTCTATTCCTAAAAAATATAAGGATCATAAAAAAGACTTATATAATGATAGTTTTATCATTATCGCCTACCACTGGCCTACAAGATGTCCCTGTTTAGTAGAAACTAGTTTTATTATATTAAGCAGTATGATATATGAAGTATAAGTCCATTTTAGGAACTATATATGATTAATCTCACTATAGATGGACTTATATATTTTTGATAACTTTTATAACCTTTTGTTTGAGACAGATGGAATGAACCGTCATTCTATCACATGATCTTCTAACACATCGTGAATAACAAATTCAACTTCATTTCATTAAGGGATGAATTAGAAATTGTTCAATTAACGAACAATAGTGAGATTATACCAAAATCATGTTAGTATTTCTTTTAATTCATTAACTTTAGGGATATGATCTTGAAAACCAAAAATGTTGTCCTAGTGTCCTTATATCTGATGAATCAGATGGTACCTTATATCATCACAAATCTATGGATTTGTGATTTCTGGCTTTTCCATAGTCGTGTTCTCTACCACTCTCTATCAGAACATGATTGTTAGATTTCTCTTCCGTATCCATATTTTCATCTATGTGGAAACCCATTGATTAGTTTATTTGGGTAACCGTTACGTTTCATACTTTTGTTTTTAATGATTTGTTTTGGTATTCCTTTTTACGATGTGGGATTATATTAAAGAAATGTTCGAGGAGTAAACCATTTATAACCCCAATGAACATCGAGGGCGAAATTCATTTTAAGTGGGGTAGAATGTAACACCCTGAGATTTTATGAAAAATATTTCTTTTAATTTCATTAATGTCTTATGTTGTACGCTACACCAAAAGAAGCTTGCACAACATGCATCCTTTACTTGCCTTGCATTACACGCAATCGCGACCGTCCTCGATAGCGTGTGTAGTACGCAATACCGAGTTTCACTAAACAACGATATGCTATTAAAATATTATTAAAACTAGCCATTATGAATAGTAATAACCACTTTTTGAAAATTTGTAAATTTTATTTTCAAAATGGACTTCATTATTGGATTCGGAATATCGAAATTAGCTTAGGGTGAAATTTTGGAACTTTTCGGATAAATTTTATTTTCTGATGAATAGTGAAAATTACTAAATTTTAATTTAAAAAACCATTTTAATCGAAATAATTAATAGTGATAAATTATTAATTTGATTGGGATTAATGTATATTTAGAATATATTTTCCCAATTTAATACAATGTTGGTCATTGGATTTAATTTCACATTTAAACTAGACATAAACAAATGTCAATCTTTTGATAGTTATTATCTCTTAAGAACACGCTATTTGTTTTGACGATGGGAATTAATTTTTTAAATTAAGTAATCTAAATGATATGTTTTGAATTTGGTAAAATAGACATCATTTTTCAGTTCATAATATCAAATATATCTTAGGCCTAATTTTTGGTATTTTTTTGGAAACTTTCATTTTTTGATGAATAGTGAATCCACTAAGTGGTAGTTAAAAAAATGAATTTTTCATAAAACATAATTTTACCGCTTCTGTGTGTGGAATTTAAAAAATCTGAGAGACAAATTTGATGTCAGTAAGTAAAATGTGGTTCAATGATATTAAAATAATTATGGTGAATAGTAACTTTTTACTTTTTTTTACCACGGTTAAAAGTAAATGCGGTAATTAAGGGTAAAAATGATATTATTATTACCCTAACACATTTACTAATTCTATTGGATAAGTTTAATTCGACCAAAAACAACCATAGGAATAAAATATTACCATTTAGGCCCACTTGGATTATATTAGGACAGTTATTATAATTTATTTAAAGAAGGGTTAAAATAGTTAAAATCAATGTTTAAAAAGTATATAATTTTTAATATAGGGTTATACATAAGATAAATTCGACTATAAATATTCATTAGAAATCTAAAAGGATTTCCCACCTAATGGTATTTTATTTTTAATTTTTACACATTAAATAATTTAATTTATTTATGACACAAAGATGATGCAGTAATTATCTTATTAATGAAATATTGATATAATTGATGTTAAAAATAACAAAATCAATGCAATTTGAGAGTTTTTGTTAATTACACTAATTTTCTAGGTTAATATGACATGTTAGGATTGATATAATTAACTTTTTTTAACTAATCAGTCTGTTATGATTTTCACAAAAATCAATTACTAAATAGTGTCAAAATTGACATAAAATAGTTTTTAAAACAAATAATATATAATTAATTGTTATTTTATTCATAAAAATATAAGGTTTTACCAAATGACTTAGATAAGGTTATATATATTAATAATAAACAACTTGGGGTTCGTTTGGCTTCTTATAGTGCATTTATTAACCTTATAATGTAAGAACACAAAAAGACACGGTAAAAGTAAAATTATCTAACTTAATGTTAAATATAAATGAAAAGGTTAAAATAGGAACCTAAACTTTAATAAATTATATTGGATGAGAGGATTTATAACCATCCCAAACTTATCTTAGATATAAATCAATTTGAAGCTATTTAAAACCGAATTTGGATTTATAATAAAATAATATTTTTAGTTATTCCAAAGGTGTCCCTCTCCTCTCTTATAAAAGGGCACCTCCTCCCTCTCTTCCTCACACCACTTTGAGCCTTCATTCTCGGCCAAACCCTGCCAAATTCTCTTCTCCACTTCCCTAGAAACATCCTAGAGGTCCTGGTATTCTTCAAAGACCAATTTTAGTGCCCTAAGAGGAGGACTCATAGAGGCGCTTTAAAGAAGATGTAATGTCTGTTACCGATTCTTTCAACTTTATTTCTTCTTCCACTTCTTCTTCTTAGGTTTTTTTATTATGAAGTAATAACATCAGTATCACTCATATACTTATATGTTATTATAAGTTTGAAACATCAATATTTCACCAGCTATCCATCCTATGGAAAACGAAATCACCGCACGTGCGTACATACAGAATAACGTCTCCAGGCCGTGGTGTAATCTATTTTCCACCACCACCTTACTTAGATGGGTATAATGGAGTAAATAATAACTATATATGATTATATTAAAGTGATATTGATTCTGAAATAGTATACATACACTCCATTACAATTCCATGATCATGAGAATGATATCATCGCTCGTGCGTACGTACGGACTACCGTCTCGACGACGCGATGAGATTCATTCGCCACATTAACCATTCATGAATGATTATAAAGTATATATAATAACAAATAAATAAATATATTACATAATAATGATACTGGATTTATGTGTATATGTATTTATGTCGTCTACTTAATTCCATTCAACTCAATAAGGAAACGAAAACAACATTCATGCGTATGTACGGTCTACCGTCTCCATGAACGGTGTATTTCATTCCATTTAATGATCTATTATATATATGTATATTATAAATATATATTATATATAAATCATTTTTTATATTCTGGAATTAAGTAATCATGATCTAATTAATCATATGAATAATTAAAAGTCAAAACACGGACGACAAATGAAACGATTTTACCTAAAACGCCCTTTAACATTGAATTTACAAAAGAACGGGTAATATAAAGTCATAAGTGAACCATATATGATATCATACCAATGAGTATGATTCTGGAATAAGTCAATGAAATTATTTAAATCATTATACAGGAGGTTCGGACACTTAAGAAGTAAATCGGACCTAAGGTAAGGGATAATTGTGAAAATCTCATTTATATCCGAGATTACTTATTCGTAAGTATTTACTGGGGTTATTGATATCATCCATGTCAATGTTTTATAAAATTTTATTCATGTATGTTTAAATTCCTTTTATATCCATTTTTACTTTTAACCCATGGTATGGAAGGAATCGTTCTTTTGTTTACCCCACGAGGTACATTTTTTTAACTTTTCTGACAAAAGTACAAGAATAATGTTTTTTTGCCTTATATGGCACAAATAGATTTTTACAATTATATAAAGACTTATTTTCATGATACTAACTAAAAATATTTCATGAATATTTTCAACAAAATCTCTTTCTTTTAAAATAGCATGATGTTTTGTGAAAATAAATTGATTCTGAAGAAGAAAGGATATTTTCCTCAAGAATTCATTTCAAGTATTTTATCAAAACCTTTTTTCCATCTAAGATGACATTATTTCATATATGTATGTTCCAAGTATAAAGTCTCTATGATTTACATTTTTTCACTTTTCTTATTATGAAATGATATCCATTTCTTTTATATGGATTATGTGATTATGGGATGATGTTTATGAAACCCATTTTATTTATTGGGTTACTATGAATGATGTATGTTTATTTTGTGGCACAAGTAAGAATGATTTAATTATGAGATGGGTGGGACATATATATCCCTCCAATGCATTGGGTAAAGATACATATCTAATGAGATAGACATGGACGGAACGACAAGTTAAACCGGTTCAGTAATATAGGACTGGAACGAGGAGTGAACTCGATTCAGAAAGGACTTTGTCCACTAAGATGGTCTTGGCAGCAGTGCCTTGGCTACTATGAAAATAATTTCATGTGCTTAATGGTTGCAACAATTACATGTTTTATTCCCATGATATTTTATCATTAATAATGTTTCTTTATAATCTATGCATTACGTACTTCCATGTTTTATGTCATTGCTCAAGCTTTTGATGTTTAAACATTATGTTCATGATTTTAAGTTAAAATGTATATGGTATGTTTTATTTTATCCATGCTTACCCTTACTAAGAATTTGAGCTCACCCTTTTTATGTTTTATTTTCCCCAGGATATAAAGAAAGGTTTTAGGTAAGAAAAAAAGGGGGAGATCTTTATGGGAGATGTCGAAGTTCATTCACCACGATTAGATGATTAGGTTTCATGTTTCCAAAGACACTAAACTATTATGGTCCTTGGGTGTGTGTTTTGGTTATGTACTAAGTATTTCGCAAAAGTTATTTAATTTCCATATACGTTAAGCTTCAGGTCTCTACAGTTGGTATTAGAGGAAAAGTTTAGTCAACCTTTGGAAACTAGGTTGTGAAAATGTTAGTGAGATCCATAGATATATTTCTAAGGTATGTATTGGGATGTCCCTAAGGATAAGTATACATATAGGATATAGTCCTATAACTATGGAAACGATATTAGATTAAACCAAAGATGTTAGATATTGAAGTTACTCCCCCTTTATTATGATTTTTACCTCTCACACTATTCTTTTTTGGTTTTAGAAAATGGCTCGAAACAAGATGATTCAAGATAATGGAGGATATTATGGATAATGGAATGATATTATTCATGAGAAACCAAATGAAATGGGATTTGGATGTTCAAAAATCAATATTATGTCGAATCAGCAATCTCATAATATGATCAATAATGTAAAATTTGGCAAGTTTCCAAACTCGGCTAATAAGAGAAAGATGGAGTTTCATGATGATCATAGAGGAAAGAAAGTTCAATTTCCCCTATGTAAATCATGTGGGAAGAGGCATCAATGAGAATGTTTCAAAGGAACTGGAAGATGCTTTGGGTGTGGAAAAGAAGGACACAAATCTAGTAAGTGCAAAGGAAAAGGTTCAGTTAACACTAAGGATGAGGATAATGGTATTGATACGACATCAACAATAGTTAAATGTTTTAAATGTGTAATGTACGGGCATTATGAAAACCAATTCACTAATGGAACGTCTCATGAAGAGAATCAGTATGGTCATATGGGTAGTATTTATGTTGATGATGATGAAGAGACTTCAAATGATATATGAGATGAAAAAATTTGTTGAAGCTCGGTCAATGGTTTAAGAATGCACTGGAATGATTACATGTTTATCATGTGTAATGTTGTATAAGAAATCTCATGGTACTATGGAATAAAGAGACATCTAAGGATTGTTACACTATTGTCTTTCCTTGAGTTTTGAAAGTGTATGATTAATGGTACAAGTAACCATGAAAGGTTATTCAGATATTTTTCGAATGTAGATGATATGCGCATAATGAAGGGATAAGGAGAAAATTAAATTTTTGATAGTATTCATGATCTCATGACTGATATAAGGAGAAAGTTATATCATGGTTTGAGTATATAGAATTTTTGAATTTGGTATGTGGAAAGAGTTAACTTTTGACAGCATTCATGTTTTCACTAAGGTTTAATGGGTATTCATTATTCAAGAGAATGCATGATTAAGGTATTCACATGATTGGAATGTGACCAACAAGATATATGGGGGATAAATGATGGTATTCACATGCTTGGTTGATGACATTTCAAGTAATCGTTTTCTTTATACTATGAGCTTGGACCGAAGTATTTTAGATAAGCCTACAGATTGGAATGGATTATGTTGGACATAAGTTAGTATTGTTTAAGGATAGAACTTTTTTTCATATTATTTATGGGATGTTATAGTAATGCAGTTTTAGAAAAAGGACAACCTGTAGGATGGGCGACAACCCATCGCGTCAGACAAGGCTGTGGGAATCGAACCCACAACTGAAGTGCGGCTGACCTTTATCGCCTACCACTGGCCTACAGGAAGTCCCTGTTTATTGGAAACTAGTTTTATTTTATTAATCAGTATGATATATGAAGTATAAGTCCATTTTAGGAACCATATATGATTAATTTCACTATAGATGGACCTATGTATTTTTGATAACTTTTATAACCTTTTGTTTGAGACAGATGGAATGACCCATAATTCTATCACATGATCTGCTAACACATCACGAATAACAAATTCAACTTCATTTAATTAAGGTATGAAGTAGAAATTGTTCAATTAACGAACAACAGTGTTATTATACCAAAATCATGTAAGTATATCTTTTAATTAATCAACTTTTGGGAAATGATCACGAAAACCAAAACCGTTGTCCTAGTGCCCTTATATTCGATTAATCATATGGTACCTTAGATCATCACAAATATATGGATTTGTGATTGATGTATTTTCTATAGCCATGTTCTCTACCACTCTCCATCAGAACATGATGGTTAGATTTCGCTTCCATATCCATATTTTCATCTATGTGGAAAACCAGTGATCAGTTTATTTGGGTAACTGTTACGTTTCATACTTTTGTTTTTATAGATTGGTTTTGATATTCCTTTTTATGAAGTGGGTTTCTATTAAAGAAACTTTCTAGGAGTAAACCATTTATAACCCCGACGAATTTTGAGGGCGAAATTCATTTTAAGGGGGGTAGAATGTAACACCCTGAGATTTTATGAAAAATATTATTTTTAATTTCATTAATGTCTTGTGTTGTATGCTACACCAAAAGAAGCTTTCACAACACGCATACTTGACTTGCCTTGCATTACACGAAATCGCGACCTTCCTCGATAGTGTGTGTAGTACGCAATACCAAGTTTCACAAAACAACGATATGCTATTTAAATATTATTAATACAAGCCGTTATGAATAGTAATAACCAATTTTTGAAATTTTTTAAATTTTATTTTCAAAATGGACTTCAATTTTGGATTCAGAATATCAAAATTAGCTTAGGGTGAAATTTTGGTACTTTTCGGATAAATTTCATTTTCTGAGGAATAGTGAAAATTACTAAATTTTAATTAAAAACAACATTTTTAATCAAAATAATTAATAGTCATAAATTATTAATTTGAGTGGTTTTAAAGTATATTTAGAATATATATTTACAATTTAATACAATGTTGTTCATTGGATGTAATTTCACATTTAAACCAAATATAAACAAATGTGAATCATTTGATAGTTATTATCTCTAAAGAACACGCTATTTGTTTTGATGATGGGAATTAATTTTTTAAATTAAGTAATGAAACTGTTATGTTTTGAATTTTGTAAAATAGGAATCATTTTTCAGTTCATAATATCAAATATAGATTAGGCCTAATTTTTGTTATTTTTTTGGAAACATTCATTTTTTTGATGAATAGTGAAACCACTAAGTGGTAGTTAAAAAAAATGAATTTTTTATAAAACATAATTTTACCACTTCTGTGAGTGGAATTTCAAAAATCCGAGAGACATGGTTGGTGTCTATAAGTAAAATGTGGTTCAATGAGATGAAAATAATTTTTGGTGAATAGTAACTTTTTACTTTTTTTACCACGGTTAAAAGTAAATAGGGTAATTAAGGGTAAAAATGATATTATTATTACCCTAAAACATGTCCTAATTCTATTGGATAAGTGTAATTCGACCAAATACAACCTTAGTAAAAAAATATGACCATTTAGGCCCACTTGGATTAGATTAGGACATTTATTATTAATTTATTTAAAGAAGGGTTAAAATAGTTAAAATCAAAGTTTAATAAGTAAATAATTTTTAATATGGAATTATACATAAGATAAATTCGACTATAAATATTAATTAGAAAGATAAAAACATTTCCTACATAACGGTATTTTATTTGTAATTTTTATACATTAAATAAGTTAATGTATTTATGACACAACGATGATGCAGTAATTATCTTATTAATGAAATATTGACATAATTGATGTTATAAATACCCAAATAAATGTAATTTGAGACTTTTAATGAATTAAACTAATTATCTAGGTTAATATGACATGTTAGTATTTATTTAATTAATTTTTTTTGAACTAATCAGTCTGTTATGATTTTCACAAAAATCAATTACTAAATAGTGTCAAAATTGACATAAAATATTTTTTAAAACAAATATTATATTATTAATTGTTATTTTATTCCTAAAAATATATGGTTTGGCCAAATTACTTATATAAGGTTATATATATTAATAATAAACAACTTGGGGTTCGTTTTGATTCTTATAGTACGTTTATTAACCTTATAGTGTAAGAACACAAAAAGACACGGTAAAAGTAAAATTATCTAACTTAATGTTAAATCTAAATTATAAGGTTATAATAGGATCCTAAACTTTTATAAATTCTATTGGATTAGATTATTTAGAACCCTCCCCACCTTAGCTACGAAAAAAATCAATTTGGATCTATTTAAAACCGAATTTGGATTTATAATAAAAAAATATTTTTAGTTCTTCCAAAGGTGCCCCTCTCCTCCCTTATAAAAGGGCACCTCCTCCCTCTCTTCCTCACACCACTTTAAGCCTTCCATCTCGGAAAAACCCTGCCATATTCTCTTCTTAACTTCCCTAGAAACATCCTAGAGGTCATGTTATTCTTAAAAGACCAATTTTAGTGCCCTAAGAGGAGGACTCAAAGAGGCGCTTCAAAGAAGAGGTAATGTCTGTTACCGATTCTTTCATCTTCATTTCTTCTTCCACTTCTTATTCTTAGGTTGTTTCATTATGAAGTAATAACATCAGTATAACTCATATACTTATATGTTATTATAAGTATGAAACAACCCTATTTCACCATCTATCCATCCTACGGAAAACGAAATCACCGCGCGTGCGTACGTACGAAATATCGTCTCCACACCGTGGTGTAATCAATTTTCCACCACCACCTTACTTGGATGGGTATAATGGTGAACATAATAACTATATATGATTTTTTTAAAGTGATATTTATTCTGAAATACTATACTAACCCTCCAATACAATTCCACAATCATGAGAACGATATCATCGCTCGTGCGTACGTACGGACTACTGTCTCCACGACGCGATGAGATTCATTTCCCACATTAACCATTCATGAATGATTATAAAGTATATATAATAAGTAATCATTAAATATATTACATAATAATGATACTGGATTTATGTTTATATATATATGTATGTCGTATACTTAATTCCACTCAACTCAATAAGGAAACGAAAACAACGTTCATGCGTACGTACGGCCTACCGTCTCCATGAACGGTGTATTTCTTTCCATTTACTGTTTCACTATATTTATGTATATTCTGAATATATATTAAATATAAATAATGTTTTATATTCTGGAATTAATTAATCATTATATAAGTAATCATATGAATAATTACAAGTCAAAACTCAGACGAAAAATGAAAGGATTTTACCCAAAATGCTCTTTAACATGGAATTTACAAAAGAATGGGTAATATAAAGTCATAAGTGAACCATATATGATATCATAACAATGATTATGATTATGGAATAAGTCAATGACATTATTTAAATCATTATACAGGAGGTTCGGACACTTACGAGGCAAATCGGGCCTAAGGTAACGGATAATTGTGCAAATCTCATTTATATCCGAGATTACTTATTTGTATGTATTTACTAGGGTTATTGCTATAATCCATGTATATGTTTTATAAAAGTGTATTCATATATGTTTAAAGTCATTTTTTACCCATTTTGACTTTTACCCCATGGTATGTAAGGAATCATTCTTTGGATTACCCCATGAGGTACTTTTTTAAACTTTTCTGACAAAAGTAGAAGAAGAATGTTTTTTTAACTTATATGGCACGAACAGATTTTTACAGTTTTATAAAGACGTATTTTGATGATGCTTCCTAAAAAGATTTCAAGACTATTTTCAAGAAAATCTCTATCTTTTAAAATATCACGGTGTTTTGTGAAAAGAAATTGATTTTGAAGAAGAAAGGATATTTTCCTCAAGAATTCATTTCAAGTGTTTTATCAAAACCTTTTTCCATCTAAGATGACATTATTTCATATATGTATGTTTCAAGTGTAAAGTCTCTATGATTTACATGGTTTCACTTTTCTTATTATGAAATGATATCCATTTATTTTATATGGATTATGTGATTATGGGATGATGTTTATGAAACCCATTTTATTTATTGGGTTACTATGAATGATGTATGTTTATTTTGTGGCACAAGTAAGAATGATTTCATTATGAGATGGGTGGGAAATATATCTCCCTCCAATGCATTGGGTAAAGATTTATATCTCATCAGATAGACATGGATGGAATTTCATGTTAAACCGGTTCAGTAATACAGGACTGGAACGAGGAGTGAACTCGATTCAGAAAGGGACTTTTTCCACTAAGATGGTCTTGGCAGCAATGCCTTGGCTACTATGAAAATCATTTCATGTGATTAATGGTTTCCACAATTAAATGTTTTATTACCATTCTATTTTATCATTCTTAATGTTTCTTTATGATCTATGCCTTACGTACTTCCATGTTTTATTTCATTGCTCATGCTTTTGATGTTTAAACATTATGTTCATGTTTTTAAGTTAAAATGTATATGGTATGTTTTATTTTATCCATGCTTACCCTTACTGAGCGTTTGAGCTCACCCTTTTTATTTTTTCTTTTCCCCAGGATATAAAGAAAGGTTTTAGGTAAGAAAAAAAGGTGAAGATATTTATGGGAGATGTTGAAGACCATTCACCATGATTAGAAGATTATGTTTCATGTTTCTAGAGACACTAAACTATTATGGTCCTTGTGTGTGTGTTTTTGTTATTTACTAAGTATTCCACAAATGTTATGTAATGTCCATGTACGTTAAGCTTCAGGTCTCTAAAGTTGGTATCAGAGGAAAAGTTTAGTCAACCTTTGGAAACTAGGATGTGAAATTGTTAGTGAGATCTATAGAGATATTTCAAAGGTATGTCGAGGGATGTCCCTAAGGATACGTATACGTATATGATATCATCCTAGAACTATGGTAACGATATTTGATTAAACCAATGATGTTAGATATTGAAGTTACTCCCACTTTATTATGATTTTTGCCTCTCACACTATTCTTTTTGGGTTTTAGAAAATGGCAGGAAACAAGATGATTCATGATAATAGAGGATATTATGGATAATGGAATGTTATTCTTCATGAGCAACCAAATGAAATGGGATTTGGAAGTTCAAAAATCATTATTATGTTGAATCAGCAATCTCATAATATGATCAATAAAGTAAAATTTGGCATGTTTCCTGACTCAGCTAATAAGAGAAAGATGGAGTTTCATGATAATCATAATGGAAAGAAAGTTCAATTTCCCTATGTAAATCATGTGGAAAGAGGAATCAAGGAGAATGATTAAAAGGAACTAGAAGATTATTTGGGTGTGGAAAAGAAGGACCCAAAGCTAGTAAGTGCAAAGGAAAAGGTTCAGTTAACACTAGGGATGAGGATAATGGTATTGATACGACATCAACAATGGTTAAATGTTTTAAATGGGGAATGTACGGGCATTATGCAAACCAATTCCCTAATGGAATGTCTCATGAAGAGAATCAGTATGGTCTTATGGGTAGTATTTATGTTGATGATGATGAAGAGACTACAAATGATATGTGAGATGAAAGAATTGTTGAAGCTCGGTCAATGGTTTAAGAATGTAGTGGAATTATTACATGTTTATAATGTGTAATTTTGTATAAGTAATCTCATGGTACTATGGAATAAAGAGACATCTAAGGATTTATACACTGTTTTCTTTCCTTGAGTTTTGAAAGTGTATGATTAATGGTACAAGTAACCATGAATGGTTATTCAGATATTTTTTGAATGTAGATGATATGCGTATAATGAAGGGATAAGGAGAAAATTAAATGTTTGATAGTATTCATGAGCTCATGACTGATACAAGGACAAGGTTATATCATGGTTTGAGTATAGTGAATTTTTTGATTTTGGTATGTGGAAAGAGTTAACTTTTGACAGCATTCATGTTTGCACTAAGGTTTAATGGGTATTCATTTTTCAAGAGAACACATGATTAAGGTATTCAAATGATTGGAATGTGACCAACAAGATATATGGAGGATAAATGATGGTTTTCACATGCTTGGTTGATGACATTCCAAGTAAACGTTTTCCTTATACTACGAGCTTGGACCGAAGTATTTTAGATAATCCTAAATATTGGAATGGATTATGTTGGACATAAGTTAGTATTGTTTAAGGATAGGACTTTTTTTGATATTATTTATGGGATGTTATAGTAATGTAGTTCTAGAAAAAGTACAACCAGTAGGACGAGCGACAACCCATCATGTCAGACAAGGCTGTGGGAATCGAACCCACAACCGAAGTGCGACTGGCCTTTATCACATACCACTGGCCTACATGAAGTCCTTTTTTAGTAGAAACTAGTTTTATTATATTAAGAAGTATGATATATGAAGTATAAGTCCATTTTAGGAATCATATATGATTAATCTCAATATAGATGGACTTATGTATTTTTGATAACTTTTATAACCTTTTGTTTGAGACAGATGGTATGACCCATCATTCTATCAAATGATCTGCTAACACATCACGAATAACAAATTCAACTTCATTTCATTAATGGATGAAGTAGAAATTGTTCAATTAATGAAAAACAGTGATATTATACAAAAATCATGTAAGTATTTCTTTTAATTAATAAACTTTAGGGAAATGATCTTGAAAACCTAAAATGTTGTCCTAGTGCCCTTATATCTGATGAATCAGATGGTACCTTAGATCATCACAAATCTATGGATTTGTGATTTCTGGCTTTTCCATAGCCATGTTCTCTTCCACTCTCCATCAGAACATGATGGTTAGATTTCTCTTCCATATCCATATTTTCATATATGTGGAAACCCAGTGATTATTTTATTTGGGTAACCATTACGTTTCATACTTTTGTTTTTAAATATTGGTATTGATATTCCTTTTTATGATGTGGGTTTCTATTAAAGAAACTTTCGAGGAGTAAACCATTTATAACCCCGATGAATTTCGAGGGCGAAATTCATTTTAAGGGGGGTAGAATGTAACACCCCGAGATTTTATGAAAAATATTCCTTTTAATTTCATTAATGTCTTGTTTTGTACTCTACACCAAAAGAAGCTTTCACAACACGCATCCTTGACTTGCCTTGCATTACATGAAATCGTGACCTTCCTCGATTGCGTGTGTAGTACGCAATACCGAGTTTCACTAAACAACGATATGCTATTAAAATATTATTAAAACTAGCCATTATGAATAGTAATAACCACTTTATGAAATTTTGTAAATTTTATTTTCAAAATGGACTTCAATTTTGGATTTGGAATATCAAAATTATCTTAGGGTGAAATTTTGGTCCTTTTCGGATAAATTTCATTTTCTGATGAATAGTGAATATTACTAAATTTTAATTAAAAACAACCTTTATAATCGAAATAATTAATAGTGATAAATTATTAATTTGAGAGGTTTTAAAGTATATTTAGAATATATTTTTACAATTTAATACAATGTTGGTCATTGTATGTAATTTTACATTTAAACCAGACATAAACAAATGTCAATCTTTTGATAGTTATTATCTCTTAAGAATACGCTATTTGTTTGGACGACGAGAATTAATTTTTTAAATTAAGTAATTCAACTGATATGTTTTGAATTTGGTAAAATAGACATCATTTTTCAGTTCATAATACAAATATATCTTGTGCCAAAGTTTTGATATTTTTCTGGAAACTTTCATTTTTTTGATGAATAGTGAAACCACTAAGTGGTAGTTAAAAAAAATGAATTTTTCATAAAACATAATTTAACCGCTTCTGTGAGTGGAATTTCAAAAATCCGAGAGACAAAGTTGATGACAGTAAGTGAAATGTGGTTCAATGAGATGCAAATAATTTTTGGTGAATAGTAACCATTTACTTTTTTACCACGGTTAAAAGTAAATAGGGTAATTAAGGGTAAAAATGAAATTATTATTACCCTAACACATGTCCTAATTCTATTAGATAAGTTTAATTCGACCAAAAACAACCTTAGGAATAAAATATGGCCATTTAGTCCCACTTGGATAAGATTAGGACATTTATTATAATTTATTTAAAGAAGGGTTAAAATAGTTAAAATCAAAGATTAATAAGTATATCATTTTTAATATAAGTTTATACATAAGATAAATTAGACTATAAATATTAATTATAAATCTAAGAAGATTTCCTACATAATGGTATTTTACATTTAATTTTTACACATTAAATAATTTAATTTATTTATGACACAAAGATGATGCAGTAATTATCTTATTAATGAAATATTGACATAATTGATGTTATAAATACCAAAATAAATGTAATTTGAGACTTTTTAGTAATTCCACTAATTTTCTAGGTTAATATGACATGTTATTATTGATATAATTAACCTTTTTTGAACTAATCAGTCTGTTATGATCTTCACAAAAATCAATTACAAAATAGTGTCAAAATTGACATAAAATAGTTTTTAAAAAAAATTATATTATTAATTGTTATTTTATTCCTAAAAATATAAGGTTCGGCCAAATGACTTAGATAAGGTTATATATATTAACAATAAACAACTTGGGTTTCTTTTGGCTTCTTATAGTAAGTAAATTAACCTTATAGTGTAAGAACACCAAAAGACACCGTAAAAGTAAAATTATCTAACTTAATGTGAAATCTAAATGTTAAGGTTAGAATAGGAACCTAAACTTTTTTAAATTATATTGTATGGGAGGATTTCGAACCATCCCCACCTTAGCTTCGAAATAAATCAATTTGGGGAAATTTAAAACCGAATTTGGATTTATAATAAAATAATATTTTTAGTTATTCAAAAGGTGCCCCTCTCCTCCCTTATAAAAGGGTACATCCTCGCTCTCTTCCTCCCACCACATTGAGCCTTCAAGCTTGGCCAACCCCTAAAAAATTCTCTCCTCAACTTCCCTAGAATCATCCTAGAGGTCCTGGTCTTCTTCAAAGACCAATTTTAGTGCCCTAAGAGGAGGACTCAAAGAGGTGCTTCAAAAAAGAGGTAATGTCTGTTACCGATTCTTTCAACTTTATTTCTTATTCCACATCTTATTCTTAGGTTTTTTAATTATAAAGTAATAACATAAGTATAACTCATATACTGATATGTTATTATAAGTATGAATCAACCCTATTTCACCATCTATACATCCTACGGAAAACGAAATCACCGTGTGTGTGTACATACGGAATACCGTCTCCATGCCGTGGTGTAATCTATTTTCCACCACCACCTTACTTGGATGGGTATAAAGGTGTACATAATAACTATATATGATTATTTTAAAGTGATATTGATTATGAAATAGTATACATACACTCCAATACAATTCCACGATCATGAGAATGATATCATCGCTCGTGCGTACGTACGGACTACCGTCTCCACGACGCGATGCGATTCATTCTCCACATTAACCATTCATGAATGATTATAAAGTATATATAATAAGTTATCATGAAATATATGACATAATAATGATACTTTATTTATTTGTATACATATGTATGTCTTCTACATAATTCCATTCAACTCAATAAGGAACCAAAAACAGCGTTCATGTGTACGTACGGCCTACCGTCTCTATGAACGGTGTATTTCCTTCCATTTACTAATCTATTATATATATATATATATTCTGAATATATAATATATATAAATCATGTTTTATATTCTGTATTTAAGTAATCATGATCTAAGTAATCATATGAATAATTACAAGTCAAAACACGGACGACAAATGAAATGATTTTACCCAAAACGCTCTTTAACATTGAATTTACAAAAGAACTGGTAATATAAAGTCATAAGTGAACCATATATGATATCATAAAAATGAGTATGATTATGGAATAAGTCAATATCATTATTTAAATCATTATACAGGAGGTTCAGACACTTACGAAGCAAATCAGACCTATGGTAAGGGATAAATGTGTGAATTTCATTTTTATCCGAGATTACTTATTCGTAAGTATTTACTGGGGTTATTTCTATCATCCATGACCATGTTTTATAAAATTGTATTAATGTATGTTTAAAGTCGTATTATACCCATTTTGACTTTTACCCCATGTTATGGAAGGAATCATTCTTTTGTTTACCCTACGAGGTACTTTTTTTTAACTTTTCTGACCAAAGTACAAGAAGAATGTTTTTTAACTTATACGGCACAAACAGATTTGTACAGTTTTATAAAGTGTTATTTTCATGATGCTTCCAAAAATGATTTCCTGATTATTTTCATCAAAATATATTTCTTTTAAAATAGCATGACGTTCTGTGAAAAGAAATTGATTTTGAAGAAGAAAGGATATTTTCCTCAAGAATTCATTTCAAGTGTTTTATCAAAACCTTTTTCCATCTAAGATGACATTATTTCATATGTGTATGTTTCAAGTATAAAGTCTCTATGATTTATAAGGTTTCACTATTCTTATTATGAAATGATATCCATTTCATTTATATGGATTATGTGATTATGGGATGATGTTTCTGAAACCCATTTTATTTATTGGGTTACTATGAATGATGTATGTTTATTTTGTAGCACAAGTAAGAATGATTTCATTATGAGATGGGTGGAACCTATATCTCCCTCCAATGCATTGGGTAAATATTTATATCTCATGAGATAGACATGGCAGGAACGGAAAGTTAAACCGGTTCAGTAATACAGGACTGGAACGAGGAGTGAACTCGATTCAGAAAGGGTCTTTGTCCACTAAGATGGTCTTGGCAGCAATGCCTTGGCTACATTGGAAATCATATCATGTGCTTAATGGTTTCCATAATTACATGTTATATTACCATGCTATTTTATCATTCTTAATGTTTCTTTATGATCTATGCCTTACGTACTTCCATGTTTTATGTCATTGCTCAAGCTGTTGATGTTTAAACATTATGTTAATGATTTTAAGTTAAAATGTATATGGTATGTTTTATTTTATCCATGCTTACCCTTACTGAGCATTTGAGCTCACCCTTTTTATGTTTTCTATTCCCCAGGATATAATGAAAGGTTTTAGGTAAGAAAAAAAGGGGGATGATCTTTATGGGAGATGTTGATGATCTTTCACCCTGATTAGAAGATTACGTTCAATGTTTCCAAAGACACTAAACTATTACGGTCCTTGTGTGTGTGTTTTTGTTATGTACTAAGTATTATGGAAAAGTAATGTAATGTCCATGTACATTAAGATTCGGGTCTCTACAAAAACGATTAGAAAAATATAGTGAAAATAATTATTTTCATATATTAATTTTACTATATTACATTATGAGATAATGTTTTCAAAACTACCAATTATTAAATTACAATGAAACATAAATCATTAATTAAATGGTCTTGATATTCCTTAAAATACATGGTATTAAAATTGGAATTTGGAATGGTATAGTTGAAAAAATATATGATTTTTTTTGGAAAATATAAAACCTATAGGACAATTATATTTTTTATAATTTTAATTATTGATGTTTGAACACTTAAAATTTTATTTCCATTTGAGGGTGGTTTATTTGAATTGAAATGAATTTATATTCTTTATAAATATTTATTCTTTTATATGGGTTTTTAGAATATTGATAAAGACTTCAAAAATATTATTATATTTGATGACATGGAGTGATATATGGTTTTATACTTTCGATAAAATTATGACATACTTTTGAATTTAATTGGAACAAATTTTTTTCTAGTTGAGATGTTTATGTACACATTTATAATATTTTATATTTTCTCTATCTAGTGTCCTTAAGTGTATCTTAGTTCAACCTAAGTTATTTCCCCTTGTTCCACCACAATAGGGAAAATTTGGTAGATTGGGATGTGGTCTATTAATGTGTTTATTATAATATATCGCATGAAAATTAATTCATTAATGACTGTTTTAAATATATTATGGACTATTTCAATTTATAAACATTCTACTTGATAAAGAATATTTATTTTTATTTTTAATTATATAATTATTTAGTGAATTTGGAAATGATACGTTATTTTCCTATGATACTCGTTTTAATATATTTTAAAAAAAATGAATTCAATGTTTTGGGAAATATATTTTATTTATTATTTGAAAAAATATAAATTTTATTAAAATGGTTGTTTTCATGGATATTAATTTATACTTACTTTATTGATGAAAATAAATTAAAATCTCTTTTTTATAATTATTTTCAGTTATGCTTTATTTGGATTTTCTTTTAATGTTTTATACTTTGATTCGTCCGGTGGTGACCTACTGATATTTTAGATCATTCACACACAAACACACACATATTTATATATATTACATATTTAATATATATCTCATCATAATGTATATCTCAATATCTTTTGGTCGTTCATTCGAGTGGGTTCATGTGTGATTAACTCGTTTTTACATGGATGTGATGGTAGTTTGGTATCATTTATTTATCATTAAATTTAATAGATATCAACCTTTTATCTTGTTTATGGTAAATTTTTAATTTTATTATTTTGTAACTCAGATTATGCCCTTCATGGATTTCCTTTTCATTTTCATAGTTACAAATTTTAATGTTATGGGGGATATTTTTCTGATAAATATAACAATGATTACTATGGACTAATTTACATCCAATACAGATTGAATACACTATTATTTCTAGTGGAGGAATAGTTTTTACATAGTTATGCAAGGGTATTATAGTCGTGGTCATTATAATTTATACCAACGTGGTTTTCCAAAGTTATTTTGAGTTGTTTGTGTGTTGATCTTTTGGAATTCATGTTTTTAATTGTTTTATTGTGTATGATCACTACCAATATTATATGAATCATGAATTAATAATATTATTTGGAATTATGGTGCATCCTATTTGAATATTTTCTTTAAATTTTTGAATGAATTGTAGTTTAAATTTACATATTATCTTTATATAATTAATAAATCTTGTTTTGTTTTTAGAAGATCTATGTTATTAATTCATTTTTAATGGTAATTCAAAGGGTTCATGATTTCAATACACTTTTTATACATCCTTTTGAAGCCCATGTAATTTTCTCTGGATGACTCCTAATGGAATTCACATGATTTGGACATGTTTTAAAAAACCATGTGGCCAAATTGTAAAGAAACTATGTACATTGTTTTTCTATATCATATTCAATGTTTTATGAGGATTTGTTTTGATTGTCGTGTAATGAATATTATTTATTTTATATTTTTCATTGGGTAATATTGTTTATAAAATTTTTATAAAGAGTTTTTTATAATTTTGTTTATGGTATGACCCCATTTAAATTTACTAGAAATCATGGTTTGTCATGATTCTTTTGGAATTGTTGATCTATTTGCTCTGTATTTGGGGAAATTTGTACATTCTGTCATACCCTAGTGTGAGAACTTCAATCAATCATTTAAATTTTATTATTCTCCTCATTTCACTGGGTATAAATAATCTCACAAAATACTTACACGTCCTAAAAATATTGATGATATTTTCATTTGATTAAGATATCAGAATCTCTAAAACATATGTTTGAAACATTCACATTATCAAGTTGTATTTTGATGTTTAGAAATCAGGATTCCCTTATATATCTATATAAGGATCATTCCTTATTAACATTCATGTTTTAAATAATCCAAAATTTTATTTTCAATTTTGTGATGTTACTAATTGATATATATTTTATTAGTAAACCTTAGTGAGATAAAACTTTTTCAATGTATGTTTTTTATTTTTTTCATGTTGGTAACATATCATCTATATCATTCTATGTATTACTCCCTAATGACATGGTCTTTTTAAAATTACATTAACTAGATCTTATTTAGGGTTTTATTCCTTTACACGTAATCATTACACTCAATTTCTAATGCATTAATTTTGGTTATATTAGCCTAAACATGGTAAATAGAGGCATTGGATATTTCCTATATTCTTGTGTATGATTGTAGAAACTCCAGATATGGAAACAAAGATGCCTAAATAGGAAAATGTTATGAGTAGTCACATTAAAAGGTTTACATGATTCATCTAACTAGAATCTATTGCAAAGAATCTTATGGTTTGAAACCTATTTATAATTGAGTTCTAAATGAATCCTTACTTGATTAATCCTATTATATATATATATTTTTGAACATTAGATATATGGTTAATCAATGGAAGTTCATACGGGTTATATCAATTCATTGATATGGCCATTGAAAAACATAACATATGTTAGCTGTTTCATTGTAAAATATTCCAAACAACATGGATCCATTTATAGGAATTGGAGTGAATATTACTTATATAGTTGATGATATACATGCTAATGTTGAGTTTTATTATATGTTCATAATCCAAATGCCTAATAAAAGATCATTTTTTATTTCTCTAATGTAGTTTCATTTTTTTTTTTTGATCTTGTGATGCCGAAAGATGTATTTTCATTTAAAATGAATTTACTATGGTGATGTTTACTAGTATTCAACATCTTTATGGGATTATATCATTGTGGTTTATTAATTTTATTTTAATTATTTTTTATTACATCTTAAACTTGTTTGAATTCATTATTTTTTATTAGTATATTTAGTGGAGTTTGAATCCAACAAGAATTAAAAAAAATTAGGGGAACCCCCATTATGTTATTTTAATATTTCAATGGTTAAAATTTCTCATCCCTTTGATTTTTTTCAATTTTCATACAAAATTGAAATAATGTTTTTTTTTAAATTTTTGGATGAAATTATAATGTATAGGTTTCTGAATGTGGTTTTTGGTTTATATAAAGAAAAAAATGACATTCTACAAGGATGTGTGTATTTCTAATTGATTCAAATTTAGCATGAGTCATAAATTAATTTTAATTCATCCTCAAAGATATTATAAGTTTGTTTGTTTTTTATGACCCTTTTTACTATATCTTGTGGGATAGAATTTTTTTTTGAAATGACCCTACCTTAGTAGTTTTCATTATTATATTAACATGTGTGGATGTGGGTTTTATGTTTGTCTATGGATTCTATTTTATTTTTGTATAGAGTAAATATTTTTTAAGTGTTTTCGATGATATTAGATAATATTGATGAAAAAATAATGTTTTGTAAGAATTATAATAAATTCTTGTTCTAGTAATTTGTTCATGGTTTCCCATGATTGAATGTTGGATTGGATATGTTGTTCTCTATGTAGAATTTATCTGTTTGATTAAATTTCTACTGAAATCTATTTGAATATTGTTTGATTGTTTGGATTCAAATATTTGAGGTGATATTTTGTGTGTGGTGTATTTGAGATTTTTTTATTTTAGTGTTAATTTCCAATGTTGTTGAGTATTATAGGTTCTATTAACCATTTTTAATGTAATATAACATAGTGAATAGACATTAGATATTTTCTCATTTTTAGTGAATCCTTCCATCCTTTTCCAATGTATGGATTAGTGAATTTTGCCTACGAGTTGTTTTTCTTATGATCATAGTTTCCGGCATGGCCTAGATTGAAAATCTAACTCCCTGACCCTAGTTACCCAGAGAAGATTCATTATTACATAACATTGGAAAGATCACAACAGAGCAAGTCTTGAATGACCGATTAGATTACTATCCTTGGAAGTTCTAGATACATATATATGTTTTACATTACACCATGAAATGGACAAAAACACCGACATTGTGTCCCCTTTGAACACACTGATATCCCTTATCTTATTCCTGTATGTTAATTGTAATATATTTATTCACTTCATGGGAAAAAACATTAAAAGGGGTGAGCTCAGATACTCATTAAGGATAACAATATAGATAAAACTATCATAAATAAAACATTAAAAATTAAATTATATGTATAATACTAAAACATTATCCTTTTAAACATAAACATTAGCATAATATGGAAAAGATAAATCAAATAATTCCATTTACTTATTCACCTGGATATTTTACTAGTCGAATAATCAAATGTATTATCAATAGACAATTTCAAAATAATGGAATAAATAATGTCAGACATCATAATCAAATAGTCAAAGACTCATACCAAGACTAAAAATAAGATATTGTCAAGGTCTTTTTCCAAGACACTAGTTTTCCTTACGAGTCCTACTGATTCATTGAAGAGATATAGCGGGCTCCACCCGTCACTTACTAATTATAATGTATTCCTCATACGAAATGATCGAAACATAACATAAACCATCATATTAAAACATTCATAATAAATGTTAATACTTTAACCATAATCTATTAATGGTATTAAAATAAAACATCCACAGTGAAACATATCTCAAAACCTTCAATACAATATGAAGATTGTATCATAATAAATCATCATCAAACAGGTTTATAATCCATCAAATGATGTCGAAATAGATGAAATAAAAATTATTTGAGAGAAATTTTGAAATCATTTAAAAGTCGTGTAATTTTAAAATAAGAACATTTTTTTTGAAAATATTTTTATAAGCTTGTAGTGTAATATTATAATGAGTTATAATGGCATAAAATTGCCGCACCTTCCTTATAAGATAAAAAAATTCTTACCTTTCAGTAGATACCATTTTGACCAAAAGGGCTCCATAAGATGGATTTATGATCAATGTAAGGCCTATTAGATTAACTAA